>OZ026499.1:6758617-7379450 GCA_964019985.1 Aurelia sp. 4 Dawson et al 2005 | reverse complement strand
GCTTAAAATGAATGGAACACAAGGCCGAAGAAGATGAAGGGGTGAAACCGGCTCGATGCCTCCTCACAAACTGTACCCATAATTTCCGCTGCTTTTCATTCTTTGGGAAGTTGTGCATCGAAATGCCCTGAGTATGGCTGCTATTCTTACAGCTGATTCCATTCGGTGCACCAGCACAGCAATATTTCCCCCCTCTTGCACGTTTCTTTGCGTCTGCCATGCTCAGCCACGCTGCTTCACTGTGGTAACCTAACTTCGTACGTCCATGAGTCCAACGCAATACGTCACGCATTCCTCAAATCCCTCTTTGACCGCGTAATTTTATTCGAACAAATAGTCACGAAAATCGACACTTTAGGGATTAAAAAAACATAGTTACAGACACAATATGTCGGAAATAATTACACCATTCGATTCAGCGTTATTTACTTGATGTCATATGATCATAAAATCGATTTCGAAATTTTTTTTATTTTTCATGTCAGTGGCACTTTAAGTCCCTGGGGCTTATTTGATTTTGGACACTCCAGAGGGGGGTGGCTTAAAAGAGAGGGGGCTTATTCACAGAATTGAATAAATAAAGTAAATAAAGGAAATAGATAATGGCTTCTTAGTTCTTTTACGTTATATTTTGCAGATTCAACATACAATTTTACGGGTCAAATACATAGACTCAACACAGTTTTATCAAAAAACCATGTCAAACCCAGTATGCAAAACTTCTGGAATTTGATATAAATGGGGGGGCTTCATAGAGAAGGGGGCTTATTTGAGATTTTTGCTCAGAGGGGTCGGGCTTAATAGAGAAGGGGCTAAATAGAGCCTTTACGGTACCAAACAAAGAATTAGACATTCAGTACTGAATGTTTGAATGACAGTCATTGGTCCTAGAGCCTAGACACCCACGATCCGGGTTTTTTAGCGTACATCTTGTACTCTCCATGCATTTTCGTATCTCTTCCGGCTGTCGTGGTTGGTCGCCCTGTGGACTTTTGTTTTGATGTAAGTCAACAAGACGTTTATTGATTATTACCCCAATTACTAACAAATGATGTTGTGATCTAAGTATACTTTATTGTTGCAACCAATCTACTTTGTCACGCAATCTGTACCTTTCATCATCCAATCATCTAATCCTTTCAAGTATTTGCGATATTCCTTTCGAACACCGCAACGTCCGCGATTTGGATTAGGCTATCTTTAAAGCACGGAACACGGGATATGGAATTTGGAATGCGGAATGGATATTCTTTCACGAATTCGCATGTTTTCTCTAAAGAGTCATAGTAAAAGCTGCATCTAAGAAACTTATTTTTTCGGATCATACTTTACGGCTTCTAATAAAGTCATTTTTCAGATTCGAAACATATTTTGATGTAATAAACGACTTTAAAAAGAGACAATGTTTCTTAAAGTTACGAATGAGTGCACACAACCTTGAAATAGAAACTGGATGGTTTGGCAAAAATAGAGTACCTAGATCTGATAGGCATTGTAGATACTGCCTTTCATTAGGAATACAAGTTCTTGGTGATGAAATTCACTTCGTCATGATGTGCCAAAATAGCCAGCGTTTATCCAAATGTAAACCAACTCAGTGCTTGGGATAAGTTGATCTGGTTATTGAATCAAGAGGACCAGTACTGCTCAAACTGAAATATGAGTCTTTCTTACAATTTTGTGAAGAATCTGTCTGCAGAATGTCCGTATGCAGGTATATATGTACCTCAATGGTACGGGGACGTGCCACTTTTAGGGATACTCTTTACAAACCGTTACGGAATTATGGATATCATTTTCACAATTCTGAGGCATTTTGCGGAACTATGGATATCATTTTCAGGAAATTTTCATGATTTCCGGAATCGAGGCCCAGACTTTCATTCGATTTGCGCAATTATGGCCTTCAAAATTCTTCAGAATTTACGGAATAATTGGTACCAATCCTTCGGACAAAATTGCACTTGCCCGTCAGATGATAAATCGAGATACTCACGCATTTGTTTGGACCCATGTCTTGTCTTTTTACTATTCTCAATTGAGTACTCTCTTAGCATAGAGCAAGGTGTCAGATCTCAGCTAGTTTTCTAAAAATGCTTTTAAGAGACACCGACAACTTCCATCCAGGCGCGCAACTAGGAATTTTAGGGGCAGGGGTCCAAATCAGAGAAAGGGCATACTATCAATTCAACGTAGCGATGTCATCTGGGATGTCTATGTATGTATGTGTGTATAATTTATCCAAAGATTAATATCAAAATAAAAATAGGTTTATCAAAATAAAGAAGTCTAATCACAAGCGAGTGCTATTAGTAACAAAAAATATTTAAAAAAGTCTAATGTAAAAACACCCCTGGTTAAAATGGCAGGGATAGCATCAAAAGGTCTGTGACCTTGCTTCCATGATGGTCCCTCCAAAGGTGTCAATGAAAGTAAAGTTTTCATGGAAGGAACGAAAATCTTGAAGAAGGTAAAATGTCGCTAATTTGTACCTTTATGAATTTGAATGATAAGATCCTGAATCGAGTGTAAGAGCCAGAAAATTTTCTTACATCACACTCTCTAAATCGTCGGAGAGATTGTAAGAGGTGATTAAAACTTGAAGAGACTGTAAAAACCAGCCAAGGAGAGACAAGTAAGATTGGAAAGGTGGTTCTTGCACACACTTATCATCAAAAACCTGAGCTCTGAACCAACTCTGTAACGGTTGGGCTAATAATTATACCTGTCGAGAAAAGAAAAGCAATGTCCATTGGAAGGTCGCTGCTCCCTGAATAACAGGAGCCAGAGGATGATATTTCTGGCGAAAAGATCTTTCAATGGTAGGGGTGGTTCCAGTTAATATCCGTACCCTCGAATGCCCCGGATTTTTCATGATAAAATGCGATAAAATGTGTTGGAAAGATCCAAATTTTGCTTCTAAAAGTACAGCAATGTCCGGATTTTTCAATTTTACAGACAATTTACCCCTATGTTGCCCCTGTGGAAGAGTGAGTTAGCCAGAAACTTGAAGATCTGGATATTTCCTAATTTTCGTCACTACCCCAGGATTTTTGCATCTCAGGAGCTGCATGCCCTTGGATTTTCGGGAATTTTTGCATGCGTCCGGATTTTCCTTTCCATAGAGGGGGTACGGATATTAACTGGAATTATCCTAGACATGCTCAAATCCTTCAAGAATTTACCTGTATGCAGTGGGCTACATTCTGAAATCGTGAGGGACTTCTAAAGAAAACTCCTTAAAAATGTTCAAGGAACCTTAAAAATCGGCCTATAATGAAGACAAAATTTTCCGATAATTTCTGCTTCATAGTGACGACTTCAATAAGTATTGGCCAAAGGGATAACATGAACATACGCTGAAGCATGTAAAGCCATTGCTTGTGTGGTAGAAAATTTGCTCGCAATTTTTTCAGCCTGTTTTGAAAGTTTCTTGAAGGGGCTTCTTCGAGGAATTTTCGGAACGAAGTTGCCGGTTTCATTCAGGTAAAATGTCTACTATTAAATGAAATATCTGGCAATATCATTGCGTTGATATGCAGAGAGCAGTGGTCTTTCAAATGGAGATTGTTTTTTACTCACCCAGTGATAACAGTTTCTTGTAGCGGCTTCTCTTAAAAAATGAGTCGTGTCTTTTAGCATGTGATATGAAAGTAGAAATTTTAAGCCGTAACTAATCCGCAATGTGCTGATAATTTATGCACAGAGAATTCTCAAACTAACCTCAAGATCTTTGAAAATTCAAGAAAGCATTCAACAAATTTTGGTAGTTGATCGTCTTGAAACCAAGAAAACATTGATAAACATTGCTTCAATTTCACAAAACTTTCCCCTGAAAAGGGCACTTTTGCCCCTTTGGAAAAAAGGGTAGGGGTCTGGACCCCCAGGACCCCCCCTAGTTGCGTGCCTGTGATCTTACCTTTTCCAATAAATATGTTTGATCAAAGGCGGGGACATTTTTCCAATATCGATTACCTCAAATTGTGACTGAAGTAATTTGAGTTCTGTTTCATTACAGATCTGGGACAAAATGCCGTATTTGAAGGCAATAATTCAATATAAAGGTGACTTAAAAGAAAAGATGGAAAATGTGTACACGGTATGTAGCTACAATGTTGCAGCAATGCTTGATTTTGATTATGAAATATCACGAAAGCAAAATCAAGATGTCTTTTCTTATCGTTGTTCTCGCTCTAAGATTATGAAGTAGCTAGTATTCATATGAAAGCTTGCATTTTCAATCAGGCCTCTGTGCCTTCGCTTTATGAGTTTCATGTCAGGTCTCATATAAAGGGCCTCTAGGTGGCAGTTCCTGTATTTCGTTCTGGGAACCAAACTATTTTCTTGGATGAATGGACCCTGTTCCGATACTCTTACAGACCCTGCATAGCCTTGCTTGAGTACAGCGTGATGACAAAATATTGAACGTTTTGTTGCAGTGGAATGAATTCATGGATATTGGACGACAGGAAAATGACGGTGTACTGAAAGAAAGGATGGCAATGCAGCGTCCAAATAAATGCTGCACACTCATCTACACGGTATAAAATTTTTGTTCAGATGCTAATTCTATTGTCACATTCATGGCCGTCTGCGAAAGAATGCTAGAAAGTGGAAGGCTTTTGCAGGTTCTTGCAGCACTGAAAGTTGCTATCTTGCTCGATGGCCATTCATTGAAGAGTTTAGAATTCCTGAAGAAGAATTAGAATTAAAATAATTTTGCATTAACTAGCCATTTCTTGCTTTTTAAAGGCTCCTATTCAAATTGAATGGTATTTATTTGATGCGGTAGATATAATTTTCTATTCTCTAAGAGATAGCTGAACCGGGTGAGTCGAAAAACTTGACATGTTTGGCAGGTCATGGAATGATGCACAGCATATGTTTAAAACTGAAATTTGAATGTTAATCTATCAGTCAAAAGTTAACTTGGATATGAACATTTTGTTTGGTAAAACCACACGTTTGGACCCAGAATTTAGGAAAATACTGGCAAGGGGTTTGGTTGGGAACGAGAATTCCATGTTCAGTTCTGGTCCATGAATTACTTACCATTGAAAGTAAAATTATATTTCTGAAACTGAAAGTTGTACTGAATGTAAATTTCAGTTGCTAACAAACCATTGACCAGCATCGAACATGCAGTTCTTCTTCCCATGAAAACCCATACCAGTATTTTCCTAGTTCTTAGGTCTAAGTGATTAGCGATTTCACGAAACAAAAGTTCAGCGTCTAACATAGCCTTTGACTGACAGATTAACATATCTGTTTTGAATATCAGCTGCATTTTATACATTCCACAGACTGCCAAATGCTCTAAATTTTCTTCACTCATTCTATTTGATTTGATTTCATATAATTGGCTAAGATTTTGGATTTTTGTCACAATCTAAGGCTATGTATTTTGAATGGCCTGCATACCTTGGGGTATGATTTTAATAAAATTTATAAATTTTAGAGTATCATGTCAAAATTTAAAACTGCACAGCCCCGTCATCTGGCTATTTAGCCTTTGCAAGTAGCCCGCAGTTTCGAAATCAGACATAATTGAGCTTCGTGTGGGATGGATTAGATTTTGAGAAATTTGAAGCAAATAATTGCAAGGCTTTTTAGACAGAACTAGGTTTCAAATTTGACCGATATTGACAAATTTAGAAAATAAATCGCATCATTCTTGGTTGAATTTCAGCCATAGTTTGTTTTATGTCCTCGTATCCATATGTAATAAGGATTTCCCACCTTTTGTTTTTAAACTTGCCATGGGCCATTTTATGACTTGTATTTGTTGTCATATGAATGATAATTTTTTCGGGCATGTATTTCTTTGATAACTGACATGCTTTCCATTTTAGTCTGGAACAACCGGAAATCCCAAAGGTGTCATGGTATCCCATGACAACGTAAGTATTAATTTCTGTATGGAATGATTGAAAGTAAATTGTATTATTTTATCAGCAGGGGTTTACATTGCATAGGGAGTGTAGGAACGATGCTTGCCACTCCAGTAGACCTTTAGCTGTTTTTCAATGCCGAATCAAACTTTTTGATACATGTTTTAGTACTTTTGAATGTGTACAACGGTGAAAGAAGTTAAAATGCCGCCCAGTCGAACCTTTCATATAGGAATGTATGAAGACATTGCTCGATCCAAACGCTTTTGTAGGATAGCAAAAGGTCTGTTGTTTATATCTCGGTTGGACGTTTCGATAGCCTACAAGGTGTCTCAAAAATTGTTCGACGTTTGATAAAATATTGAAAAATAAGGACAACATGAACTGGGTCATGGAATGATAACCCTGTTAATAAGATTATGAAATAATTTTAGAGACTAATATCGTGCAAATTGTTTGAAAATTCACTGAGTTAAGAGCTCTCGAAGATGAAAAATATGCGATAGCTGAAACCAGAGACCCCCCAGATTACTGGTATTGCAAAAAGTTCGAAGACGGAGGTAAGAGAAGCTTATCCAATGTCATACCTTTCGTTGATATCAGAGCAAGCCAAATAGGACTTCTAAAGTAAATTATTTCTTGCAATCATTCTCTAAATTCCTTAAAATTGCGCAAGTCCAAAAACAAAGGTTCAAAACATGATCGTCGAGAGACTGAATCTGTTTCCTCAAAGCATCCATATGCTTGGCAGTTAGGTTATCGAAAACCTGTTTGAATCCCACTTGGTTCGCCCTGAAACAATTGAGAAATAACAGTAACGACGTCCTATGGGGCTTTTACCAAAAATGCCATTTCGAGGCCTCTGGTTTCAGCATTCGCACAAACTTGAACTTCAAATGGTCGTAACTCCATGAATTCATAGTGGATTTGCAAGATTCTTGTGTCAAAAATTAATTTAAAATCTCTGGAAAAGGGTGATTTGACCAAGGGTGCATTCAGCGTATCGTTATTTTTCAGTATTTAATCAAACGTCGAAAATTTTTTGAGACACCCTATAGTTGTATCAAATTATTCCTTCGTTTCTCTTTCACCACTAATTGAAAGTATTCAGGAAGATTGCTGTTTGTAAGGAAATTTTTGGCTAATTTCTAGACATCTAAACCTTTACATTTAGTTACAAATGACGCACATATGCTTTGTCCGTGCACTGGTACTTTTCTGAATATATTCTCCAGGAGAGAACCCGCCAGTCTCCGCTTGTTAGCTTACTTTGAGGCAATTCAACATGAGGGAAGCATAATGCCATCTTTGGGGAAACATTTCCATTTTTGTAAAATAAGACAAATCGAAATCAGGAAAGTATCTTCGCCTCAATTTATCTGTGACTGGACTGCCAGAATATTAGATAAACACAGATGAACAGAACTGATCACAGAATGTCTTTTCAAGAATGTCCTATCTATTGAAGTGTTAGCAATTGGAAGCCCGAAATAAAACGCTTGATATCCGAAGTGTAACAAGAAAGGATATGCAGCTTTCCCATGCAGTTTATATCTTTCAAACTTTTATGTTTCAACTACGACAACTTTTATCTTTTTTATCTTTCAACTGTAAATGCACATGTGCCGTAATCATCAAATACAATAAGCTAGTCTTAGACTTGCATATATAGCTCTTGAGCTAGCGAGACATAGCAGATATGACAACCTAATATGGTACAATGGTTGTTCACCATGTAAACAATAAATATTTGAAACGGTAATTCAGTTAGCAATGTTTTTGTTGTTGCTAGTGCATTATAGTCACTTTCTAAGTTTTATGATGCTATATGACGTCGTATAAATCAAGCATGTTAAAAGTTCATCAAACTTAACTTTTCAGTTTTCATTTAATTCCCAACATTAGGCTAATTTGGACCAATTTAGGAAGATTTTGAGAGATCCAAGGTATATTTTTTACAAATGCGGCATGAAAATGTGGTTACCATAGAGACAAGGCTAAATGTAGAATTCCAAAGTGTTGCAGTTTTATTGCTAAGCGATAGAAAGTTAAACTTACTAAATCTCAGTGGCCTTCTTCATATATCAAACAAAGTGTAGATAAAACTGTGCTGGGGGCGAGTTCTAACCCCCCCCCAGGTCAGATAGGGTTAAGCAGATAGGTAAATTGAAATTTAGTGAAGTTTCGAGCGAAGACAGTGACACAGGTCATGTGTCAACCGAAAGGGCCATGTTTTCAGTGCAGTTTAGATGACCGATTAGGTATCTTCTTATTCAAAGAAAGCAAGGAAACAATGGGCTTAGTGATGAATTGTCGGATAATTTCATCCTCTTGTCGTGATTACAACTTCTTGTTCGAGGGAAGTTTCTTTTTCTTTCCAGGTCATATTTGCGGCAAAAAATATCATCAGGACAGTTGATTGCTACCTCGATAAAAAAGAAGATCAAAGTACCATCAGCTATTTACCACTCAGCCACATCGCTGCACAGGTAATAGACCTTTCACTTTATCACATGTGAGGAGGTTTGTATCGAGATGGTCAATTTCTCAAGTCTGAACAGTGAAGATTAAATTCGATTTTCAATCATTTGTTCGGTGGTATCGATTTTTGGATCTCTTTTTCTCCTTGCTGGGAAGATTTTTTTGGATTCACATTTTAATGTTGTACGGGGGCGTCCCGGGGAATTGTTCCGCTCTGGAGTCTCGGGTGGAACTTGTTGCATCATCAGCAAATATATGATATGATAACAGGCAAACGTATATCCAGTGATAACAAAGTAATGTTCACTTGTGACAATTAAGATGCTTGCCTGTTACTCACTTGTTGCCCCGCTCTTTTCCTTTATGTTTCTTCTAAGGGCTCCTCACTCTAGTTATCGATAGCCATAGATGGCCAGTAAAAGATAGGGAATTTATCCTTGATTCACAGTGCTTTGAGAAACTATATCAATCAAGGCCTGGAAACACATTCTTTGATCACAAAGAGACTTGCGTGTGTCTCATGTTAGTGGGAGACCAAAATAATTCTAAAGCTTTCAAATTTGATTATTTATGCTGTTGCCGAATTGGTATTAGAAGCTGCATGCTCTCTGAGTCTCCAGATAGCTTTAATATTTTCAAAAAAGCATTCAAATTTTTCGTACTTCTTACCATGGATTCATCAGCATATGTTATTTGAGCTTATGCTTGTGACAACCACAACAATTTTGGGCGCGTCATAAATCTAGGCCTATATTCTCTTTGTTTGCAGATTGTGGATATATATGGATCAATGTTACTTCATGGATGTGTATGGTACGCCAGACCAGACGCATTGAAAGTATGTATCGAACTTTTATTGCGTGAGTAACGTTTTAAAAATGCAGCAGTTCAAGAATAGTGCGCATCTCATTGTTTAATTGCATATTTGCCGCGGTTTTCTCGCAGCGTTGTATGATACGATACAAGGACACGTTAGGTCTTCACAGCTACTGCTTTAGGCCTAGATTTACAATAAACTGTAAGTGACGTAACTGTAGCAAAATGCATTTGACTAAATGGTACGAGTCAAAATGTTAAGCTATCAGGTAATAAGATTAGAAGCTATCTTGCAAGCTTGGTATGTACATTTAACACCTCAGGATTTTTGTTTTCATATACATACAACACAAAACCGGTTAGTTTGCGCATGCGACCGGGTGAGTCAAAAACACGCCCGGCGTTGGAGAGGCTACTGCTCCCTGAGCATATGCGCAATGATATTTTGCAATACCTGATTGAATGGCCAAATCGTTCAATTATTTTTAGAAATTTTCCTGACTAAAATCGGTCACTCCGTTCAGATTCTGCACGCGATTTTCTAAAAATGAGTCCCTTTGAGAAACCTTAAAAACCAACATGCTAAAATTGCAAGCAAAAGTCTCTGATGTGCTAACCTCACAGCAATGACTTTCAGCACGCTTCAGCACGTGCTTTCTTTTTGACGATTTGAAAAGTCTTCCCCCTAGTGTGAATAACTCATTCAGAGGGATTCCATTCTCTCATGAGGACAAAATACATGTACACATTCAAGAGTCATTATTGTCAGGAAGGAGAACAAAGGGAAATTTTGCCTGCTGTTTTCGCTCGTTTTTGCAGGTTTTCGAAAGGGGCTTTCTACAGAAAATTCCTATTTCGACGGGAAGGAATGGCCGATTAAAACCGGGTAAATTACTGGACCCAATGTGACATATCGAGGATAAAATAAGACAATGTTCAATTTCATTGCTTTGATATTCAGGAACCAGGATTTTTTCAAACGCCGGGCGTTTTAATTGACTCACCCAGTATCAGCCTATTCCATTGCATTGGCTAATTTTGATTTAGTTGCCTAAAGAAACTGTCGCCTGGGTGGCTTTTCTAACAGAGGAAAGCACTCTAGGGAGTGAATACTGTTTCCAGCGATTTATTTGTTTGTTTTCTGTCTTTAAAATGTCTTTGTATGAAATCAAAATACAGTTATAAAGAATGGAGCACTAGCATTTGAGTGGAATCATAGATGCTAGATGACCGAAGAGCATCCTTCTTTCTTATTTGACACTATAAGCAACTTCATGCTCTGGATTGTCACAGCTGAAACCTATATCACTGCTGCTGCTCTTTGAAATAAGAACTTATCAAAACCAGGATGAAAAGGTTCTTTCATAAGGGAAAGTAAATGTTGAAGATTTCAGGAGGTTGCAGGTTCTTATTTAGTGCTCTTTGCATTATTCTTCAGAAGAGTATTTGCTAATTTAAAGCAAGTCACAGGATCAGCTAGACCTAGGGAATGATTTGATGTAAGTTTCACTACCCAAAAAGGAATTTTACGGTCGGTCATTGAACTATAGTTTGTTTATTTTCAAGCAGGAGTACTTTTTTGTAACATACGATATATATAATAAATTTGTTGGTTTTGCTTTTCAGGGCAGTCTCCCGGCAACAATGAGAGTTGTGCGGCCAACCATTTTCTTCGGCGTTCCAAGGTAAGCTTCAAAGTCAGTGGTAGCCCCGAACGAAATTTCATGAGATATGGGAGGCAGATTTTTTCAACATGAAAATTTTCTCCCAACTGCTTTGTCAGGTACGAGAGGTGCTTTGCATGTCAAAGATACAACACCATTTACAACTGGTACAAAAGCATGATGAATTGAATTGTCGTTATTTGTCTGAAGGGCTCTTGAAAGTGAGAAGCTGATTAATGTTAATGTTAAGCTGGTTTGTAGTTTTCACTTGTTTTATTTACTGTACTATTTGTTGGCATGAAAAAGCCTCGTGCGACTGCTGTATTTCGTCTCCTACTTCGTCTTTGGGATGTTTGATGTTGGTGTTTCATCTATATATGTTGATTCCGAATGTCAATTTTTTAAAATTATGCATAATTTGAAAGTGACGTCATAATGAGTTTTTGCGAATTCTTGAAAATAATAGCACTTCCCTTAAAGGCAGTCTGTCCCCTTTGAAGAATGAAAATAAACTCGATAAGGATTTCTATTGTACACTCCACAAGTTTGTGCTAATTCGCTTTATCCAAAGAAATCAAGGTCATAGAGACTCAGTGATGCATGAATTTCACTCCAACGTAAATAAGGTAAATAAAGCCGTTGCTAAGGTCGGAACAATAGGGGACAGACTGCCTTTAAAAGGCGAATTGACCCAGAAGAGGTCGCTTCAAGTCAGAGGTGGAAATTTGTTTTCCTTTCCGGGACTGCAGTTAGGATATCGAAGTTGTTTGTGTAGAAAACTAGAGGTGGAACTACTTCCATTTAAAATCTTAACCTTTGAGTATCTAAGTAGGAACAACGTGATCTGGAGAGGAAATTTACAAGCTGAAGATAGCAGAAATTACTCAATAATACAACTTGGACCTCTTTGTACTGAGTGAGTAAAAATTGCACGCCGCTTAAAAAATGCTGCTCCTTGAATGTCAAAGCAATAATGTTGAAAACTGTCTTGTTTCACAAACCTATATTTCAATCAAATTCATTAGTTTACTCCACGGGGGGGGGGGGATACTTGGTCTACGAATCTGTGCAAAGCTACCCTGTCCCCGAGTCCAATTCATGAAAATGATACCCGGACCCGGAGCAAAATGTTCTTAAACAATACCCTTTCTTTGAGTTCCTTCAAAGAAAAGTGTTCGCTGCCCTGGAAATTTGTAAGAAATTTATCAGAATATACGGAAATATTGCCATCCAAGCGATTTTTAAAGCTACACTCCCATAAATAGGTCCAAGGCTGCTGGGGCTGGGCTGCCCTTCAAATATTTTTCAACATTGATAGTTAAATTTCTCAGGAAATTCTTTAAAATAGAAATTTTGATGATTGATCTGTTTCAAAATACCTTCACTTTGTGCAGAGGTAGTAGCTGCATAATTCATTGACCATCTTTCTCAGGCTGCATCAGAAATTTTGCATATTTAGGTGAACTACTCTGCGAATGCAAATCCGATTTGAATTTGCGAGGTCGCAAAATCTAAGTTAAGATCTCGTTTATGCTGTTAACAGAAAACGAATTTTTTAAACTAACGCTCCTTCGTAAGAACTGTTCAAATTCAATACCATTTTCAATGTCATTCTCAAAATGCAAGTTGTTACAGCATACCATGAATCTATAGAAAAAAGTACTTGTATTCTACGCTACCCAAGAAAAGCATTGCTTATCTAGCACGGGCCGCTAGAGTAAATTGTCAAACGCATATACTTTTTCTGGATACACCGTACCATTGCCAAGGCAGAGAGGATCTTAGCTAAAGATTAACTCACAAGTCTTCAAAACTGGCCCAGAATGCGATTTATCGTGGCCTGTCAAAAGTGCATAGTTTATCTTGGTGCACTCGATAGTCTTTAGAGAAGTTTGCTAGATACTTTTTCTTTTAGAGTTTTCGAGAAAATCGAAGAAAGACTGAAGCAGATTGGTCAATCTATCACTGGATTTAAAAAGAAATTGTCTACTTGGGCAAAAGATGTTTCATTGAAAGCAAACATGAACAAAGAAGCTGGGTATGTTTCAGAAGGGAAATCTTGATAGTGACATGTGGTGTGATGTGGCAATAGTTTCTACAAATAAACGTAAATTCATGTAACGTAATAGATAGTCTAAAATGGTAAGCTTAGAAAGACTAAGAGCATTAGAGTAAATCCTTCATCAGTAGCTGCCAGAACCATACTGAGGAAGGCTTATGCCGGATACATTGTTTCATGTATCCTAATCTTTGAATTTTAGTTTATGTCTTATGTGTATATATATTTACATGTTTTAAAAACACCACATTTTATATTCTTTTCAATGGCTTTACATGAGAGCTGTGTAGTATGTACACAAATATTGACAAAAGCAATCTTGCGAACTGGACTTTGCCATATCTTAAAAGTGGGACGGGCAAGGGATGGAATTGATCGCTAGGAGCTAGGGTACCTAATGTTTTTATACATCTGTTTGCCATAGAATGAATAGCGACCTGGGAAAAATGGAGTGGCCATGTCCACCTCAGTTTACGGCCGGGGCCATCCCTGCTTGAGTAAAGTGGCAGAAGTAAAGCGAAAGATGCAGGCAGGGAAGTGACACGAAAACTAGGGGGCATGGAATTGAAATTCGCGAGTTTCTTATAAACGTTCCTTTCTTTTTATACGATGCGTGGGTCCAGCGGTCAAACTACGTCCAAAATGATGCGTAGTAATCGTAGAACTATTAAATACTGTAGGATCAATTTATTCTAGCGTTTCTTTCTAAACTTTTGTGTCTCCTTCAGGCGTGCTCCACCGTTTTCATACGCAATTGCCAATGTTCTGTTAAAGAAGGTAAATATTTCCGAGTTAAGATTTTCCAAGTTAATATTTTTCAAGATCTATTGACCCGCAGAACTTGTATACCGAATGAGTAAGAAAAATCATCTCCTTTCCTCATTCACCAATTTAGTCGAGATTTTATCATTTCTAATTCAGATGTTTCTTTCCAAAATTCTGACCGATTTGAAGTGTATCGCACAAAAGTTTTGCAGTTAGCATCAGGCATCGAATCTTTAAAAAGTATTGTGCAAATAGTTATTGCATCTAAAGAAGTTCAGACAATTTTCTATAATTTTTTTAGAAATTTAAGATATCTTAATTACTTTCAGAATGAATGCATCTTTCTGTTTCCACCAGATTTGAAGTTATGACGTCATAAAAGTGCAGCATCGTAAACCAGAAAAGCAACAAAATTCTGCTTGCTACTGTCACCCAAGGTCCAATTGCAGGCACTCTAAAATTTGACACAGTCTGAAATCATCATAAGCGTAAGCGAAATCTATGGATCCTCACTGCAGTGGTTGAACTGATCGAAAGTCTTACTTTTGTTCAACTGTTCTGGCAGTTCCACCTAGCCCTGTGTAGATCCATATTGTGTGCTCAGACCAAGATTTTCATGCAATCTAATATTGCAAAATGCCCCCAAAAGACTCTTGTTGACAATGACACTTAAATAAGCGTTGTTTTCTTTGACGATTGTACCGTTTTCCCTGTCAGTGTAGGATTTACAATGAATTCATCTTTTTCGAATTTTTTCATGAATTTTGCCAATAAAAAATCATGCTGTGGCTCTAGAATACAGTAAAACTACGCAAACAAGAACATACTTTTCGAAAAAACAGACTGGCTAGGTTGTTATAAATGAGATGTTTATGACATTTTCGGGGTGTGTTCCTTATTGCAAGAACACTTGTGACTATGATGAATAACTTAGGTAAAGTATACAATGCATTAAGTAAACTTGAGGGTATGATATTATGACTGCTTTTAAATCTTAGAAAGCATGGTATTTTTATTGTTGACAAATCAGTTTATATCATACAGCTCGATAAAACAATTTGCATATCGCTGAAAACTGTTAGAGATGTTCAGTTATCAATTGTTGGAAGTTTGCTTACACTAATATGATAAAATGACTTAATTAAGTGTACCATCTCATAAAAACATTGAAGTAAATCAGTCTGTGTGTTGTTCTTATCTTTGGGTGTCTTTTTCCACAAAATCAGTCTGCAGGTTCTTATTTTGCTATGTTCTTGTTTGCGGGGTTTTACTGTAATAGAAATATTAAGAATCTCCACAATGCAATTGTATCAATGCACCCAAAGCATATAACTGTTTAGCCCGTATGTAAAAAGGAGACAGAATGACCATTTTTAAATCATTCACTGACATTGGCAACAACGACAACAACGGCGGTGACAACAACAACAACAACAACAATTACAAAGATGACATCTGCAAGGCTCCCTTTAAAAGTGTCTGCTATATGTAACTGCCAATTCTTCTGATGCAGTTCTCAACACCTAATATTATTTTCCATTTCTGCTAGGTTCGAGTTAATCTTGGCTTAGACCGGTGTGGTTTGGTGTATACTGGTGCTGCGCCAATCTCCCTTGAAACCCTGCGTTATTTCCAGAGCATTAATCTCCCATTAATGGAGCTGTATGGCATGAGTGAGTGTTCAGGTGTTGCTACTATGTGTTTACCACGAGTAGCGAGAACAAGTGCTGTTGGTAAACAATTACGGGATATTGAATTGAAGATCTTTAATGAAGATGCTGATGGAGGTGGAGAGGTGTGCTTTGATTTTATTTTAGACTTTACATTATTTCTACAGGGTAGAACGTTCAGTTCATGCTGTTTTGCAGTGTACCTTGTTTCAAAGCATACAAAAGAAAAAATGACCCGAAATTTGACAAATACCTAGTGATTAAAAAAAACGCCCTACGTTTGAAAAAATGGTCCTCCCTGAATATCAAAGTAGTAGGCAACCTTCGATCTTAAAGATCATGGTGTACGCATTAAATAAAGTCTTAGTCCTGATGAGTCCGGATATGGCTAAACAGTCCACTTCTTGAACCATCACACTGAAACCTTCGACGCGCACGCCTAGGCACTGAGTATGGAAGAACGGGGCTGCCTTAGACCTTCCATCCCTCCTTTTGGCTTTCGTGACATTATCTAAAGGCCAGACAGGGTCTGGACGTTCAGTTTCACATCAGCTGTAGCCTCTGCCAGAAGGCAGTGATAAATTCAAGCCAATTGCCTATCGCCTCAGCATGAGCGCTTTTTCCTTAGGGTTTTTGTCCCGTAGCCTTTCTTCAGCCAAGAAGTACCCACAAGGCAGTGGAGGCATGGGTTTTAAGGCGCCCATAACTCGCCTTACTCTGGAGGCTGCAACTTTTTGGTATTTTGTAGGGACTATCACTCCACGAATGCGCCCGCCACTTTGTATCAGTCCTTCCAGCCGGATGCAGCTTAATGTCATACCCAGGACGAGTTGGACTATACCAGGACTATATGATAGAAATGACGTTGAAAACTATCTTGTTTTATTCCTGGTACATCCATTTAGGTTCAGTAATTTACCCGGCTTTAATTGCCATTCCTTCCCGTCGAAATGGGATATTTTCTCCAGAAAGCCCCTTTTGAAAACCTGCGAAAACGAGTGAAAGCACCAAGCAAGATTTCCCTTTGTACTCCTTTATAGCAATAATGACACTTGGATGTGTTTATGTATTTTGTCTTCATGGGAGGATGGAATCCCTCTGAATATGATATTCATACTAGGGGGAGGACTTTTCAACATGACAAGAGGGAAGCATGTGTTAAAGCGTGCTGAAAGTCATCGCTGTGAGGTAAACACATTGTGGAAATTTGCGTGTAATTTCAGCTCGTTTTTTAAGGTTTCTCGAAGGGACTTTTTTTAGAAAATCGCTTACAGAATCTGAAGAGAGGGGCCGATTTTAGCCAGGAAAATGTCTAAATATAATTTAACATGTTAGCTATTCAATCAGGTATTGCAAAATATCATTGCTTATATACTCAGAGTGCATCCTTTCAAACGCCGGGCGTTTTGTGAAAACTTAATAGAATCATCCAGGGTTGCCAGATGTCCAAAATGGTTGGCGGCCAAAATTGCTACGGTTGGCGGCCAAATTCGGCCAATCAAACAAAATGGTAAAAATAGCCAAATTTCGGCCAACTGTGTCCAGTAAAAGCGTAGTTGGGAATAGCTTTCTGTGCTAGGATAACTTTTACGCCTTCATCTTTGAAACATTTTCTTGTGTTTTACCATTTTTTGTCATTTTTACACTGGCAATCTTGAGATCTTCAATATGAATTAGAGCATCAGTTGTCGAAAAAAGTGTTTTCCTTTGTTTATTGGAGGTTAAAGACGAATGACGTAGATATAAGGAGACTTAAATCAGGGGCCTGGGCAATCTGAAAATAGTCTATTGTATTCCATTGTATTTGATGATCTCGATAGATTATCAAAACAACTGGACAAATGATGGCAGGAGCCCGTCTTTTGTTCTATTTTTAAACTAGAAGCTATATATCCGTCATTTGTCTTTAACCCACTTACGGCCAAAATTCGGCCAACTTTTGCGTTTTCGGCCAAATCATTCTTTGACGGCCAAAGGTTTCAAAAAACAACCAGAATCGAGAAATTTGGCCGTCAAATCGGCCAAATGGCAACCCTGGAATCATCTACAACTGATAGCAGAGTATGTAAGAGCCATAGATATTGTCATATGACACGATAAAAATGAGAGAAAGAATTTAAAGTTTTCTTTTTTTGGGGGGGGGGTAATTTTTCTTCCAAGCTGAGATAATTCTACATAGTTGCTCCTTCATATGAGAAACACATTGTTGTGACATTTTGATGATTCAGCGCACTGCGTTGCATAGGAAGAAGTTACTGGTTGGCTGCATACTAGATCCATTACATTGCGTAAAAACAGCAACAACAAACGCAATATTTTGCTTTTACCAGTTTAGTCTATATGTGTTCTGACCAAGGCTCAGTGTCGTTGATTGAATTGCTCAGTCATCTCACCAGGGCTTAAACACGTTTTTTACGCATAACAGCTTACTGGTCCACTAAATCTAGATTTAGATCTTGAAATTTTGCATCCTGAAAGGGTAGGAAAGTTCAAAACAGGAGATCTTTTTAGATTTTACTTATTAGAAAGGTGATCTTTTGGAGAATTTCTAAGGAATGTATGTCCAGTGTTCCAAATGCTCGAATTATATATATTTCCAGTTTTCAGTCTATGAAATCGACCGGTTTTGTCTGCTCTTCGCAACGATAGTTTATGACTTACCCAGAAGAAGATATGTTAAATTTCATGAACTTCACTTTTACATATTCCTATACTGGTGATATTGTGTTGAAGCAATTGAAGCATGATTTCCCAGAAAAAAGATTCTTTTGCAATTCTTGGATCCAATCCACTAAAATTAATTTGCTTTGCAGATTTGTATGCGGGGCAGGTTCGTGTTCATGGGTTATTTGGGAAATGAGGAGAAAACTAGAGAAACCATAGACGAAGATGGATGGCTTCATTCAGGAGATGTTGGCAAATTTGATAAGGTAAGGTGTCTATCTAATCTACCTATAGGGTGTCTCAAAAAATTGTTCGACGTTTGATGAAATATTTAAAAATAAGGACAATATGAACAGGCTCATGGAGAGATAACCATGTTCCTAAGATTATCAAATAATTTTAGAGACTAGATACGTGCAAATCAGTTGAAAATTCACTGAGTTACAAGCTCTACATGCGATAGCTGAAACCAGAGACCCCCCAGTTACTGGTATTGCAAAAAGCTTGAAGGTGGAGGTAAGAAAAGCTTATCCAATGTCATACCTCTCGTTGATATCAGAGCAAACCAAATAGGACTTCTAAGGTAAATCATTTCTTGCGATCATGCTCTAAATTTCCTTAACATTGCGTAAGTCCAAAAACAGTGGTTCAAAACATAATCGGCGAGAGACTGAATCTGTTTCCTCAAAGCATCCAAATGCTTGACAGTTAGGTTATCGAAAACTTGTTTGAATCCCACTTGGTTCGCCCTGAAACAATTGAGAAATAACAGAAACGACGGTCTGTGGGGCTTTTACCAAAAATGCCATTTCGAAGCCTCTGGTTTCAGCTTGCGCACAGACATGAACTTCAAATGCTTGTAACTCCATGAATTTTTAGCGGATTTGCAAGATTCTTGTGTCAAAAATTGATTTAAAATCTCAGGAAAAGGGTGACTTGACCAAGGGTGCATTCAGCGTATCTTTATTTTTCAGTATTTAATCAAATGTCGAACAACTTTTTTGGCACACCCTGTAGTATTTCCACGTCGTTTCATACTAGATGTCACAATGTGAAACCTCGAAGCGCGCGTTGTGAAAAACCTGGCTTGCATTATTGAGATCCAAAAAGCCTTTTTAAAATCAGATTTTCTGACTTAACAACTTTTGGGATGCCTTCAAAAATAACAAAGAGGGTGTCAAAATTTGTGGTAGAATTTAGGAAAATTGAGCATGACTATAAGACCTTTGCAGTTCCTTCTTTTTTCAATTATAAGTCGTCCATTCTTTCATCATTAGGACTTCTTTCTTTACGCCTCCCCATTGCGCTTTGGCGGGGCATCTGTCTACTGTTATGTGTATGTTGACAATAGTTGCTTTGACAGTTTATTTGGTATTCTTTCACTGTTGAGGATAGAACCAGGAATGTATTTATGCTTGGCAATCCATCCATATGCCGGGTGACGCAAAAATAGTGAATAGTGAAGCTCTGTTACAGAAAGTCAAGGGATGGGATGAAAATTCGTGGTGCAATCACTGCTTGGGAGCTTAGATAAGTAAGCTAAATCGCTGACGGTTTTTGCTATTTTAGCGCGACTCAAATATGAGAATGTATTGGATATGGCATCTCTAACACCTGTCGAAATGCATGAAAAACACGGGAGTCGACTTGATCAGCTTTAGGTAAAGACGCAATGGCATATCTCCCTTGAAATATGCAACTCAGACTGGATGCTTCCAAAAATTTCCTACATGATACTAGTTTTTAACCCAAAGAAAATTTATTACTGTTGTTGTCGTTGTTGTTGTTGTTGTTGACCAGATATGTTTATTCCGAAGCAGAGGCGAATGTGCTAGTTGTTATCTCTTGCTGATCAAATAGACCCCATCATTTTGACGAAATAGACCCTTTCACGGTAGATCGAACGATCAAATTCATCAAATATGCTGATCAAATAGATCCCATCATTTTGACGAAAAAGACCCTTTCACGGTAGATCGAACGATCAAATTCATCAAATATGCTGATCAAATAGATCCCATCATTTTGACGAAATAGACCCTTTCACGGTAGATCGAACGATCAAATTCATCAAATACGCTGATCAAATCGATTCCATCATTTTGATGCATTTTGACAAGGATTTTTTAACTGCATGCTTTTGCGAAATCCTCATTTTGGTAAATTTGCCATGTCGATGACAGCAGTGAAATACGGATGCCGCTTAGCTAACAAGCAACGCTTGAACCACTGATTTCTGTTTCTCGTTTCATTTCCTTTAGGCCACCCGGTATACAGTTGTGGTTCTTCGGTTTTATTTCCCAATCCTACTTCACATGAACTAACTGTATTTGATATTTTTTCATTACAGAATGGTTTTCTATACATAACGGGAAGAATTAAAGGTAACTGGTCCTGACGTCAAATTATCCGAATGAGTTGGTTGCAAAAGTTTATAGGTTAAAGAAAAGCACGGAAGGAGAAACAATAACATTTTGAGGCGTGTGCCAAATTTCCCCAAAAAATGATGATTGCAATGTTTTTTGTTTGCCGCAACTATTGTTGTCTTGATTGTAGACCAGTTTAATGAGACAGATTTTCCCGATATATTTCAGTGTTTAATGCATTTCGTCAACCCAAATAGATCGAGAGTTTTGAGAAGTTGATGCTTATTTTGTGTCCCGATGACAGAGCAGAAATTGCGCACGCATGCGCGACAACTCGTAACTTTGAGCCCCCTTAGCTCCCTGCAACAGATCCCAAAATTAGGCAACACTTGGTATTTTCTTCCTAGGACCTAAAACTTCTGATTTATCACTTCAAAAAGCTTATTGGTCCAAGCACTTCCTTATCTCAGGTTGTTCGATGACGTCATTTGACGCAGTTTCTGCTCTGTCTGCCCCGATACTTCTACCAATTCATTACAAGATGTATTGCTCAAAGTGTCAAGGTGGGAATTGAACGAGACATTACAAACCTATCGTTGCTAATTCTGAGAGCAGCAGTAATGGGGTATCACTCTGTTGAAGTTAGATTTTCTAAATATTTTTTGGACATTTTTCTTGAAAACAGAAGGATTTATGTTGAATGCTTACGATGTATCCGGGCAGCTGTATTGCCCTCGATGGAGAGAGCCGATGAAAAGAAATGACGCTGTTTGAACCCTTTGCCTTGCAGAACTGATAATTACAGCCGGTGGTGAGAATCTCGCCCCAGTGCCAATTGAAGACAATATCAAAGCAGAACTTCCATTTGTTAGTAATGCGATGGTGATTGGAGACAAGAAGAAATTCCTCTCAGTCCTGCTCACCCCAAGGGTATGATTAACAACATATTGATGGGATTGCAAATTTGAAATGCAAATTTCATTGTTTACCATTGCTGTTCCCTATTTTCAGATTTCTTGCCACATGAAGGCTTGCCCACAGGGACCTCAGGACTAACAAACCTAATCCATATACTGTTCCTGGGAAACCCGGTATATCCTCAACTAGGGTTGAGTAAAAATGCAATGCCCTTTATGAACAAACATACAGCTGAAGCCATCCAACCAAGGGCATTCTGACGATATGCAAGTGGCCTAAGCAGTTGGTTGTCCTAAATTTTGTTAATTCGGGTATCACAATAAACAGGATGGCTAAAGTGTTGATTACCTTGATTATTTGAGCAAGTTGACGGTGTTTTCTCTGCTCCTTCTTCTCTGTTCTCCTTGATACAAAACACTGTTTTAATCATTGCTTGAGAAGCTGCGAGTGCGACCGCCATTTCTCGCTTCTCACTCGAACGTGTGACAGCCTTCTCCTGCGCAGTGAAATTAAAGTCTGTCCCCTTACGGGCTGTCACAGGACACGTTCGAGTGAGACGACAAAAATGGCGGTCGCACTCGCAGCTTCTTAAGCAGTGGTTAAAACAGTGCTTTGTATCGAGGAGAACAGAGAAAAAGGAGCAAATAATCAAAGTAATCAACACTTTAGCCATCCTGTTTATTGTGATACCCGAATTAACAAAATTTAGGACAACCAACTGCTTAGGCCACTTGCATATCGTTAGAATGCCCTTGATCCAACCAGTCCATTCAAATTCAGATCCTTTTTGTAGACTTAAATCCTTTTTTAAGATTTTTGTGCCAATTTTTGATCCATCCTCTCAACATACGCTAATTAGAAAAGCCATTTTCTTCAGTTTCTCCCAAAACAATGAAAATGGGCAGTCAAGTCTGACTTAGGGCAGGAAGCTACTTTGCACTGCATGACATCGTGTGCAGCTCCCCCATTTAAAACGTGAAATAAAGCGTTTTGTCTGATACTATGTGTTGATAGAAGCATGAGCTATTAGGGCACCCAGTTTGTAGCAGTTTGAAGTTTATATCAGAGGCAAGCCACCTTAAATTATTTTTTGTTGTGTTTTGAACTTATTTTTACTTGGTATACAACCTTTCACTGTTTCGTAATTTGAAATTTTTCGGTAGTGAGCCACCTCAAGTACAGGACCACCTTAATCTTAAGGCTCACTACCGAAAAATTTCAAAATTACGAAACTGTGGCAGGTGGTTGCATACCAAATAAAAGTAAGTTCAATACACAAAAGCTAATAAGTTAAGGTGCTTGCCTCTGATATAGATTTCAAACTGCTACACATTGGGTGTCCAATCGCTCATGATAAGAGAGCATATTTCTATTCCAACACTATACTTGCCAAGATCAAATACACTTCAAAACGTTCTTTTACCTTCTATGAGTTGGAATTACCCAACTCCAAAAGTTTTGTTAAAAAAGCGATGTGCAACTTTTTTCGGTAAATTTCTCATTTAAAAGGTCATTGCTACCCAGGATCCTTCGCAGGCACATTGAAAATCTTATTCGATTTTATCGTTCTGTGATGGCATATAAGATTCTGAACAAGTTGAGCCCGGAAAGCCTTTGGGAAAAGTACCAACATAGATCCGCGTATTCAAATTATGAAACAAGGAATTGAAAGTATCTGCAGATCCCAAGGCTTAGAACTGAACATGCCAAAAAAGGATTTTACTACTCTGCCTTAAAAGCGTGGAACGATATACCAGTCAATATTAGAGAAATCCAAACACTCGGGCGCTTCAAAAAAAAAGCACACCTGACGAGCTGAGAATGCTAAGAAAAAATACACTAAAACACGACCCTGAGGAAGAACAGCCCATTGTTAGGTATTACTCCCATTTTTTTATAGAGCCATTGTACTAGGTTTACAGCTGACGAGGTATTCGTGTAAAAATGATAATGAAATAATAGTAATGATAATAGTAAATGAAATTTCACACTGTTTGACTATCAAATGTGGCCTAAGCGGAAATCATCGATCCACACATCAGTAAGTCAAGTGATGGATGAGTTTTTGTGTTTAGTTGAATGTGCTCTCAATGCAGCCATTGCACTATGGATCTATGGTCTCCGTTTAGGCCAAATTTGATACTCAGACAGTCTGAATTTTAGCATGCCTGCAAAGGACCCTGGCCAGGCCTGGGTGGCATTAGCACTTTAAATGCAAAACAGTGTATTGTTAATTAAGTTTGTGCATATTCTATAAATTGGTTAAAACCTTGAAATTAAGCTAGAGGAATTTTAAATTTTTGAATTCGTGCGTTGTTTGTCTCACAACTTTTAAAACAGGAGAGGCATTTTTTAATCGTTGTGTTACCATCCCTTTTGCAGATAGTTATGGATGCCGATAGCGGAGCACCAACTGAAGAATTAGCGACGCAGACGAAGGAGTTTTGTGGAAGCCTGGGGATAAAAGTGACAAGATCAAGCGAAATTGCACCAGCTGTACCCGAGGCTCTAGATCAAGCAATTAAAGCTGGGATTGGTAGAGCCAATGCTAACGCGGTCTCTAATGCAACCAAGGTAAATAACCAAGGGGATTTTATTTCTATGCGGCGCAAGTAAGAGAAGTACCAAAATCAAATGATACCGAGTTAGTGAAAAGAAGAATGCCCGACGTTTGAAGAATAATGCTCCCTGTGCATCAAAGCAATGATATCAACAACTGTCTTGTGTATTGCTGTCAAGTTGAGTTAGGTTCAATAATTTACCCGGCTTCAATTGGCCATTCCTTCCCGTGGGTATGGGGAATTTTCAGCAGAAAGCCCCTTGCCAAGGTCTCCAAAACAGGAGTGAAAATGACGAGCAAAGCTCCATCCGCTGCCCTCCCTAACAATAATGACACCTACATGTATTAGCTTCCTCTGAATATGTTTCTCGTCCTGAGGGGAAGACTTTTCATCCTCCCGAGAGGATAGCATATGATAAATATTAGAAAAATTTGGTCTTGATTTTAGGACGTTTTGGAACGTTTCTCGTAGCGACTTTCTGGAGGAAATACCGTGTAAAATATGAACGGAGTGACCGATTTCAGCCATAAAAAAAGTTCTAAAAGTTATTGAATATATTGGCGATTTGATCATGCAATGCAAAATATTGTTTCTTCGATATTTACTGAGCTGTGACCTTTCAAACGGCGTGTGTTTTCTGACTCACCCTGAAAAAGAATCGGAATGAGCACCATAACACATCTGATATGCTCTTAGGCACATGATCCATTCATCCTATCATGATTGAATGTTCAAACCGCACCATGTTCTTCTGCAGATCTTATGCCGAATTTCCAGCGAAGCCTTCTTTCAAGTGCATCTGTGTATTTGTGCGTCTCCGTCTCCTTGTCTCCGTCTCTTTCTCCGTCTCTGTCTTTGTCTCTTTCTCTGTCTCTGTCTGTCTCTGTCTCTGGCTCGAATCTCACTATGTCTGTGTCTCTGTCTCTTTCTCTCTCTATCACGGTCTCTTTCTCAGTGTCAGCCTCTGTCTCTGTCTCAGTCTGTCTCAGTCTGTCTTTTTCTCTGTCTCTGTCTCTGTCTCTGTCTCTGTCTCACGCTGTCTCTGTCTCTGTCTCTGTCTCTGTCTCTGTCGGTTCTGTCTCCGTCTCTGTTTGTTTCTGTGTACGACCATTAAGAAGTTGCAACGCACGAATTTCAATATCCAGAAAGTTGTCACACGTATTAGGTTTTTATAGATTAACGGTTGACGATTCTCTTTATTGAACTGGCCTAAAATGACAGTTGCTTCTGTTACTATAAGAATCCCAGGCAGTAGGCCAAGCTGCACATTTTCTAATGTTGTGTTGACCGTCGCTGGTAACATCTTGTTTTTTCCTTTTTCCATAATTTTTGATCCGCTTATTTTCCAGGTGCAGAAATATTACTTGATACCGTCAGATTTTTCAATTGCTGGTGGAGAACTTGGTAAGACTCTGATAATATTTGTTATTTCTCTTGGTCGTTCTTTCGTTTCTGTGTTTGTTCTATCTTCTGTTTGTTGATCGAAATATGCATTGAAATAGTAAATGGATTCAACGTTCATTTATGCAATGAGACCTCAGAGGGATTGAATGGAGGGGGGGGATGATCCTGCTAAATCGCAAAGGTGAACAAGGATCGCAAAAGTCTTGAGGGTAGGCGAGCGAGGGTCGAGGGTGTGGGCAAGGGAAGGCGAGGATCGTGGATGTCACAGCTAAGCTTCCAAATCGTTGAATTGGTGTAAAAGGATGAGTGTAAAATTGTGACCTTTTTTGATTGAATGGCTTGAAAGATACTTTATTGAATGTGTATTTCTACTGTTGGACTTTTTGGAATTCTTCAATTTTTTCAAAATTACAATTTGTTTTATCTTACGACCAATTTGAGGATGTGATGTCATCATATTTCTAAATCTTAAACCGGAAGAGTAAAAGGCTATTGCTTGATTTCATATTCAGACATCCATTAAGTATTGGTGTTCTTGGAAATTATTTCATGTGTTGTTAAAAAGTTTAAAATTTCGATGGTTCCAATTTTTTTTCAAAATATTACTTGAATTCTTATAAGGAAAAGAGAAACTCTAACTCCGAAAATTTCTTTGAAGCCGGTCAGTTCCAAGAAATAGATCGTAGAATTTTACAACGACCTTTTGAAAGACTTTGAAGCTATGCTACTTGTCGAAGAAGCAAATTTGCGGAAAGTTTTGGCAGAATTGTTCAAAATTTAAACTATTCATCATGCATGGCCAAGGGACGCCTTTAATCTGGTAGCAACTGCGCCCCAATTAGACTTGCCCCAAGTTCGATCGTTATCTTATCCTGGCTTTCTCGGTTGGCAGTTTCACCATGCTTATTCGGGCTCTCTCGTTTCGCCATGCTTGCTCCACTTTCGCAGCTCACTGCCGACCGAGTGGACCCGAATTAGATAACGAACGAGACTTAAAGCAAGTCTATGCCCTGATTGACGAGCCAAGTGGTTTGGCTGCCTTTACAGACTATGGAGATCCCTTTGTTGTCATGATGGACTCGCCTACTTGAAGTAGGAGTCAAGAGCAATGCAACACTGCATAAATAACAGCGAAAGAGTACGACGGATAATGAATATATAAGTTGTCAGTTAGGTTACGATTCTAGGTAGCCAGTTGATGAAGACATATCGGACCTGACATTTCTTTATTAGATGGACATGAACTAGCTTATCGCCCCCCCCCCCCTTAGTAGGACGACGAAATGTTTTTTGTGTATCAACATTAAAAAGAATTAAAACACAACAAATATTTACATTTGATCGTGCCCCAGATGGCGGGAAACACTCAAGTTTATCGTGTTCCCGCTATGAGAGACACTTACAATAAAATCATTACAAATTCAGTATATAAAAGAGAACAAAAAAGGGTTGGGGCTGCTGCAACTTGAACTTGAAATTTGAACTCGTTAAAGATCTAACACTTTCATTGTCATGAATGCTAGACTTCCTACTGCGAAGTGTCTATCTTGGTTGTCTTGGTCCGGTATCTGATATTCACCCATCCAGATTTTGACCTCACATAACAGGGCTTAACTTAACTATCCAACGGAAACTAGATAAGCCGCTCGGCCACTCATCCCATCAGCAATTTTATGATCCTTCGTTGCCCGTTGAGGAAAACGTATCGGATTTGACATCTTGTTTTTAATTTTGATAGGGATGATCTGAACTAAACTTTGTGACAATTTCTGTTCGTTAGGGCCAACTTTGAAGCTGCGAAGACCACAAGTTGTCAAGAAGTACCACGATGCTATCGAAAGTATTTATGAATCATAGTCTAACGTTTCGTATTGCGTCCTATCTTAAACTCATACAAATTGATATCTGCACATACCGTTGATCGGTTATATCCTTAACTAGTCACCAAGCAAACAACTGTGTACGCAAAGAATCAGAAAGATACCGGGTGACTGAGAAAAATTCTCAAACTACTTGCTATCTGAACTCCGAAGCAAGGTCGGCCGGCGGCGCCACGGGGTGGACTGGGGTGGACTCCCATTTTTCTCAAGTCGGTATTCATTCCTAAGCAAAAACTATATAAAGATTGTTGGGTATACCCTCTGGCCATCAATTCCGCGATCAATTCTATCTCTTTTCTACCCCACGTTTGTAGGGCTGGCGCCGCCCCTGCTCAGAAGTTATTGAAAGATGGTTTGCATCATTGTGTAATTGGAAAGCGTGGCTATCTTTTGAGATGCTGCATGGTCACTAGAGCTGTGATTGCAATCCGAAAAAAGATTCAGAAAAAATTTCGATTCTTAGCTTATATTTCTCAGCTAGAGTCAACCAATCGCTATTCTTTTCCAGTCAATGTTTTGGGAAAAATTAGCATAGAGATTAATTTGAAATCTTCCGAGGAAATCTGTTACTCCCAAAATATCTGTTCTTTATTAACATTTCGTGCTTCCATGGGAATGTGGATTTCCACTCTTCTACGTCTTTCAAAACACGGACTGGAAAAGGAAGTCCGAGAAATGAATGAATTACCGAACCTTTGAGACTGGTTCTTTTCAGATGGTATTCGTAATTTAACCTGACAAAGCAGCAACATCTCAAAAGATGGGTAAACCCTTCAGCTGCATGCAGCTATCTTTTGTTCATAAGGGTTGCTTTCAGGAAACTATATGCAATCTAGGTTACGAAGGTTTTCTTTTGGCTCACCCGGTACACAATTTTCCCATTGGAGACCAATTTTAAAGAATGTTCCTTTAACTTAAAGACCCTGTGCTTCCCATGATCCTTTCTGGTCTGACAATGAATTTCATACCGTATGAAAAAGATTATGGCCTAGCAATCTCACGGCTGTGCATTGTCGTTTCAGTCTTCAAATGAGCCTTATGAAGTCATCGCTTTGAACTGAAACAAAAGACATTATTTCGCAACAGTAATTGAAGGATTAGGGAAGCTTTTCTCCTTAGAGCATTCATTTCCCATATTCTGTGTTCGAAGTGCGTTGTTTACAGCAGAGTCTCTGTTTACAGTAACTGTGATGTTTTGCTAGTTTGTGCGCATACAAAGGATCATGGGGAGCATAGGGTCTTTAAACTGTGAAAAAGCTTTACCTTCAGTCGTAAGAATGGCATCTATCGTTGTCATAAAATTACTAATCGATGCGTGATACAATTGATGGTGATTTTTCAAATGCAAAGAAACAAGTAGATCACAGATGACAAGTGAAGCTCGCTATAAGGACAAATTGTCTTGAAGAGCTATCTTGAATTTGCTTGAAAGGTATGGTCCTTTTTCACAATAGAAAGAATTGTCTTATTTCACCGTGAGTCACTGATTAGGTAAAGTTCAACTTTGCATATAAAATGCCGGTGTTATGCAGTCAACTTTCGTGAAGCGGACACATATATAAAGTGGACACATTTCTTTGGGCAGACATTCTGTTTTGTCGTGAACAGGAATTTCAAAAATTTTTGTCTCTGCAAGATAGGCACTTCCGCAGTATGAATATGATTGTGTGGCCCCGGTAATGATCACTATATGCAAAATGTACTGTATTCCTTTTTATTCATCCCAGGAAGAGGAACAGGGAAATTCTGACATAGACGTGAGTCACTCAAATTTGTTGTCAGTTATGTATTTCAAGAACTGTATGCACTGGAGATTTGAGTGCTCATTTACCTTTTTATTCGTCTTTCTGACTAGAGTAGTGCTCCGAAAAAAACTTGTCAGAGGTTGAAAACAGACCAGCCTAAATTTGGTAACCACTGCAACATCTGCAGATACAAGCACAGATCCTTTGATATGATGCTGATGTGCAGGTTAGCGTTTGCTTCATTGAGTAAGGTAACGATCTAAAAAAATTGTACAGCTCAACTTCCAGGGTCATCTTTAAGCTGCACATTTGATAGGCTCATCTGGTAGAGCAGAACTTGACCCAAAATTGGTCAGGGTATATTTGCCGCTCCGTGAAGCCCTTTTTCCTCCCTTGCAACGTAATACTTAGACGACTGTAATAAGTGTATGCAAGACTTTGGCTATTTAATCCGTTATTTTCTTAGATTTTAGCCTGCATGCAGCCTCAAGTTGAGGCTGCGCGCAGGCTATTTAGATTTTGGATGATTACGCAATCCTGAGCTACTTAACCGGATGAAAGAAATGATTTTCTATTGGGGGCGTTTTTCGCTCCCTAATTATCTTTGCAACTATGATAGCTATGACAATGAAATTTGCACTTTATTTTAATTAAGCAAAGGAGAATCCAAAAAAGCATCAATTAATTTCTAATCACGTGATTGGTTGCTAGGCAACCAAAAATAGGGCAAAGTTTTACGAAATTCAGCTATTAGGAAAAAATAGCAGAGTTACGAAAAATAACTGGCTAAAGTAGGCTAAAAACTATCCAGATACTTACTTGATTTGATAGCCTTAGTGTGAGATTTCATTCAGTTTTATATAAAAATTTGTGGTTCCTAATCAATTAACTAAATATGTAATGGTAATTTGGTTCAATGAATATTGCTTACTAGATAATAACGCTTAAAACTCATCAATTTCGCATAATTTGGGTAAAATCAAGTAGTTTTGTCAATATTTCAAGTCATTACATGATTTTTCTTATAAAAATTGTTAATTCATTAGAAATATGACGTCATATAGAAATTACAAATTGCCGAAATCAGTAAATATAGATAAATTGTATAACAAATGAAAGTACTCACGAAGTTAAATCGAATGGTATATATATATTGTTGAGATTCGACACCAAATAAAGAAATTAGAGCAATTTGAACGATTTTCTTTGTGACCGCTCTCCAAATATGGGCATCTGGTGGTCACGTAGTGTAAAAATAGGCATTGAAATTTTTATTGCTGATTGTCAGTTAAATTTAGTCAAAGTCTGGAAGTTTCAGTGCTATAGGTGTCATCGTTTAGGAGCTCATAAAGAAGTTCGGGAGAGGGAGCGAAAAAAGCCCCCGGTTAAAATAGGGTTAAGTGTACGAGTCCCCGAGGTCCTCCCTTCGTTCTTCTCTCTCTATAGATGAACGTTTGTATCATTTGCTGCAGCTTTACTTCGTACCGCCAGCTTATTCCCAGTGGCATGGAATTACGTTCATCAGAAAGCTGGCATTTCATTCCCAGAACCATTTTCTTTACTTATTACAGTTTGCATTGGGTGAAGCAGAAACGGGAAAAAGGACGCCTTTGGAAAATTCATAGCACCAAGAGCACGTGATGGATCGAATTCAATCTAATTCTGCTTGATAGCCGATAAATTGAAACATTCCTTGTTATTTTTCTCATATCTTTGTTATAGCATTGGAAAGTTTGGTAAATTCGAATTTTCCAAGATTTCATTGTTGCGTAATGTCTGAAGAAGGCCCAAAACATTTTATTAAGTTCACATAGCAACTCTTCGCACGAAACAATAAACAAGGAGCAATTTCTCACGATCTGATCAAGGATTTTAGGTCCGTTTTCGGCACTTGACAGTTAAGAAAAGTTTGTAAAGTCAAACTGACCTTTACACGAGACAAGAATCGCCAAAAAAATGTTGGTCTTTCAGCTTTTAACCAGAAGTTGAATCATTGAAATCTGTTAAGTGCTTTTGGTGCTATGAATTTTTAAAAGTTGGACGTTTTTCTGTCTCATCCGGGATATATTTTACTTTCAAGCATTAGAAAACTAATATTTTTACAATCAGAAGCCTTACGCTACCTGTGAAATGCATAATACCCCTACCTTGGAAAACTTTTGTTGCCCAACGAAGGTCGTGACGGGGGTTCGTATCCTTTTGAAATCAAACGATCTCGTCTTCAGATGCAACTTGTATGATTTTATTGTTCTCCTGTTGGCATTTTCAGTTTAGTAATTTTTTCGAATTCATACAGTGGGGTGGTTTGGACTTTGAATGCGTTTGACAAGCTGTCTTATTTTGTGCTTATTATATGAATCATGTTGCAAATTATTTGAAGTCATTCCTTGTCGTTTTTCTGCCATAAGCAGGGTTTCTTAAACTGACTGTTCACCGTTTGATTAGATTACAAGGTGACCGAGAAAAACTTTGATGAACGTAAGCAAGGTATCAGCATGTAGCTAAATTATTTAACCATCTTAAGAGATGTTGCTTTATTAATTTAAGATATAACTTTGCTCCGAAAAGCTAGTTTCAAAAATATGGAATTCAAATTTTGTATAGGAGAACAAAACCGGAATAGCAGATATCAGTCATTTCACAAGCAATAGATTTTCCCAAGCAACTTCAAATCCATTTCGATGTCAAGCTTTCAAGCATCTTGACTGGAAAAGGATGGCCATTATTTGACGCTAAATGAGAAATGGCCCCAGGGTCTAGAGGGCCTCATAATTGAAGATTTGTAACTTTTTCTACGGTAGGAAATGTTCTGAAATACATTTAAGATCAATCCACATGGCTTGGTAGAAAAATGTCCGGTTCCCTTCGCTCGCAAGGGGGCTTCACCCATACGAAAAAAGCCTGGAAGAAAATCTATTCAATTCCAGTTGTCTTTAGACCCGAGGAAACCCTGGAAAACCCAACCCTGGAAGGCAGGAAAGGATAGGCAGGAAAAGCCTGAACAAGCCTGGAAGGCATCTGAACTTGACCAAACAAGAGGCAGGAAAACCCACAGGGAGCCCCCTTAAAAAGTAGCGAAAACCAGACACAATGCGTCCTCTACCCGTCCTCTACCAGTGAGACACATCAAACGAGCGCAGCATCTGCGAAGGAGCAATGAAGACGGAACAATCCTCCGCTCTTTCCCTCCTCCTGCGCAACCGCTAACTCGCTCCATTGTTCCGTCTTCATTGCTCCTTCGCAGATGCTGCGCTCGCTTGATGTGTCTCACTGGTAGAGGACGGGTAGAGGACGCATTGTGTCTGGTTTTCGCTAATTTTTAAGAGGGCTCCCTGTGGAAAACCCTGGAACAATCACGAGGCAGGAAATCCCTGGAAGGCTGGCTTGCTTAAACAAATGCAAGACGAGAAAACCTTGGAAATCCCGGCAAGGCAGGCAGGCTTGTAAAAACGGCAGCAGGAAAATTTTAGCAACCCAGCACAGCAGTTTTGCATACCAACCAAATGCCAAAAGGCCTAGTTCATCGTGGTTGTAACCTTACTAGAATGAATGCCATCTCTTCTCTTTTACTGTCTTCGTTCAGAGGTTTAGCATGCGACCAGCAGCTGGTTGCCATATCAAATTGCTTGTCGTTTAAATTTAACTCTTCTTTCTCTATGACGAGCTTTAAAGTTATGAGCGGAGCGGGTTATGAGACCTTGTTAAGTGAGTGCTTCTGTTCTTTTGGATGAACCAGAAATTAGGCCTAATCCTGTCCTGTGTTACCGTTGAAGTACTCAAGGAAGTTGCTACCTTACGATCCACTGTGATCCACTGCACTGCAGCTGTTCTTTGTAGGGGCCAAGGGGCCTAAACTAAGCAACCGCCAACCGAGCTCTTGAGCAACCGCCATATGGAAGGAAAAAGCAATATCAACTGGTTTAATGTTTGTACAAATTCAAGCTTCAACATAGCTTTCAGACTAAAAGTCAGACTTACCGAATGACCCTCTCTCTTTTCTTGCAACTATGTTTTGATGTTTCTCAATCTCTGTACACTTCCGAACCACAAAATTGGCCTACATTCCAATAGAGCACATGTGCCTTGTAACTGGTAATCCATTTGCATTTGGTGTCCAGGTTTCCTAATTCCTTGACCTTCTTCCAAGTAACGACAAAGAATTACAGAGACCATCGCCGCGATAATTGTGAACTTTGATAAAACAGCAACATAAGGTGAACACAAACTCAGACTTCCTTGTCGCTCAACCGTCAAGTTGAAATCACACAACATTCATCCGCTTACCGCCAAATTTCAAATCCAGCCAATGGAATCTTGTTTCTTAGCGCATTGGGGAAACTCTTTTTCTTATGTAAAACATGAAGATATTCCTTTCAATCTCTAATAAAAGGGGCCAGCACCTTAAAACACCCCTGTGAGAATATTTCCAGCCTTTCAAGGCTTTGTCAGGAACCCATGACTCATTTCCAGCCTTTCCTGCCTTTCCCAGCCTGGTATCGTTGCGAAATCTCATTACACCTCGCTTTGGCGTACTAGCCTTTCATGGCTAGGCAGGAATATTTTCAGACAATCCTGGCTGTTCCAGGGTCACAAACAGGCACTGGCTTTTCCACCCGACTTTCCAGCCTATTCCAGCCCTGGCAGGCTGGCGAGCCTGAAGCTTCGAGGGATTTCCTGCCTTTCCCGGCTTTTTGCCAGGCTGCACTTGTACGGGCAATTCCAAGTTTTGTCTGCAAGCCTCAAAAACCTCTTGGCGGTACGATACGATACGATTCCGGTACGATTTGTCATTGACCCTAAATTATGATTACAAGAGAATGTGTTGACAGCCTCGCTCGTGAACTTTCTTTGGGTCACCCTGTACAAAATATTGATATGATTAATATTTGTTGATCTGAGAGATGAATTTCCTGAGCAGTTTCTTATGCAAACGAATACGTGTAGCCTTCCAAATCAGCATTGTTTTGGGATTGATGGGGGCCTAATCCCCAAGGGGGACTTGGTAGTTCAAGGTGACGTTATCCGTTGCAAAACCCTAAGCCCCTAGCGGTAGTAGCTCTTAGCCTAAGCGGTAGTAACTTTTAGCCTAGGTGGTGGTAACTCGTTGCCCAAGCGGTAGTGACTTTTGACTTTAGCGTAAGCTGCAATAGCAATAGGTCAATTGTTCCAGAAACAATGATGCTATCGTATTGAAGACATGAGCAAGAAAAGGACTTCCATGCGCTTGTGGACAATAGTATAGGTGTAGAAGTAAAGGTGGCTGAATTAGCGATAGTAAATTTGAAATTTTTTTAACCTAAAAAATGGCTGAATTTGAGACCCTAAATTTTGCAACGGGTAGGTCACCTTGAACCGCTAAGTCGCCTTCCTGGGACCTAATCACTATGGTTAGAAATGCGAATAATCAAGAAATGACCTCTTTAACGTTCCAAGAACTTTTGGCAGGCATTGTAGTCGTTCCATGGTCATGGCAACGTCTGGAAGTGGAGGTACAAAGCTACTTCGCTTCTTCATCTATCAGGCAAATGGGTTAAAGAGACCTCTTCCCTTTTTGTGGGACTGATTTCGTGCAAAAAGATACACCTTGAAGCAAAATGGATATTCCATCCTTTTAATGTTAATGTGAATTCACTGTTATTGCTCTTGTTGCTGTTATAGTTGTTGTTTTTTAGTGTTTTCATCTAATCTACCAGTTTTTATGATGTTGGAATGGATTAAAGGTTAGTTTAGTTATTTAGGTCAGTTTAGCATCGCCATGTCTTGTAATGGGTAGCGCATTTGATGTAAAAAAAAACAGGGAGATATAGACCTATCTATATCTATCTATAGATCTATATCTCCCTGAAAAAACCATCGAATCTACCAGGACAATACCTCCCACATGCCACTGGCCAAACTTCACAACAACCACCTACCACACTTACCGAGGACCATAACGGCCACCAGCATCCGATCACTGACCGAAAAACTACTTGACAGTGACCATAACGACCAACGACCATAACAGCGACTTCATTTTCCATTTAAATGTCTTCAAATTTCGTTTGAAACATCCAGTCTTGAGCAACTTCTTGCAGATTCGTCTCGTTCCATATTTTCTCCGCAAGTGCCAGTAAGCTCCTCAAAATGTCGCATCGATAGGCTTTGTGCCACAGATAATGCGATTCGATACAGTTCATACACTCGTGAATGGATATGAAATGCCTGATTTTGCTCAATTCATTCACGTGGAAACAAAATCGCATAAAACATTTCCTGGCTGTTTGGTTCACCAATGAATAGGTCTTACACAAAACTGAAGTTTTTGCACTGAAAGTTTACCGCTTTGCTAGGATGATACAGCAATTTCGTTCTCTTCTGATAATACACGTTTTTTATAAGAAACTGGTTTATAAAAAACTAGTACTAAGATGGCCAAAATTTTAAGAAACTCTAGTACTATGTCTGAGATGCACTAAGAAACTTTTCAAAGTTAAAAGCATAAATATCATAGCAAATAGATCGTTGAACCCTGATTATTGAGCAATATTATCTAACCATTTGTGTTTTCAACATAAAAGAACACTGTTTATTCCTTTATGATGTTTTAAATGTCAAGAAACATATCTGCCGCGGTGTTAGCGACCACATTGCTAATTCTGCATTCAGAAAATAAGAAACCAATTAAGAAACTTTTAGTACTAAAATGGACAAAATTTCATCCGAAATTAAGAAACTTTTAGTACTATGGCCTGATCCTAGTTTCTTATAAAAAAAATCGTGTATAGCAGATAGATTGATGCTGTTGTCAATGCTGAACTTGCCTGCCTAGAGAAGTGGTTACATGGTAACAAGCTTTCCTTGAATGTTGTCAAGACTCAGGCCATGATCATAGGATCGTCGCAGAAGTTGAGGAAAGTTGATACACCTATGGTACCGGTTCCTCATTTTCAGGTAAATGGAAATGACATCGATCTTGTGAAGGAAACTAAATATCTTGGTCTCATGATCGACGATAATCTAAAATGGGAGAGCAATGCTAAATGTACACAAAATAAGATCTCTAGAGCTATAGGACTTTTAAAGTATGCAAAATGCTATGTGCAAGAAGATACATTAAGGAATATGTATCTTAGTATTGTTCAACCACATTTCAGTTATTGTTGCTGTTTGGGGATGCTGCGGGGCAACTAAACTGAAAACGTTGCAGAAATTACAGAGCAGAGCAGCTAGAATTGTTACAAGTAGCCCTTTTGACACTCCAGCTGCTCCTCTATTGCAGCTGCTTCGCTGGCCGTCAATTGAGAAGCTGATCAATCGAGAAACTTGTACAATGGTGTATAAATCTTTGAACGAACTCACACCTGAAAACCTAGGTAACATTTTCTACAAATTGTCTGATGTTCATACCAGGGTCTTTGGCGATACAAAATGCAAACTTGCAGTGCCAAAGATGAGAACTGCTTATGGCCAAAAATCATTTGCGTTTCGTGGAGCGAAGGCATGGAATAAACTCGACTCGGAAATGAAATTAGCCCCTTCTATTCAGTCATTCAAAACGAAACTAAAAGCTTTGAATTGACAATATTCAAGGAAAGCCGTTCTACATCGAAAGAGTCATCGTTATTTTTCTTTTTCTCGTTTCATAGCCATGTAATTAGAAAATATTGTAAATAGGTCTATTTCTCATTAGCTTTTTATTTCTTTGCTTTGCTGGGTCGATTGGAAAGCAGTTGCTTAATCTATTTTTTAACTGTATCCCAGCCACAGGGTAAACATTTTTAAAATGAAAAAATACTCCTTTTGTTTGATTGTATTCAATCATGAATAAATTTGACACATTTCTTGCATGAATTGTTGCTTTGTTGTTTGTGTAAGATCTATTGATTGGTGGACCAAACAGCCAAAAAATTTTTTATGCGTTTTGTTTCCACTTGAATGAATTGAGCAAATTCAGGCATGTCATATCTATTAACGAGTGTATGAACTGTATCGAATCGCATTATCTGCAGCACAAAAATCTACCGATGCGACGTTTTTGAGGAGCTTACTGGCGCTTGCAGAAAAAAATATGGAACGAGACGAATTTGCAAGAAGTTGCTCAAGACTGGATGTTTCAAACAAAATTTGGAGACATTTAAATAGAAAATGAAGTCAAATGCATTCTTGAGTCGTTGGTAAGAAAATCTTTTAGCTAGGAACACAAAGTAAGCCCTTTTGGGGGGGGCAACGAATGAGTCTTAATTGGAAAGAAGTTTAGGCCCAGATCACATTTCCTGCAGAAATCGCTGAAAATCACCTGCGATTTCAAGATGTAATTGAATGGACACTGCTTGAGTTATTGAATAGGGCAATATCCATGATCGCTGAAATTTTTATCTTTATATCTCATTTGCAGCGACTTTTAGCAATGTCTGAACGAAGCAATGTCTGAACGAACGAAGAAGTTTAGGCCCAGATCACATTTCCTGCAGAAATCGCTGAAAATCACCTGCGATTTTAAGATGTAATTGAAGGGACACTGCTTGGGTTATTGAATAGGGCAATATCCATGATCGCTGAAATTTTTATCTTTATATCTCATTTGCAGCGACTTTTAGCAATGTCTGAACGAATGTCAGTTTCTTCGACCGGAAAATGAATGTAATTTCGGCTCCAATGAGATATTTTTCCAAGCACGCTACAAACTGTGGAGGGGCACCCGTACTACTGATTCATCAAAGAAAATTCCATGTAATATTGTGACTTATTTGCCATTTCAACTTTCGTGAAGGTACTCAAGAATTCAATTCGAACGGCCAATTTGGTATCACGAAGTTGGAAAGGGGTTATTTGATTGGCTGAATACCGTGAAATTGGATGATTTTCGCGTGCTACAGCAACCAGTAAGGATTTAAGCTATATGCTTTTCCGTACAAGGTCTTGCGAAGAAAATGTTTTCAAAAAAATGCATCGAATGACTGATTTCGATAGGGAAAGGCTTATGATCTAAGTTAGACTCTTGGCTGCACGGAAAAACTTAGTTCATGACAATGGGGTGGCTAAATGCGATGTCACGGTCCGCCAAGCGCACCCACGTTTTCTCTGACTCATATCACCAAGTACCAGAAGCGTCGTGGCCGGGGGGGGCAGGGAGGGGGCGGTTACCCCCCCCCCCCTAGCGTCGGAAATTCGGAAAATTTTCGGAAATTCAGAAATTTCTCGGACATTCTTTATTTTTTTGGCTTTTGGCACAAACTAGGTGTTTATCGTTCGACTCGTTCAAACTTCATTCATATATCGTAGAAACGAATCATTCCATCTGGGATACTGGCTGGACGGTGTCACTTATTTGAACGATTTGTTGATATTTTGAAATGAACGATTGTGGTTTGCTTCAAGTCGTCTGCGGAAGTTTTTTACGTTGGTGGTATATGGCTTTTTCCAGGTAACGAGGAGATTGCGTGTACTGTTGTAGAATTTCGTGATGACATTTTGTACTGCTCATTTGATTCGAATAATTGTAATGTGGTCTAAATATGGAATCAGGGCATGCCTTCTACGCCAACGTAAAATACATTTCTTCAAAAATTTTCCTCGCACTCTTGTTCATTGAATAAGTATCACAAAACCATCAAATTATCATTGTCGCTAATGGCGAGTGATGTTGGGAGCTGCATTCTAAGGCAAAGTAAATAGCGTTTCTTCAAAAATTTTCCTCGCACTCTCATTTACCGAATAACTGTCACAAAATTATCAATTTTCTTGTCACTAATGGATAGCATGATGTTCGAAGATATCATCTACGTCAAATGGCAAGCATGATATTGGGACATACATTGAAAGCCAAAGCAAAGGATGTTTCTTCAAAAATTTTCCTCGCACTTTGAATTACCGAATAATTGTAACAAAATTATCCAAATTTCCTTATCCCCATTGGCAAGTATTGTGTTGAGAGATGCATTTTAAGCCAAAGTAAAGAGCGTGCTCCCTCAAATTTTTCTGGGGGCTTCGCCCCCAAACTGCCACAGTTCGCTGTCATCACTTAATTTACCCTGGCTGGTCAGCAAATTTTTTGTTGAAACTCAGCTACAGCTTTTGGTTTGTATTGTTTGTTTTAAATCTATGATATGATTGCACAACAGATGACGTCAAACAGAACATTTCCTCCTACGAAAACTGCGCATGCGCATAATGACGTCATTAGTTTTGACGTCATTGTTTGTCGGAAAATCAGCAAGTTATGCCCTCCCTGTCAATTGGTACCCACGACGCCTCTGCCAAGTACCTTCTGGAAGAGCCCCCACCCCCAGTGATGAATTGCAATTGTTGTTCGAGTGTCACCATGCAGTAAGAGCTGTGTTAGAGCCCAATTGATATAATAGTAAGAGTGGTCGTGATCATGTAAGACTTCCAGCGAGAAGGTTTCGTCGTTGGAACTTTTGATCCCCAAAATCAAAATCCCCAAAACCCCCAACCAATGGCAAAGAAAGGAAAGTTCTTTGATTTTTTTTTACTTAATCCATATTTAAAGTTGGTATTTACAATAGCAATTATAAAAATACTAATTCAAACCAATATTTACAGCAGAAAAAATATACATTATACAAAATTTAGCGGCATATTTTACAGGTGCATTTATCACCAGTCCAGTCTTTGATCCTCTTTTTGAAAGCCAAAAGTGTTGGTTCATTTTTGACGCTATCATGTAAGGTGTTCCAGAGTATACTCCCTCTAAATGATAGTGATTCTTACCCATAGCCCTGTGTCTTTATTTGTGGCAGTTTGCACAGATTTTGTATCCTCAGATTATAACCTACATCCTTCTTTTCATGAAATTCCCATATAAGCGATGGGTTAAGATGATTCATGGACTTGTAGATTTCTGTCATTAATTTCTGCAAGTTTCTAACATGTATACAAAAACTGCTACTTCGAATGAGCAATGTTTCAAAGGGACATTCGCAATCTTTATAGAGGATCCGAAGAGCACGTTTGTGTGTGTGATCAATCTCTTTGTATGCACCTTTGTTACAGAATAGCCAAAGGGCAATAATTGAAGTTCGATAAGATAACCGCTTTGCAAATTATTGATGCATTTTGCAGTTTTGTGAAGCTGCAGTTCCGTAGCATCCCTCAGATATGAAACTTAGCTACAGCAAGAAGCGATGAAAATTATTTCATAAATTTAAGTTTTAGTGATGATGGTGACTGTTTCTTTTTGCTCTCTCTCTAAAGAAAACTACGCCAGATGGTATGGAGTTAGGTAGTGGACAAATTGGGTAATGTCCATATCGTCGAGGGACTACTGACTTCATGGAGTTGAATCTTGCTTCGTGGAGGAACACTTTACTTCGTTGTGGAGGAGCCTATCCTTCGACGAGGAGCTTCACGCTTCGTGGAGGAACTGTTTGATTGACAACGGAGCATGTAGGGGAAGGGCACACTGCACGTGGTTGAGGGAGTCAGTGCTTCGATGAGGGACTAAAAATCTCTAGATAAATCGTATGCCTGTGGAAGAACATAGGGGCCGTGTTCCCTTGCTGATTGGCAGCTACTTCCAGCCTGGATTTTTGCGAATCTGTGGGCCTGTGGGAATCTGTGGAAGTATGACTTGAGTTATGCTGTATTTAGATGTTATGGCCTTTCCTGTCTTACAGCCTGAAGAAAATCTACGAACTTTTTCGTAACAAATTTACAACAAATACGTAAAGATTTAGAGGGTTTTCCACTGGTTGAGGCTACGAAGATCGATCACGCTGATCACAAATTCCTGTACGCTTCCGACAAAATATAGTCTGGTGAGGCAACCCTGGAATGAGTTTAAGGTAGTCTGGAAGTAGCTGCCAATCAGCAAGGGAGCACGCCCCCTATGTTCTGCCACAGGCATACGATTTGTCTAGAAAGTTGATTCAAAGGAGATTTTTAGTCCCTCATCGAAGCACTAACCCCCTCGACGACTTGCAGTGTGCCCTTCCCCTACATGTTCCGTTGTCAATCAAACGGTTCCTCCACGAAGCGTGAAGCTCGTCGTCGAAGGATAGGCTCCTCCACAAAGAAGTAAAGTGTTCCTCCACGAAGCAAGACTCAACTCAATGAAGTCAGTAGTCCCTCGACGACATGGACATTACCCAATTTGCCCACTTCCTAACTCCATGCAGATGTCCATCGTTGAGCAACAACAACAGCACAGCAACACCTCCTGTTCAGCCATTATGGCGCGAAAATACGTTCTCACACGACACTTGTTTTTTGGTGCGCTGTGCTGTTCTGTTAGTAGGGCTTGGTTTGTCCCTGTTTATCAGTTGTTTATCTTGTCAGAGTGGTAGAATCTCCTGGAAAGACTGGAAGCTGGATTAACTTTTCAGAGAACGTCAAGGTTAGAGGTATTTAGCATAGAGCGGCTTCCGAGCCGGGCAAGGACATGCCATCAGACAACATCAGCCAGGCTTCTTCAATCAATCCCATTGGAGGCCCAACAATGACATGAGGCCTAACAAACAGGCGCATATTATATTGACTGCCAGAAAGGCAAAGACTTGCTGGAAGAGCAATGAATTCTTCGCTTTCATCTTCGTTCACAAAGCCAAGCTTGAACAGTAAACTGAGTCTCAGGAAACAGAACAAGGATGGAAGAAGGTACAAGCCTACTATATAGTACCTATATTATTTTCTTTTGGGAGCCAGCCACAAGTAAGTTTCTTTTACTAACCTTTAGGTGCTGTTTGGGTTGTTTAAACGCTTCAAATAGCCAACCTGGGCCTGGGTCATTTGAACAAAGGACCATCATGAAAGCAAAAGGCAATCAAAGAGGCAACTTGCCACTTGTCAACTAATGCAACTCACACAGAGTTGCCCTGGGCTTGCTTTTCATCACGCCAAAGAGCTGCCATGGGCTTGTGTAAACAGCATTTTTTCAATGAGGAAGTTATTTAGAGTTGACCCAGGGTGAATACTATCCTGGGTTCATGTAAACTGGGCCTTAGTGGGGGAAATCCTGCATGGAATAGACAATTTCGCTTAAGATGGCGGCAAGGAACTGTTTACCAAGATGCATTGCGTTCCAATTTAGAATCTTTAACAATTCTATAGGAATTTGATTAAAGAGCGCAGTGCATCTTGGTAAAAAGTTCCTTGCCGCCATCTTTAGCGCAATCGTCTATTGAAAAGTTACATTTCCGTGCACTACACTTGTGCATCCAGAAACAATAGAAAACAATATAAGCCAGGGGCTCTGTGCATGGCATTGGCACATGTGCTGTACACCCAATTGGCAGAGTATGGCACTTTTCAATGAGATCTCCGGTGTGCAAGAAGAAACTTCTTTTTGTTCTATATTGTCTGAATGAATAGTCTTTTGAAGATCTCCCATGTGCAAGTACCATATTCTGCACACCTGCTGTGCACCATGGAAAACATGTGTCATTTGGCTTAGTAGTAGTGAGCAGAATTTGAAGGTGCCAACAGCAAGTCACATAGATTTCAAAAAGCTGCGAGAGATGGGAATTAGCAATAGGTCTTTTGTTCTCTCATGTGAGAGAACAGAGCCTTAAATTGTAAGTGCAAGTAGCAAGTTTCACACAATTTCATAGTTGCAAGTGAATGCAAGTTTTCCAACCTGGGCTGTGCACCCAGACTGGAAAGTTTGTACTGTGCACACAGCAGTCCTGGTAATATGAAATTTGGCGGTGTGCTGCTGTTGGCACTGGGAAAGCTTGGGCATGCGATGGTGTGCGATCTGAAAAGTTTTTTGTTGTTTAGGGCACTTTTGGTAGCCATCTAAATGTCATATTATGTTAGAATCGCTCGTAGATGTCACGATAAGATAACAAATACTCAAAAGAAGATAGATATTCTTAAATTTGGTGAAAATGATGACTTTCAATGATGTTCAAAGGAAATCAACCCTACTGATTTGATACCACTTTTGCCAAAAGTTCAATAGTTAAATCCTGGCATACAATACTCATATAAATATAGCTCACCATATCGCATATGTTAAAGAGTTTTACAGATTCACTGATGTTGGCTTTCACTTGTTTTACAAAGGTTAGACAAATCTTGCTTCCACTGACATAATATAGAAAAGTTGGTTGTTTTTTATAGTGTTTGAAGTTATTTTTCCTAACCCCATTTTTAAGCTGCTGAAAGCTTTTGTGTAGTCTCTATTTATCTTGAATTTATATGGATTTCATACTTGATTAAATGGGACAACTCAAAAAGTGGATAGCCTAAGTTCTTGACCTCTCTGGTCTTGTCAGTCCCATTCTGTGATTTTGACATGGACCAACACTAAGAATGATGATGAGAAACAGTGCACAATTTTAGAAACATTCTTCAAAGCAAACCAAATGCAAAATCATATCATCATTCATCAAGAACCACAAAGCAAATTATGAAAATCCAAGTAGCAAAAAAGTAGGTTTACACATACAATATACAGCACGCCATGGGCTTATTAGGTATGTGTGGGGGCTTGCACATGCGATTGCACACCTAATGTTACCAGCACTGGCGTCCAGGAATGTACCACGTTTTTCAACCTGAGCCACACAGTTGGCAGTAAGGAAAGGATCTATTGTTTTAATCTGTTTTTCTCAACCATGAGTGTTCCATGCATGCTTACTTGGGCCATCTCAGCTTGCCGGTGCAAGATACAATCTTTCCAATCTGGCCATGCACCCATATTTTTTCCACATGGGGGATCCAGACTAGAAATTGTGAAAGCTTTGCATGGGATTTCCAAGGGCAATGAAAATAGCACAGATTGTATATGGCTGCAAGGACAACTTGAAATTGAAACTTTCCAGTCTGGGGGAAACCATCATCATTAGGGCCTCACCTTCAGTCTGTGGACACTAGGGCCGTAGCTACATTGGGGGTGCAGCACCCACCCCCTGGCCAAAGCTCAGTTGGCAAATCAAGTAAAAGTTACACTCAATCGGCAAATTGAGAAAATTCCTTAAATCAGTACGTTGATTTAGCAGAAACCAGTCGGCAAGTCATTTGAACTGCAATTTATAAATCTTAAAGACATCTTGGCACAATTTAAGCCAACAAATGCATGAAAAAATTTCTGCTAGCTACGCTGCGCCTCCATACATGTGTCAGTGTATCAATGTATTACGGCTTGGCTTGCTATGATGCAGGCATGCGATTTTATTAGCTCCAATGAATCTGACTTAGCATGTACCTTGAGAAATCTAAATGAAATTCTATCAATTTAAAATTTATTCAAAATGGATTTCTTGACTCTTTGTTTGTTTTGTTGGCCCATTCCAGTTGGTGGCCTTGACTTGCATGTGAACATGTAATAAATTCACTGAGATGACTTTGCTTAGAAGCGCATTAGTCAGAGTGTATTTCCAACAATTTAACATTTGCAACCACATAACCACACTTTGCAATTCACAACGATTTGAATACTGTACGAAGCTCTCTATTCAAACCAAACTTAGCAAAACATATCAATCATAACATTTCATAAACATTGGGCCTAAACTGCCACAAAAAAAAAATTCCACAGAGCATGGCTATAATATGCTTTGCACACGCAAGATGTCCTTAAAACTACAAGCTCTTCAGACTGGGAAGGAGAATGGAACCAAATTATGACATGGGGCAAGAGGCAAAACAGCAAAGAATCTACTTCTTACACAGAACATTCCCATTTCAATCCTCTTACCTAGTCTAAGAAATTTAATCCATGTGAAAGCAGTGACAGTTCAGCATTTGTAAAGTTGATGGTGGAAGGGTTGATAACTGTACCAGGTGTCCCAAAAGAAACTTTCCCTGTTTGAACAGTTCCAGAACAACAACCATTGCCTCGTTTTGAGCGATGTAAACGGCAATCGGATCCATGTCATTTTACCTGATTGTCGCTCATCAAAAGACTTCCAAAATATGGATTTTTCGAAATCGTATGCTGGAGAAGTCATGAAAAGGTGGAAAATCTAGCGATGGAGGTGTGTTCCATTTCTTCCATGTTTTACATCACAGGTGTGAAGGCATACAACTGCTTGTCAATTTCTTAAATTGATATTAAAGTCGGCAATACGCTTAAGTGCGGACCACGGGACCTGGTCTTGTGTTCTATGTGTTTTCTTCGAACATCAAGCATAATCATGCTTTTTACAGACAAAACAGACAAATATGATTTTTCTTGGGTTCCTCTATGGAGTTCAAGTTCCATATCGTTGGAATTTAGTTGAAAAACAGAGTTTCCATGGATTTTTAGGTGAAGGCTCAACGATTCCATCCCTGAACCGTTTTTAGCTCTTTCTTGAGCTTTTCAGGTATTCTGTCTTTCAGGAAAACAATCATAGAAAATCAATGTGCGCAGATACAGAAATGAAACAAATGCTCAAATCTAAGTTGAGCATTGGATGACATATTTCTTGTAAAATCTTTATCAAATTAAACACACTTTTAAAGTTTTGTTGTGGGACACCTGGTATCTGTTTCTAAATTTTTTGAGAGGACCTTATCAGAGTATCATGTGAGATCGTATCAAAAGCCTTGGAAAAGTCATTTAATACAGTGATCGATATTTCACCCGCATTCATGGCTCTCTTTATGTCATCTCTCAGTTTAAGTAATGCAGAGCCCGTTGAAAAACCTTTCCTGAAACCAGTAAGGGTCTCTTTGTAAATTTTGAGTCTTTCTATGAAATCGATGAGTTGATTACAAACAATTTGTTCGAAGATCTTTGAAAGAGCGGGAAGTATGCTGATGGGGCAATAATGGGAGCTTTCAGTTGGAAATTGAACTTTGTTCATTGGCACAACTCTTGCAATCTTCCACAGTGAAGGGAAGCTATTATCCTTAATGAACGCATTGATAATATGAGTGAGTGGGGAACACATGACATCACCGACAAGCATTACGTAACGTATTGGAATCTCATCTGGGCCCGTTGATAGATCATTTCGTATCCGTTTCAGCTGTTTGATGGAGGAAGAAGGACACTCTGTCTTCGTTTAAAAGACCATCAATGAACTGCCTCGTTTCTGCAACAGAGACAGCTTTCTTGTTTAGTGTTTTGTTAGCAGCAGTTGCAAAGTAGCTATCTATTCAGAAAAGATGGACTCAGTGTTGAACGCTTTGCTAACTCAGTGTTGAACGTTTCGAAGCTCTTCCTGTTTGTCTGTTCCATTGTTTCTTTGTACGTTTACTATCATGAACTTTGAAGGTGTTTTGGCGTAGCAGTGTAATCCTCTAACATTGCAGCCTGATCAGCCAGGTGAACAGTGTTCTATATCCAACAGAGCCCCACCACTTGAGCCACAGACTTGATTAGCAAGTAGCTACTTCTTTTATCCCAGCGCTTGGCACTGGCACTATGTTGTTATCCCTTGACTTTGCAGCCAAGATTGTGAAGTGGACAAGGTTTGATCACTTATAGAGCTCCACCACTTGAGCGTCATGACTGCAAACTTGCTCAGATCTTCTCTACTTTTCCAATACCATCGCCTGTCACTAAAGTCCAAAACTTCTCCTTCACCTACACCTAATCTTTTTGACGTATCGGTGTTTCATATTCTTCATTTTGTCTTTAGTTCATTCTCTGGATCAAATTCAACTATGACTAATCTGATTTTACAATTTTGAAGGGCCTTTGCGTGTAGCTATTTTCTCTCTTGCATTACCAGGAAATTCATATTCCACAAACTTGGTAGTAACCTGGAAAAAGTGCAAGTTGAGGTTGACAGAAAGGTAAGTATTGAATTCCTAATAGCTAATGCTCAGTTACAACATCAAATATCCAATCATTAGGGAGATCCTTTGAAGAATTTTTCAACGTATTGTGAAGTTGTCTGTCTCTATGTTGCATATGAATAACTAAGTTGGTTTTGCATGTAGTATGCCGTTAGTTTATTGCAATCAATTAATTCTTTTTAAAAATGTGACTTCGTACTTGATGGACATGTTTTTTTTTGAGTTGCAGAAAATCCGCCATTTTGAAAGCCAAAAATGATATAAATGAGCACTAGAGGAGCAAAACGTAATGAAATTACATGAAACTTTGGTCAAGTATGTATTTTCACGAACCTAACCAGATGAAAATATATGAAAACGCAAATTTAGAGTACTTTGTGAGATATGAGTCATTTTATGATTTCGATCACAAGGTACTCCTTCTCGAACGAGGATAAGTAAAACCTAAATCAATACTTAATATGGAACCTTCGTTAGCTCCGAAGACCCCGAAGAGCAGTTTTTAGTTAGAAATGAGCAATCTACGAGCATCTGAGTTGCCAAGAAGGTTCTAGGACATTTTTCGAAAGGAATGCAACTTTCCCGCTCACGTTTGCAACATTCCTGTGCCCATAAAAATTTGTCAATTCTTTCTCGTTGTCCAAGTTACAAAGGGGAGTAGCTCGAGAGCAAATAGACCCTAAAACACAAGGACCTACCAATGTCTCCAAAATTCTTAAAGACCTGTTAGTTTGGTCACAAAAAAATGTTTGTGTTCCTTGCAGAAATTATGAAACCAACTAGCATACCAAAATTAAGAGTAGGTAAAGAGCTGAAATTCTTTGATAACGTTAAGTAGCTCGTAGCTCAAAATTGGTAGAGAGCCGAAAAGTGGCCTAGCAAGCTGTCTTTCAAAGGTTTCTAGCCGTTATAATTGGGCATGAAACTTTCAGGTAAAAATGAAACTTCAAAATCAATTAGGTTAGAAGATGAGCGAACAGTTATCGCACACTCCCTGTGCTTTGAGCAAAATTGGAATATCCCTGCGGTCATAAGGATCCTTTGCTCTGGAATTGCTCAGTGTTTAAATCTACTCTCAAAATCCATTCTTTAGATCCATCTCATCGTAAATAACTTGGTAAAAGCTCCTTTCATGGAAATTTTGATTAATTCTGTTACTTAAGTTCTAAGCTTTATGATTTTATATAAATGAAAAATCCTTATTTTGATAGAAGGACTCTTTGCTCCTGCAGTACTCTTGCGCTCATAAAATGAGCTCTTAAGATTCTATGAAGTCCGAGGATAGTCCTAACACTGATTTACTGTTGATAACATTAATGAGTAGGTTAAGATCGAGCCAGCAAGAGGTCTGACAATTTTAAATTTCAAGTACTGTTGTGCTCACTTAGTGCTCTTTTTTAACCTGTTTAACATCTCACATAGCAATAGCACCAACAATACAGTCTTCAATCAACCTGCATTGTCTCGCAGACGACATACCAAGTTGAGATCCATTTATCGCTGAAAGAATTTTTAGCTCATTCGATCCAAGGATTCAGTGGCTCACCAACTACTCCTAACTTTGACCGTTGATAGGTCGAGAACAAAGCGTCATAGAATCATGGAGAAAAAAGGGCCTAGAAATTCAATGTTTTCTCCTTTGAACGGCAATCCTGCTAACACTTGAAAAAGGAGCGATGATTTCTCATATCAAGTTTAGTTTAGATAGTCGAAAATGACAGTTTTCTACCACTCAAAAAAACATGTCCTGATAGATAATTTTACAACGTACATTGAAAAGTCGTTTCTGTGCTTTCTGTTCCAAAGTTATGTAAGTTTCATGCATGCTGTTAAGCTTGAAGCAAGTCTTGTTTTCTCTATCTCTTGAATCAATTAGATAAGCAATTAGATAAGCATAGATGTGAATTTAGCTCTAACCGATGGCTAATCACTCTTGGAATGTCCCTTGATAGTTAACTTGAACATACGTGCCTTGCTTGTTCGTATTAATGCTTTGAGAGCAGAAATATCAATCTTGAAACCCTTCAAAGCTGTTGTTAAGGTGGATACATGTGCAATATGAATAAGATATTTTATATGAAGAGTTTTCAAGATTGGAAACATCTTTTCCCTATTGTTGGTTAGCTATCGCTTCTTGTTTGCAGAATCAAGAGCAAGTACAAAAAAGAAATGTTGTCTCTGATTCTGAGCTTCTGTTAATACATGATGATGATGATACAGAGACAGAAAATGCAATTAGAAATGACTGGAGCAATACAGCAAGACAGAAAAAGATTTCTAAGTCCACTACTAAACAGAGGTAAGCTAGGACCCAATTTGTGAATGATGAATATACTGCATCGACAGGCAGCAATAACCGTAAATGATTGTAAACAACTCTGGGAAATCCCTAAAAGAACCTGCTCCCAGAAGTCTCTCAAGTCCCAATAACAGTTGACACATTGTATTTAACAATGAAAGGATTTAGATTTTCAAGTTATTGCAATTTCGTTATATGCGGAAGCCAAGCTTGTTCAAGTTTAAAATTCATTTCTCCTGTGTTGTGGAGATGTCTATGTTGTTTCTGCTGTATTAATGCAAACTACGTAGCGACATGCGTATCACTTCAAGTGTTAATTCAGTTTAGCATTTAGATAGTATGTACAAGTGCTTGACACTTAAAACGTCGTAACCTCACTGGCAATAAATCAATTGATAGCACTTACAACTGTTTCTGCTAGTACGGTGTATTAATTCCCTTGCAGGCAGCAAAGACTTTCATTTTATAACAATAAACAATCATCTCCTCAAGTTGCCGTTGTGACGCCAATCAATGGTTCATCTACAATCACCAAGCAGCATTCTAGTGAATCATTCAGGTAGGATGCTCCTAACGTTCTTATTTGTTTGGTTCTAATCTCTCATCAGAGATGCAAAGCCCAGATCGCAAATACCGCATACAGTTAAACTCGCATAGGTCGGACTCGCCAAAGTTGAATTATTTACAAGTCTAAAAAAATTTCAATCACAGAGTTCAGCCCTAAAAGAACCAATTTTATGTGAGTTTCACAATACCCGTTATATCGCCTACTTTGAAGTTATTTGTGATAATTGACCGTTTAGTTTAGTGTGGAAAGGGACTGCAAATATTTCTTCAACTTCCAGTCAAACACAAAGCGAATCAACGAGGGCATATTTTTGAAAAAGGAATCCATTCTTTTTTGATTGAGGCTCAAATGCAAAGTCGTAAGCAATTTGAGACAAAGTGGTTTTAGCTGCTTAGTACTTTAGAGGCAGAAACTTTCGCGGTTTTCGCGTTTTACTGCATTTTTTTGCAAAAGTTTCTGCCAAGGCATAATTTAAATTCAAAATTCGCGAAAGTTTTTGCGTGCGAAGTTACAGAAAATTCTCCACTCGCGAAAGTTTTTTCTATCCACTTTTTTTCGTCACTTCACGTTTTTGCTTTGTTGTTCCTTAATCGCCCCGATCCTTAGTCTCTTGGGCTATAAAAGCTTGTAAATTGTCACCATGACTGTGAGTAGTCCTGAAAATGAATAGAAAATTGAATTTTCCCCTCAGTTTTCTTCAGTCGCGAAAGCTTTTTCACGTGAAAATGCATCTTTTTTTCTCGATCGCGAAAGTTTTTGTCGCGAAATTTGCGGGAAAAACGTCAGCCAAAAAGTTAGCGTAAACTCTAAGTGAGACCTCACTTGAAATAGTTGCAGAAAGGAACGAGCAGAAATTTGAACGAATCAAAGAAGAGGGGTAAATTTAAAAGTCTGCTACAGGACTGGACCTGTTCGAATTTTATACAAATATGTATGACAAAAATTTAGCACCGGACAAACAATGGCAGACAGTTGTTTGCCAAATATCAGGGGACGAAGCTATTGTTTAGTAAAAATTGTTGTTCATTGCAATTGCTTTCGAACAAAGATCTTTTGTTTTAGCCGATATTAGGGGGGTGATTGCAGCCATCGATCCCCAAGTGTCTGCCACTGGTACCCAATGCCTAATGAAATTCAAGTGATTCATATTTCTTTCGTTGTTGAGGTCATTGCTCAATCATTTGAAACTGTTCCCACTGGGCTGTCATTTGAAATCTATTCTGTGTTCTTGATGAGATTTTGCCAAAGAGAGCATTCAGTAGACTTCTTGCCCCGGCTCCTTCTTCGCTTCCATTCTTTGACTTGAATTGTGTCACTTAGGTCAACGGTGACTCGGAATATTGCACTGATAGCATGACCTTATTTTGGTTGATTGACTTTGTTCATATTGTTTTGTTTTAGCTCATTTCTGTGACTGCCTGTTGAGAATAGGTCTAGGTAGTGAGTGATTCGACGGATAAATGGACAATACTCCGATAGTCAGTTTAAGCAGTTCCTGCAATCTGATGATTAATTCATGCCACAATGCCACAACATGAAGTGCCAAAAAGCATTGGCATGGAACCTTACCAATACCTCAAATTGAATGTGTAAATTTTATATCCCTATTCTTTCAGCCGAGTTGCCCAAAGGGAAGTTTTTGTAATTTACCATAATTCCAAAAACGCATTTTGATGCCAACATTGTAAAATTACAATGTTTTTATGTATTATGAAAGGTTATACCTGAGGAAGTATCTGAACCTGTGACAAATATCGAAAGCTATTCTAAATTGATGGAGGAAGGTCGCTATGATAAATACAAGAAATACTAGGTTGTTGAAGCTCTAAAAGATAATAGCAAGCAAAAGTCTGTAACTTGAACGGTTTATGACTGTAAAATTTTATGACATTGCTTCAAAATTAGCTGAAATTTAAAGCGTTGTCATTCTGAAAGTAATGAAGATTTGAAAATTACTTTCTCTGGGATTATAGGAAATTACCTAAAGATTCCTTTGAGCAATGAGTTTGAAAGAACAAAGCAATAACATTTGAGACATTTGATTTAAAAATTTGCAAAGATTTGACGGCTTTGCTGTACCAAATGCTTTTCGTTTTCAGGGGACCCACAGCTTGGCCAAAAGAGCCGTGGAAAGATGATACATTTCGAAGTTCAGGTAATTCTCTTTTCTCCCACATATACACATGGTCACGGCGTATTTTTGGAAGAGTTTATTTCATATATTCTTAAATAAATACAAACAGTGAAAGTTGGCAAAATTGAATAAGCAGAAGGGGGATCGGAAGGTCCCAACTTTACGTTTTTGTCTCAATACTTTAGAAACATCACGAAACCTCTGAAAATTGCCTATATTCAGCCTCTTTTTAGCAAGGACTGCGTGAAAATAGCTGTTAACAAGAGATAACTCATCGCTGGAAAGCCCATGGGAGATATAGGAGATATTATCGCTAAGATGATTTCGACTAAGTCATTGCATTACATTGTATAACTCAGTCACAATCCTTACCATAGTCATTTTTCTTTCCTAGCATCTAATGTAATAAGCATTGATCTGGCAACGGAGAATTTATCCGATAGCAATAACTCAAGTAAAAAAGGAGGAAAGTCCACGGAGAATGAAGTACAAATAATTCCAGATCAAAGATTTGAGAATAACAACAAAGAGATCCAAGGTAAAATGTCTTTCTTATAATTTGGATAAAACTTGTTTACACTCGTTAAAACAAGATTGACCAGCATGATACATGATCGTTACGCACTACGTTAGATACTCCAATCTGGCATAATTCTCAGGCAATATGAAAAGATCACTGGCAAGAATGTACTTTAAGATAGAGAGTATTTTAATCTTCAAGATTTATTGATTGTTGAATTTTTTCTTGGGCGACCCAAAAATAACTTCATTTACTAGATTGCTCCGAGCTTTTAAAACCAGAAGTTATGTACAGGGATTTGGTATCTGCGTGTTGCTGAATGGTTTGCATGCCATAAATGATGAATTTGTGCCATCAATGACTCCTATCGGAAAAGTTTTTTAAAAAATGTGGCCATTTCTTCATTTCGTACTCCATGTTTTAGATTTACAAAGAGCTGATTTTCAAATTTGCTCGGCAGAACAAAATTCAGAAAGAAATCAGAAAACAGTCGTTGCAAAAAATTCCTTTCCCTTTCTTGACTTTGAATCTTTGAGAATAACCTCAGCAAATTATGCACTTAGCAAAGATGACCATAATTTTCTTTCTGATTGTGCAACGTAGGATTTGGAAATTTCTTCAATTTCTTTTTTGGGACTGTAGCCATAGCTTGAATTGACATTTGACAAAAGTCAGCGACTCAAAAGATAAACAAGCCTTTGATTAGCTATTGATAGTGTTTTCTGGATAACCTGGTCATTGTTCAATTTTAATTTGAAGACTTATCTCGTGAAATTGTAGATGTGACAGAAGAACAGAAGGCACCATTTCTAATCGAAGATTTGTTTGGAGATGACGAAAATTTCGTGAGTAAATCGACTTAGTTGAAATTATTACTCATTATTTTATCAAAGATGTACCCATTTAGCTGATAAGATTTAGATTTATCAGGTTTCCCAGAACGGGCCCATGTCTCATTGTTTCTTGTGATGTATTGAGTTTCACATTTTCGATACTTTTGGATCAGTTATAAATCTTTGAATTTGTGTACAAAGTGAAGTAAGCTTCTATGAATTGAATTGCTTGAAGGAACTTTAGCAACCTACTGCAATTCAACCATGAGACTTTCGAGAAATCTTGAAAGCTTCTCGAAATTACATCACATTTTGTATTTCAAATCATTTGAGTATGGGATAGAATTTTGAAATTGGTGGCAAGGAAATCAAATAGGATGAGAAAAAGGATGATATTGACTACCAAGAAGCCTCATAAGTCTTGCTCATTTTTTATTGCACTGCAAGAACCGGGCTTTGCTTACAGGAAATATATGAAATGAAGGACGATGCGCAACACATGAATAGAGAGCTATTCGCTTAAGGACCTATTGTCATTTTTTCTATATGATTATATATCTTTATGACCGAAAGCAAAACGCTGTGAGTTTTTAATAGTTATAAGACTTTGACAGTTTTTTCCTTCGCCTAGAGAAAACTTTAAAACCCTTCTGATACGTCAATCACTTTTGCGATGTATCAATTTTGGAACAATGCCATCTTAGTCTCTAAGTAAGGTTCAATTTTCGTCTTAAAATAAAAGCTAAAATAGTTTGAGGTGATCAATCCATATCATTTGATACAGTCTCGTAAATGGCTTAATTTTGATAATTCTCCTGGGTATCTTTCTTTAAAAATGTACCATCTTGATCTTGATTATTTTCGTAGGAAGATAAAAGTATTTTTGACGAAGAGGATGTTGCACTATTTGGCCCTCCATTAAGAAGAAACAACGATGAACGCCAGGAAGACATTCCACCAGAAGATGTTCAAAAAGATCAAACGTCCAGTACAACCACAGAGTGAGTAAGAATGAAAAAAACTCACAGCGTTTGCAAAGATATCTCTCCCTGAATTTCGAAGCAGCAATATTGAAAACTGTCTTGTTTCCTTCGTGATATTTTTAATTTCAAAAGGAGACTGTAAAAATGATTGAAGGCGGAGAACAAAGCCTCCTTGGTTTCTCCTTACCAAAAATGACACTCGCTTGTTTTTACGTATTTAGTCCTCTTGGGAGCATGGAAGCCCCCTGACTAAGTCATTCATGCAAGGAGGAAGATATTTCTCATCTTCTCAAGATGATGGCACATTCTAAAGCGTGCTCAAATCATCGTTATAAGGTAAACATATCAGGGAAATGTGCTCGTGGAATTAAGTACGTTTTCTAATGTTTCTTGAAGGGACCTTCTCGCGAAAGTTCCTTGTAAAATCTGAACAGAGTGGCCGATTTCAGCCAAGAAAATTATAAGAATGGTTGAAGTTGTTGGTTATGCAATCAGATAGCAAAATATGATTGCCTAGGTATTAGGGAGGTAGTAGCCTTTCCAGTTGCATGCGTTTTTGCTGACTTACGCGAAACAACTAGCAAAGAACGGGGATTGTCAGTGATATTATCATTACAGAAAGTGACTGTCTTTGCAGGTTTCATTTCCTTTCCTTTCAGGTTTCATTTCCTTTCTAGATGAATTGATTCAAAGTAGTTATGTCTCACAGTTTGTTGAAAGTATTTTGTATCCTTGCTTAAATGAAAGATCAGTTTCAATATCTGAGAGGTTGACAAAATACCAGTCTTCGGACGAGCAGCTTGCGTGCAGCCTCAACACATCAATGAGCAAGTCCTTGTACTTAGTTTATGTAAACGATATCCAGGCTGCTTTCACTTTTTCTTAGATCAGGTTATCAAGAACTACTTGCTACTTTCATTGTCGAGTGTAGAATAAACGAGCAGTTTGTGCAACTTCTTGCAAATTTCCTTTAGGAATTTATAAGAATTTTCTGCAGAATTTCAGCTCAAAACGAGATGATGTCATGTTTCGGTGCTTTTAGTGAGGTCAGCAATAAAGGAGCGGTCATATTTAACCATAGTTACCAGAGTGGAGTATATTTTCATACGATTAGAAAAACTCCATACACCAACTTGGATACATAAAGCGTTTTTGTGCCCCACCTTCCCTCTGCAAAATGGTTTTCTACCGTATTTAAGACTCATTGAGCATGAAATATGTGTATGCATACATATCAAGTTGTCCTAGGCGATTTTCATACCGGTCAAAATATTTATCATTTCTAGGTGTTTGTTAAGGTTTCTTCTTTAATGTTTCTTTCAAATATTAATTGATTTAAATTTAAATTTTCTATACAGTTTCGTACCTCCATTCTCTCTTCAATATTTCTCTTGATATTTTCATACCCCCACAAAATTATGGAAAAAGTTTCCATGCCCCGTTCAAAAATTCTCTACCCTGTTACACAAGATTAAAAATGAGTGCCCTCCTAAGGGATCGCCAGGTCCAGCTTTCGTACTTTCCCAGCTTTTGAAATGCGTCCTTATGACCTACCTTGTAAGTCAGATACTTTGTGGATGTTTGAAAGCATGTAGCTAGATTCCTTTAAATGATCTCTTTGTATTTCACACATCAACTTAGATTAGGAAACTTAGGCCCTGTTTATATGGGGCAAAACACCTCACCTGCCAGACCCGGGGCTGACAGGCGAGGTAAATTTCAGTCACTGTTTACATGAGATGTTTCACCTCACCTGTCAGCCCCGGGGCTGAGAGGCGAGGTGGAGTAAAGTCTCTCTTCCGTGAAATTAGAAAGAACTGACCAATGAGAATCTACGAAAAATTTCACTTCACCTCACCATACCGGTGGTATTTCGTTTATATGGAAAAATTTCACCTCACCCAGATGAGATTCAACCTCTGGTTAGGTGGGACTTCCCTATACCGGTGGTGTTGCGTTCGTCATGTAAACGCGGTATGAAAATACAAAGGATTCTATTGGAAGGTGGAATCTCACCTTTCAGCCCCGGGTCTGGCAGGTGAAGTGATTTATCCCATATAAACAGGCCCTTAGTTTGTCAAAATCTGCAATATCATTCTTGAATTACCTCGATTTTAAAAAGATGCTTCAAATACCGCACCTCATAATTCGGGCCTTGAATCCTTGAGCAAATTTGTCAGCCTTATAACCTCATCTTTAAACAACCATTGATTGCTATCGCATATCTTTAACACTCATTCGTTTCTTCTTCGCAGGAATCACTCTGATCGCAAAGAGCTATTTGAAAACTTGTTAGCTGTGACACCTGAGAATGTAAGTTGTTTCAATCATTTGTCCGCTTTGCCAACCATCAATCATACTGTCAAGTCACTTTTATCAATCAGCCAATCATTCTATCGGTCAGTAGATGAAAAATGTTTCGATCGATGAATCATGCGGTCACTAAATCAGGTTTTCCATCAATTAATGAATCACTACACCTGATTAATGACACACATTCTTTTAGACATCGTTCACAACAGGGAGGATCAGAACGGAACGTTCTAATGTGTCTTCGCATGGCGCTTGATTGATGGTAAGTGTCCAGGATGGAAAAATTTTCCAATCTGTTAAGCAGCGTTGTAGGAAGCTAAGAGAGAATGCGGAATAGAAGGAAGAAGGCAAGGAAATGATGAAGTGAATAAAGGAGGCATGAAAGGAACAAGGAAGTAAAGGGAAAGGGGAAGAATGGAGACTTCAAAGGAGATAGAATAAAAGGGAAAACAAAGGTTGGAGGTGTACAGAGGAGAGGGAGAAATCAGGGAAGAAAAGAATAAAAGAAGAAGATAAACAATGTTTCGATTATACTCTCCCCAGTTGTGGTTTTGTCATCCATGGATGCTGTAAAGAGTGATTCCAGTTCATAATGGATGATCACCTTAAATCAATTTATATCAGCAAATTATTGTAGTAACTGATTAACTATGAAACGATTTATTCGCTTTAACTTGTAAGATGTTCAGCCCGATAGCATTCAGTGAAATAAACTTGTCAGCTTCCTGAGGCCTAATATAACAGAGAACTCTTCGCAGTGACTCTGAACCTGCCTAAGAAAACTGAAATGTATGCTTCGCAATCTTTCGGCTGAAAACTGGCACGAGAGAAATTGATGAAACAATGGAAGGAAGAAGTTTGTTTTGATTTTGCTCGGCAGGAAAGCGAATATTTTCCCACCACTTGGAGGCGTAGCAACTCTTTCCCTGAAGGTAAACAACTTCTTTTAACAGAATTTTGGCAATGCCCTTCATAAAAATTGCGCTACGAATGTCCACATAATAGAATGCAATGCAACTCTTGAAAGGCTTTGCACACGGGATCTAAGTCGTGTTGTTCTTTCCATTTATGGCTCACCTCTCAGAGCCGTCTCCTATTTGAGCAGAGGGGAATGGAACGTAGACTCACCTTTTAGAGCTGTCCACTATTTGAATGGAACGGTACGGAATGGAACTGAACTGAACGGAATACTCCTCGTCATTCTCGTGTGGCCACACCTACAAGAGTTTGATTATGTTTGGGCCAATTCTAAAAATTTCCTGGATGTTCCGCTCCTTTCTTGTGTAAGTGAGACTGTACTTTCCCGTGAAGCCATATTTTAGATCATCTGAATTTCAAATTGTTGCGGCCGAAGGTCGCTTACTAATCTATGTGTAGCTGAGTGAATTTGAGATTTGAGCGCATACCTTGCTAATTAGGCAATTGTTAAAACAATCGCAGTCACATGCCACGACTTTAGTTGATTGATGGAAGGGAAGAATGAATGGGCTGTCATTGGCCGGCCTAACAATTAGTTGGGTTTTCATTGGCTGACTCGAAGAAAAGAATAACCAACAATAGGGCGACACAGCGACTGCGACTGATCAGAACGAATTATTGCAGTGACTTTGCAGTGAAGTTGGAAAAGCGCTGGAGTTCGAGATTTCATTTCAAGTTACGAACAAATACTTGGAAATTGCCGATGTGGAAGGTGGAAGCTTTTATGGGACCTGGTAAACAACAAGAAAGATCCAAAACTTACAGAGATGCAATGCTGTGCTCGATATTAGTGGATAACACAAGAAACCAAAACAAACTCACTTTCAAGCTTCAGTTCCTCGGGATCAAAGCTAAATTCCACATTGGTTCAATAAAAGAAGAAAACTCTCCACCAAAACAGTTTGTTACGTCACAGCAACTGTAACATTCTTTCTGTAGAACGTAACAAGCTCGAGAAGTCCACCTTCAAATTTCCAAGCACTGCAAAGTCACAAACATTTGGTAAATTTGCTTCGAGATGCGTCCTAAAAACAAGGGCAGATTTTGTTTTAAACAAATCAGAACGTTTGTTTACATCTGATCGATTAACCAATAACACTACGCCCTCTAACGTCACGTGACGCACTGTGATTTGCCGCAAAATTGGAAGCTGTGGGGATAAATACCAAAATACCCTCTCCCCAAAACGTGTGGCGTGCAAGTGGATTTTAGACCAATCATAAATATTTTTCGATTTTCTGAGAGAATACAAGCTCTTCTAAACTTCTGTCACTTAAATTCTTGATATTCAACTTTGATCGAGAGAAATTTGAGTTTGAAAAACACCTTAAAATTACGGTAATGACCAGCGCTCTAAGTCCAGCAGAAAGATATTTCCTTCGCCGACTCTTCAGGTTGATGCAAAAAGGCAAAGAATATTGGTTCGTAGACGACTTCATAATACTGAGTCTGGTAACCAGGGTAACTCCATAAATATCTGCATGAAATTTTTGGTGCTGAACCATGATCAAAAGGGGCAGTATCTCTCACGACACTGAAGAGGGTTATCTGAAGCACTACAGTCATACGAAGGGCCAAATTCCTGAAGTAAACTCAACAAGAAACCCCTACCAAAAATGTTACAAACAAAATGTTAAGTCACAAGGTACTCACAAGTTCTTCAGTTTCTATGATGATCCAAAACTGGATAAGTCCAAGATTCGATAGGCTGTATGTGAACAAATGAACGTAGCAAGAATGAATTGATTATTTCCACAAGTTTGAGCAGCAAAATCTTGAATGCGCCACAGCGGCGATGAAATGTCTACTCCATTCACATTCTCATCTGTTATGGTTCAAAACTGGTTATGTCTGAAAAATAGGACTTTTCTGCACTTCAAACAAGTCGATTTCTTGTCCTTAGATAATTCTCTTTCAGTTGATTGAAGGAAAGTTGGGAAATAGACAACAGCATGGATTTTGATGAAGGGGTCAGGTCAACTGTAATGTGCAACTCATTTATTCTCTTTCCCTTCACTTGACCTGAACCAATCATCAAAATCCATGCTGTTGTCTATTTCCTGACTTTCCTTCAATCAACCAAAAAAGAATTATCTAAGGACACGAAATCGACTTGTTTGTGCAAAAAATGCTATTTTTCAGACATAATAACCAGTTTTTAGCTGTTACAGATCAGAATGTGAGTGGAGTAGACATTTCATCGGCACTGTGGCACTTTCAAGATTTTGCTGTTCAAACTTGTGGAAATAATCCATTCATTCTTGTTAAATTCGTATGCAGCCTATCAAATTTTGGACTTATCCAGTTTTGGATCATCATAGAAACTGAAGAATTTGTGAGTACCTTGTGACTTAACATTTTGTTTGTGACATTATTGGTAGGGGTTTCTTGTTGAGTTTACTTCAGGAATTTGGCCCTTCGTATGAATGCAGTGCTTCAGATAACCCTCTTCAGTGTCGTGAGAGATACTGCCCCTTTTGATCATGGTTCAGCACCAAAAATTTCATGCAGATATGTACGGAGTCGTCTACGAATCAATATTCTTTGCCTTTTTGCAACAGACTGAATAGTCGGTCAAGGAAATATCTTTCTGCTGGACCTAGAGCGCTAGTCATTATCGTAATTTTAAGGTCTCGTTCAAACCCAAATTTCTCTCGATCAAAGTTGAGTATCAAAAATTTAAGAGACAGAAGTTTAGAAGAGCTTGTATTCTCTCAGAAAATCGAAAAATATTTATGATTGGTCTAAAATCCACTTGCACGCCACATGTTTTGAGGAGAGGGTATTTTGGTATTTATCCCCACAGCTTCCAATTTTGCGTGCAATCACAGTGCGTCACGTGACGTTAGAGTGCGTATTGTGATTGGTTAATCGATCAGATGTAAACAAACGTTCTGATTGGTTCAGAACAAAATCTGCCCTTGTTGTCCTAAAATCAACTTCCTCTTATAGATTCCTTCCTTTCAACACAAGTCAATGAAAACAAATTTGAATAACAGTGTAATTAATTTCCATGGTTGCAAGGTCAAAGTACTAAAGGCGAATTGTTTGTCTCTTTCAAATATTCGTTGCATCATTTCAAATCCTCCGCAGAGGCAATCCAGTTGAAGAGCCCTTTGTAGCCAAACAGTACTTTTGGTAGACTTGTCCCAAGTTTATTTCGTCATCGGTAATAAGTCTACCTGAAAGACTTTAGGCAAGTCTACACTTCTGGGGACAATCTTTCCTGATTCAAAATCATTTTATATCCAACAATACTATGATTCAGCTACCCGGCCGCATGTTGTATATTACAAGTTACTAGTTGTAAATATGACAGTAATTCTTAACCGTCGCTCACGTTCTGCAAAACTTGCAAATCTTCAAAAAGGTTAGTTTAAATTTCCATAACTTATTTCTTTGAATTGAATGGCTTCAAAGGAACTTTTGCTAATTTCTTAAGCCTCTGCCATTTTTTTAAATCTCCTGAGTTTTAAGAATCAGAACATTTTGCTTCGTCTTAGAATTCCACGTAATTTGAAAAAGAATATGAATTTCTATTGTAATTTCAAAACTTTTTGACGAAACATGAAATGATTTTCGAGAAAAATGTATTTCAATTTTCCGGTATACGATTCAGAAATTTGATGACGTCACATCCTCAAATGAGTTGAAATCTGTAATTTTGAAAAAATTCAAGATTTCTGAAAAGTCCTCGGTAGAATCATAGCAAAGGGACTGCAGTCTCTTTCAAGCTATTTGATGAAAGAAATCGGTCATCGAACTTTGCATCCACCATTTGAAAGCGATTTAAAGGTTAGAAACCTTTGCTGTCCTGCACAGATATCTAGGACTGTGAGTTTTTCATTAGGCAGTTAGTATTTTCAAATGAGGCTTGGAAATAGCAAGGTACCTCTTGGCAGGTCAAAGAGTTCTTATGTTTAATTTCATATATAGATTTGCAATTCATAGCTTTCTCCACTTAGAACTTCCTTTCTTTTCATTTACAGGCCCCATTACAAAAGATTAAAGATGACCTTAGTCGAGTGAATGACGCGGTCTATGCATCAATGGTGCTGATTTGTGACAAATTGGACTCAATACCATCTTGTTACTTGGATCAACTGCCAAATATTTACATTGGTGACATCAGAAGGCAATTATCACTAAGGTAGGTATATATTTGCCATTTCCATACCAGATCAAGAAAAATGAACCCGAGGAACTACTTCGCGGCATACTACCAGGTGAGTCAACGAATACAATCCCCATTTCAAAGGCTACGACTCCCTGAATATCTGGACGACGACATCCGTATACCTTTAACCCTCTCAGGCGCTGTGTCCCACTTTTGAATTTTTTCGTCCCACTTATAGTGAAAAAATCAGTGTCGTCAGAAATGGTTGAAATTTGGCACAAAGGTCAATTTTGGGACCCTGATCTCGAATCTGCTTTCAGATTTTGAAAATTTTGTCACCTTTTGTCTCTGTGTGGCTCTAAAATTGGAACAAATAGAAAATGCTCCGTGAATTGATACCAACAGTCAAGAATAGTTAGACTGGCATGGAAATGCACCAAAAAGACAATTTGTGGCCACTGGATTCAAATCTACTGTCACTTTTTGAAAATCTTGTCACCTAATGTCTCTATCTGGCTCTAAAAATGGAACAAACAGAAAGTACAATGTTAACTTCAGGCCAATCATCAAAATTGCTCAAAAATACACGAAAACTTGTACGAAAGACAATATAACGGCCTAAACTCAAATCTGGAGTCACTATTTGAAAATTTTTGTCACTTTTTGTCTCTATGAGGCTCTAAAAGTGGAACAAATTGCAAATACCCAGTAAAATGAGACCAATAGTTAAAAAAACTTGAAATAGCACTAAAATTTGTGCAAAAAACACAACTGTTGGCCAAGCAAGGAAAATCTACTGTCAGTTGTTGAAAATTCTTGTCACCTTTTGTCTCTATGAGGCTCTAAAAGTGGAACAAATGGAAAATACCCAGTAAATTGAGACCAATAGTTAAAAATACTTGAAATTGCACTAAACTTTGTGCAAAAAACACAACTGTTGGCCAAGCAAGGAAAATCTACTGTCAGTTGTTGAAACTTCTTGTCACCTTTTGTCTCTATGAGGCTCTAAAAGTGGAACAAATGGAAAATACCCAGTAAATTGAGACCAATGGTTAAAAACACTTGAAATTGCACTAAGCTGTGTGCAAGAAAAACAATTCTTAGGCAAGCAATTAAAATCTATTGTCAGTTGTTGAAAATTTTTGTCACTTTTTGTCTCTATGAGGCTCTAAAAGTGGAACAAATGGAAAATACCGAGTAAATTGAGACCAATGGTTAAAAACACTTAAAATCGCACTAACATTTGTCCAAAAAACACAATTCTATGCCAAGCAGTTAAAATCTACTGTCAATTGTTGAAATTCTTTTGTCACGTTTTGTCTCTAATTGGCCCCTAAAATGGAACAAAAGGGCAAAGCGTTTCAATGAATAGACCTCAACATGAAAAATACCCGAAACTGTATGAAACTTGCAGAATAGACAATTCCAATGAACTAATATTTGATGTAAAATGCTTTCTTGAACTACAGTTTGTCGACGAGACATTGATAAATGACGCAGAGCTGAAGAAAGGGACGAGGTATTGCGCACAAATCTACCATATCAGTATCATCTAGAAATGAGAACAAGTTCCTGTTTAGGCAATTGAATTTGAAACTTTGCCTGTTGTTTCACTTTTGGGCATTTTCTATTGTGAAGCAATGGGAACTTTGTAAAACTTCGAACTGTTTTCTGGATGTCATCACATTCATGTGACACATTCTTTGGGAAGATAAACTAAAAAACAAGCCGTAATCATGAAGTCATATCAATTGTTTTGAGCAAGTCGATCTTCCCTTTACTGTTTTTGAGCTTGGCTGCTTGGTAGATCATATTCTCTTTGGACATGGTAATCATTCCAACAAGACCTCAACGGAGATAATTTGCAGATCGCAAATGGTTCCCCTGGGTTGGAGCATTTATCACACTTGTAAGACGTTTTGGTCTTGCAGATTCTGCAACGCAATCGCCGCTTGGCTCCAGTTGCATCTGTTCTCTCCATGCGAATCAACTTGTGGCTACCTGGACAAGAAAGCAAAAAAGCAAAAAATTATGTTGCAAAAACAAAATTCCCTTAATCTGGGAACAAGCAAAGAGACTGGATACAAGCATTGGAGTCACTCTCGTAGTATCTCTAATATTGCACATGCAAGTCCTAAGAACATTCATTGGCAAATCTGCCAGTACCCATTTTGCTATTTAGTGAAGGCTCCTATTATATACGTATAACTGGTAACTTTCACGTGAAAAAAAGGTTAACATTTATTCAGCAGGCTTTCTTCTAATCGTTTCTTGATACCTTTTCTTGGTGAAAGGACGACTTTGTCAACACTTCGTCTTGTCCTTGGCTGTCTCTCAGGGTAGTGTAAGATCTCATGTCGCCCATTGTGCAGCTTGAAAATCGCATACCAAATACGAATAACGTCAAAACGAAATGATGCACTGGTAAACTTCTTCACGCGCAGGTTGCTGTTTTCCCAAATTGTGTGCCCATTTATAACTGCATACATTTCGATCAGTGAATCAAGGATCCTATTTTGCTTCCTGATGCTTCTGAACTCTGAGTTGTAGTAAGCAAGCTGCTGGTTACAACGGTCGACCCATCCATAAATCGAGCGGCAGTGCACTGCAACTTTGGGAATATGTACGCCAATCTCGTCACCTTGGTTGTTTGTGTATCCTGTCGTTTCCCAGCTGTCCATGCCTGATTCTATGTCATTGTCGATGAAAGTTACTGCGTTATTGTCATTCCAGTAAGTAACTGTAAGAAAATCATTTTGGAGAGATTTAGAATAACCTCTTGTAAAAGACTTTGTTTGCTTCACAAATGTTGAATGGTTGGCAGGAAAATGAGCTGATTTCCCTCTTTGGGTAGCGACGACTCTTGTGTTCCAAAGAATTTTTGCATCCTTCATCAGCTTGACGGTTGGAAAGCCATTATCTAAAACCAACAACTTTCCTTGATCTTTATGCTGTTCCATCAGCTGATCGACGATGTTGTATGTCTTTCCGTTGGCTGTACTGGTGTAAGTTTTCTTCCCAACATTAACCAAGTGATTAGTAATCATGTAATTCCCGAATTGCCCTCTTTCGCCAAGTTTGTAAATGGTCCAGCCCATTCTGATTGGCTTGTCCGTGTTTCGTGTCTTGAATGCGTTTCTCTTACTCTTACTTCGAACTCGTCCTTCGTCAATACAAATCTGGCTACCTGACTTCCACATACTCAAAGAATTGTCCTTCATCACTTCTACTCCAGACAGAATATTTTGAAGTGGGTGATAATTTGGGTCTCGTTTTCCTGGCAATTGGCTTTGATTGACGACGCAAAAATGCTTGGTCAATGCTTGAAATGTTTTGAACGGCATCATCTTTTTGACTTCTACTTGGGCCTTCAGTGGATCGTCACTCCATGCCCAGCGCTTGTTGGGATACCTTATTAGAGTTAGGTGCCATTTGATAGCAAGGAATCCTCTGATGAATGACCGACCCTTATCATCTTTCGTGAGCAGGCCAACTTGCGAGGTATAATTCTGGTCATTCATTCCATGGCTGTTTGTTGCATCTATACAACGATCGATGAAAGTGTTATCCAAGATACGCTCAACTATATCGTGTGGTTTGGAATCTTCATTGAAATTCACAGAGCAAGAACCAAAGTCGTCAAGAGATTCATGTGCGATTATCTCGTTTGGAGGGGTACAACGAACTGATGACCAGTGGCAGCAGCCATCTTTGTCATCGTCACTTTCCGCTCCTACAGGGTCATAAGGATCTTCTTCGAAGTCGCTGCCCTAAGATTCTTCTGAACTTATACCGGAGCAGTCAATGTCACTTTCTTCATTGCAATCAATTTCCTCTTCACTTGCATCTGACATCTATGATAGAAAGGTGCAAGCCAACACCACACCATCTGAGCATTGCAATTTCTTGCAAGGAATGAAGACAAACGAACTAGATAACGAAAGTAAATCAATTGATTTAGGCTGGGTCAAGAAAGATGATGGTTACTATGATAGATATGAAGCTACTAACAACGAATTCAATATGTTTTATTGCAATGATTGTAATGGAATATGGTATCATGACTTACCATCAGTGTAAAAACTTTCCAGAGTGGCTTACAATATGTAATCAACGTAAACAACGACAGTCACCTTCAAGCAAACTATCGCCAGCACCTATCACGTGATGTTCACGTGACACAAAATTTGGCGCCAAAATGCGATCAGGTAATCGCAGATGATTCCTATGACAACTTTGGTTCTTGTTCAGTTAATCAATCACAGTCAAAACGTAAGAAGCGTACCATGTGGTGCAATTTCAAGTTTTTTTAACCACTGATCTCAATTTAATGGCTATTTTCCATTTGTTCTACTTTTAGAGCCTCATGGAGACGAAAGGTGACAAAAATTTTCAACAACTAACAATAGATTTTAATTGCTTGGCCAAGAGTCGTGTTTCTTGCACACAGTTTAGTCCAATTTCAAGTGTTTTTAACCATTGGTCTCAATTTACCAGGTATTTTCCATTTGTTCCACTTTTAGAGCCTCAAAGAGACAAAAGGTGACAAAAATTTTCAACAACTGACAATAGAATTTAATTCCTTGGCTAAGAATTGTGTTTCTTGAACACAGTTTAGTGCTATTTCAAGTGTTTTTAACCATTGGTCTCAATTTAATGGGTATTTTCCATTTGTTCCACTTTTAGAGCCCCATGGAGACAAAAGGTGACAACGATTTTCAACAACTGACAATAGACTTTAATTGCTTGGCCAAGAATTGTGTTTCTTGCACACAGTTTAGTGCTATTTCAAGTGTTTTAACCGTTGGTCTCAATTTACTGGGTATTTTCCATTTGTTCCACTTTTAGAGCCTCATAGAGACAAAAGGTGACAAGAATTTTCAACAACTGACAGTAGATTTTCCTTGCTTGGCCAACAGTTGTGTTTTTTGCACAAATTTTAGTGCTATTTCAAGTTTTTTTAACTATTGGTCTCATTTTACTGGGTATTTGCAATTTGTTCCACTTTTAGAGCCTCATAGAGACAAAAAGTGACAAAAATTTTCAAATAGTGACTCCAGATTTGAGTTTAGGCCGTTATATTGTCTTTCGTACAAGTTTTCGTGTATTTTTGAGCAATTTTGATGATTGGCCTGAAGTTAACATTGTACTTTCTGTTTGTTCCATTTTTATAGCCAGATAGAGACATTAGGTGACAAGATTTTCAAAAAGTGACAGTAGATTTGAATCCAGTGGCCACAAATTGTCTTTTTGGTGCATTTCCATGCCAGTCTAACTATTTTTGACTGTTGGTATCAATTCACGGAGCATTTTCTATTTGTTCCAATTTTAGAGCCACACAGAGACAAAAGGTGACAAAATTTTCAAAATCTGAAAGCAGATTCGAGATCAGGGTCCCAAAATTGACCTTTGTGCCAAATTTCAACCATTTCTGACGACACTGATTTTTTCACTATCAGTGGGACGAAAAAATTGAAAAGTGGGACACAGCGCCTGAGAGGGATGTGTCAGAAAAACCGCAGCCCAACTATGATTTGAAATCTTGAAAATTTCCAAAATTTGAATACATGTAATATATACCATCTGAAAGTACAATCTTTCTTCTTTCTAATAATATGTAGTTTGGATGCCTTAATGAATTATTTATAGTTCAATTTATATTTCAGTAGGTATGCCCAATTTCAAATGCAGCATCCTGCAAAAAGCAAAATCAACCCCCTTTTTCTGGTAAAAATTATGAAAAAAGAGTTGTCAAAACTCTTCAGGCCTAAAGCACATGAGGTGATGCCTTGTGGAGGGAAGAAAGATAATTTCGTCCTCAAGAGATGCATTTGTAGATAATGATAAAATATACGGCCGCAAAGGTGGATTTTGTCTATGTAAATATCCTATCACTTACTGAATTTGCAATAAAATAATGAAAAATTCAATTAATCCAGCAAACCTGGATGTCATTGGAAAGAAGATAAACTGTTCTTTCAGATGGTATGCATCATATTGATGCAAATTTTATTATTTCCTTGAGAAACTCGAATGGAAATGGGTTACTTTTTTTTCTGAAACACCCCACAGTGATCCAGGGTTGGAAAAAATACCCAAAATTCAAATTTGAAATATGATTTTCATTTTATTCTTCTGTTGTTAAGAAGGAATTTTCCACCATTATGCAAAATATTTGAAACGAATCGAGCCATTCGTTCCGGAGAAAGAATTTTTCAAACTTTCAGGAAATTGTATTGCATCATATCTAAGCAATTTCAGGAAGAAATTGACCATTGTCTACTAAACATAACAAACGTCAAAATGCTGCTGCATCACGCTTACTTATCCGATTTGCAAAATCTTTTTTATTTAAAAGCCAGCAGAGTCCATCGATATTCTCCTGGAAACCGTATTCGTTAATACATGTCATCAAGGCAAATTTTTGCAAAATTCAGACTCTACTATTTTTCAGAAATTTAGGCCTAAAATCGTTCCTTTTCAACTTTGACGCTGATAATAAAAAATAGATGTCAAAAGATGTCTTAGCTATTGGTTTCGCTATTACATTTGAAGTATTTTGTACCTATAGACCAAAGATTCCGTGCAGAAACGTACCCAAAAAATTTTCTTAAAATTTTCAAAATGTGTACTCTTATTCAGTACTTTCCCTCAATTTTGAGAAACTACCGAAGAATCGATAAATCAAGTTTTATGATTATTTCAAAAGGTGTTTACAATTTCAGATTCATGTATGATGATTTTACAAGGTACTCTAGGGAAGAATTCCAAAAGTTTTGAAAGAAATCGATTACTATTTTCAGAAATTTAGGCCTAGAAGTAGTTTATTTGCAACTTTAACGCTGAATATGAAAAAGATATCAAAAGATTTCTTAGATATTGGGTCAGCTATTGAATTTGAAGTATTGTGTAAGTATCGACCAAAATTTTTCAAAACTTCCTGACCTGCAGCCTGTTAAAGCCTTCTCCGGCGTTGTCCATCGAGGACGAGTAACCAACTGGACAACAGATATTTTTCACAAAACTCAACGATGAATCAGAAATCAACGACACATTCCAACTTCCAAATCATTTCCAGCTTCAGTCAAATGTACATTGCTTTTATCATTGACTCTTCATGACTTGCTACGGGGAAAACAACTGTTTACTTTCGCTCTTTTCTCAAAGGATGCTACCTAGCATTTGCAATTACTGGAGCTGAAGTTATCAGCATTCTGACAAAAGTGTCCCACTGTGGTCCAGCTGAAGATAGAAAATACGAAATATCGGAAAAATCAAATTTAATCAAAACATAAATCGTTATATATGGTCTTAAATAGGATACCTTAAGGATCAAAATAAAGTAAAAATTTGACTTTTCTGACTTTTGATTCCGGAGATATTTGCTTGCAAAGTTGGATGAAATTGACATTGTTTACTTTTCATGTAATTTTTGGAAGAGTTCTCAGATACTCATTACACCAATAAATTCATTTGCTAAGATTTCTACGGAGGGTTATCCGATTTTAGCTCTGCTTGTTTTAATTGATAGAACTACATGTCAGCTTACAGATGAGTCATTCACAGCCTCTTCTGGTTTGCAGTTTTTTGTTTTCTTGTTATTTATCATATGTTCACTTTTTTCCTGAAATTGATACCAAAAATGCGTAATTTGAAATTAAAAGTATAAAATAAAGAAATTAAGGAAAAAGATGTCTGTCAAACTTGGATTTGATCAAAGAAGCACATTTTAGCAGGTTGTCTGCCAAAGCAATCATTTAGGATCGTGCGGGGAACAAAGTTATGTTATTTTGAATCTGTCCACTACCATTTTTTTGCTACTTTTGATCCCCCATTATTTTGATTTTCACCTTCAGACAAACGCAAATCCTGCAACCAGACTTAAGATATACAATCCTGAATGGTCTTATCTTTTTAAAAAAGTGTTCTGACATAACTGAGAGAAAGTTTTATGAATTCACCGCCTCCTCCGCAGAGGACTTTTGCGGCATTTAGTTGAACTGTCTCAAGCCCTGGGAAAGCATGGTCTGAAAATGCAATTTTAGCCTTGAAAATGTACATCAGGAACATTTTGTAGGCAACCAGATTCAGGACAAAGCAATTTTATGTGGAAAATGTTATTTCTGATTTTTTGTGTGCTAGCTGATCATCATACTTCAGTAATTGCCATAAAATGAGTTCTTATGGTGTTAAAATGACGAAACTTCGCAGTTCCAACTCTACCGGTTTTGAGGAGCCATTGCTGATGACATCTACAACTTTTTATGGATCATTTCTATTAATACGAGTCGAAAGAGCAACAAATATATCATTTTAACAATGTTTTTTTCAATTGTATACAGATATGAGTCTCAAGGCTTAAAAGGGTTCAACTAAAAATATACAAAAGGCCTCTGCGGAGGAGGCAGTGAATTCAAATTTTCTCTCAGTTATGTCAGAACACTTTTTAAAAAGGATAAAACCATTCAGGATTGTATATCTTAAGTCTGGGCTACAGGGCTTGCGTTTGTCTGAAGGTGAACATCCAAATAATGAGGGTCAAAAGTAGCAAAAAAATGGTAGTGGACACATTTCAAAATAACATAATTTTGTTCCCTGCACGATCCTGAATGATTGCTTTGACAGAATACCTGCTGAAATGTTCTGGTTTGGCAGACATCTTTTTCCTTAATTCTTTTATTTTATACTTTTAATTTCAAATTACGCATTTTTCGTGTCAACTTCAGGAAAATAAGTGCACATAGGATAAATAACAAGAAAACGAAAAATTGCGTCCCAGAAGAGCCTGTGACTGACTTCTCTGTAAGCTAACATGTAGGTCTATCAATTAAAACAAACAGAGCTAAAATCGGATAACCCTAGGCAGAGATATTAGCAAATGAATATGTTGTTGAAACGAGCATTCTGTAGAAATCTACCAAAAATTACGTGAAAAGTAAGCAATGTCAATTTCATCCAACTTTGCAAGCAAATATCTCCGGACTCAAAAGTCAGAAAAGTCTACTTTTTGCTTTATTTTGATCCTTAGCGTATCCTCTTTAAGACCATATAAGACTATTGATGTTTTGATTAAATTTGATTTTTCCGATATTCTGTAAATTTTTCCAAGATTTATTATTATTATTATTATTATTAATTCTTTATTTAAAGTAGGCTCATGTAAAATAGCTAATTTAAAGCTAATTAAGGCCTACTAACGAAAAATAATCAAGAGAAATAAATTTATAATAAGAAAAAAAAAAGAAATAAAATACTAGTTACAAGTTCACATTAAAAACCCTAGATTTGCTACAAAGATTCGACAAAGCCTACAGTTGCACTTCTCCCCTTTCCATGTTTTTATTCGGTTTTAAAAACAGCCAAAGAATTAGCAGTTTTTATATCATTTGGTAGCATTTGCCAAAGTTTGTGTCCTATAAAAGGTGTGGTTTCAATCCCAAAATTCGTGGTCCTTGCACTTGGTTGCAGAAGACTATTGCCACTTCTTAGGCTATAAGGCATATCATTAGTTATAAATATGTCCTTCATAAATTCAGGGTTTAAGTTTTCTTTTGTCTTATAAATTTCGACCATTAGCAACTGTAGGTTTCGTTGATGGACTGTCACTGAGTTGTCCCTTTTCAGCAGAGTTTCAAAATCAGACTCGTAGTCTCTGTATGCAATTCGCAGTGCTCTTAGGTGCATCTTATAAATCTTATTATTCAAGTTTCTATCGTGAAACATCCACACTAGAGGGCAATAGTTAAACTGGGACATGATAAATGTTTCATTAATAAGACTATTTTTTCCGTTTCCATGTATTTTGAAATCCTAGCTAGCCCATGAATTTTCTGATTGGCCTTCTTACAAAGATTGCTCACATGGGGTTTGAAGGTAAGGTGTTTGTCAAGAGTTACCCCCAACAGTTTTTCCTCAGAACTTTCCTTTATTTGAGCGTTGCCAACATGTATGGAGGTATCAGTGCTAGATGTGCTGAATGTCATTAGATGGCATTTTTCTTCATTTAATCTCATGTAATTGTCTGGAAACCAGGTAATTATTTTCTGCGTGTCCCTTTCCAAGCTATTAACTACATTTTGTAGTGATTTATTACATGCATACAGAGTCGTGTCGTCGGCGTAGTTACATACCTCAGTGTCAGTCAGCCCCATAAACATATCATTAATGTATATATTGAATAAAAGGGGTCCCAAGACTGATCCTTGCGGTACACCTTGTCTAACATCACTATCTGCGTTCTGGATTACTGTGCACACTGTATAATTGATGGTGGGCATGCTCAAATCTGCTTTAGAATTTACCTAAACGAAATTTGCCACTCCGTTCTGAAGTTATGGCAGCTTTTCTCTGGAAAGCCTCTTTAAGAAACCTTCAATACGTGTCGAAAATCACGATAAAATTTTTCTCCCATTCATTCCTTACTCGGGCCTTACAGCAATAACTTCTACGTGCTTTGGCACATGCCTTACAGCAATAACTTCTACGTGCTTCTACGTCTTCTTAGGAGGATAAAATCACCTGAATAATGCTGTTATAACGATGACACTTTCATACTTGCAAAGAGATAACATGTATGTAAGCATGTAAAAGGCGTTGCCGTAAGGCGGAAAATTTGTTTGTTTGTGATTTTAGCACATCTTAAAGGTTTCTTTAAGAAGGTTTCTTTAAGGCCTCTTTCGGTCTACAAATTCTCGCATTGTTTCAGAATGGATTTGCCATTTATATCTGTCATTTCCTCGAAATCCAGGAAGCAGTAGCCTTTCAAACAGAAACTGTTTTTTACTCGCCTGCTATTAATTGGCCCCAAGAAAACATCCCATCATTAATTTTAGTTTCATTTTTTACCGTTCATTTAAAGTTGCTAAAAATTTATAGTTATAATTGCGGAATAAGGCCAACTATTTTCAAAAATACATACAATATTGTAACAAAGATGTAATTTGCAATAAGAAGCCTAATCTATGATTAGACATTTTACATAATCTGCTGTTGCAGGCTTGGCATTAATGACTTTTAATAAGTCTTTTGCATATCTGATGGGAATCTGAATTTTTCAGCACTGGTGGTGGTCCCTCCCGTACTTTTCCCCATTGATTTGACCTTATCGATTCCAGAGCAAGTTTGTTTGGTCCTCAGCAGTTGCAGTTTATCAGAACACCGTAGATTATAAGGCATTCCTTTTCTCTCAAAGATTTGCTTTATGAAGCTGGGATTTATATTAGGTTCCGTTTTGTAGATCTCTACTATGAGTAACTACAGGCTCCTTTGATGAACATTTACCAAATTATCCACCTTGCAAAAAATTTTCAAAACAAGAAACGTTATTCTTGTCGAGGGGCAAATCGCTTCTCAAAATAGCGTACGTGATTTTTGTGATTTTGAAATCACATGATTTTCTTCTGTGATCTTTAGCGATTTTATTGCTTTCCAGTGATTTTTTCATTTGATTTTTCAGTAAGTATTCAGTGATTTGTGATTTTTGGTGCTTTCTGTATACAATTTTTTTGTGATTTTGTGCTTTTTGTATGTGATTTTTTTGTGATCTCAAGGAAGGTGTACGAAAAAAAATCAGTGATTTGCCCCTCGATTCTTGTGTGCGATTCTTAAAGCCCTTTCACGTATTCTATTTATTTTCTTTTTCAAATTTCTGTCGTGAAACATCCAAATCATTGAGCAATAGCTAAATTTGGACATAGAATGTTTTCATCAACAGATATAGTTTTTTCGGGCTCCATGAGAACTGAAATGCAAGTGTAGGCTTCTAACTAGGTTTTTGCATAGTGTTTGGGCATACTTGTTGATAGTATTTGTAGATTTCAGGCCAGCTACGGCCCCTTAAAAAGCAGCTCTCATGGACTGACGGAGTTACCATGCCTAAAAAAATAAGTGAAAATGAGTGAATGAATGAATGAATGAATGAATAGCTTAAGTCGCTGTTACTTTTGCAATTTTTGCGTCACGGGGATTGGGCGATATCAAGGTTTTAATGAAACTAGACCGGTGAAAAGCTAAAGACGTCGCCAATAAAAGGAGTTTGAATTGCAAAGTTAATGATGATCGTTGAGAATCGGACTTACAAGCTAGAATGCTGCTGATTTATTTATATATTTTGTCTCTTCTTTAAGTTTGATTGATATTTCAACCAGAGCTCAAAAAACGAAGTAGCGTTGTAGCAGCGCTACTAGGAAGGTAGCTGAGATGCTCAAATTTGTCAGGAAGGAAGGAGAGGAAAAGGGAAAAAATGCAAGAAAAGTGAGAAGAAGGGAAATAAATAAAGAAAGGGGAAGGAAGGGACGGAAAGAAAGAAGGAGAGAAAGTAAATGAGTTAGAATGGGGCGGTATAATAGGAAAGAACAAGAAAATTGTTTAGCTTGCTACCAGGAAAGAAAAAATTGTTTGAGCCCTGATTTCAGCATCGTTGCTTGTACAGTTTAGCAACCAACTTTGCAATTTGGCATGGGTTCGTGTTACTTCACTGGCAATAGAGGAAAATAAGTTTTTGAAGTATTTTACTCTTTGAACCGACCCAATTCAGGAAAATTTTGTAACACGCGGTTACAATTGACGATTAAACTTTATCTTTCTTCTTACGCTGTAAACTCATTACTTCTCCTAAAAAACCACCTTTCGCGTGCACTATGCTAAAGCTTGCCTTGCTGCTTTCAGGAAAATTTTTGCGGCTTTACTTTTTTGAATAACTGGTAGAGCGATTTTCCTTTGTCTGCAGTTGCCAATCGCTTTGAATTGCCGTGTCAATCAAGGGCAGCTGATGGTATTGTCTTACAAACTTTGTCCTTGTTTTGCACTACAATTTCTGCCTTTAAACAACGTTTCCGGGTCTTCACCTCTCGACGGAAACTATTTTTGTTTTGTTGTCTTTCAGGACAGACCTCAATCGCAAAGCAGATGAATTAAAAACATTGCTGCAATATTGTCAAGGTGATACGCTAGCCAAATTTAGACCAATCAGTCCTGCCATTGGAGAAGTTTGCTCTCATGAAGATAACAGTATGATCAACTTTTATATTCGTGCTTCGTTGATACTGTACGGAGTGTCCTCAAAAATCATGTCTTTTTTGTGTGGCTACCTTCAAGGAGCTGTAACCTCAATCATCCCATTGTTTACTTAGTTACATAGTAATTGCTTAGACCTTGAAACCTTTTTGGAGTCAGTCTTGCAAGTGGTTGCTGCTTTATAGCACAGGAAAGGCAAAATAAGTGGTTGATTCAAAAACAGAATTTTCTTTATTCTCCAGTCATGTCAAAATCAATTACTTTGTGGAGAAAATTTACTAGCATTGCATTGATTTGTTTTTGTATTTGCCAAACTGATTAAAGTGCTGACTTATACCGGGTGAGTCAAAAAAAGTTTAGGCGTTTGAAGGGTTGTGGAATAAAAAGTATATGACCGATATTCAAAACTGAAATGTTCATCTATCAGTCAAAGGTCAACTTAGATGAGAAAATTTTGTTTGGTAGTATCCCTCATCTTATAGACCCAGAAATTAGGAAAATGCTGGTAAAGGGCATGTTTGGGAACAACAATTCCACATTCCATTCTGGTCCATAATTTACTGTCTATTGAAATTCGAATTCAGTATCTCAAAACTGGCAATGCAAACTTCGATGCCGCATAAATCATGGACCAGAGTGCAATGTGGAATTCTCGATTCCCATACAAACCCCTTACAAGCATTTTGATTATTTTTAGGTCTCAAAGATGTTTGATTTTACCAAACAAAATTTTGTCATCTAAGTTAGCCTTTGAGTGATAGATCAATACTTTAGTTTTGAATATCGGTCTCATGCTTTATTACTTCACAGCCCTACAAGCACCTAAACTTTTTTTTACTCACCAGGTAGATAGGTAGACTGACGACGTGATTCCTTGTATTTGTTCAACATTTATAATCTGATGCTTTAATTTCACTCATACAAAGGACTCACGACCAAACGGATTCTAAACAGGGATTGAAATCTTACGAAAAATCAGAAGAAACGTAGAATATCTTCCATCCTACGAACGTCGAAAGAACATTCGAACGTCCCTTCGAAGGTCACTTCGAGCGTCGCTTCGCTTCGAGAAGTCGAGCTTTGAACTAATGAGCCAATCAAACGCTACAAATAGGCACGTGGGTTGACCATATCAAGAAAATAGCGATCTGATTGGTCGCGCCGTGAACGCGGCGGACTTGGCCTAATTAGTCCCTGTATTGAAGCGTAAGGACATAAGTCCCTCAACTGAAGCGATGACAACAACAACAACGAGCGTAAGTTAGGGGGACTTACGTAATGTAGTCTAGTAGATAGGTGCCATTATTAACCCATGTAAAACTGTGGAGAAAAATGAATGAAGGGGTGTGACTGTCTCACCTCGGTAACCCTTGCAATGTTGACGAGCATGAGGAACTTCCTTTGAACACATTGGGGTTAAGTAAACCAGCTTTTTCATATTGTATTTGACTTTCATATCTGTCATACCTGCCTCTAGTTTGGGTGCTTCCGCCCGCCAGCCTACGACTATCTTTAATGTTGTATTAGCTATTTGTCCACGGTCGTATTTGCCCACAGTGCACCATTTTTTCTTTAACAGTCCCTGGATCTCATACATCGGTTCAGAGGAAACAGGGCATCGCTAGCAATGGTAAAATTCGGACGAAGAGTGTTGGAAATCCAACTGGCTGGTCATCCTCTGGCTCAGACTTCTCTGCAATGCCATGTTCAGATGGGTTCTTCCACAAAGGATCACCTGTATTCACAGATAATTCATTCACACCTCATACAGAGAATACCGGCGGCAGTGTACAGTCTGATTCCTGCAAATCTGGGAAAACTTGGTTAAATGCGCAAGGCTTTTCAACTCCTTTCGCTGACGTGTTCACCAAGGCTCAGAGTAAACGACCATCAAGTTTGTATGCCGGCAATTCAAAAATAGTGATGCCAGACAAGACTACAAATGTTGATAGTAGAGATGACTTCGTGGGGTATACTAACAACGTCAAAAGTCATGAAGTCAATGGTTATGACGTCAACGAACGTGACACCACTAATAATGACGTGGATAATTATTATGGTTATGGTGACACAAATGAAGTCAATGTTAACGGGATTACCGATAACGCAATAGACCATGACATCAGTCATGACACGTGCAATGACTTATCTAATGACGTCAACTGTATGGACAGAAATAAACTGAAAAGCCAAGATGGCAACGAGGATGAAATTATTCTTGATGACAGTTACGACAGCCTCGATTTGGATGATCTGAAAAGTGAATGCGAAATTGTAGCTTCATCCAACCGATCGTCAGTACCGGTCACTTCAAAGCCTAGAGCTGATCGAAACAACGTGCTAAGAAATTCCACATCAAAAGCTGTAATAATTGAAACATCATGCACAACAAAAAGCATTGAAATGCAGACAAGCAGCCAACGAAGACCTTTGCCCCCGAAAGTGATAGGTAAGTGCTACACTACACTTTCTTTTTTGTCTGTAATAGAAATGTTTGTTTGTTGTTCTTTTCAATCATGTTCATACCGAAAATCTTTGGTAGTCATTTGTCGGAATATGATGGCATTTGTGTTCACTTTCCACTGAAACAATCCCTGAAGTATTGCTGTTTCCCAGTACTCGATTTCTGTTATGCTCGTTCTAAAATGGATTATATTCTTCTTCCATGTTTTTATATTTTGGTTTAGTGAAAACTTTCGTCATAATGTCACTGTTAAGCGTCTGACAGTGTGTGGTATGCCCTTTAATGCTGCTTTTCTGAGTGGAATGATTCGATGGAGTTATATCAAAAATACTTGGTTTCCAAGCGTTCTGATCCACTTCGCTTCAATAGATCTGCATCCATGCTTCCATGCACCATTTTTAGTGTATCCCTTTACTCTCATGTTTGCTTACCATTCTCGTCATCTTTTTTTTTCTTTTATGAGGATAGAAGGCAAAGCAGCATAACGAATGATAGAGCATATTCGCAGATTCCCTTTTTTGAATCGCTAGCTTTGCCAGACGTCGGTGCACCATTTCGACTCAGGCAGTCTGTTTCGTTGTATCATAACACCAAAGCAGTAGCCCCTCTCCTGTATCTGCGTGTTTTTTGTTGGTGATATCCAGATGAAGTTGAATCTTAGGTGCCAGTCATGGTCGGCACCGGATGACCAAATGTCATTCCCCGCTGTGGCTGATACTTAGTAATGTATCAGTTTTGTAGGTTTTTTATTTTTAGATCAATGTGGGGAGGAATCTCCAAATGATAGCCGATTGTCATGATAGTCGCACAGTTGTGCAATGCAAGAATCCGCCAGTATGATTTGACGTGTTTGCTAATATAAGGTATAATCATGATTACTAACTGGTGTCCCAAAATGGTTGAAAGGTTGAAAAATTAAAGAGCCAAATCGTTTGTTAGACGGCGTAACAGCATATTCTTTTGAAATTTAGATAGCGTAAAAGCATACTCTTTTTTTAGAAAAGTATAAGCCAGAAGATTGCCCATACTACAGTGAAGTTAAGAAATTATTCAAGACAGTCTTTGGTTTGAACAGATTTCGGACAAACCAGCAGCAAGCAATTCTAGCAGCTTTAGCCAATGCTGACTGTTTCATTCTTATGCCTACTGGAGGAGGAAAGAGTCTCTGCTACCAGCTAACAGCGTTAGTTACGCCTGGAGTTACGATCGTTGTTTCACCATTACGATCTTTGATACTTGATCAAGTTCAAAAATTGGTGTCTTTGAAGGTAACTGCTAATACGATTTCGTTTTCTTGTAACAATCTCTTTGATTTTAGGAGCCATCGTTACTCAGGATCCTTTGTGGGCACGTTGAAATTTTAAACGGTCTTAAAATATAATTTGGCATAAGCGGAAACAATGGATCTGCATTACAGTATTTGAACTTCACTTAACGAGTAGTAAGTCAGTTCTGTCCACCTCTATGATCAAACCACTGTACTGTGGATCTGTATTTTCCTCTAAGCCTTTAAGGCCAGATTTGATTTTCAGACAGTTTGGGTGACAATGATCCTTTAACGATGGGGATTGTAATGAACAAATGCATACCCCATTTCCATTCCTCCCATTTCGAGTTCGTAGTTCGACTTGTTTACTTTCGATCAGTCAAATCATCGCTGATATCTGGTATCTGATGAAGCGCTATACATCTCCCATTATCTGTTCGATGCATGAATTTGGCGAAAAAGCATCTGGATTTTCGAAGTAACACTCACAACAAACTCTTGCATGCATTGTCTTTTGAGGTTGCGTGCAATTTCCCTTCCCAGCGTGACATTACATCCGTATTAGCACCAGTCCTCTTACGAACGCAAACCTGTATCACGCAAAACCCCCAATTTCCGAACTTTGAGCAGCTATAAAATCGTAACCCTTTGTTCGATTTCAGAAATTTTTTTGCTCCCCACATTGAAATGACAGTGGCTACAAATGAATGAAATAAATTTTCTTTGCTTCGTTCTCCTTTAAAAGAACAGACTGTACCGTGGTTTAAACTTGAGCACAATTCCAGTAATAGACCCTTTCGCTGAAAAGAATCGAAGTCAAACAATACTGTCACACATTTGGAAGATTTTCGAATCTGTGAACAACAGTGGCATAAGCTCTAACGCCAGTCAATCGAACCACTCGTATAGAGGTGTATAAAAAATCGCTTGATCTGGGCTTTGTAGTAGAATAGCTAAAAGCTTATTACGAAACTTCCAATATGAAGACAAATACAGTGCAATTTTTTTGTAACGCAACTTTTTTAGATTTTATTTTTGTTCGAACGTTTCGAAAGGATCTTCATTCATCCTCATTCCTAAGGGTAATTCTACTTCAAACAGGGACAAAAAAGAAAAAGGTTCAACCATTTACTCTCAGATTTTGCTGATTTTTAGCTTGTAACTTAGGCATCTTGATAGCAGCAACATATCCAAATTTCAGCTTTCCACCATTTGTCGTTCTGGCAATATTGTAACTCAAAGTTTTGATATTTTTGGGCCCACATCTTTATTGGCAGCCATTTTGAATTTACACTTTTCATGAAATTAGCTATCTTTTGATCAGCTCCTCAGAATTGTGTCATCCAAGTGTGGTTTCCATACAAATGTGAGGTGGCAAGCACAAAAATAGCCTGATTATGGTGTCAAAACAAATAGATATGGCTATAAATGCACAAATTTATTTAGATTACACAATTTGCTTTTGTTCATATTTCACTAATTTTTTTCATGTTGCTTGGCTTTGACCAAATTGATCTTTTGCAAGCTCACAGTAGACATATACACCTACTTTCGTGGAAAAAATCTTCTTGGACAAACCTGTCATTAAGGATTTATCCATGTTTAAACATTTTGGCATATATTTGTATTGCGCACAACAACAGCAACTATGTTTGTATTGTAGCATTTTGTTGTGATGTAGTTTTGTTGTTGTTGCGCGCAATACAGATCTATGCAAAAACGTTTAAACAAGGATAAATCCTTAATGACAGGTTTGTCCAAGAAGATTTTTCCACGAAAGTAGGTGTATGTGTCTACTGTGAGCTTGCAAAGGATCAATTTGGTCAAAGTCAGGCAACATGAAGAAAAGTAGTGAAATATGAACAAAAGCAAATTGTGCAATCTAAATTCATTTGTGCATTTATGGTCATATCTATTTGTTTTAACACCATTTTCAGGCTATTTTTGTGCTCGCCGCCTCACATTTGTATGGAAACCACACTTGGATGACAAAATTCTGAGGAGTTGATCAAAAGATAGCTAATTTCATGAAAAGAGTAAATTCAAAATGGCTGCCAATAAAGATTTAGGCCCAAAGATGTCAACACTTTGAATTACGATATTTCCAGAAGAGAAATGGTAGAAAGCTGAAATGCTTAGATGACAAACAAAAAATCAGCAAAATCTAAGAGTACATGGTTAACAAGCTGTCCCTCATTTACATGTAATTACCCCTAAGCTAAGGAGCAACACGCGCAAGTTTGTTTTCGTATTGTTCATCTTCCAAAACAAGATGCATAATAAATTCAAATCAGTTCTTCTCAATTCTTAATCATCAACTCTACAATAGGGATTACTTAATCCCTTGAATTTATTTAACTCTGTTCTACGTGGGAGCAGAAAGCCCCCAAACCAAATATCCTACAATTACTCTTGAGCTAAACAGGATAGAAGACTGGAACCTAACCGAATTTTAGTAATTTTAGTATTTGTATCTAATAAACATTGTCATAAATTGGTTTAGGAAAAGTTTCATTTCATTACGTTTTTTCTTGGATGAATGACCAAACACAGAGTTAAATCGAATCATGTTCGCTTGGCAGATTAGTCTCAAGTGTTTCGATTACCAATCGTCGGTAGCATGGTCCATAAAAATGTATGTTCTGGCGTATACTATTTTAGTTGATTGATGTATTTATCATTGTTGCTTTAGGTCCCCGCAGCACATCTTTCAAGTGACCAGTCAGCAGCGATGGAATCTCAAATTTACGTAGATCTTTGCCGACAGACACCAGAAATCAAGTTACTATACGTCACCCCTGAAAAACTTAGCATCAGTGTGAAATTAACATCAGCTTTAATGAGTTTGAACAGGAGAAAGCTGCTGGATAGATTTGTGATTGATGAGGCGCATTGTATCAGCCAATGGGGACACGATTTTAGAAAGGTATTTTGTTTTGATACACACTGGATGATATATTTCTATGTATATATATATATATATACGATCCATATATGATTTTATGAGGAGGTTTGCCCTTCAATGGAAGTTTTCTTTCAAGGGGCCTTCCAAGAACAACAAATTAAATGTACAGTTAAAATACTAGAAAATCAACCTTGATACAATGGCCATTACTCCTTCGTCGATACTGACCCTTGTACGTATTAGGCAAAGTCGAGATGTGATTGGCTGTTCAAAACGAGGCTTATTAGTAAAATCACGTCACAATTCGCATAAATTAAACTGTTCCAGAGGTTTTGATTCCGGAGCTTCGAGCAGCGAGACTGCGAAAGAAACTATTTTCAAACAAATGTCTGAAATATAACTCTAGTAAGAGAAATTGTTGCTGGAAATTCGCAGCAAAGGAGTATTACAATTATGTTAGAAATTGAGTGTGGTGAAGTAGAACTTTGAGGAATACATAATACGAATTTAGAGCACTTTAGCTGGGCAAGCTGTCAAAGCTAAATTGAAGACAAGAATCGTGGTTTTTCTCACTTCTTGACGATGCCAAAAATCTAGAGTAACGTTTGAGTCGTTAGTAAATTACACGTATTTTTCTATACGAAAGTAAGAATAAGGGCCAGAACTGAAGTTTCTTAAAGTTATCAGATTTTTATTACTCAGAGTTTCTTACGAATTTCTTAAGGTTTCACGACAATCTTTATTGTACTCTTCAAAGCAATGTATTGACAACTTTCCAATGTTTAGGCACCACTCAAGTACACTCCGAGTAATATGATAGAGGAAACAAGTGAAATAAAGTAAAATATGTCAAGGATTTCCTTGTTGAAAATAAACAATTTCTTAAGTTATATTTTCCCAGTACTGGAGTCAAGTTTCTTAATTTTTTGGCGATCTGAGAGTTGAGTTTCTTTTAAGCATTTTCTTATGAGAAATAAGTGCAATACTGAAAGGATTTTTAAAAATAAAACCAGTGCGTGGAGGCCATAAGCGTACGGGACGAAAAAATCTAGGGGGTGGCACGACACAAAGCCCGTTGTTTGCCAGCATTTTTGCCCGAACTAAGGGCAAAAATTTGCCCGAAAAAGGCTGATTTTTGAAAATTTCTCCAAAGTTGGGGGACTACTGCCCCCCCCCGCCCCCACCCCATACGCTTATGGTGGAGGCTACAGAAAAGCTTTCCCGGTTTTCGTAAGACCACAACGCAAATATTCTAAAACGATAAACTTTAACGACAATAGGTAGACTATTCCTGGAAATTAAGCTTCTTAACTGCCTATTTTACTGCAAAAATTTATGCAATAAATCATTTGAGTTTCTGCAATCCAGACCCAACACCATAGCTGCAACCTTATTGTCACCACGATGTCACAAAGCGAAATAAAAAAACAATTTATCGATATTTGCTGACTCCAAAATGTGCGGCTGAGGCAGGCGACTTGTGTGAACAAGGCTAAAAGAAAGACTGAAAACATTGCAGTTTTACGCCCAAAATGTGCAGAAAAGCCACAAGAACAATAAATAAATTCAAGGACAAGCACAATTAGACGAGAATAGCTACTGCAGGTGAAACTCTCGCAATGGCAGTATGAAACTTTTACATCAAAGTTATAACTTCGAGCCTTCCCCTTCAGAAAATTTGTAGAAGAAGCCGGTCAAAGCAAGTGAAAAAGCAAAAGAGAATTTCATCTTGTAGCTACCTGGCTTGTAAGAAAGCTGCACGAAAGTCCAACAGTTGTAAATGTCTCGTTTGCAACCAACCTTCCTCTTCCTTTTCGACATTTCGCTTCTCTTTTGCCAAGATTTGTAAATGTTTTGTGCAGCTTCGCAGCTCTTGAAATTGATTTATTATGAATGTCTCACAACTCTCATTACTGAAAGTGCCCTGGTAAGATCACGTGACATGTTGTTTGGCTGAATGTGTTTCATTATTGAGTTTCAGTTGGGGAAGGTGGGTAATCACCATGGTAATCACGGCCGGCTGCATAAATTAAAAATCCACAATGGTTGCAAATATTGCCACGAATCGGGAATCCGTACCAGGGCCCAAATCGGTCGACGGTTGAGATGGCGAGAATATTGCAGAAGAAGCGCACATTGTAAAGGTAAAAAGTAAGAAGGTTCTCTTGCGTGAAACAAGGGTCCCTTTTCAGCCTATTGAAAATTGCGAGGCAGCAGCCACGCCCCCTCTTCTTGCACCTGACAAAGCACATGACAGCAGACAGTGAGACAGCTGCGCTATAAATGACGATGTTCAAAGGCAAAGCCTAGTTGACTTCTGAAAAGCAGTTGCTGCAGAACACCGCTAGTTGCGATCAGAAGGCCGGAAGATGGCAACAGCTCTATGTTTCTTTCCCTTGCTTATGTGCTTGGCTAGTGTACAGGCTATGCAAGTGAAGACCGTTTGGGACCTGGGAACGAGGTTGCTAGAAAATAAGAAACTGTAATAGTAAAAACCTATTTAAAGTTCTATGATACCTAAAATATCAGAGAAAATATTTAAGCCTGTATTGATTTTTAAAACCAGCCAAGGAGGATACCATCTCAGACTCTGCAGGAAAAAATATTCCATACTTTTATCTCCTCGGAAATAAAAGCATTTTTGTTCATTTGCTGACTTTTTCATCGGCAACCTTAAATCAGTCTCAGTGTTCTGGAGATTGCGGGAGGAGCATGATGAGTTTTTAATAGTGTTCAAGTTTTGAAGATTTATAGTAGACGTATGACAAATGCCGTTTCTCTTTTCACATTCTAGTGAAAATTCGTAACACGAATTTACTAGTTACGCTACTCAAAGGATGTTTTTCGACACAGCAAGGACGATAGCACATGGTGCATAATACTATGACTACCCTTGGCATTATGACTAAAACTAAACCGACCTACATATGAATAATCAAAGAAAAGAACGAGACATGGAGAAAAGCAAGCAAGTAACACTACACTGTGTCTGGAATTAGATGTGAAGTGGAAAGTGTCGGCAAATAACAACAGATCAGATGTTTGCCTGAGTGATTTTGTGCCAACGCAGATCTCACCCCGTATCTGATTTGAGAGAGATTTGATATACAATAATGCACTGAATGATTAGTGACTCTATTGGGGGGGGGGGGGAGTGCGGTAGTTTATTCAAGTTTTCAAGTTGACCAGTACTGTGTATAGAACTTATTTTATACGAAAAGATGCGTCTATTTAGTTCATCTGGAAGATTCTTATCGCCGTTTCTTATGTTCGAAAAGTACTCTTGCATTAAACGTTCAAATACTAGGACTGTTAGCTTGTTATCTAACAAGCCGTTTCTACAAAGGAAGGCCCATCGCTTTAGAATCTCTCAGCTCTAAGTTAGAATTTATGATATCTCTTTCCTTTGAATATCAGAGCAAAATCATGCGCGAACGTGACTCTAAAAATATCCAGGGAATAACCATGACCTCGTTTTGCAACTATGTTCAAGTCGTAGCGTGAAATCAATCACTGTTGAGCATTGTCGACGGTCAAGAAATTTCGGCACTTTGACGGCCATTTATGGTTTCAGTTCCATCAAACTCTGGTTACATTGAATTATTTATCCATCGTACATACAATGGTAAACAAGTAGAACGGTAGAATTACATATATTACAATACCATTTACAGTACCAAAACTTACCATTTACTACAACAAAAGGAGAAATGGACTTCCCCCAAGTACCGAAGAATCGTCACCCCTCGCTGATAATTTTTGGATATATTTCCCAACCCTCCCGGTTTAATTTCAATAATTTCTCTTATCAATTTGGAAAAATGAAGTGATATTGAATATAATTTTTGAATAAATGCAAGAAGAAATCTCAAGGGGCGCACTCAACAGAACTTGGGTTCATGAATAAATGCACCAGTAACATCACTGTTCATAGAAATGTATAATAAAGTTGCTTGTTTCACTGACGATTGTTGTCAACTTTCCAAACACCTCCCACCCATCGTTCCAACCCCCGATAATTGTTATATCGAACCATTTCCAACCCCCTAGATTATTCTCACCCACCCCGTTTATACGGTACTCGAGAGTATACGGAAGGACAGAGTACATAACGAGGATTTCTCTAAATAGGTTAACTAATCGCGAGCCCCCCTCGCCACAAAGGCGAAGAAAGTAAAGTTATTTAGATAAGTCCTCAGCCAGAAGAACCTTAGAATGATATGTGTCAATATTGTAACAGTGAGGCTCTGGGTCTCAGTTTGAAAACATTGGTAAATTCAGTCTAGTAATGCTGCAAAAGATTCGAAGTAATGGGTTCGACGGAATGAAAGTAACAAATAAGGTTGTAAATTTTTTTATCTTCAATAGGGAAAAGTCTCCATATTGTGTAAACGAAAGGGCCCATGTTGCAAATTTATGGTGAGTTGACGCAGTACCGAGCATGCACCGTAATGTAAATTCTTATTCTCTTTGGCAGCAAAACTTCAACAAGTTTATTTGTCTTCCAGGATTATAAGAAGCTGCACCTATTGCGTGATCAGTACCCAAACGTACCGGTAATGGCATTAACAGCCACAGCAACACCTCGGGTACAAAAAGATGTGTTGCATCAACTACGGCTACACAAACCGGAAGTGTAAGTGCTGATACTTTTTTATATATCATTAATTAAAAATTCTTTTGCTCTAAAACTGTGACGTTTCACGAACAATGCCAAAGTGATTTATCCATAAATTTTACGCTATCATTTATTGGAATGGAGAAACGTTTACAGCAGAATTAACGGAAACTGATAACTTTCAAAGCTTTTGATCATTATGATATTTTAGAAGCAATGATTTCTTTATAAGTATTCAGGATTCAGGAATATCAAAATTTCAACAGCAAAATTTGAGCAATCAGAATGACTGTAGCAGGATTACAAACGACCGTCACAAACTGTGTACGTTGTTACCCTCTCAACCGAACTATATAGGCATCGATTCTCCACAGTACTCTCGTGGTAATTATCACTCGTACTGCTTGCATTTTATACCTGCGGAGGCCGTTTGACTCATTACATTAGTTGTATTTTTATAGTGGATAAAACTTACGTACTTATTTCCCCTTCTGGTTGTGTTTGTTGGATTTGATGATAGACGCAGTCAATACAGTCCTATCTATCTGGTGAAGGCACCTCATCAAAGCTTTATGATATATATCATGGTTATGTTTGTCGCAACAATAGCGCATAATCTCAAGGCATAACGAAATGATGATCACCCAATCGTCTCAAAGACCGGGTGAATCAGATGAAAGTTCTCAATTTTTAAAATTCATAGCACCAAAGACTCTAGGTTGTTATGAATCGAATTCCGTTTGATGGCCGAGAGACAGAAGTATCTTTGCAACTTTATAAGCACTGGAAGTATATGACGAAAATTTTATAGTTACGAATTGGCTGAACATCGACTAAAGCACTTGATCAAATCATAGAGAAACTCCTTACACAGAACAATAAAGAGTACAATTTCACAGGTTAGAGGTATCGACTTCACAATTATTGAAAATCGATTTCTTATAACTCCTGCCAGAGGTGAAATACCCTTGCGTATTATTCTGTTGAGGATCTTCCTTGCAATTTGATCAAGCTAAATTATCGCAAATTCAAACACAATTTTAGAGATACCACCAACCCCATGTGTCCAACAATGATGGCATTGAAGATACTGAACACTTCTTGTTGCTCTGCCCTTGCTTTGATGTACATAGACGGGACCTCCTCGCTGGAATCTTTGCATTACTACGACCGCTTGGATATGTAGATCTTGCAAATGATATTTTGTTACAACTGTTATTGTATGGTGATAAAGATCTTCCTGACTCAGTGAATAGGCATATCCTTGAACTTACATTAAATTTTATACATAAAACTGGTCGATTCGATTGAAGTCTTATACCTGACCCTTCCATAAGCCACCCAATCGTAGCGTTGTTTTGTAACCATTGTTTTCAACTTTAATTTTTTTTATTTTATTTAGTTTTCCTTTGTCTTTGTCTTAGATATTGTAGTAGAACCGTATAGTATTTTTGTAAGTAACTTAATTAGCAAACTGTATCGTAGTTGTTTGTCTAGTTTCATGTCTTTATGTTATGGCCGTGGTGTTGACGTTTATTTTTGCTCCCATGGCATCGTCCTGTAGTGTTGCATAGTTATTTAAAGTATAGTAGAATGTAGTCTTGTAGTAATATTTTATATGGATATAAAAAAAATTTGATCAAGTGTCTCAGGCCCTCTTCGAGGATTTCGCATTCAAGACACTTTCATGAAGCCGGATTTATCTGTTTTTTCATTGCTCTGGAAAACGCGAGGAAAATTGCAAAATTATTTGAATCATAAACTTCCGCCAAGTTCACCTGGCGCCATGATGTTTTTTATATTCCGTATAACAGTTTGCATTGATGAATTACCTATGACATTACCTACGAACAACTATCTCACGCTAAAAGGACGCTACCAGGTGGGAGCAAAATGTTATGACTATCTCCTGGCACTTAACATAGACCAAAAAGAAGCCAATTATGCGATTACAAAATGCTATTTAGTTAACTACAAATATACCGTTAAAGCTAAAATTTACATGCTAATCTACAAAGCAGCTGCTCTTTCAGGGAATCGTGTTTTAAAGGCCAAGTCCGGGGTTTATGGCATTATTGTCAAAAAGCAACCTTGACAGCTGCCGAACACCAATCGTGAGTTCTTTCCAAGTTGTGACATCTCCAACTGCCTCTGATTTCTAAATAAATGTTCATAAGTTAGGCCAAATTTTGTCACAAGTTAATATTTTGTACGAAAGTGCAATAAGGAAGCTAGCAGTGTGAGTAGCATATCAACATAATTGGCAGCCTCCTCCAGTTCGAAGTGAAGTGACGTCATAAAAATGACATCATTTTGCGTTCGCAGATTGAAATGCGTAGCTTTGCAGAGAAAAGAGAGAAAAAATTCGAAAGAAGAATATAACACCATTCACAACAGTGCTATCTTATAAGCAATCAACGATTTTACGAGTCCCGGACTTGCGTTGATTTCAGCTCGTAAAATAATCTTCAAGTGTTTTCATCCACTAAAGGTAGAGAGCTCTGTGCTATAATTTTTGATATTGTAATGATGATAAAATGCACAGTGAGTTTAATTGTATCATCTTTTGCAGCTTTATTCAAAGCTTCAATCGCTCCAACTTGCAATACTCTGTGAGACCTAAATCAAAGAAAGCATTGGAAGAAATTGTCAAAATGGTTAAAAATGAGTACAACGGCAGTTCAGGGATCGTATACTGCTTGTCCAGGTATTAGAGGTGTATTCGTCTTTAGAGATGGCCATATGCAAACAATGAAATGCAAGAATGATGAAAAATAGAAATTATGGTTCGTGGACGGCTCACTCTGTCTGGGCCAATATTTACTACGTGTAATGAAGACTGGGTCCCCCTCTTTCGGTTTACCCTCTTGGTTGATAGTTTTTTCCCTCAGTCGTTGTTTTTGCACATTTTTGCCTTTTTTGGTACTCTTTCTTACTGTCCTATTAAATGGCTGTTCACGCCGTATTTCACATCCTGATGATGGACCTTGGAATTGCTCCGAAACGTTCGTACTAAGTGAATTATTATGGCTTAGCCACTTGGATTTGACCTATGGATTTGTCGTTACTAATCATCACATGGAGTTGCCTTAATTAATTATCACATGGGTTTATCATTATTGAAAGTGGGCAAGTTAGAAAATCAATAATGATATGCTGAAAACGGATGGAAAGAAATTTTTCACGAACATAATTTTCTTTGTCGTCTTTCTTGCAGTTCGATTGAGTTTTAGACTGCGATTTTCACTTTAATACTTGGTTCATATAACATCGCAGACTTCTTTGAAGATTCATCCCTCCCTCCCTCGCCCTCTTCTTCCACATTTAGCAGATTTACAGAAATGTACGCTAACGTCCTTTCAATCCATTTAATTCAAAGAAGGTGTTATGGAATTTTACTCTCACCCTTTTTAAAGACTTGAGCTCTTTCCTGTGGTTCTTAGGTCTGTAAAATGCCATTGGTGTGACATTCATTGATTGTCTGACGTGGGGACTTTATGGCGCACTAGGTAGGGCTCACTTCTGTTTGATGAGCGTGACGACTTTTGTTAGCCATATCGGAAAAGAATCCACTGTCGTTTCATTGCTGACCTGACTTTATGGCGCACTAGGCAATGTTAAATTCTTTATCATGAGTCTGACGACCTTTGTGATTGTGAGACTCCTCTTTTGTTTTATTGCAGACGTGATTGTGATACAGTGGCGGAGTATTTACAGAGCAATAGCATTCGTGCAAAGTCGTACCACGCTGGACTTGGCGACGCAGAGAGAACGACGATACACGAGAACTGGTTGAAAGATATGTTCAAGATATTTTTGCAGTTGCCTTTTTCTTGTGATTACTTCATTTGCTCCAGAAAACTTCTTTGCTTGCGAAGCCATGGTGATCCGTTGTCAGCAAAAAAGCTTGTTTCAGTTAAAAAATAATTTTTTCGGAAGCTGTTCACCAGTTGAAACTTATGATTAGTACAAAAACACGAAGTCGAATGGTTTATCGGGGGTTTATCATCGAATTGATTGTTTTTAATATCGGACGTTTTATCGGTTTGCTTCAGTGTCAGCCTGCTGGGTGATGTTGGCATTATTAAAGCTTCGCTTTCAAAGTAATTCTAAAATTTTGTACCACCAAAAATCTTAACCGTTTTCAGGCATCTTCAACTTCACTGCTGAAGTTTTCAGATTAAATTTTGAAAAAAACTGAAAAACTCCCAAAATATATTTTACTATTCTTGAAGCACAATTTTATTCTATATATACATAATTATCCCTAGCAAAATTAACAGTTATGCTCCACCTGCTAAAGATTGGAAAATGATAGCTTGAACAAAGAGGTCATTTGATCCACATGTGTTATTGGGTATCACAAATCTTATCATGAGCCATAGTATTACTGTTTCAAGTACTGCAAGCGTTAAGTTTTGTTTGATTGGGAGGATAATCTACCATTTTCCAGAACTCGAAAGAAAACGATTGGATGACCAACAAAAACTTCATCGTCAGAGATCGTTGTAGCAAGAAATGAAGTTATGAATAAAGATCAATGCTTTTCGATCTCATGACAGTACCCATGCCAATACCAGTGAAAATTGCCTTTTGTGTTTTTCCGTGAAATAAGTTTCTTTGCGATTGGATCAAGCTTTTTCAGGCCCATTTTCAGGCCTCTTTGCAGCCAGGTTATTTTCGTAAAGTTGAATTTACTCTATTTCTAGGTTTCGTAAAACTGCGATCAAAAAAGTACAGCGCCTTCCGGCAATTAGGCAAAATTAATCCCAAACAATGAATTTTAATAGCCTTAACCTTTTTAGTAGACCCCCGGTAGAGTAGAACGAACGATTCTGTTAGAAAATGAGGACGCTTTTCATCTTTCTGGTTGTAAAAAGAAAGAAACACTTGCAGGTGTTCCCAAAAAAACTACTGTAATATTTCCTGTTTCTTATTTGATATTTTTCTCTAATACTTCTTGCATTGTAGGTTGTATGTGCAACCATTGCCTTTGGTATGGGCATCGATAAGCCTGACGTGCGCTTTGTTGTCCATTACACATTACCAAAATCAATAGAAGGTTATTTCCAAGAGTCAGGAAGAGCAGGACGAGATGGCAGGAAAGCTGTCTGCATATTATACTATGCTTATTCAGATATGCATCGGATCAGAAGGTATTTCCTCAAATATCTTCAAGTATGCGATTGTTGGCTCCGAATGATTGTTCATTTCATTCAGTTCAATTCAGTTTCTGTATGTATGCCTCAAAGTAAAACCCAGGATAGCTTTTTGAGACGTTACTTAAAATTGAGTCATCTGTGTAATGTGAAAGCCACGCCCGTCTGATTGTCCTTAATGATCAAAATCACTGTTTGTGACTATTCTTATCCGCTTACGTTATCATTATCTTCATTATTGTAGAATGGTCGAATACGACAAAGAATCGACGTACGAAACGAGGAAAGTACATATGGATAACCTGTTTAGGGTTGTGCAATACTGCGAAAATATAACTGATTGCAGACGAGCTCAACTGCTGCACTATTTCGGTGAAACGACGTTTAAGACGTCGGATTGCGCGGAAAATGAGAACACGGTTTGTGACAACTGCAAAGCAAATGGTGATTCCACGACGCGTGATTGTACCGAAGTTGCAAAACTTATTGTGAAGGGAGTTAATGACGTTGCTCATGAAGGAAACTGGAATTTCAGGAAGCCGATTAGAAAGCTGCCAAATCGATTGACCATGAATCATTTTATTGATATTTTCATGGTAAGACTTGCTGTTCAATGTGATACCGCATGATGTTTATGTTAACTGAATCATGGGTAGTTAAACACTGTCGGTGTTCAGCAGCCAATTTTTAGCTGTGCTGCGGAGGAATGATTTTTATAGCTCTGCGGAAATTAACGAACTTTTAAAATGGCGTCAGACACTCGGTCAGGCTCCTCTTGGAGCTCAATATGATGAGGGAAGGGGAGCAGAAAATACGTTTACAGCAGGAAGTCATTATTTCTTATTATGAGGTCAATGTAAGTACACCTGCAGTGTATTACCCATGTTAGAACATTGGACATTTGTATCATTAACAATGTCCGAAAACTTTTCCAACTTTCAAATTTTCTTTGTATTTGGCAGGTTGCGGACCAAATGACATTTCCAATGCTACTGTTCTTTGTGATAGGCTTCGTTAGCAAGCTGGCTGTTTGAACTTTTTAAGTATATGAAAGTTCAAGTTTGAAAGGTAGAAGGGAAAACGTCATAGCGTTGACTTTCGATATGAAATGTTTTGCGCAACATTGAGTTCGAGGCCTCGTGTTCCATAAATCAACAAATACCTGACAGAGTGATTCAAAAGAGGTCGCAGAATTTAACAGTATTTAGACTGAAAAAATATTTACTAAAGTTCCTTCACATGCGCCGCACAAACCAGACACAGTTATTTTGGATCCTCTCCTCTTATTCCGTAGAGACCTCAGTATTATTTTAAAGATGACCTGAGGCGAATTTCTTTATTGATGCAAATATTTGGCTCTGTCTGTTAAATGGTACAAAATTTCACTCAAAACTTTTTGATACTTTATTTCATGACAAAAGTTTGTCCGCAAAGAATCTAGGAAGCATTCAATGTTGACTATGTTTCCATCAGCAGCTGCAATCAGATTTTTTCAAGCACCCTTGAGTACCAAATAATCGTTTCCCCTTACTAACTTTGAAAAGATTTTCCAACCTCCCCAATTTCATTCCAACCACTATCTATCGATTCTTGACAATTTGGAAATGATAGGGCACATAATTCTTGTATGAATGTGAAAAAGATACATATTTAACTAAGGAAGTGACTGTTGTCACTTTTTCCAGCTCCCCCAATTTTCCACCCCCCCCATTGCTATTATGTTGAACAATTTCCAACCCCCATTTTTCTCGCCCCCATTTATTTGATACTCGAAAGAATCATCCCTTTCTAAGCATCATTAATTTCTTTAAGCAATTTTTATTCTACAACCGTATAGCTCAGCTGAAAAATTTATTGAAACTATTGAATAAGACACATTTATATTTCCATGGATTATCGCAGGAATTTGCCAACAGAACGACGCCAGCTTATACCTCTAATGAGTGAATAACTCCAAAACTAAAGTGATATTAAACGATTTTAAACATTTGTTATCATTCAACAGCACCATTCATTTGCACCCATAACAAATTTCGCTTGAGGTCACCTTTAAGGCTAGTCTGAAGTTAGATTAGAAGTAAATTTCAATGGCTCTTAATAAACGTCATGAACTCTTTACACAGGGAAGCGAGAAGAGTAAATTCAAAGCTGGATGCGTGCTCTTTAATGCAACTAATTCAGAACAAACTAAGTTCTATCGCAATGATGCAGAGAGGCTGTTCAGATACCTTACTTTGCGAAATGTATTGGAAGAAGAACTCGTAATAGGAAAACATGAAAATGTAATTAGTTATTTGAAGTTAGGAGCTAAAGCAATGGATGTTAATCATGGGAGAATGAAGGCAAGTGTATATGTATATAGTACTAGTTTTCATTCTCTTCGATTTTTGAATATTTAGATTCCGTTTCCATTGCTCTATTTTGTATCAAAGTGGAGCTGAATGCATCTGGTCTGGATTTATCCGGTTTCCATCCAAAACAATCGAGAACGGAGATCCTTGAAGACACTGTTCAAAGCTAAATGACTTCAGAGACAAATTGTTTTGATGGAATACCGAAAATGAAGTTATCCAAAAAAGATACAGCAACAACAAAGGTCATAAAGAGATAGAAATGCTTTTTCGAGCTACATGTTTTAAACATCGGTGTCCCAGAATAATTATACAGATTGAGTTGGGTCCATCGACGTAAATTTTGCTTTAGTCAATGGCCAGCGACTCTCAAAATATTTCTCGTTATAAAACTTGAAAATGAATACCTCGTTTGTTGGTATTAATGCTTTAAGAGCAAAGCTAATAATCTACAAAACTCATACTTTCGTCCACCTCCAATCCAGCGCTTTGACATTTGGTCCCAAGCATATTCTTGAAGCGCATTGAAATTTAGAACTGAAATTGAAAATTATCAGGAGAAACAGCACACTAGGAGGCTTTTAGCAAACAGAATTAAGGTCCCGTTTACACGAGATCGGATGTAAATGGAACCGTACCCAAACTGTAACGGATAGGCCATGCGTTTACACGGGACTCGACGGATCCGAACTTATTTGGATCTGCAATCCGTACCCAATGTGATTACAAAAGGTAATCCCGTTTTGATCCGATCTCGAAAGGTCTCGTGTAAACGGATGGGATCGGATCCAAACTGGTACGAATAGGAAGTGGCACAATTGAAAAGGAAATCCATTGTTGACATTTCAAAGAGGAGGATCAGAAATGAGACAAGAGTCAGTTAGAGTGCAAAATTTCAAAGGGATCTGATTAAAATGAGAGGAAAGGTTTACTAGAGCGCTGCTAAAGAATTCGTGAAATCCACATGGATCCGATCCCGTGTAAACGCCCCTCAATAAGTGGATCGGATACAAATGGACCCGATCCGATCTGGATCCGATCCCATGTAAATGGGGCCTTAATAACATCAACTAATCTTATTCCAATCTTACCATGTGTGTGTCGTTGATGTAATCGATGTGCTTCAGGACGCTGCTGAAGCCAAGCTCGCAAAGCTCTGGATTGGAGATGGATACAAATTTTATCTTTCAAGATTAATGTTTCTACTTTCAAAGCATCAATACCAACAAACCAGGTACAAATACAAATACAAAATAGAAATAAATCACTTAATATAGCGCATTTTTGATATAACATCTTCAAGTGCGCTTCACAGTTCCTAAAAAGTCCCTAAAAGCTTAAAATGTCCATTTAAAACTTATCAAAAAGAAAGGTCTTTAACTTTTTCTTAAATGTTTCAACATTAACGCATTGTTTTACACCATTAGGAATGTCATTCCACACTCTTGGTCCCATTACGCAAATGATTCTCTCTTTACTCTGGGAATATCTAGTTTCATGTACATATTGTTTGATCTTAATAGTCTCACACTTTTACTTAGCCTCAGCATATCTTTCAGATATTGAGGAGCTGTGCCTTTCAGTGCCTTAAAAACTAGAGTTAGAACTTTGTGTTCAATTCTGAGATGTATAGGTAACTAATGAAGTTGTTTAAGACATCTTCTGCTACTTTCATGAGCTTTCCTTCCTAGTACAGCTCTGGCAGCTAACACCTGTACTCTTTGCAGCCTACTAATTTCATGTTTTGGTAGGCCAATCAAGATTGCATTCGAATAGTCTAGGTGGGACATCACTATACCCACAGCTATTGTTTCTGCAGCTTCATCTGTTAAAACTTTCCTCACTTGTTTCAATCTGTACAGTCCATACATTGCTTTTCGACACATCTCCGTTATATGTTTTTGCATATTGAGTTGTTCATCCATATAGGCTCCAAGGTATTTTATTACTTCAGTCCTCTCAACTAGCTCTCCATTAACATCAAGGCTCTTATTCTCACATTTTGTAAGTTGATGAGAAGAACCAAAGTATATGTACTCCGTTTTTGAGGCATTCATTTTCAGTCTATTGCTATCCATCCAGTCTTTCACAGCAAGACAAATTCCCTGTAGTTTCTGGTTGCCTTCACATTCATCTTGGTGGTGACTTGGTTTGAAAGAAATACTTAAAGCATGATCATCAGCATAACCATAGATGTGCAGGTTTTCAGGGATAATATTTGCTATCGTACTGGCATAGATTAGGTAGAGAACTGGCCCCAAACATGACCCTTGGGGGACAGAGCACATCACATCCTTTAGTGGAGAATATTCTGATCCTACATTGACCTTGAACTTGCGACATCGAAGATAAGATTCAAGCCAGCTAAAAGAGCTACATCTTCAATACCAAAATGCATGGATAGTACATCTAACAAGATATCATTGTCCACTGTATCAAATGCTGCACTAAGATCAATTGCCACTAATGCTGTCACTTCTTGCTTTTCCATCTTCCATAAGATATCATTGAATATTTTAACTAGTGCTGTTTCACAACTATAGCCCTCTCTGTAGGCTGACTGATAGTCTGGAAGTAAGTCATTGCTGCAGCAGTGTTCCATCAACTGTACCAGAGCAGCTTTTTCAAGTAATTTTGACAAGAAACTCAAGTTGCTTACTGGCCTATAATTATTCAATAACAGTTCTAATCCTATTTTCTTCAATGTTGGTCTGACAATTGATATTTTCCATTCTTTTGCAAAAACTCCTTGTTGCAGTGACAAGTTGATAAGTTTAGTGATAACTGGTAGAGTTTTCTTCAGGATGATGTCATTTTTCAGTATATTTGTAGGCATGGCATCTAGTTCACAGGATTTTGTTGACATTCCTTTTATTAGTTTTTCCATCTCTTCCTGTGTTAAAATTTTAAACTTGCTAAACCCTGCAACTGAGTGATTCTTTTTTGAAACATATTTTGGTTTTTCCTTAAGTTCTTCTCTGATTTTCTGTGTCTTGTTTGTAAAAAGCTCAGCAAACTCTGTGGCAAGTTGATCTTCTGATTTCCCTTCTGGCATCTGATTTTCTGATTTTGATCCTGTTATTTTGTTGAAGGTTTTGTATAGTGCTTTTGTATCTCCTTTGCACATTAGAATTTTATCAGACAGTATTTTGGTTTTCTTCTCTGATATAATGTAATTATATTTATTTCTTTCATGATGGTATACCCTCCACTGTTGTTGCTCTCCATACTTGATCCATTTCCTTTCCTCTCTTCTGACCTATGTTCAAGTTGACTTTGACGAACATTTTGAAATTTATTAACCTTTTATTACAATTTATATTCATTAATGGACGTAGGATTATGTTATCTTACTTAGAAAATATTTAGGACCTTTTCATATGGAGGAGTAATCGCTGCTAAGAACAGAAAGATTATTATTAGTGTTATGATGTCTTTTTGACGACCCTGATCGCTAATGCAATCTTCGTTCGTTATGAAATGGCTTAGAAAGTTTCGTTTTCAATAGAGGTGCTTCCCCCGCCGTAAGTTATGTTTTCTTTGTAATAGGTTGTTCTTGCAATGAGCGCCAGGCGGAAATCTATTTCAAGCAAGAGTAGAAAAAGCCAATTGCAACTGGAATCTGAAGAGTTGCTATCGTTGCAACAGGAATGCCTTTCAAGATTAGAAGAGACGAGGAAAGAGATTGCACAGTCAAACTTTGTTACTAATCCTGAGTACATATTTACGTCATTGACCCTAGAGCAATTATCCACGAAGCTGCCTACCTCTGAAGAGGAGATGATGAATGTTGATGGCGTTACAATCACTAAATTCTCGCAGTTTGGCCAAGACTTCCTGGCTGTAAGTATTCCTCAAGTTGTATTGATAAGATGGTCCTGAGCAACTTATGACGTTTGCAACCATTTGACGCATTAAACAAGCGCTCAAAGTTGCTCCTATATACTAATTTGAAGTCCAACTTAACTTTAGACTCCAAATTTAGGTGCCTCTGTTAGTCTCCATGATCCTTCTTGACTCACATTGGGTTTGATGGTGTACGAAAATGATTTTGGCCTAGCAGTCGCTAGGCTGTATTTATTTTCGATCGAGTGAACGTTGTTATGCCATCGCTTTTAACTCAACCGTCGTTGTTATGTCAAGTCCTGGTAGTAATTGAAGAATATGAGAAGCTTCTTTCCTCAGAGCTATTGATGTTCCCACTATTGTATGATCTAAGTAAGTTGTTTATGGCCAATGTAATGTTTTGGTGTTTTGTGAGCATAGGAAGGATCATGGGGAGCACAGGGTCTTTAAGTGAATGTAATTTGATGTGCGTGTTAAAGCTTTGGTTCAATGTTATACTGCAGCCTTATTACAAGAGAGTATAGATATTAATGTTTGGTCGTGAACATTTGATGACGCAAAATTTTGTAGACTTTTACCTAAGAAGCCTAACGTATGCACCACAAAAAACTATCCGCTTTACCAAGATAGAACAAAAGTTTGTGCATAAGCTACACCAATCGATTTCTAAATCCCCAAGTCACCCGAAGAAGTTTTCTCTTTGCCTATTCATGCCGAGTCTTTAGAAATCTGATCGATGTATTTTGATCGTTTCAAGTGTTTTCGAAACGAAAATTTTAAGAAACTCCCTTATAGCCTTGAAAACTAAGGACAAAAATATTTCCAAAAATGCAAGAATCTAATTCAAACTGACATCTGCTGAAGATTGAGTCATAAATGTTCAAAATCAGTCCAGTGGATAACTGATCGTGGCCTTCCAAAAGTACCTAGTATTTCTGGTGCATCCGGTAGAAAAGTTTTGTCAAGGCTTGCTACTAAGGTTAAAGTCAGATCAGCTCTTCCGAAATGGAGAATGGAACTTTCATTTCATTGCAAGTGCGAGAGGGCTAGTTTATGCTATTATGCCTAGCCTTTGTAGAAGGGCTAGCTCTTCATTGAAGTGCAAAAAATTTAACCCTCTCCGGGGGGTTAGCCCCCTAAAAGGGCTGACCCTCATAAAAACAATATCGTCGTCAACTCATTTGCAAATCTCCGGCTGCTGACCAGAAGATGAAACAACATCCTCTGCACCCCCACCACCACCACCATCACCACCATCATCATCATCATCATCATCATCATCATCATCATCATCATCACCATCATCATCATTATCATTATCATAATTATCTTTAACCATTGAACAACTCATGTTTAGTGGTTAGCTTGTACGTCACCAAAAGCATGATAACGCAGAATCATGAAATTTTGAAATCCGTCGGTCATTGTCCTTGATAGCAGGAGCGGGATTTCCTCACAATTTTCCATACCTTCTTGTAAGGTAGGCAAACCAAGAAGCTGTGTGTTCTTTAGCCGTCCGTTTCGCGAGAATTCCTTTCCATCAACGGCAAGCAATGTTTTCTTTTGTTCGGAGTCATTTGGCAACCATGGACTATGTACATGAAGGGTTGTGTTTCTCAAGACTTGAAATGGACTTCGTGTAGGTGATTTCTGCTATCTTTTCAAAATTTTATCTTTGATTCAGAGTTTTGTACAGCCTGTGGCTCTATGCCCACCTACAATATGTTTTGAAGCAGGCTAATAAGAGGCAAGTTGACACTTCTCATCACAAAATCGGCAAAAGTGTATTAGCCCTGAATTACCTGGGCAATGCAAACACCCTTATGGGCGGTGGTTGAAGCAGGGAAAATGCGATTTTCGACCAATGCCCACCTGTGCTACGTTGGAGGAAACTACGAGAAGGGAGACATCCATGGTGCAGGAAACCACGAGTAAGGGAACAGACAGAAAAGAAAAGTTACACACAAGAGGGAGGGTAAGGGATGGGGAAAGCAAAACAAATCTATAAAAAATTACACAAAACACTAAATTTGAAAAATATTCATATAAAAGTATTGGTTGTTGTAGCCTTTAATCTAATATCTATTCTATGGAACATTTTGCTTGCACTTCAATTGAAGTGAATTAGCCCTAGGCCCAAGGGAAATGAACAAACTTTGCAACTTGTACTATAAGGGAACAGAGCGGAGGGAATCTTATTGGCACCGTAATGCACCCGCTTACAAGTTTCGTTTGTTTCGTTCACAGATCACTTCAATTTACGCAGAGAAAGTGAAAGCTTTAAATGTTGCAGTGAAGCCTCCAGTCACCAATCTAGAAGACATTTCATCACCATACTTTGATAGAGGCGGTAGCACTTCATGCAAATCTAATGACAAGCCGTACAAGAATTTCAAGAAATGGAGCAAGAAAGGGTAAGATTTGTCTTAGAATACGGGTGAAAGTTGGCAGGGAAAAGCAGAGTAAAGATATTAATTTTCAAAAGACAAATTTGCCTCTATCTCTAAACCAGAGCTATGACGTTATGGCCTAAGGAAATTCTCAAAGCATGGTGGATAAGATCGACAAGATTGAAGCACGAGGAGGAAACCTAAAGACGGCACAACCGATATGTTTTACAAAATATGATTTATGTGCCACTTATCATTCATGGAGCTCCAAAGTCAGCTTCATTCATCTCAATGTCAACGATTCATTTTTCACAAACTGTTCATCTGTGAAAGTATTCATTGAGCATCAACACACTCTTGGTACCGTCGAATTATGTTCCTTGAAAATAATTTGTTACCAGATCACATGAAACCCATATTAGATAATATTACAACAAAAGTATTTTATTCAAAAATATTTTTCTATCAAAAAATATTTTCATCTTTTCCTCGCTATGATCCTGTGTAGTTTTCTGCTCTTCAGCCCTCCCAATGAGTGTAATTTGTGACTTTTATGAGAGAGAACAAGGAAGCGAAGGAGCGAAAAGCAAAACCACAAGAAAGAGAAAGAAGAAGAAACCTTTTCATTAACGAATAGTATGTGTAAATAATTGCTGATACTGAGATGAATGAAGCTGAATTTGGCGCTCCCTTTGCGATAAGTGATCCTAAAGTTATATCTTGTAAAACACATCTGTTGGCCGCCTTAGCTTTTCTCCTTGTGTTTCAAAATTCAAAAAGTTTGTTGATCTTCGTCAACACATTTTATTAATTTGGCTAAACTGTCAAAGGTCTGGTTTAGAAGTGTCGGCAAATTTGCCCTTTGGAGATTAATATCTTTACTGTCAACACACCGATGTCAACAAACGAGTTATCTATGTTCAAGTTAGCTATTGAAATATGTTTTAAAGTCATGTTGAATTCATCCACCCTATATTCTTATCGTTAGTGTCGACCATATTTGTACACTTTTTGGGCACCTGGTAGTTTGTTGGAGTAAGGGGTGGTATTGCCAAAAACATTTTTAACGATTTCTTATTATCAGGACACATATCTCAATTCTAGTTGTTTTTCAATTCATAGGGACTTCTTAGCTAATTATTTGGACTCTTGCTCTAATCAAAAATATTTGTCTCAATGCTATTGATACTTCGGTTGTATAGCTACGAACTTTTGATTATTTGCACTATTTATTTTATTTCATACGAATCCGATTAATACACCACTTTGATTCAGCAGCCTCGTTTTGGAAATTTGTCAAAATTCCTTCCTATTGTTCTAATGAAAATTTCGAGCCCAGATTCGGATTTGGCACCCAAACATTAGTCTAGTTACATGTTTTTAACTTGCTGGCATTTGTGATGTTGATTTTATAACAGTGTAAAGTTCAAAGATTTATAAGGGATTTGACCGTCAAAAATCGTTCGTGATGAAACTTTTAGCCTGAGATTAGGCTCACTCGCAAAGAAATTTAAAGTAAGAACTTTACACCCCGAATCATTTTCACGGTCAAATCCCTTATAGATTTCCAAACTTTACGTCGCCATAAATTTAACGCCACAAGTCCTAGCAACATGAAAACTTGTGGTTAGACTAAAGTTTGGGTGCTAAATCCGAATTTGACTTCCAAAATTTCATATGAAAGAATTTTGAATAATTTCCAAAACGAGGCTGTTAATTGAAGTGGTATATTAATTGTAGACTGCACAAGGAACGTGTCTTTATGTCAGGCTCAAGGCTCAATGTTTATTCTTTTATTTATATCAATTGCCATGCTTTTATAAGAACAGGAGAGCTTACATACAAGATGTGGTGCTCTTGTGTCCCAAAAACACATTTGCCTTCATTAGAGATTTCCAGAGCACCATGATGTTCTCTGAATTAATTTAGTCATATTATACGAAGCATGCAACCTGCCTTGCTTCCTATGGATTAAATTGACGACTGCTATGTCGTGCTGTCTTCAACTCCAAGCAACACATTGCATCTTTGCAGGTTCAATAACCAGATTCTCGTTAATGTGATGCCCCCACATTGCCTTTACTGGTGACATTTGTAGATAGATGAAGTAAATGCATCGTACAGGGGTAAATTTATCAATTTCACTAACTGCATGTCGTCCTGTGCTTCAATACCTGCATCTAAAATAGGCCATGCCGACTGAGTACCAATCGATTGATAAGAAATTCAAGTAATTAATCCAAACTACATGCCATCGGAAAGATAATAGACTTTACTTTCAGATGGTAAACATTCGAATCTACACACAAAATAAACATACATATACAGGGTGTCTCAAAAAAGTTGTTCGACGTTTGATTAAATACTTAAAAAATAGCGATACGCCGAATGCACCCTTGGTTAAGTCACCCTTTTCCTGAGATTTTAGATTAATTTTTGACACAAGAATCTTGCAAATCCGCTAAAAATTCATGGAGTTACAAGTATTTGAAGTTCAAATTTGTGCGAATGCTGAAACCAGAGGCCTCGAAATGGCATTTTTGGTAAAAGCTCCATAGGCCGTCGTTTCTGTTATTTCTCAATTGTTTCAGGGCGAACCAAGTGGGATTCAAATAGGTTTTCGATAATCTAGCTGTCAAGTATATAGATGCTTTGAGGAAACAGATTCAGTCTCTCGCCGATTATGTTTTGAGCCACTGTTTTTGGACTTATGCAATGTAAGGAAATTTTGAGAATGATCGCAAGAAATAATTTACTTCAGAAGTCCTATTTGGTTTGCTCTGAAATCAACGAGAGGTATGACATTGGATAAGCCTCTCTAACCTCCGTCTGGTCGAGCTTTTTGCAATACCAGTTTTCTGGGGGGTCTCTGGTTTCATCTATCGCATATTTTTTATCTTTGAGAGCTCGTAACTCAGTGAATTTTCAACCGATTTGCACGATTTTAGTCTCTAAAATTATTTCATAATCTCAGGAACATGGTTGTCTTTCCATGAGCTTGTTCACGTTGTCCTTATTTTTTAATATTTATCAAACGTCGAACAATTTTTTTGAGACACCCTGTACACAATACATTCTTACATGATAGACATATATAATGACGTACCATTTACGATAATGTATATAATGTATAATGTATATACGTACATATAGTACATAATGCATATACATTATACATATACATAATACATACGAACCTTATTATTTTTGAACAGTTTCCGTTGTATCTGGGTTGCGTTTTTTATTGGCACATTTCTGTACAAGTGGATATCTGTGTAATGAAGCGTTTCTCTGGGAGGCTGACCAAACTGTCAGCCTCCTTCAAAACTTTCAAAGAGAAAATTTTGATTTTAATTCTTTTTCTGCGTTTGTTTTACTCTGATTAATTTGCATATCAAAGAGCATTGTAATTAGGTTAGGTTTTTGAAGAGGTCAGCTTGTAAGGCAGTAGTCTATTTTTGAATAGCTTACAAACCTGGATAAATGTTAATAAAATGAAAATGAAATTTCTCCTAATATTGGCAGGCACACTAGAGTTGGGAAATCAAATAAGCGGAAAGCAAAAACCTCAAGCAACGACAATGGTGGTGGTAGGATCTCAACTGTAAAGGTTCCTGGATTACTTGCAATGCCACAGCCGAAACGGGCCAGAAGGGATTGAATGGATTGATAGTTATTGGGATAATCAAATAGGTCAATAGTTGTTAGGAAAAACTTGGCATCTCCGATGAAATATATGTGTGCCATACCGATGTCCCACACAAGATCGAAAAGTTAACCAATTTGTTTGAAATTGATACACCTTCGCATCTCCTTTAAGTGAATGTGGGAAAAGGCCGAATTATGTTTGCAAGCTGTTATTAATCTTTGTGAAGGATTTAAGGTTTCTTTCTTACAGTGACGAAGAAGTCTGTAGTTGATGGGCTTAAACTTCAAGTCGATTGAATCACCGTATGAGCCAAAAAGCAAATGCCTAAAAATTCTGATTTTATACAATAATAGATAGCTTGGTACAGATCTACTTCTAAGCTGAAGGTTTCAAATAGTTTTTGAGATTTCCTCATAATTTTCTAGATTGTCTCCCAATGCAACAAGCTTCGATTTTTGGCTGCAAAATGTGTGAAAAGGGCCTCATCACATGTTCAAGTCGTAAAAAGCTTCCTTGCAGAGAAGTGAACTGAAGAACCTGTTATTCCCTTCTGCAGCCTAAATTTTTTGGTGCACCTGGTACTCTCCTGTGTCTGTCACAAAGGAGAGCACAGTATCAGCATGGCGTAGGCGTTGATTCATTGCAAACTTGAAAATGGTCGTGTGAAATCTTGTCTAACTATTTTTTTCAAATAAGCTGCTTGAAGGAAACTTTTGGTTTTTTCCATTAAGTCATAGGGAAGGCTTTTTTTATATCGTCATGATTTATAGAATTGCAGTATTTTAAAGACGGTTGTTTTAAATTTGTGACGCCATCAAATCGCTAATTCGTATACCATAAAAGTTACAAGCTTTTGCTCGCTACCATTTAGTGGTCATTCAAAAGTTGAATATTTCTTGTATCAGTCATATTAATTTTCCTCAATCGGTTTGAAATTTTTTGAGCTTCTAATGTTTATCAGAACTTCAGATACCTCCTCTCGTCTCGCTTTTCATGAAACTTGAAAAAGCTGGGATTTTGAAAATAGTTATGATACCAAAAATTCTGTGTGCAGAATTATGAAAAGCGATATGAAGTTACCTTCCAGTTGAAACAATTGGCAATAACATTTTCCACACGTGATTTTCAATTTTTGCAAACATTCAATGCCTTGTCTACACAATCATCTAACTTTTCTATGATAATGGAGATTGCTCGATAGATACACTTGCAACGTCAAAAAACCTTAAGCCATATCTATTTCATAATAGTATTTTCGTTTAACTTGTCTATATGTTTTATATGTTTAATAGTTTTTTAATGTTCCTTTGAAGTTGTTTGTTGTTTCACTCAGCTTGTATATTTGACAGGAAAGATTTCTTTCTTCTTGTTTACTAGCTGGCTCTTTTCAGTCACCCATTCATTGCCATTTGAAATGTCAGCGTCGCAAAAGCCACAAGTGGCTTTGCAGTATTTCTTCATGAGTTGACCATGTATTTTGCACATACCATATCCCTTCCAAGATGGGCAGAAATCTTTTTGGTATTTGTCATCAGTGCAAATTGGCTTTGTTTCTGTAGACAAACATAATTTCTATACCAGTTAAGGAAGTTACGCTTATCATACCGGATGACAGAAGAAATTTCGAAGATGTGTTAATGCTTAGTTTTTTAACAACGACAGATCTTGTAACACGTTAGTATCAGTTGCTTTTGATTCACGCCAGAATTCAAAACGATTGGCAACTGCACACACTGAAAGTTCTCTCAACCGTAATTCAAAACAAACAAAGCCGCAAAAGTTGCCCTGAACCAGGAGGGCAGACTATCGTCTTGCACACGGGAAAAGTGAAAGGTCGTTCTGAAAGAAAATTGACGATTTCATACGGAAAGAAGAAGGATAAATCTAAGTATTTGCGTGGCGGATTTTCTTTGTTTGATTCGGAAGCTGAGCAGAGGGCACTGCAATTCTTGCTTTTAAATCAAATGGACAAAATCTGCCCGGCCGATCTTTAGGTTTGTCCTTCTTCTTTCGGTATCAACTCGTCTTTTTGCCTTAAAAACTACTTCTCCCGTGGACAGGGCAGCAGAACGCCCGGCTGGTTTCAGGACAACGACCTTGTTCTATTTTGTAACTGGTTGAGAGAATTCCCTTTGTTTGCAGTCGCTAATCGCCTTGAATTGCAGTGTCAGGCAAGGGATGCTATTGTGTTTCAAAATCTGCCCGTGTCAAGTTTTTTAAAACGTCTTCGGATTCTGATTGACTGGGTATGAATTGTGGTTCTTAAGTTCCAGCTTATATCCGAAAATGAAGCAATTTATTTTCGATTGTCAGCATGTATGTTCGGTAAGAACGGAAAGCTGTAAGCTGGCAAATTCTAGCAATTGTTTAAAGGTGTATTGACCCTGCTTGCGCATGATACCAAATACGGTACAGATATTTCTGAGTGTGTTTGACAACTGATAGCTACCGAGACTTCCCGCAAAAAGGTGCTCCCATTTGAAAAATCACCGAACTTCGATTGTCAACTTATCTTAAAAATTTTCATATCGTTTTGATGATAAAATGTTTCGTTTTGCTACTTAAAAGGCATGAAACAACGCAAAGAGAAACCTCATTCTTAACTATACTCCTTTAAAGTCGGATCTCCACTAGGCGGAAAATTTTGAGCCGCAAGAAGCAGAACGTATTCTTACTATTCGCGGCTCGACATTTTTCCGCCCCGACAATTCGCTTAGCCTATCAGATTGCTGGAAATTTTCCGCTTCGACATTTTTCCTCCCAGTGGAGATCCGGCTTAAAGGGCATGAAACTGCTTGGTTGATGCAATACAGTTCTCTCATTTGTTTATTACAAAGCGCAGGCTGAATACACCTTTTCAACCAAGCGACCTTGTTTTGAAATTTTTCAAAATTTCTTTAGCTTGCGTCATATGAAATTTTAGACCCGATATTCACATTCAGCACCCTAATTTTAGTCTACTTACAAATTTTCATGATCTTAGTGCTAGCGAATTTAATTCTATGACGATAACAAATTTGAACATTTGTGAGGGATTTGACCGTGAATAATGACTGAGGGTGTAAAGTTTCACCCCGAACGATTTTGACGGTCAAATCCCTTATAAATTCTCTAAGTTATTATCGCCATAAAATCGAAGTCACATACTCTAGGAATATGAAAATTTGGAAGTAAACTAAACTTGGGGTGCTGAATCAGAATCCATGGTCAGAAATTTAGTATCGAGAAATTTTCAAAAATTTTTAAAACGAGGCCGTTAGTTGAAAAGGTGTATTGTTATTTTCTAACAAGAACGTGACACATGTCTTTTCAGCATTATCATTGATCTTGCGTAAGAGCTATTATTTTATTAATATGTTCGTTATCTTTGAAGTCTTAAAAATTATGTTTCTTTCTGACATTTTCATGACCAAACTAAAAACTCATTTTACCAAAAGAAATTAATCTGTTAATCATTTGTGCTTTTTGCAGTATGCTTCAAAGCCAGGCAGCCCTGATGAAATTAATTTCTGATATTCTCTAATTACATAATGCCTTGAAAAAATGTGTTCTTTGATTTAGCTGCCAAAAACAAGTATGGAGATCGGCCTTATAATAGAATGATGAGAATGTTTCAAACGAGTAGATCTTTAGGACACCCAGTACATTTTAGGAATCTGTCTTCATAGAGAGATAAAATAAGCAAAGGGATTGATGAAGGATGCATAAACTTTCGAAAAATGCCCATATAAAGTCCAACGGATTCATTCTCACTTTTTTGGATAAATAACAAAGATTCTCTCAATGCAAGCTCAGTCCTACTATATGATAGCGATAGATCGTTGGCTATTGGAAAGGGTTGCAAAATCTTTGGCCAAGATCGTACTTGTTCATCATGCAATCTTTAGGGGCGCTTTAGCGTTGAGCTTTTGACAATGGGGACAGGTATTTTTGAAAGTTATAAAATTCCAGTCGAGTTTGCACGCTAGCTAGAATGATTACGATTTGAGTCCTGAGTCCCGGTAATCTTTCATCATAACGAGACTTATGCCAAACCGAGTCCACTCGTACTGGAGAGTTCCGATATAATTAGAGCGTCCGGTAGCCTATAAATAGCGATGTTTGCGGCTATGTAATCAGTCTACACAAGGGCTACAATTTCATTGATTTGGTGCGTCATTTCTATTGATTTCAATTATTTGCCCTTCTGCGCTTTTCATGTAAGTAAAGATAATCTGAAATTGAACTTAAGAATCTTGTTACCCGTGCAGGATCCGCAGGTTTTCTTGCAATTTCTGTGCATCCATTGTCCAGCCCATCCATGGTTACTGCAATCCTTTTGATAGTCTTTGCAGAGCAAAGGATGCTTGTCTTTGCAATCTGGCGATCAAATTTAAATTGAAAGTACAAAAACTAAACTGCAGAAAAACGTGACGTCATCTAAAATTCTTTATTACCCATTTTTATAAGAACAAAGAAATAGATCAAGTATTGAACAATCTCTAAAACTGCCCGATGTTGATTTCACAAAGTCTTTTATATTTTCCTATACTATTCTTCAAATTGCCATTTCTGTTATCGTTATCTTTGATCATTGTTGTTGTTGTTGTTTTTGTTGTTATCTGAATGAAAAACTAACAACTGGGCCGGATGAGTAAGAAAATATGATCGGTGTTATTCAGGTTGAGATCGTCTCATATCCTTCGTCGCTGTACTGCAGTTCTTTTGTCACCATTTTGTCTCTCCGGCCGCCAATATTTCCGAGGCAGTCGGCAAAACAAAATGGTAGCACATGCACTACATTACAGTGATGAAGCATATATGAATATCTCAAGCTAAGTAACAAAAGGCAAGGGAAAAAACCAACGTAACTTTGAATATCATTATTACATTTGAATGTAATTAACACACCAAACCAAACTTGGCCATTTCCTACACCGCGTGATTGTTTTAATGTGAATGATACCTTCTTAGACTCCTGAATGCTGTATACTCTATCAATGGGTAAATTCATGGGGCATTTTTTTCAATATATAGAGGCAAAAGAATTAACTGTACCTGGACAATTGCTGCCTGTTCTGTCTGCTTTCACGGTAATACCATCAGGACAACATTGGAACCGCCCCTTAGAGCAGTCTGTACTTTGCCCTATGTATTTCAAGGAAAAGATGTTTTTCTTCGTTAGCCTTCCCATAATATCTTTGCCAGTTAAAGAATCCAGAACAGAAATTGATAAAAATTGTATAAAACATGCAAGAAGTTAGCATGTAGAACGAACTCTCTGTGCTCGATTGAAGCTTTCTCTGAACTGTGAAAGCATGATGAAATATATGTACTGAGCATAGGTTTCAAATCTTTAAAAAGCTGGGTGTAAAATTCTATGACCTATTTCTATGAACTAAACGGCCTCAAAGAAACGTGAACTATTTTACAGTAAATTTGCTGTTGGACTTTCTGAAATCTTCAATATTTTCAGAATCACAGTATATCTTTTCTTTTTTAAGAATTCAAGAAAATTTTCGAACAAAACTTTGAACTATCGTAACTTCCAAACCTGTTGACAAATGATCAAATGATTTTCAAGAAAATCATAGTTTATTGATGCCTACAATATGGTATCAAGTAAAATTCTTTCGCTCTTCTGGTTTGTGATTTAGAATTTTGATGACGTCAAATCATCAAATGAGCTGAAATATAAAATAGGCTGTAATTTCGACAAATATTGAACCTTTCTGAAAAGTCCAATGGTAGAGTCACAGAGAAGTGGCTAAAGTTTCTTTCAGGTAATTCAGTCTAAGGGAATAGGTCACTGAAGTTTACACCAGCCTTCTTCCACCGATTTAAAGATTTGTAACCTATGCTACTGTACTGTAATTATCTTCATGCTTCTCCGGTCAGAGGAAAACGATACACATTAACCGTACAAGGCGGGAACGTTCTATTCTCATGAGACCTTAGTTCTGCCATTTTTCCCAGCAATACGTGTACAGATTTGGTTTGGTCCAACGATGTGAATTCAGCTTTAATCAATGGCTATAATCTCTTTCAAATGCTCCTCCATAAATAACTTGAACACACCGGGTGTCCCAAAAAAGGTATACAGATTCGGTTGATCTAACGATAAGAAGGTACAGTGAATCAATCCGAAATAAACTTTAAAGTATACCTCGATAGCTAACTCGAACATAGATGCCTTATCGGACCTTTTTACGCCGGCCCTAAATGGCGTTAATTTTCGTTAAGCGGCGTTAAAAAGGCCGGCATTCAAAGGGCCAAAAATTGGAATTTTTCTCGAAAAGCGGCGTTCACTTTTTAATGCTCACTTTTGCTAGCACCTTCCATATTTTATCTATTTTTCATACAGGACAAGTAATTTTAGGCCCCTGATCATAAATCACTTGCCCTTAAAATTGGACATTAGTAGTGCTAACATGAATTGGAGCAGATGTAGAAGAAATCAAAAGCTTTTTGATTTTATTGATTTTGATTTGATTTTTCCCCTCTTGCTTCAAATTTTGTTTAACATTATTCACTGTGCTTCAAGAAGTTGCTTAGGCCCAAACGTCAAAGCTCTGGTTTAGAGATTCAGGCAAATCTTGCCTTTGAAGATTAATATCTTCACTCTCAAAGCACCAATATCAACAAACGAGGAATCTATGTTCAAGTTAGCTATGGAGGTGTACTTAAAAGCTTATTTCGGATTGATTCACGCTATGTTCTTATCGCTAGGGTCGACCAAATCTTTATAATTTTTTTGGACGCCCGGCAGATACCTTCTGTTTTCTATTCTTGAGTGTTGAAATTTTAACGTAGAAACCTCAATTTGCTATGGACATCAAGGACTATAAACTAGGACTATAAACGCAGCCATCAGGGATAGCGTTTGCGAGCACCTGTCAAGGTGGGAGGCGAAGTGATGTCATGGTGTACAGGGTGCTTAAAATTTTTTTATTTTCATTTGGTTTCTTTGTTAGTTGCTCTTTTTCTTTCCATATATTTCCTTTTGTTTTTTAGATTATTGTTAAAGAGTTGTTAAGTGCCGTTCAAGCCAGAACCAGATGACGTCATGTCTATTTCTGCTATAGACGGCACAGAATATACTGTATTTATCTATTTTTGAAATTGACATTGACAAAAAAAGGACTATAAAGTTTTCTTACTGCAAAAGCCACAAGTTTTCCTGCACATTTCATCCATCCTGTTTGTTTTTGCTGATTTGCAATAACCCCATTCATCGCGCAACACTTCACACTTTGCCGTTCCGTAGAGATCAAAACAGTTTTCTGGAAAGAAACAAGAGAGTATTTCTTGAGTTAGTTGAAAATGAAAGATGATGTAAGGAGCTATACACTAGGAGAAGAAGGCTAATAGGAATGATAACAGGTTTTTATATTTAAGTTAACCATTCTAAAGTTTTAATTTTAGCGAATTTAAACATAAATATAGGTGATGCTGCCATGTATCTTGCAAAGAAGCACAATTTTATAGTTTCTGGAACCTACGTAAGTGTGGCTCCGTTTGACCCTTGAGCGAAGAAAACTATGGGAAATGTTCAGTAAAATTATTGCATCATTTATTCGATCGGAGCTCAAAATTTGTCGATTTTGTTTTGCAAAATGGAAGGCTTATTGCATATGAGAAGTAATGCTCAGCATTCCTTTGATTCAACTGGCAGGAGATAACAATGAAAAGATATTTTTGCTAGCATTGCTAGCGAACTTGCCTTCTTGGAAAGGTGATGTTCGAAGATGTAGTGGTCGTGTCAAACCAAAACTAAGATCTAAGGCTAACTCTGCTAAACAATATAGTAACTCTGCGATTGCTGCTCGTTTGTTGAGTAGTAACATAGTCACAAGAGTGTTTGCTCTGCCACGTTCAGTTGTTTGAAATAAGTCAAAATTTCACGATTTTGAAGAAGTTTTGCTGTCATATCTCCACTGCTCATCTTTTTATGAGAAACATTTCAAAACACCAAAGAAAATTGAGATGACCATGCCATCAGTTACTTTGCCACAATCATTTGTGACAAAAACTGTTGGCTCTTGAATTTGTTAAAGTTATTTGAACTTTGGATACACCTATGCAATTTTCCAAAGACATATCCACTTAGCAATGCAATACAAGCCTCCTCTGTTAGAATTGCTACAGTATATTAGAAATGTTGCTTGGTAGTAAAGTTGAATTTGCTTGGGCTTGATGTAAATAGGCCAAAACATGAATTGCCAGCTACATTCCAATGACTGAACAGGAATGTTTGCTCAATCTTTGATATCCTTCCTCAACAAAAACATTTATAAAAATAGGGGAAATTTTATCATTGTTTCTATTTCATGCTTGGATGATAGATGTACAATGTTCTTGTGCGTGGAGAACACATCATCCATGTTCTTGTAGTCTCAAGGCTCTTCTTTTGGCAGGATGATTTGATAACTTTTCTCCGCCATCAGTCAGTTTTGGAACTGAGTTTGCAATCATTCCTTTGAACTGCAATGGGTGCAGGACTGACCCAGCCGCTTTTGGTTCTTTCTGTTACAAGTTCTTGCAGTATCTTCGCCAAAATTCTCGTTCTTCTCGCATTTGGTATTCGTAGGGTCACAACTATGATATGCACTTCTCTCAACATCGCTCACGAAAATGCGTCCTTTTCTTGTTCTCTTTCAACCTAAAGCGAGAGTTTGACGCGTATATACATGAGTAGAGCTATGGTCGTTATTTAATAATAAGAATTGACAAAATTTGTTCCCGGTGTAATCTGGTTTCAGACCAAAAGCAGAACAAGTTTCCTGGCGATATGCAAAAGTAGGCCTAATTTTAGTCAATTAACTATCGTGCGATTATGAAAGAAAACGAAACTGAATTAAATTCAAATGTACCTCAAACACACCACCATCCATTTCAGAATTGATAGCTTCATCTTGCTCCAACAAATCCTTTTCAGCTAAACCAAAACATGCATCGAAAGAGATGACGAGACGGAAACCTTCGCTGTAAGTACGAGGATCCTCTCGGATGTTGTGAATCGATGCACTCTCACGGTCACGTGATAGCGCGTTTCAACATCAGCGCGTGAACACAACAACCAAACAATGGGTGATTGTTCTAGCTTCAAGACTATGGTTCTCTCTTGTGACTATGGTAGTAATGAGTGTTGAAGTGAGGACTATTTTCGAATATGAGTAGGGCAAGGTCAGCATTCAATCTTTAGGAACGGTTTTTATCAAAGGAAAATTTCAAGATCTTTCTCTTTGTCATTAGAAGAAGTTTGTTTTCGCATTGCAATTTTTCTCGATTTGGCGCCAAAGGCTTTGGACTTTGACAGCTCTTCTTATAACCTGCTTGCCAACTTTACTCTCCACCAGTGTGAAGGAGAGCTAGTGAATGAAGGTGAAGTGTGGACGCAACAGGCTATTCTTCTTAGATATTAGCCAATTATTGTCTTAGGTTTCATTGTCACGGCTTTGTGTTGAATCAATTGTTTGTATCGTTAATTATTCTTCTTATGAGCCGATCTAACAAGTGTGCGACGAAGCGCATTCTGGGATTATCCAACGTTGCTATTTCTCTGCAGGTATTAAATCATTCTCTCCCCTTTGAGAGTTTCGTAGTAACTAATTGTTTCTCTTGCAGGATTTGATGGCTATTACTAATATAGGGAATCGGGGAATTGGGGAATCGGGGAATCGGGGAATCGGGGAATCGGGGAATCGGGGAATATGGAAACGGTAAGAGCTATCGGTATGCAGTTTGTGGTATAATGACTAACTACCAAATACAAGTCTATTCCCAAAAAATCAAGGGAATCCCCCATGGGATCTAGCCACAATACTCAGTCAAAAGTTCAGTTTCTGAAAAATTACTAAAATGGGGAATATGGAAACTAAAAGCTTTACGGAGGATAGAAGCATATCAATCGATAGCTCTTGGCCTCTAGGTTTCAAAAATTCAACAATCTAACTCATATGTTAAACATGGATTCCACAATCGGGCAACAAAGTCAGGGAATCGAGGAATATGGAAACTACATAAGCTATGAGAAAATTTTGAACGACAGCATGCAGTTCTCCTTAAAGTTAAGTCAATTTCCAAGTTTCGTATTTATATCTTGGATAGTTTAGCCGTAGCAGAGCTCTGAAGTTTGCATTTTTTGTCATTTGGGAACATGAAACTATTCAATTTATTTCTGCGCGGCACGACTTGGTGTCATGTCCTCGCGCAGCTTAGTTGACGGTGTTAATAGCATCTCTCTTGGGCTATGTTAAACAATGTTCAAGCCATTGAAAACTTCTTTTGTCCATGGCTATTGAAATCTATGTGTTCCTATTGTACATTCATTCAAGCCTGTTGGGGCACTGGCTTCGTCAGTTTCAAGGGGCTACATCGATTCTAAATCAATCGCTTGAATGTTGCATGTATATGAAACCCTAAAGCCTATACTTTGACAAAAGTTATCGAAACTGAGTGCATTTGGAATGGAATTCATGCATTCAGAAAAAAGGAAACAAATTAAGAAATTGTGAGTATTAAAATACAAAAACTCTCAAGTTGAATTAAAAACCTTTTAGCAGTACACCTTTTTTATCGAAGCGAGAAAGCGTACGAAAGTTTTTGACAGAATTGGATTTCAGAGGTTTTTTGAAGATTTTTCTTGAAAACAAAAGCTTGTCGCCAAAAGTTGTGTGAGACTTTTTGATATTTGTTGGCGTTTTGGAGTGCGAAATGCCCCTCAAAATAAACGGTTCAGTTAACATTATTCAAGGCCCAGGATTTGCTAAGCATTTGTTTTCAAGAAAAATCTTCAAAAAACCTCTGAAATCCAATTCTTTCAAAAACTTTCGTATGCTTTCTCGCTTCGATAAGAAAGGTGTACTGCTAAAAGGTTTTTAATTCAACTTGAGAGCTTAATGGGCTTAATGCGATGAGTCCATTATCTAAGGCTAGCTTCAAACTTACCTTCCAAAAACTTTTCATTTTTCACGCTCTGCTCAGTCGGTACAACTGTTTCCTCTATTTCTGAAAAATAATGTTTAAGATCTACATCTTTTATCTCATTGCCGGGAAATATTGTGGAGAAGATTGAGGTTAAAGCATTAAAAGTTGTTCTTCGTAAATTAACGCCAATGTTTGCATGTTGGACGGATACCTGCGGTCGAGAATTTCTTCGAAGATATACGTACCGTTGCCGTTAGTGTTTTCAAAATGGACGTTGTTGTTGTTGTTGTTGTTGTTGTTGTTGTCTTCGCTTCCTATTGCCAAACTGGAGGCGACAAATGCAAAGAGACATAGTACTTTCTTCATATTCTTTGTCCTGCTAACAGAGGAGACTTGAATCATGAGTGCTTGATGAGAAGATCTACAGGTGGAGTCGTATAGAATATTTTCAATCGGCTTGTGAAAACGCCACTTTTCCTCAGGGCTTTCATGATATTTTATCACAGGTCCACTTCATTTGAAAGTGTGTGCCATCCAGTGTGGGCAGGAACAGTCAGTTAAAAACAGAATTACTTATTGTTACCTTTTTGGAGCGATAAATTCATGGGCAATATATTCTGAACAGTAATGAGAACATAACATTTTCCAATCCATCGATCACGTTTATGTTTGTTATTTCGATTAAAGAAATGGGATACTTAAACATTGCAGAGATAATACAGGGTGTCTCAAAAGAATTGTTCGACGTTTGATAAAATATTGAAAAAGAAGGACAACATGAACAGGCTCATGGAAAGATAACCCTGTTCCGAAGATTATGAAATGATTTTAGAGACCAGAATCAAGCAAATCGGTTGATAATTCACTGAGTTACGACCTCTCGAAGATCAAAAATATGCGATAGCTGAAACCAGAGACCCCCCCCCCCAGAAAACTGGTATTGCAAAAAGCTCGAAGGCGGAGGTCAGAGAAGCTTATCCAATGTTATGCCTCTCGTTGATATCAGAGCAAACCAAATAGGACTTCTAAAGTAGATCATTTCTTGCGATCATTGTCAAAATTTCCTTAACATTGCGTAAGTCCAAAAACAGTGGTTCAAAACATAATCGGCGAGAGACTGAATCTGTTTCCTCAAAGCATCCACATGCTTGACAGTTAGGTTATCGAAAACCTGTTTGAATCCCACTTGGTTCGCCCTGAAACAATTGAGAAATAACAGAAACGACGGCCTATGGAGCTTTTACCAAAAAAGCCATTTTGAGACCTCTGGTTTCAGCTTTCGCACAAATTTGAACTTTAAATGCTTGTAGCTCTATGAGCTTTTAGCGGATTTGCAAGATTCTTGTGTCAAAAATTAATTTAAAGTCTCAGGAAAGAGGTGACTTAACCAAGGATGCATTCAACGTATCGTTATTTTTTAGTAAATACATCAGGTTTGAGTAGAGAGTCTGACAGAAATGATATCGATGAATTCTTTAGTCTTAGGGCTGAATGTGCCGGTAACTTGCTCATAGGTTTTTTTAAACATAAACAGTCTTAGGAATAAAATCACTGATCTCAAAATGATTGCTGAAAGATGTTTGCCTGATGTATTACTCATAGAAGAAACGAAATTAAACTCGGATTTTAAAACTGAATCGTTTCTTATTAATAACTACAAAAGTCCAATTCGGTTGGATAGGTCTGAATTTGGAGGAGGTCTCATGCAATACTCGAGGAGTGGCATTATTTGTAATAGGTTGCCTAATTTTGAAGTCCCGTCTCTTGAGCTATTGTGTTCTGAACTCGTAGTCGCAAAAAAGAAATGGATCATTTATAGTATTTACCGTCCCCCAAATGCTAGCATAGAAACATTTTTCTCAGATCTGTCCACCTCTTTAAATCGTGCACTTGATCGGTACGATAACGTCATTGTAATGGGCGATATCAATATTGAGACTCAAAATAAAACAGATCCCGGTTTTGACAAACTAGCTTCTTTCTGTGATGTGTTTGGACTATCCAATCTAGTGACGTCGAAAACTTGTTTCACTAAGAATAATAGCTCATCAATTGATGTTATTTTAACGAATCGAGCAAGGTCCTTCCAGAAAACCTCTGTCTTCGAAACAGGTCTAAGTGACTATCATGGTCTTGTAGCTACCACTATGAAATCAACTGTTCCTAAACTAAAACCGAAGCAAATAAAATATCGCAGCTACAAAAAAGTTTGTTCCAGAGAATTTTTTGAGCGATGTAAAGCATGCCCAATTTGAATGCGACGGGGCTAACCCGGATAAATCCTACGACCACCTAACCAATACTTTCCGTAACATAGTGGACAAGCATGCTCCTATTAAAACTAAGTTTCTAAGGGGAAACGATGCACCCTTCATGAACCCAGAGCTGAGAAAAGCTATGTACACTCGTGCTAGGCTTAAACGCAGATTAAATAAACACCCTTCAAAGCAAAATGAAGTAGCATTCAAGAAGCAACGAAATCGCTGTGTTTCTCTCCGTAAAAAAGCCATAAAGAATCACTTCAAGAGAGTTACAAGCAATGGTCTCATGTCCAATAAAGCTTTCTGGGATCTGGTAAAACATTTTCTTTCAAATAAGGGTGTTCTAGCTGGTACCGATATTTCCCTGATCAAAGATGACAAAATAGTCACTGATGATCATGATTTATGCGAGATTTTTAATGATTATTACATCAATATTGTTGAAAATACTTCCGGTAAGAAGCTTTCCAGCATTGCCAATGCGAATTCCATTGATGATGATCGAGAAATTGTCAGGTTAATTCTTGATAAATAAAAGGATCATCAAAGTATTCTAGCTATAGTTCAAGACCCTGAGCATACTTTTCAATGCTTTTCTTTCAATGAGATTGCTACTAGAGATGTATGGCTCTAACTGAAAATGCTCGACGGCAGTAAATCAATAGGTGTTGATCAAATTCCACCGAAGCTTGTTTCTTTGGCTAGCGATAATTTGGCTGTGCCTCTTACTAAAGCCGGGTCTCCACTAGGCGGAAAAATGTCGAGGCGGAAAAATTTCCGGCAATCTAATTGGCTGATCGAATTGTCGCCGCGGAAAAATGTCGAGCCGCGAATAGTAGGAATACGTTCTATTTTCGCAGCTCGACATTTTTTCGCCTAGTGGAGATCCGGCTTAATGCCATCAATTGCAGCATTCGAAATTTCAAATTTCCCCAGAACGCAAAAACAGCTGCAGTTTGCCCATTAGACAAAGGTGAACCCGTTCGTACTGTGGAGAGAAATTATCGTCCAGCCAGTATACTCAACACTTTTCCAAAATTTTTGAAAAAATTTTAAAGGAACAGCTTAGCCCCTTCCTTGGCAAGACTCTCTCCGCTTTCATTACAGCTTATAGAACTGCATACAGTACACAGCATGTTTTGATTAAACTTATAGAAGAGTGGAAATCTAAGCTTGACAACAACTTTATTGTAGGGTCCGTTTTGATGGATCTGTCAGAAGCTTTTGATTGCATCCCTCATGACTTGATTATAGCTAAACTTCATGCATATGGTTTTGATGAAAATGCCCTGGTTCTTGTCTATTCCTACCTTAAAAAACGGAAGCAGAGTGTCTGAATAAATAACATCTACAGTTCTTTTCAAGAAATTGTATCAGGAGTACCACAGGGATCAGTTTTAGGTCCTATACTTTTCAATTTCTACATAAATGATCTTTTCTCTTTTATAAAACAAGCAACCATGTATAATTATGCTGATGACAACACGCTAGCTTTCTTTTCCAAGTCCTTGCCAGATCTTGTCAACGTTTTGGAAAATGAAGCAGACAGCGCTTTGTCATGGCTGGAACAAAATGAAATGATTGCGAACCTGAACAAATTCCATGCACTTTTTGTTTAAAAAGACCAGACAAATACTTGTGGCATTAATCTTGACTTTCAAGGACATTCTATCAAATCTGAAGAGACTGTTAAACTCCTAGATGTAACACTAGATTACAAATTGAACTTCGACCCACATATATCAAACCTTTGTAAAAAAGCTGCAGCACAACTGAACGTTCTTAAGCGACTCAAGTCATATGTTGGTTTTGCTGAAAAAGAAGTTTTGGTTCAAAGTTTCGTGTATTCAAATTTCAACTTTTGTCCTTTAGTTTGGTACTTTTCGTCTTCAAAATCGCTTCAAAAAATTGAAAAGATACAGGAACGCGCGCTAATATTTTTGTACAATGATCATAAAAGTTCCTACGATGATCTTCTTATTAGCCTATTAGGTCAAAGAAGTGCACAATGCAAGTTGCTCGTCAGAGAACCCTCTGTATCGAAATATTCAAGACAATCAAAAATTTAAATCCATCCTTTATGCAAAGTATTTTTAGTTCAAGAACTTCAAAGCATCCTTCACGGAATCCGAACAATTTAAATCATTTTCGCCCAAATCAAGTGGCTTTCGGTCCCAAGAGTCTTAAAGCCATTGGACCTCAGATCTGGAACTGTTTGCCAAATGAAATAAAATCAGCTGACAATCTCAACAGCTTCAAACGTATGATAAAACAATGGGATGGTCCTTCTTGTAAATGCAACGCTTGTAAATATAATCATACCCTGTAAATTCTATCCATTTAAATCCAAATTGCTTTTAGTATTTAGCTTTGTAAGTATTTATTTCCTTAGTTATTTCCTTTCACTTGTAATATAGCAGATAAATTTCGATTTAGATTAGTTGTATATGTACATATTGTATATATATATATATATATATATATATATATATATATATATATATATATATATATATATATATATATATATATATATATATATATATATATATATATATATATATATATATATATATATATATATATATATATCTATATATATATGTGTGTGTGTGTATAGCTAGATTTAAATATCGAAGCAAAACAAGGTTACAAACAAACAAGCGAACAAACAAAATAAATAATCAAACGTCGAACAATTTTTTTGAGACACCCTGTACAGCTCACAATAGCTCCGAAATCATTGTAAGACTGCTAAGGATCATGACTCGCATAAGATGTTTAAAAAGGCATGAACGTTTTGAGCGCAGCTTTTGTACGAACATAGAGCAGGACTCGGACTCGTCTCCAAGAACTGTTTACTTACCTAGTGTGAACGTTTTCACACAAAGTTCTCTTTATTTATAATCCGTAAAAGTCAGTACAATCATAGAATATTTTTTCTCAAACTTTGGCCTGGTTTTTGCGAGAGAATAGTGTTACGTGTGTCAATTATTTGCAGTAAATATATTAGCCATTCCGAGTGATTTCAGGGGGGGGGTCCTCAGCTGAATTTCGGGTAGGGGTGTGCCGCCAACAGTTTCAAAATTGATCCGTTGGCTAGACCAATTCTCGTGAAAATGATACCCTTGTCTAGGCTAATTTCTAGCTCGAGATTGCCATGAGGTGATGGCTTTACGAAAAAGAACTACCGACCCATCACAGTCTTGCCATCCGTATCAAAAATTTATGTAAGATCGATGCAGGATCAAATGTTGCCCCTTGTTCAAAGTTTCCTGTCCTCACTCCTTTGTGGGTTTCGGGAAGGCTATGGTACCCAGCATGCACTTGTACGTGTAGTGGAAGCCTGCAAAAAGACAATGGACAATGGGGGTGTTGCAGGGGCTGTCTTGACGGACTTGTCGAAGGCCTTCGATTGCCTGAATCATGACTTGCCAATTGCAAAATTTAATGCATAAGGTTTCCAGCAGATCTGCATTGCTGTTTATCCATAGCTATCTCACCGACAGGAAGCAGAGGGTAAAGGCTAACAGTTCACTCAGCACATGGAGAGAAACCGTCCGAGGATTACCGCAAGGTTCAGTCTTGGGACCCCTTTTGCTTAATACATACCTGAATGACCTTTTCATGTTCCTGGGGGAGACCTAAATATGCAGTTACACTGACGACACAATTATTTATTCGTGTGGTCCTAATATCGAAAATGTCATCATGCATTTAGAAAATGATGCCCTCAAAATAACGGAATGGTTTCCAGACAACTTCATGAAACTGAATGAAGACAAGACAAATGCCACTTAAAGGGGCAGGATCACGTAACCGTAAACAAACCTATTATCTCTAGAATCTATATTGTTGCCCACCCGTGGCCATTGTGTTCTATATAGATTTTGGTGGATAGGGTGAATCCACATCAATATCTCTGCAATCGTACAGCATATGAGTGGTTCGTTAGTTTCTCTAAGAAAAACAAGAGTACATCTTCAAGCCAGCACTTTCATTTTGAGAACAGTAGTGAAAAGTCACTGTAATATGGCCACGGGGGGGGGGGGCTCTTCCTCTTCCATAGTAAAGGTACCTGGAGATGTGCCGCCCACAAGGGTATACTTTTTCAGACTTCTAGTCTAGCCAAGGGTAGACTGTTTGGCAATTTTAGTCGAGTTTAGTCTAGGCAAGGGTATGCTTTGTGGCAGTTTTGGTCAAAGCACGGTAAAAATTTGGTAATTTCTGCAAAAAATCTAATTCTAAAAAACTTTTTGTTCTGAGAATGAGAAAATTTGGCAAGTTTTGTCTAGAAAATGCCAGTTCAGGGCACTTTTGATTAAGAAATTAGTCTAGCCAAGGTTATCATTTTCACAAAAATTGGTCTAGCCAACGGTCCCATTTTGAAACTGTGGGCGGCACACCCCTACCAGAAATTTAGCCGAGAACCCCCCCCCCCGTGGATATGGCCTTTAAAATAATACTGCAAAATCGTCGTTTCAAAAGTAGTTTGTTTAGATTACGTGAACCTGCCCCTTAAATGATTTTTGGTGTAAAATGAAATAACAAAATATCAATTACAATAGGTGAGGCCCGTGTGAAAGAAAGTACAGAGGAAAATCTTCCCGGCATTACCTTCGATCAATAACTTCCTGTCAAACAACATGTCAAGACTCTTTGCAAAAAGGCTGGCCAGAAACGCCAAGCTCTTGCCAGAATATCACGCTACATGGATACTGAAAAACTACAGCAGTTATTGATGGCGTTTGTCTTATCTCAATTTAGTTTTATGATAGAACTTTGGACCATAGAATAAATCGTACTCAAGAAAGGGCATTACGCATAGCATATAAAGATTACGGCAATGATTTTGGCTTTCTCTTGGAGCAGACCAAATCGGTATCAATCCATGTAAGATACCTGCAGTTGCTGATGTTGATGACAGAAAAGTATAAAACCAAAATTCGAACTAAACCCACCTTTCATGAAGGATACTTTCATGGAAGGAAATATTAGCTACAATCTAAGGCGTGGCTGTGATTCTCAACTTCCAATAGTACGGACTACGTCATTTGGAATTGAGAGTATAGCCTACCTTGGAAATAAACTATGGCAGCTATTACCGCTAGAAATAAAACAACCCAACACCCTTCCTATTTTCAAAAACGAATTAGATGCTGGAGAGGTGGTAAATGCAACTGCAGGCTCTGCAAGACATATATTCCTAAATTGGGGTTCCCAACAGGATAGATGTTTTTATCGTGTAATCTTTTTGTATCTATACCCACTGTACATTTCTTTTTTACAACTTTGTTTTATATATTTGTAAAAATTTTGAAGCAGAAGTAGGCCTGAATTAGCTGTAAAGTAGCTTTTCCTTTAAATTAGCCTACTGAAAATAAAGAAATGATGATGATGATGATGATTCTAGACAAAACTTGCCACTTTTCCGCATTCTCTGGATCGAAATAAAAGAAAACTTGGGTTTTTTAACAGGAATTACCGAAGTTTGACACATCTTTGACCAAAATTGCCAAAAAATATACCCTTGCCCTGACTAAAGTTGGCAAAGATACCAAAAATTATACCCTTGGCTAGTCTAGAAGTCCGAAAAGTATACCCTGGCGGGCGGCACAACCCTAAATACCTTTACTATGGAAGAGCCTCGCCAGTAAGAAATCCAGAGCACTTTTTCCTGCTTTGCCTTTCGTTTGAGGTTCAACAATGTTTCGGTGCCCCGGGGGAGGGTACTCCCATACTTGACTTGACGGGATGTGCCGCTCAACAGGGTGTCCTTTTACGGTAAAAATTATGCGACAGGGTGTCCTTTTCTGAGAAAAATTATGCGACAGGTTATTACAATTGATAAGAAAATTATGCGACAGGGTACCATGTGGAAGAATGCCTTTTAAGGTTCTCTTGAAACAATGGATTTTGGCAAAACTTTATTATGCGACAGGGTATACTTTTGGGCTATCATCAATGCGGCAGGGTACAGGGTGTAGAGAGATTTTTTATATCACATGATGAGACCTCAACAGAGTTAGTTAACTCCACAATATGTCCACTCAACTGGTCGATTCGATTAAGATCATCACAGTGGGGGTAACATAACATGTTGAGGGTTTGGGTATGTGCCACTCATATGGGTGGGTTTTTGGGTCCAAAATTCTCTAAAGAAGGGTCTCTTTTCGGCAAATTTTCCTTAAACATGGATGGCTTTTCCAGAAATTGGCAAAAATGTGTCAAAAATGGGTAGCTTTCTGAGAACCTGGAGGTGGCGGCAGACTCCCGTTCATCCGCATTTCATATACCTTCTCCCAGGGAGCTCACCATTAAAAATGTAAGTAAATATCACTCACTAACAAGTTCATTCTCGAAAAAGCCCTTGTTGCAGAGTCCCTTGCCTCTATTCTTTCGTTCGCCCGTTTCATATTTGGTGTTAGGCTCATCACAATCAACAATGTAATGGAAAGAAAGGAATCCTCAAAAATGTTCTCAATTACTTAAGAAGCTAAAATCTCCTAGAGAATTTCATGAACTAGTCTAATGCGTAGATATTTTAAAAGAAGAGTATGTTTACTCGTAACGTAATATTTTTGTGTTATTTTCCTTGAAAAGGACTTCCTTCGAACAACTATCACACTCAAAACGGTGCATAAAATTGTAAATACTTACCAAGATCTCCTAGGCTTTTGCTCAATGCTTTTTGCTAACGCGTCAAAACTTTCACTTGTTGTAGGAGGCTGCAAAGATTGTCTCCCTTGTTAAGTAAGAGTGTTTACGGAGTTCTCACCAGCTCCCTATCGCTAATGGATGCATCATATTTAAGTTATGTAGTTTAAATGATTCGTGATAAAGAGGACCCGCTGCTAAAAGCATGATATCTCCTTGCGCGTTGGAGTTTATGATATGCGTCTTCTCAATCTTTGTAAAGTCTTTCACATTTCATTGAAAAGATCCGAGTTTATCCCCGTGAAGCTCAGAGGACTTTTGTTTTGCTCGTCAGTCAAAATCTACAACTCCTTTGTAATTTATTTCAAGATAAATCGAAAAACAGAGAATTGTCCAGTTTATTCTGGTTTCATGAAAAACTTTGGAGCGATAAATTTCATGGAGGCGCCATCTTTCAAGATAGATTGAGTAGGATAGAGAGCTTGATTTCAGCAAAATTATTTTAGGAGGCTTTATCAAAATTTAAATCAGTGCGTCTCATAAGTCCACAGACGATCATAGGCCTAAATCTACGAAATTTAGAATTTGTTCCCTAATCAGGTGTTGCTTTTCTTTACCTTCACCTTGCAAGTTACCTGCATATGACAATGTCTTGCATAATTAAAATGTAAAGAACCCTGTGTTGTCTATACATACCGTGTGCAACCTCATATCTTCATTACTGAGCTACGCAGGTGAAGGTAAAGGTTCGGTTTACAATGCTGCCAAATCAGTACCACTCCATTTTATCATTTTATATTAATCAACATGAGGACCATGAGAAAACAAGCCACAAGTGAAAAATGCTCTTTGCTAGAAATTTATGTGCCCTTGACAGTTTATAGAGACTTCAAAGTGGGAGAGATCAGGAAAATTGTTTCACAAGACAATCGAAACATTAGCTCTCACCACGCCTATCAGAAAAGTAGACTAGCTGCACAATCTCTGTGTGCTCCTTAGGACTGATTTGTGGCTGATAGAGAGACTTGTTGCCAAACATTGTCTGAAATCGGATTGTTGAACCCTGGACAGCATTTGGGAGATAATTGATTGTAGATCAAGAGTAGTTCCAAACATGACCCTTGGGGTACTCCAACTTCCACTTTCCAAATTTCTGAATTGGCCTCACCCACTCTGCAGAAGTGAACTGTTCTCTAAGATTGAAACAAAGAGAGTTCCCTTTGCTCCTCCTTTGCAGTGTGGTATAGTAGTTATTAGTTAGTGCCTTAGGTATTCGTCATCGTAAACTTTTATATTGAATAAAATATGTCTGCTTCTAAAAAGTTGGCCTCCTCTTCGAGAGTCGTCCCGTTCGCCGCCCCATCCTTCGTAAGTGAAATCAGAGCCAAGGTAAAAGAACTCTTAACTTCTGAGTTCATGTCAAAGCCTTGGGAAATTTTGCTTCAAAACTGTCAAATAAAAAATCCAAATATCCATCAGAAACGTAAGCTTGAATACATGTCTGCGATCGCAATTGAATGTATGTACCCAAAATTCTCGCGCATCCCCTATGCGCAGCTTGTTCAAAATCAGCGTGTTCACTAGTCCCTGAAAATTTCTTTCTGAGACTTGCTACTGCTTTCCGCAATATAGTTCTTTTGAATAGATTTTGGTGAGTGAAACTGATTTCTGACTTTTTATGGACTGCTTTCATCTCCGCATGCACAATTTGCGAGTTGGACATAAGGTCCATAAGGTTTCAGGGCATCTTTTGCTGCTGGTTTAGTTACATAATACCTCTATTTACAAGTTACTGACATATTTTCCAAATCAATCATTTTGTATAATCATATAATCCAATTGATTTCAATTATGCATGGATGGCAAGCAAAGAAAGCTGAAAAGCTGTAATTGTAACGAAATCCTTCGTTCGTTTCAAAAATCTTGTCACAAAATTCAACGTGCCACAATCGCAGTGCAAAATTTATCATATTACATGGCCGGTGGAGAAGGAAAATTGTTAGAAAAAATCTGCTTGTCCTGTATGAAATCATTGCAAAAAATACAACTGCCCAATCACCTTTTTCCTTAAAAAGTGCACCTGCCCCGTATTCATGAACACCAGATACTGTATAGCACAATAGTACCACCGATGAATTAGCCAAAGACCATGTGACATGCAGTTCTTTTCAATGACTGATGAATCCTTCTTTCAAGAAACTAACAGGGAAATTTGGCGTCATTTATACACAACTTTACATGCATTTCTCAACTTGCATTATGCATAACTTTGTCCTCAAGGTGAGCCATTTTATATTTAACAGCTCATCTCATCTTGAGCTCATAAAAAGTCACTGCCCCGTCCAAGCTCACTCGACCCAGTTGTGTAGAAGCTCAAAAAAGTAGTTGCCCCGTTACGTTTTGCACCGGCCATCTTATAAAATAAACTTTGTACTGTCCCTTACACCGAAAGTAAAATATGTTTTCTATGGTAGAGGGAGTACTTCATTGCTGTTAGTCTCAATGTATGTCGTGAAGGACAGAGGGCTGTCCTACCCTGGGTACCAGACTCTCTAAAAGAGAAATGAGTTGTGCCTAAAAGGTTGGGCAATTTAACAAGGACAGATTTTGTAAGACAATAGCATCAGTTGCTTTTATTGACACCTAAATTCAAAGAGATTTGCGATTGCAGACAAAGGAAATTCCCTCAAGCAGAAATTCAAAACAAACAATGCCGCGAAGTTTCTCTGAAACCCAGGTAGCTATCTCGCTGGTTGTGCATTCCACAAATGGTTTTTAAAAGCTAACATGAGCTCATATTGCAAGAAGGAGGATATGTCTAAACATCTACCTCGGGCATTTTATTTTTGCTGTTCAGAAGCTGAGAAGTAAGTGCTTTGATTGCACCCAAAAAATACGAGAATTGAATCGCCTCCAAATTGGTTCCTATACCAAACAAGTAAAATGCCCATGGTAGATATCTAGCTATATTCCTCTTCTTTCAATATACGCTCATGTTTGCTCTTAAAAACCATTTGTGGAATGCACAACAAGCGAGATAGCTACGTGGGTTTCAGAGAAACTTTGCGGGTTTGTTTGTTTTGAATTTCTGCTTGAGAGAATTTCCTTTGTCTGCAATGGCAAATCTCTTTGAATTTAGGTGTCAACAAAAGCAACTGATGCTATTGTCTTACAAAATCTGTCCTTGTTGGGCAATTTGTTTATTCGAGAGAGTCTGGTACCCAGGGTTCCACTTCATTTCAGCAACAGCAACAACAGGAATGAGGAAAAAGGCCTAATGTTTCTCTTTGGAAGTGCAAGATGTTCGAACCATGGCATTAAACTTGAACACACCAGTACCTGATGAATCGTAAACATGCAGACGACGAATGGAACTCGAAACACATGCTCCGTGCTTCATTTCATCCACTGAACATACGATCACAGATTAGAGCTGACTGAACTGCAAGCATTTAGCAAACGCAGAAAAGCAGCAGCAGCAAATTTAGGCCTATCTTCGAAGGTAGGCCCATCCCACACGATCCAAAATGCAGGAAGATGGTTATAATGATGGAAAAATTCAAGCAGTTCCAAGGGCAGTGCAGCTCAAGAAACATGTGAAGTTCATGCAACGAACAATTGATGTTCTGCCTTCTGCTTATGGCTTTTTTGACAGTTCAAGGTATCAGTTCGGTTTGGACTCTTTTAGGGGCCATCGACTTTCGATTTTCATATTTTTTAACGGCAGTTGGCCGTTATGGGGGAGGGGGTCTTACCCTAGGCCGTTAAGAAAGTGTAAAATCGTACGGAAATCTCCGCAAAAGATTTTTGAAAAGCGTAGATAAAATCCTTACAAAATAATGTATAGAGTGCAGAATAAAAACAGTTGTACTATGCCTCCTGATATGGCGTGTCTTTAGTTGAAGTCTGGCGTGTTCCACAAGACATCTATTTGCTGCTCCCCAAGTCTTAGCGGGGTAAAAAATTTAGGCCGATTGGAGGCACTTTTGGTAGAAGGCCGTTAACAGGGAGGGGGTCCCGATCTTAACGGCCAAATGCCATTAAAAAATACGAAAATCGAAAGTCGATCGCCCCTTAGTTTGTTGTCACACTTTGATTCAATTTTTCATTTGATGATTAAGCTGGCTATTATTGACACCCAGCTATCAGGTTTTGCCAAGGAATTGGATTACAGATTCGAAATCAAAGGGAAATAGGCTGCAAGTGGCAAAGAATTAAATAATATAGTATTAAATTGATCCCTCTTCAAGGTATAGTCTAGAACACACCTCAGGTTTTTATGGGGTTTTAGTCAGGGGTCGCACACAAATCAATTGATTTACGCAAAGCATCCATTGAACATTTTCAAAATAAGAAAATACCCCCTCCCCTCAAAATGTCTGATTGAAAATCGATGTAAAGTAATTTTTCTGATCACAAGAAATTTCCTCCCATTGTTTTGTTGCATATCAAATGGGTCTAAGTGATTATGAAGTCATCAGTGATGTGCTTTCCATGACCAGACTCAAACATAAACGGACAAGGTACAGTACTTTCATTGCTGCAAAAATTCTTTGCACTAACAAATATACAGCAAAGAAAGCTGTAGAATAAAGTTTCTTGCAGAGAATTCAAGTTCAAGTTTCATTTTTAAACATAATCCTTGGAAGAGTTCTGGATTCTGTAAAACAAAGATTTTGAAGACGTCCTTTTACCCACTTCCTCCCAAACATCCATTGGACATTTGGCGTGAAAGAACTGATTTGCGTGCAGCCCCTTACGCCAGTGTGCATTCCATATAAAACCTAGGCCGAAGGTACGCTGAGCGCTAAGCTTTCATATGCCAAGTTTTTTCAGGGAGAGAGGAGTTGCTTAAAAATCTGAGGACTCAAAGTCTGATGATTTTAAGAAACTTTCAGTACTGGATCGAATTCTTAGTTTCTTATGAAAGAAATATGTGTATTATCAAAAGAAACTGCTAAAAGATGGAGGGCAACTTCATATTCATGCCAAGGTGGGCAGATTTTCAAATGTCATCACTCCAAGAGCCAACTTTATTGAAGAAGTGATGCATTTACGCCAACAAAAAGTCAGGTCTACGCCAAAGATCTTCAGACCTAAGTGTATTAATTGCACCCTGGCCCAGGGCACAGTGTATGATTCTGTACGAGCACCCTCTTCAACAATGTGTACATCAAATGGCTACTTGTGGAAGAAGTTTTATTGCTCATTGTTTGGAATACTATCGGAATATTTCACCACCCACTTTACCCCAAGCTTACCCATTCTACCCCAGTAGTCCCCACTGAAAGTTTCTAGAAATTATCAGATTTTGAATACTTGGAGTTTTTTTATGAATTTCTTACAGGTTTCATGACAATCCTCATGTTCACTACCTACTGTATGCCCTCCTGAAAATTTCAAAACAATGTTTATTGGAGCCCTTCCAATGTCTAGTCATCACTCACATACCTTTGTAGTAACATGAAACAGGAAGCTAGTGAAAATAGGATAGAAATATGTCAAGGATTTTCTTTATGTATCAACAAATAGTTTCTTAATAAGTTATGTTTTTCCAGTACTGGAGTTGCTTGATTTTTTGGCCATCTGAGAGTTGAGTTTCTTGCATGCATTTTCTTATCAAAAATATGTGTACAGTATATATTGGAAGAAAGGAACAACAGTACAACTCTTTTTACTTTTAACTTATTTTGTAATCAGCCCAACTAGAATCTTGGATAGTGATAAATGAATTATGTGATACTTACATCATCATAATTAGTACTTTTATTGACAAGGAGTTCTCAATGATAAAAGTTCATGCCATAACTTCAGCCGCAGCCAAATGCTTCAAAGAAGATTGGGAAAACAAAACATCTGAACTTTTGTAAGAGATTGTCTGATGAGGAGCTGCTCTGTTCCCAACTATCTACATTCCTATAGGGACCTATTTTGCAAAAAATGTATGTCAAGTGAAAGCATATGAGCCTGGCTTTCAGAAAGTTCATTTTTGTAGGAGATTCGTTCAAAAGAAATTTGAATTTTTTAGCTGTATAATCTATAGCTGTATAGATGAAACAGGCAGTATAATCTATAATTTGAAGCAAGGAAGCTGATTTCCAAAATGGACAGAGCCTTCTTTACTGATATCAAAATTCAGATTCTTCAGTGCTCAAATCTAGCTCTCCTTATATGCACTATTTTTATTTCGTTTTATTTGTCATAGCAAAAGCTGGGGACAATGGACAGGGCAAGTTTCTGCAAATAGAGTGCATATATGACAATGTGAATTTGAACTTCTTCTATTCCATTTTAGGATGACTGTTCTATTCTTTGCATTATCTGGACTTGACATCATGCAGTCTCTTGAGAGCACTGAAGAGCACAAACAGGATATTATCAATTGGATTTATGCACAGCAAGTACTACCAACAGATAGTGGTAAGACCTGATTATCATTCTTGCACCAAATACTGTATGTACTGGTGTCCAAGACTGATGTGTTAGTGTTTACATGAGTACTAAAAAGTGGAGTTACCCAAAACCACCAAAAATGATGAAAATGAGCCACAACCAGTGAGAAAAAAGCCAAACAAGCTGAAATGCCCAAAACCAGAGAAGAACCACCCAAAAATGGTCCAAAATGAGCCAAAAGCAGAGTATAACCACCCAAAACCACCCAGTAATCCTAAAATTTAATGTCTTAGTTATCAGTCCTTGAGGGGGCATGACTCTTGAAACTCGGCAGGAGGTATTTCTTAAATTCTTCTTTTTTTCTTGGCACAAATCATGTGAAAATATGCTTTGTTTCTTTTATTACACACCTTTCTCAAAGGGAGGGTGTAATTATGACATCAAGTTTGAACTTGAACACCATATGAAATCATTCAAAAACTAACATCGGGATTTTGGGATTCAAAAATCTACAACATTTTCAGGCCTTGAAATGAGCAAACCTGAGGTGCTTGGTTGATCAAGCTCCTCAATTCATTTAGATGCCTGATCAAGCTCCAAGATTTCTTTTGTCTTTGTGGGAAATCAAATGGAAAGTTCTGGAAAAAGGAGCTACAGTTATTGTTTTGTCTGAAAATTGTAGTTAAAATCACACCAATCATTGAAAAAGAATAAGAAGTATGTAAACGAAGGCCAGCATTGCTGTTTGAGCTGGGCTGCATGTCAAATAAGATGGAACAGCCTTGGAATGCCTCCTGCAAAATTTGCACCAAACGTTTGTAACCTGTTGCTCTTCATTGATAGTTTTAACTTCTGTCCAATCCCACTGCCCTTTCCCAAGAGTTGAACAGCGATGATTCTGTCATATGGTCAGCACCGGTAGAGCTTGCAGCTTTTTTTGTTTCAACATGCGTGCGCTGAGCAAATCATTGGCAGTCAGCATAGAAGCGAGGCAGCTTGGCAGTGGTGTAGACAAAGTGGTGAACACTGCTTTGGAAGTGAATGAAAATTTTATGAATCAATGGAGAGAAGGAAAGTCAATTTATTGTAGATTTACAGAGATAAAAAGGAAGATTTGGGCTGAATATTTTATCTCAAACACATTTCACAAATCATAATTATGGATCATTAAAAGAAACACCTTTTATCTGCAATGTGCTTGAACAATTGAGCCAGTAGAATTTTCCAGGGGAGTGTGGAGGTGCTTGGGCTCGATCGAGCGCCTCTCGTTTCAGGGTCCTGCAGATTTCAAGACAGAATCCTGCAGGTTCTAAGGGATCTTCTCTGAAATTTTCAAAGATCTTTTCAAGAATTCTCAGTGGTTTTTTTGTGATGTTGAAATCATTGAAAGGTATTCAAAGTTGAGATCTCTTAAGATTTTAAAGATTTTTTAAGATCTTTTAAAAATTGTTGATAGTTTTTTGAGATTTTGCCATCTTTTGAAGTTATTTGTGGGATTTTTTTTCAGATTTTCCAAGATATTTGCAATTTTTTTGCCAATTTGTAAGATGCTGCAAATAGTTTTGCAATTCTTAAGATCTTTCAAGAGTTAAAGATTTTTGTAGAGGTATTTGTTTACTTAAGCAGATACACCTGGTGAACCAGAAAAAAATTCCTGCTTTTGAAAACTCATAGCGCCAAAAATACTTCACAGATTTGAATAATTGAAAGTTTAGTTAAGCCAAAAGATTGAAGAATTTTTGTGATTTTTCTTGGTCTCACAAGCACTAGTGATGTAAGTAAACTGAACTTTACAAAAGTTTGATGGTTGCAAAGTGATTGAAAAATGGCCTCTAACAACGATCAAAGATCAATAAAGAAAATATGATTGTTCATAGGTGAGACCTATCCACTGCAAATTTTTTCGATCATGAAATTTTTATAAAGGCATAAGTTTACTTAAATTACAAAGTGCTGGTGAGAAAGCATGGAAAATCATAAAAATACTACAATCTTTTTAGTTTTAACTGAAATTTGAATCATTCAATCTGTGAATTATCTTGGTGCTATGAATTTTTAAAAGTGGGAACTTTTTTCTGGCTCACCTGGTTGTTACCAGATTTTCTGGATTGATATGCCCTTTACCTAGAGAACTGATATCGTATGTAAATTTTTGAAATTTTAGGGTGCTTTTCCGTGTCATGATCTCTTTGTGGAAAATTTTGTGGTTTTAGGTTATTTTGGGTGGTTGTAGCTTGTTTTGGGTCTCTGCGGATGGTATTGTGTCACTGTGCATTTTATTTTAGTACGCACGTCTGTGTTTAACAAAATGTAGGATAGATTATGGATGATTTCATAACTTACAGCAAATAGTTTGTTATAATAAGCAAAGTTTTTATAATGGCACCTTTTGATCACCCTGACAACAAATAATGCTAAGTTTTATAGCATGCCTAGGTATTTTTAAGGAGTCTGGGCATCATTACTGATGTGCCTGGATCATTCCCCTAAATCATCATTACACAATTTGTGATTGCAAAGTTTTGAGACGCATCCATTTATGATCGTTTGATCAAATGGGTAAAGGAACAATTTGGGTTGCAAATCATTGAAATCTTTGCATTTTGAGATAAGAGAAAAGTACTCGGTAATTTTGATAGGCAGTGGCTGGGCAGTGGCTAGACTGTGCCTCGGCCGGTCTAGAATGGAGATCTAAGATGCCTCCTTCCCTCCACTAGTCTGAGTGTACACCTTAGGCAAGTGTTAGCCCACTCCAAGCCTCCCGCGCCAGGGATACGGTGAAAGTGACAGTCCTACCGGTCAATCTGACTATAGCTGTGGCAAACCGTCCTGACACGAGAGTCACCTTAGGCAGCCCTGTTTGTCAACTCGACAGTAGTGCTGGCAAAATGCCCTGAGTAGGAGAACCCATTAGCCCTGTAAGGCACTCTCCTAGTGTTTGGTGACACGAACAAATCACTCTCTTCCAACTTGTCTTCAGCCAGCACGGAAGAGTATGGCTTATGAAATCAACATGGCATTAAATGTCGAACCATAGCATATCAGACCACAGGGGGCCACCTCCGGACCCTCACCAAGCGATCAGGAGGGCGCATCAGCAGCCCCGGACTGATGTGACAGATGCAACCAGGGGATCATATCAGCAGCCTCGGACTGGTATGATACATGCGAGCAGAGGAAAAACAATACCTCCAAAATAAAAAAGAACATTCAACATCTGCACCTACAATCCACGAACAATCAATGACCTTAATAGCCACTCCTTAGATACAATGCTCCATGAACTCAACAACATAAACTGGGAAATTATCGGATTTTCAGAAACAAAAGTTAAAGAAAGCAAGATTGAAATCCACGAAGCAACCGGTCACAAGCTGTTCTTCTCTAGCAACGAGACTTCACGATCGAACGGCGTCGGCTTTCTTGTAAACAAACCCTGTCTACCTCTATTACAGGACTATCAACCAATTTCTGACAGACTTGCTCTCCTAACCCTGAAGGGAAAATTCTCAAGGCTAGTCTTTATACAATGCTATTTTCCAACGTCATCTCACCCAGACGAAGAAATTTTGGAACTTTATGATAATATTCAATCCATTATCAATGATATCCCGAAGAGAGACCACCTTTTCATCATGGGAGACTTCAACTGTAAACTAGGTCAACTGCACAATACTTTCCCTTCAGCAATTGGCAAACATACCCTAAGTACTGCAAATAGCAGAGGAGAACTCCTTGCCCAATATTCTGTGTGAAAAATAATCTGCTAGTCACCGACACCATGTTTCAAAAGAAGAAGCTCTTTACCTGGACCTCACCTGATGGCAAGACCAGAAACCAAATAGACTTCATCCTTTCAAGAAAACCATCAGTGAGACTAAATGTTCTGAACAGTTCCGCATTAAATGCCCCCGATATATCAGACCATCGCATGATATGCACAAAAATCAGACTGAGTTTCTCCTGGCCACAGAGGAAAAGGTCTACTCCAAAACCCGACTTAGAGCAACTCAAGCAACCTGAAGTTGCTGCACGCTTCCAATTAATCTTGCAGAACCGTTTTACTGGTCTTGAATTAGAAACCGACTCGGAAAACATATACAACACCATATGCAACGGCGTAAACGATGCCTCCAAGGAAACACTGGCAGGGAACACCGAACCCATTCCACAATGGATGTCGCAGCAAACTAAACTAGCAATCGCCAACAAACACAAAATCAGAAAAGAAAAGGGTTCATTATCTATGCAATATAAGATTGCTAAAGCTGAATCCAAGAAACTTGTGAAAAAGGATAAGTTGAATCATATTGAGTGTAATATTGAAGAACTCAATAACCTTCAACCACACAAAATGTATCACGCTGCATTAAAAAAGCTTAAAGCAAAACCTAAAGCCATCAGTTGGGGTATTAAAGACATAAACGGAGCCGTTCTAACCAACAAAGATGAGATTCTTGAACGCTGGGCAAAGTTTTATGAAGAACTTTATTTCGACTACCAAAACCAAATCGCTATTGATGATTCCACTTCTGATGAAATTCAGCCGATCTTAGATCAACAACCTGAAAAATGGGAAAAGCCCAGGCCTAGATAATATCTACTCTGAGTATATCAAATCTGGCGGCGAACACCTCATCAACGCACTGCACCATCTCTTCAATTGCATCTTAACAACAGGAAAAATACCACAACTTTTCAAAGAAGCTCTCATTGTTGTGATCTACAAGAAAGGTAGTCGACTTGATTGTGGCAATTATCGCCCGATAAGCCTACTAAGCCATGTCTACAAACTCTTCGTTAATATAATTGCAACCCGAACCAAAACAGACCTGTATGCGTCTTTTCCTTAGACACAAGCTGCATACCAACCTGGCAGAGGAACTGTCGAGCAAATATTAGCTCTAGAACAAATAATCGAAAAGTCCATAGAATTTAACAATCCTGTCCATATTACGTTCATTGATTTTACGAAAGCCTTTGACAGTGTCAAACTTTCCAGCTTATGGATGCAACTAGATAAACATCAATCAACAAAAAATACATCAACCTTCTGAAACAATCCTATGAGAACTCAAAGGCATATATCAAAACAGATACTGGAACGTCACGCTGCGTTGACATTCTGAAAGTAGTTAAACAAGGTGATGTGCTTTCTGCTATTCTATTCTGCATCGTCATCGCAGCACTCGTGCTTCAAGCTGAAAATGAATGTACATCTGGCTTCTCGATTGGTGGTGACACTTTCCAATCTGAGTTATGCAGATGACATCGCCGTTATAAGTAACTCGTGTTGCGAACTACAAATTTACCTCCATCTCCTAGCTAAATATGCAGCCGAAGTCGGCTTGAAAATTAATGTTTCCAAAACCAAGTGCATGACAACCGATAAGATCAACACAAACCTCCATCTTACCATTGATAACAATGAAATCTCTCAAGTAACTGAATTTATCTACCTGGGACATAAACTCTCCTCGAAAAATGACGGACTTGTCGCCGTCCAACATCGCATTGGCCTAGGATGGGCCGCCTTTAACAAGAATAAAGCAGTGCTAACATCGAAAAGAGTATCATATCATCTAAAATCGAAGATCTTCAACACCTACGTGATACCGGTTGTACTCTATGGATTAGAGTGTGTTAACCAGTGGCGGCTGGCAGCGGTACTAGCGGTACCAGTCTAGTACCATTTTGAAAGCTTGGAATTCTTTGTTTTAATTTCTAATATGTCAACAATGCAAAAAAAGTGAATTCACCATAAAAACAAACAGAAGGAAGAGCGGCAGCGCACACTAGAGCCAATATCTCAGCATGACCCTGCTTTTATTAATCCTTGTTTTGAATGAGTCGTATTGAAATAGATCCTTTATGTACTCCACGGTACTAGACCTCATTCATCTGGTACTGCAGAAAGCAGTCCCATTGTGATTGGTGACTTGTCATGACGTAAAATCCTTTGTGTAAACGTAAGCCCAACAATGGCAAAAAACGATCGCAGTACTAGATTCCTCGTTCTGGTAACGCTGTGTGGCCGTCAAATAACACATCAATTCAAGATTACGAAATCGACGCCGCAGTACTTTCAGCAGTATCAAATGGCATGTTAAACCACTGTTTTTTCAATATGTTCTCTGCTGTTTTATTGAACCGATACTAAGGTATTTGAAAGTACGTTACAAAGTTTTTAGGTCTGTGTTTGTTTCTGGGCGGTGTCAACGATTTTGCTGTAAATGAACCGAATTTCAGAGACCTGCAACCTAACCTTTCTGGAGTTCCGCATATTTTGACGCTGTCGTCGGCTCAGAGTCACTTAATCATTTTACTCACGAGCAGCAGACCTTTCATAGAAATCAATGGTAAGATACGAGACTGTGAGAATGCATGTTAGGATTTGTCATGGATGCATGGCGAAAATACTTGCCTTCTTCTTTATAAACTACTACTAGGGAAGCAATCTTTGAAAGTTTTTTTCCAACTCCTATACATTCCTGGTGTAAATGGAACCATTCAAATTGCTCTATATGTTTTCATTTGTTATATGATTGATGAAAAATGCGAACTTTTGTGCATTGTACACAACAAGTGGAACGAGAAACCCACGCTACTAGAATCTCATTTCTGGTACCTCCATGCACTGCGGCTAGCCAGTGATGGGCTGGGTGCCGCAAGTGATCAACTTTCCAAATGTGTTGCTCACAAGCCTCTAAAATGGCCGCAGCCAGCGATCGACATGACTCACAACATTTCCGTGGAAAGGTTTCAGTGATGCAACCGGCGTCGTGGGAATAACTTGCAAAGACTCATTCATTAGAAAAAAGTAGCATCATTTTGTAAGAAGGAGGTATAACATTATTTCCTGATAAATTGTCCTTGCAATTTCATCTGTAAAATGTTGTCCTTTCCGCTATGTTTAACTTTAAAATTTACTTTCCCAACTTTCTCGAAAATCTATTGGGAAAGGCATTTTGCTTGCATTTTTGAGACAATCCTTTACCCAATTTTTCTTAAAACTTCAAAGCTTCCCAGGGGCTTTGCCCCTGGACCCCAATGGGGGGCTCACAGCGCCCCCCACCCCCCAGCTGGTCTGAGGCAAAAATTTGTTCGCTTCGCTCACAAATTTTTGTTTCCCTAGTACCATCTTATATTGCGTGCCAGCCGCCACTGGTGTTAACTGGACCTCGAAATCCTTACAAAAACTTGTCGTTTTCCAAAATCATATGATGAGATTCATGACAAACAAAAGACTGTCTGATCATACGCGAATCGAAGACCTTCTGCGCACAACAAAGCTCACTCCCATCACATCCACGATTAAATCTAAGGTCTTGAAGCTCTACGGTCACACCAAACGCTCTACGCAAGGCGTAAGCAGAATCTGCCTAGAAGGAATGATAGAAGGAAGGAGAAGCAGAGGAAGGCAACCAAAACGTTGGCGTGACAACATTAGCCATTGGACAGGACGAAACCTGATGTCGCTGAACACTGCTGTCAAAGACCGAAATCTATGGAGACAGTTAGCACATGTTGATGCGCAATCTGCCGAAGGCGGATAAGGCGAATTGTGATGATGATTTTGATAGAATAATTCTGATAGAATGTATCAATAACAGTGCTCTGCAATATTGCAAAATTTTGCTACACTCTTTCGTGAAAACTGAGATTTATAGTTTTGACATTGACTGGTTACAATGTGAGTCCCAGTAATTGCTATTCAAAACGAGACTACTACACCAAACCGAGACTGTTCATAGTGGGACGCATTTGATGCATTATGTTATTAAGGCAATTTTTTGGACGGACTTTGTTTCACTTTTGAAAGCCATTTGGAACGAGGCTGCTATGCACAGTTAGGTACTAAGTATAGAAAACAAATGCAACGCCATAAGAATTGTGCAGATTCGATTGATTGAAGCTGACCAACGGAAACTCGAAGCTCAAAGCAGAGTTTCAGGGAACGTAGCCTGACAGAACAAAGTCTTAGGAACAAGAATACTATGAAAGCAGTTGGCACCAATATCAAACGTTGTGCGTAGGTACTATTTTGCTGCTTTTGCAAAGCATCAATTGATTTGCTGTGAAGTTTTCAAATCAACGTGGTTTTCATTTGAAAATGCGAGTGTTTGTGTTAGTGTTGTTTGCCTTGGCCCTTATCGAAACGAGGCAAATATCGTCATTTCAAAATAATGGCGCTCGATTATGAGTCGTAGTTAGGAGCGCCAAACAATCTTATTGTAAGCGTGTTGCACGATATAGATTTAAATGTTAGCATTCAAGAATAAAACAAATCGTACCTGGAGCAGAGTTGTTGGCAGAGTTGTTGGTTTATTGTTGTTCAGAGTTGTTAGTTAGGAGTGGCCGGCAGCCTTTCAATAGCAATAACTACGATCATGTAACCAGTCTACCTCGTTTTGACAGGGTCAATCACAGAAAATTGTTTGCTCCCCTCAGCTATCAAAATATTCCAACGAAACTTTGTTGCACAATTGCACAATTAGTTAGAAAGAGTTAGAAAGTGCCAGTACCACGATATTTCTCCTTGCACAATTATCAGAAAAAATCTACTGGTAGGGGGGGGGGCTATTGGCTCCCCAACCAAAATAGGGTTAAAACTGCTGGATGTCCATTTCTACTACAAGATAAACCTTTTTATTGTTTTGAATAAAGGTTTTAGCGCTTGCAATTTTGTCCAAACTTTCAGCCTTATTTAACTTTCTTTCTTTCTCCGTAGAAACAGATTTCTCCAAGTGTGGGTTTAGAGGAGCACCTTATCTTGGTGGAGACTTCAACGATGAGGTATTGTGCTGCCAGACTGTATTCTATATATTTGTAGTTATACCACAACAGCTATAAGTTTTATCTAGTTAGACAACAAACATGCAACCCTGGCATGAGTGCTATATTTTAGTAGAGGGGCTGCACCCTAAATGGTCGGGCTTCGAAACGTAAACGAAATTAATTTTAAAATAAAGGAATGCTATATGTTTGGCAAATCATGCTAGAAATGTTCATAAAATTCTATCCACTTGCTTCTCTTGGTAAATTTTCAGCTCAAATACAGGTTGGCCCGAACGGCCTAACATTTGCATGGCGTCTAATTTGGTCTTTACGACGCTTGCGCCGTTACCTTTTCAAACCACTATGGTGACCTTACTTCGTCGCAATAAACCTAAGCAGGATTTTGAAATGTGAGTGCTGGAGGAAGAATGAAGATGTCTACATATCTTCTCAAAGATCTGGGAAATAGAGGAAGGGCTTGCAAGGAGTATGGAATGATATAGCTACATTTCAAATATTGATTGACAAAATGATGAAATTGACTACAAGGGAAGTTAGCTTATGAATTAAACCACTCACAAATGAAACTGACAGCGCAGTAACTGGCAACAAGTTCAAGATTTAATATGTTACTATTATCTAGAGGTTTATGGACTTGCTCCAAGTCTATTCCTTGGAAAGTCAGCACAAAGGAAAATAATTACTTCTGCGGGGGCGTAAACTGCGAGAAAGACGCTGCGAAGGAAAATGCAGTGTCTTTTTCGTGGTTTACGCCCCCGCAGAAGTAACTATGTTATTGCTGCGAAGCAGCCACCTATTCCTGCGCAGTGGCTTCGCTAGATGTGATCGAATCTCGGGCTTGTATGTCTGTTTTCAACAATTTTGCAAAGTGACTTCGGTCAGCGGCTTCTCAAATGGCATCAGAATGGTTGGAATTCACTTTTATTGGCAAGAAAAGAACATTTACGTCACATCTCTGTTCTCCTGTTGTTAATTGACTCAAAGCCAATATACCGATTTGTCATGCATCACAATTCAATGAGTGTAAACTGCTGAATCAGGGAATGGACCTGTCCAAACAATACAATGCGCAGCACTCACTGACAATCGTTATTTCTGGTTAGTGCTGATATACAGTAGTGTCCCGCATATAAGAAACAATGTTTTCAATTTGAGGTCTGATTTTTTTCTTATAAAATGAGCTATGAAGTTCAAATCAGGGTAAATTTTCTTAAGTTTCTTATAAGAAATATCATGTACTATCAATGAACTATCAATAAGACACAAGCTCCATTGTCATATAAACTACACTATTTTAATTTGTATTTGTAAATTCCACTACCAAGAAAAGCTACAATTATTCAAGGAAAGTGCTTTTTGTTTCATTTGCATGCAAAATTCTTTTTCTTTTTACATTCAGATAAAAAATTTACAATATTAGTTACGTTCTACTTTACTTTCTAATTATGACTCTACGACACTACAGGGACAATTCCAAGAGGAGCGAGATTACACGGCTACCCCTTGGTTACATGAAACAAAACGAGGACAATACAAGAAACTTTACGCAAAGAAACAACGAGGAACGAAAAACATAAACGAACAACATACAATTAAATACGGCATTAAACTTTGAGTGTAGGTAGCTTGTTAGCAAGTAATTCCAGATATAAACAAGTATGAGACTTTGAAACCTGAATAAAATTTGTTCGTTCTTCGAACCCAAAGATTTAGGTTGGAAAGAAAATTTCTTACTTGGTTGTAAGCTACCTCAACCTATTACGCAAAAAGTAACTACGAACAACACTAAATACAAATAGGGTTGGGGTATGGGGGTATTCGTAGGGAAATGGATAGATTAATCAAAGCGTTCTGTTTCCTAAATAAACTTAATCGTTAAGTTCAGGATTAAAGCATTTACCTCCAAAGGCAGGTTTTTATCCCCGTATAAAAGAATTTGTAATATATTAGAGCCGAGAGATTCGGAATATCCGTGCGTTTGAAGCACATCGTTAGCTCCAGCGAGAAGACTGCGCCTATACTCTGTGAAAGAACTGCAGAGCAGCAAAAAGTGTTCCGTGTCCTCTATGCCATCATTTATTGGGCACATTGGGTTTATTGTATCTTTAAAATTGTGTCTGAATTTGTGAAAATTGAGTTTGCTTAGTCCAACTCTCAACCGAGTTAAGTACGCAATCCCTTAGGATTGTGAATACCATATACAGAGTTAGCAGGAGGTCTAATCTGTGAAAATAAATTCTTTTTAAAAATGCTAACTGAAGTGGATGCCCTCAACACAGGATCAAGTTTATTCCACTCAAACAAGCAGTTTGGATGAAAACTAGTTCTGAATTTTTCCGTTCTTGCCCTTATTTGTCCTACTACTGGCTGGTTTCGAAAAATATAGTTTGTTTCATGCAGAAGTGGAATGGGATCTCGCGTGTAGTCAGGCGTCAAGTTATTGATGAATTTATAGAAAGGATTAGACGTCTACTCCATCTTCTTGAACTTAAAGATTCCCATCCAAGCTCATTGTACAGCCTTTCCCGACATGTTCCTCTCCAGGTTCCTGTCACTGCTAACGCAGCAGAATATTGCACTGATTCAAATTTGCCCATAAGGTAACTCTTAGATCCATCGTCTCCTTCAGGCACATGATAAATTACATCACCATAATCTAAATGGGGTCTTACGTATAGTTTATACAAATCGCTTATGGTGTTTCTTGGGAGATATTTGGATTGAAACTTTAGCATACCGATCCCTTTTCTTGACTTAGTTATTGCCGCGTGTATATGAGCAGAGAACGAAAGCTTAGAGTCAAGTATTATGCCTAAATGTTTGTGTTCGTCCACTTTCATTACTGGTAAGTCATTAGAAAGGATAACAGGATGGTCAGTTTTCACACTTTTCCTTTAAAAGATTAATTCAACAGCTTGCTTTCTAGGGTCTGGATTGAAGGACATTCTCCAATTTTGCGCCCATAGTCTAATGAGATCTAGGTCATGGTTCACATCAGTCGCAGCTGCTCTTGTATCCTTAACAATAGTGAAGAGTGACGTGTCATCCGCAAATAGTTCTACACTACACCTCAAATTTTATGACAAATCATTGATGTATATCAAGAAAAACAGGGGACCCAAGATCGAGCCTTGTGGAACACCAGCAGAGATATTTCCCCAACCTGAAGACTGGCCGTTCAAAACAGTCCTTTGTTTCCCATTTGACAAGAAACTTCGAAGGAGCAACAATAGGTTTCCCGATATACCACACCTCCGTAGCTTATAGATAAGCCCGTCATGCCATACCCTGTCAAACGCTTTAGAGATATCAAGATAAACAGAACGAACTTCCAGGGTGGAGTTACAGTCAAATGCTTCGAAGACAGAGTGAGTTATGGAAAGCAGTTGATTTATCGTTGAGTCACCTGGACGAAATCCCGATTGGTTGTGGTTTAATAACATTTCTTTGATCAAGTATGAGTACAAGGAGTCATATATAAGCTTCTCCAAAATTTTGCTGAAGATTGGAAGGAGAGAAATAGGTCGGTAATTTTCCTTCAATTTCTTTCATTCTTTTTATGAACAGGGACAGCATTCGCTCGTTTCCAGGGCTCAGGGAAGATCCCTTGGTGCAGAAAGTTTTCAAAGATTAGTCTAAGTGGTACAATCAATGACTCATCGCATATTTTGATCATTCTTACTGAAATTCCATCCCAACCGTGTGCTTTGTTCGAATTTAGATTTCGAATGATTTTTAATATCTTTTCCTCAGAGATAGCAAATTCTGTAAGTTGGGACATTTTTTCAGGTAAATCGCAAGGAATTTCACTGCCAGTATCTAATGTTGTGCATTGAAGAATAAAGTAATCATTGAATATTTGAGCCTTGGAAGCAAAGTCTAGTATAAAGATATCATTTTGCAAGAGAAGAGGTATTTCGGGTATCTTAGCCTTGTTTAAAATCTTATTGACAAGAGACCAATACATCTTTGTACCAGTCGAAGGATCTGAAAGTTTGCGACCAACTTTAGCAAAATATGCGTGCTTAGCTTCTTCGATAAGACGTGACCCCTCAGCAATCATATTTTGGATACCTTCAAATAAATCTTCTGGATGACCTTTTTTGACAAATGACTTGAAAGCGCGATTTTTCTTTCTTAGAAAACGTTTTATTAAGGGAGTAATCCAGGGTATCTGGCGAGGCTTTATTTTTTTAAGTTGGTTCGGTATGAAGTTGGAGCAAATATTCAAAAGAACTTCATTAAGGATCTCAACTTGCTCATCGGGATGTGTTACCTCTTCGAAGGTTTCTTTCCAACGGAACATTTCAACACTTTTTCGTATGGAAAGAAAATCAGCCCTATCATAAAACCATAATTTACGAGTGTAGGAGGGTGGGGCAAGATTTGTGATAGACAGTCTTCCATGAACAATTTGATGATGACATTGCTCATGAAGGGAAGGATGGATGCCAGACTCGATGAACAGGTGAGGTTGATCTGTAAAGATCAGATCAATGCAAGATCTTGACTGACCAATTATGTGGGTCGGTCCAGAGATTAATTGATACAATCCAGGGGCTGAAGTTAGTGGTTCGAATTGTTTTCCCTCATCATTCTCATTATCGTTTTCCCACCATTGTGGGGAACGACAATTGGAGTCTCCAGTAATAATGACGGCTTGTGGGTCCTTTGCTGAAATCTTAGATAACATTAACTCAAAATTATTCATGAAATTGTCAAATTTAGCTTGCTCCTGACTTGGGCTTCTATACAAAACAACGAAAAAGTACTTTTTCCTGTCGAAATGAAGTTCACAAACAATGCATTCAGGTAGTATTGCAATGTCTGGCCTTTCCTTCTTGGGAAGTGTATCGTTGATATACAAACCAATTCCACCCCTTTTGATATTTGATGGATGATTGCATTTAATAAACTCATACCCTTTCATAGCCAGACGCTCCTGATTGACAGTATCATCAAGATGGGTCTCAACGATTCCTTTGAGATCATAGTTATAAATGGAGTTGTATGCTTCTATGAGAGAGATTCGGAGAAAATCATGAGCAGAAATACTGTTCAAATTCCAACAACAAAACTCTAAGGTATTTGGCCCTGGGTTTATCTCAACATCGCCACTGATTAAGATAATCCTAGAGATTTTCCATTGTCGATAGAGCATATCAATGGCAAGGAATACAGCATATGAGTGAACATAAACGAGGGAAATATAACGGATTGCACAAAATTTTGAACGGAAGAGGCCGTACAATGCAAAGGGAACCCGTTTAAGAAGTCCAGAGAGTACATACAAGAGTATCCTTATGCATGAATACAAACGGGAAAACAAGGACAAGAAATAAGACTCGGGGTAGAATGTATAAACGAGAAGGTGAGCCGCAATCGAAAGGGGTAAAATAAGTAGAGAGATGAAGATGAACCAAACGGCAAATTGATACAGCCTAATAATTTGCAACAGCACTGAGAAAAAACCTAAGTACGTAGCGAAATCTCGCTGATCTGCACGTGAAGGCACGAAAACAACCAATTGCTGCTCGCCATTGATTGATATCAACCAACATCACGAGAGAACAATCCTCTCACCGATGCTAAGATGTCTGAACAAAACCATGGCATGCAAAAATTTGAGCTCCCTTTGAAAAACTCCCGTCCCCATAACAAACCAAATGAAATATTGAAAAAATATGAAACCAGTGAATACGCGAAACAACATGCACACAAGACAAAAAAACACAACAAAATGGATAGAAAAACGGCATTCAGCTCTCTGATTTACGAGCATGAATGCATTCCAAAAAAGATGCTGCCAATAACAATTTTGCTTCTATAGCCAATTTATTTGAGCAAGAAATAAGGTTTTCTCGTGACTGGGGAATAATTATTTTATAGAAACGCGCATGAGATGTGTGATCTTTAAGAAACGTGAAAAAAAAATTAATTTACCTTTCATTTATTTCATCGTTTTCATTCATCGGGGAATCATTTTGTTTGCAAAATGTATGAATTTCACCCCATGGGGAAAAATAAGAGCACTTTTTCGCGATTTTTAAGAAACAACAAAACAAACTTAGCTAAAGCTAGGTTCAAACTGTAGACTTTTGTCTATGGACTTTTGTCTGTAGACTTTTTTCGACAGATTCCTTGTCTGCGGATTTTTATCTGTTGCCTGTTCACACCTGCAGATAATGTCTGTAGATTTTGATGATGGTGATTAGGCCTAGTAAAATAAAAAATATCATGCAAGCATGCACTTTATCTTCAGAAATTTTGTAGCGTTGATAGATCTAACACACCACTAAAATGCAAGCCCTATAGTTTTAGCAGCCAATTTATTGCTTTCAAACGGCTTCTAAATGTTAGTTCGGAGGATGAGGGAGAGACCACGCTGGTCGGGCCTAAATACTGCAGTTGTGCTTTGAACTGGAAAGTTATCTGCACGAATCGATAAACTGCGATCTTGTCGAAAGTAAGTCTCCTTTTATCACCATCTTTGTAACCCGCGTGGTCCACTTTCCATGTGTTTTAAAGGCGCTCTCTGGTTTCAAACAGCTTGATCAAGCGCTCGATATCTTTAGCCGCCATGTCGTTGTCTGTTCTCTTCTTGTCACGTGGCTCGACAATAACCAATCAACGACCGGTATGCTATCGATCTTTCGACAAAAATCTGCAGAAAGTAGAACATGTTCTACTTCATTTTGAAGTCATCGACAAACTAGCCATCGACTTGTAGACACCCGATTTCTTCGTTCACACTTGTCGATTTTTGTCTGTCTATCGATGACTTCACAAATCTATAGACAAAAGTCTATAGTGTGAACCTAGCTTAACTAGAGAGACATTCACTTGGGGAATCATTTTGTTGCAAAATGTATAAATTTCGCTCCATAGGGAAAAATAAGAGCTCTCTTCGCGATTTGTCAAGAAACACCAAAACAAGGCTAGCTAACTACACTACTAATTGTCATACAGCTAGATAATCTAATAAAAAACGCAAACATGTCATGTTGCTAAGGTAGCTCCACAGGATTAATCTCCTTCTTCATCATCAGTGAGTTCTTCATTCTCATCATTATCCTCTTCTTCTTTGTCTAAGTTGGAAATGAATCTCAGCATCTCCTTTTCACTTGAAAAATATTTGAAGTAATCAACCAGCTTTAAACATGGTCTGCAATTTACGTCTGCAAACACAAAGCTTCCTTCCTCAGCCTTTCCATCTGATTTCAGCATATCATTTGCTGTAGCTAGAAATTTCATTTTCTCCTTTGTGAGATCAAGACGAATCTTATATTTTGCTGATTTTTGCCTTGCACCATATACTTGGGTGCGGTGACGCCAGGTGGTGAACCTAACAATAATTTGTCGAGATCTCTTACCACCATTCACTTTGACTTTCCCGATGCGATGCGCTCGGTCAATTACACAATCTGGCACATTTACCTTAAGCTCTTTGAAAATCTTTTTCACTGTGCTCAGACATTTATCACCGGATTCACCATCGTTGTCTTGAGGAAGCTCTACACCATCGATTCTAAGACAAAGCCGTCTTTGATATTGTTCGTTGTCATCACAGCGTTCCTGCAGTTTCTCAATCAGGTTTCCCATTACCACAACTTTACTTTCCAACTCATCTATTCTATTTCTTTGCTTAGCGATTAGTAATTTCAATTCATTGATGCAGTCCTTTGTAGCCAAGTCCCTTTTCAAATCTAACAGCTTGTCATCTAAAAGCCGTTCAAGGGATGACATCATATCGACTTTATCCGTTTCCACTTGGCCTATCGACTCGCTTTTCGCCGCTTTCGTTGCACGACTTGGCTGTGGCATAATTAAAAAAGACTTGACATGAAATCCTCTAATTAATACAGTGTAATAAGTAAGTGATTCCAAAACAGCCTTTATGACAAGGATAGGTGGTGCCAAACAAAACAACAAGATGGAATCTCAGGAATGACATCAGGCTTTCGCACCATTTCCTACAGAAACTGGGCCCAGACTCTTTCAAAAGGAAGTTTTTGCTGCGCAGTTTAATTTTGATAAAAAACCTTAGCCGACCATTTAGGGTTCTAGTCGCTAGGAAGACCTTATTCACAATTACTATCAATTCAAGGCGAATGATGGAAATCCCAGCACAGCAAGGGATCTTTTTAGAATGAAATCGCAAATGGAATAGTGATGTTCGGAAATAGATACATGTGCCGGCTTGACCTGTTCAAGTAGCCAAAGCGGAGTAACTGAGTTTAACCCTATCTTAACCGAGGATGGGGGGCGTTTTTCACCCGCCCTCCCGAACCTTTTTTAACAAACCCTAAACGATGATAGCTATAGCACTGAAACTTCCTGACTCTTACTAAAACCTAACAGGCAATCAGAAAATAAAATTTCAATGCCTATTGCTATACCACGTGACCACCAGTTGCCCATATTTGGAGAGTCGTCACAAAGAAAATCGTTAAAATTGCTCTAGTTTCTTCATTCTGTGTCGAATTTCATCAATACATATACCATTCGATTTGCCTCAATGATAACTTTCATTTGATATATAATCTATATATATCTGCTGACGTCATAAATCCTCTGTATGGCGTCATATTTCTCTTGAATTAGCAATTTCTATGTGAAAAATCATGCATTTACTCCGTAAATCCTGGATTAACTCCCCTGCGGCCCCCCAAACCCCTAAAGTCCAAACCGCAGATAGACTCAGAAACACCAGATATACTTTTTTGGCAGCTCTTGGGGTCGTATCAGGCATAAAATGTACTAAGCTATCATTTGTAACTGTGATCCCCTGGGTCAGCATGAGAGGTACGTTTTGTCCTGCCATGAAGTACCCGAGGTATCGATGACCCCAACTTTTAATGCTAAATTCAGTTTTGGTCTCCCATTGCAGGTACTTGAGAGGCCAGCTGCAGGGGTTGCCTGCCCTCAGGTCCTCTGTAGTCCTGCACAGAAGGCTCTAAGACATGGCCCTATATAAAAAACTGCTTTAACGGTGGTGACTCCTCGAGAGCCACGAAAAACTACGGAAAATACAGAAACTGGCTTAAATTAGGTGATGAGATTCTCAGGCCTACATATTTCTAAACTACCTTTCGCCACCAGATTTGGTGGCCTAACCGTCCGGGTAGGCTAGGATAGAGACAGAACTGTTACCTGAAATTGGTGAAGCTGATTGTGGGGCCATGAAGAGTAACGGGGTAGGGAGTCGGGGCTTAATGTTTGTAGCAATAGCCAATACGACCCGAGCGGGCTTAGAGGGTAGATAGGGACCCGCTGTGGCGAGAAACCAACCCTAATAAAAGGGGTGGGCGGGAGGGAAGAACTTGTACGGCTGACTCCGAGCAGGAATGTGAACAAGTGAATAGCGTGACGCATGAGCGAGATCCCTGGACCTACTTATGGCTGCTTTATTCAGACATAAGGGAGGGGGACTGGGCCTGGTACACTTGCTGCAGTGGGGCCTGGGGCGTTAATCTTTCATTTACTCCGTAAATCCTGGATTAACTCCCCTGCGGCCCCCCAAACCCCTAAAGTCCAAACCGCAGATAGACTCAGAAACACCAGATATACTTTTTTGGCAGCTCTTGGGGTCGTATCAGGCATAAAATGTACTAAGCTATCATTTGTAACTGTGATCCCCTGGGTCAGCATGAGAGGTACGTTTTGTCCTGCCATGAAGTACCCGAGGTATCGATGACCCCAACTTTTAATGCTAAATTCAGTTTTGGTCTCCCATTGCAGGTACTTGAGAGGCCAGCTGCAGGGGTTGCCTGCCCTCAGGTCCTCTGTAGTCCTGCACAGAAGGCTCTAAGACATGGCCCTATATAAAAAACTGCTTTAACGGTGGTGACTCCTCGAGAGCCACGAAAAACTACGGAAAATACAGAAACTGGCTTAAATTAGGTGATGAGATTCTCAGGCCTACATATTTCTAAACTACCTTTCGCCACCAGATTTGGTGGCCTAACCGCCAAGATACGCCAAGATACGCCCCGGAGCTGGCTAACCCTGTGTTAAAAGGGGGGTGGGCCCTATGTGACTTACGAACCTAACGATGAGCTAGAATATAAGGAACGTTATCTATGATGTTTGTAGGGTTACGGATATAACGTTCGTAGCAGTTGCTTGACCAACGGCCAAGAGTTTTAATCAGCCAGTCTGGTAAGTCTGCTGCTGCTGCGGATGTTGCACCACCAATCCTGAAGCTGTGGGACGAATATCGATCGACATCAGGAAAACTTGGGCCTAATAGGCTCTGTAATGACTTCGTCACTCTTTGACGAGTGAGATACGTTGAGTCACTGAAGGCAAACAACGGGGCAGTTGGGCAAGAGCAAAACGTCATGTATTTATTGAGTGCTCGGAATGCGCAGACAGATGACTGGGATGCTGCGAGGCGAACTTCGTGACCATTCCGGAAAGGATCGGCTTTTGAAACCTTAATTTGTATCTTTGCCACGTTTTCACTTAGGATAACGTCCCTTAGGAGTAGTGTTGAATTCGGGTTATAACTGGATTTGCTTTCACAACAAAATTCAGAGGAACGCAATAGGCCAAAAAAGGCTGTTGTGAACGCAGCCCAGAGCATGAGTTTGTCTTGCACGCAAAGAGGTGTTTTTCTCAAATTCAACTTCAAGATTTTCATGATGTTTAACGTTATTGGCAGGCGGCTGGGCCTTAGTGATATGCCTTTGACGCGTTTAATCCCACGCAGTAGCATTTGCAAATTTTGCATGGGTTCGAAGTTTGAGTAGAAACCTAGTTCTATGTTTCGAAAGCGGACAGCAGCTAAGTATGTCCGGATTGTCGAGTAACTCAAAGTCCGGGCCAGGTAGGTGGTAAACAGGCACAAATTGTGTTGTGACAGAGGATAAGGTCGAATTTGCAAACCAGAACAGAATGAACTGAAGCTAGACTGACCTTGGGCATATACTCTTCTCGACGAATTGGCAATAGACATAAATTGAAGGAAGCGACTGTCTTGTTCTAAACTTTCCAGAGTTCGTCTGGGACTTCTGCTGGGTGGGATTTCGCCGAGGGCGCCAGTGTGAAAAATTTTCTTATCTGGGAACGAGAAAGGCAGTCTGCTAAGACATTGTTTACTCCTGGTATGTGTTTTATGTTAACAGTGAATTCATGTCGTGCTGCTATGTAGAAAAGTTTTCTCAAAACAGCCATAATTTCTGGCGATTTGCATGACTGGGCGGACCAAATGTTCACGACAGCCAGGTTATCACAGTGAAAAAGTAAGCGTTTTCCGTGGAATTCTTTGCCCCACAAGTAACAACAAACGTAGACGGGAAAGATCTCTTTCCATTGGATAGATTTTTGTTTGTGTTCATTCGGCCATGTTTTAGATACCCATCGACCGTTGTTATAGATCCCAAACCCTATTTCCCCTGAAGCGTCAGTATAAATATGTAACTGGTGGCAGGGGGTGGTTGATGAATCAAGAATTTTATACTTTCCATTCCAGGTGGGTAGGAATTTCGCCCACCAAGAGATGTCCTTCTTTGCTTCAGAATTTAGGGAGATTCGATGGGACAATCTTTCGACAGTCGTTGATAAGTCTATGAGGCGTCTGATAAACATTCGACCGGATGGGATCACTTTAGAGGCGAACGAAAGTTTTCCAATCAATGAAAGCAGATCTCTTTTCGTACATTTTTTCAAATTCGACCATTTCTGTAGCATTGCGACGAGGGTGGATAGCTTGTCTTCTGGTAACCTCAGTGACATTGTTTGTGAGTCTATTTCTATCCCCAGGAATGTGAGCTTAGTTAGTGGGCCTACGATTTTTTCAGGAGCCAAGGGAACGCCCAAGTTGTTAAACAGTGATATTGTCTTTTGCATTTCTTCATGACACTGGGGTGAAGACGGGGGTCCAGCCAAGAAAAAGTCGTCCAAATAATGAGTGCAGTTTACTATTTTGTGGTTGTTTTTCAAGATCCAAAGAAGAGAGTCCGATAACTGTGTAAAGCGCTCCACAGAGGAGCGAAGGCCAAACGGAAGGCATAAGTCGACGAAATAGAGACCCATAAACGAGAAACCTAAATAATGCCAGTCCTCTTGTCTTACCGGGCAGATACGAAATGCACTCTTTATGTCCAATTTGGCCATGAGTGCCCCCCTTCCCAGGCTGGACACAATGGAAACAGCTGAATCAAAATTGTTGAAAGCTACGGAAGCTTCGGAATCATTTATAAAGTCATTGATCGAAATGCCCTTTGGCGAGGACAGGTCAGTAATCATACGAAATTTATTGCTGTCTTTCTTGGGAACCACACCGATGGGTGACGTACGAAAGTTTGGCAATGGTGGGCTAGTAAAAGGGCCCGACATCCGTTTCTGCTTTAACTCCTCAGATATGCAATTGAAGATCGCTGTTGGATTTGAAGAGGCAGACTGCAAATTAGGTGCAATATTACAAAATTCCGGGCCTGAATAGCCAATTGAAAAACCGTGCTCGAAACTGATAATCAAATTGTCAACGAAGAATTGGTCAGGATAAGCAGTTAATTCCTTACGTAAAAGGTTTGCATTAACAGGAGTCTTTGAAAAGGCGGGTAATGGGTTGAAGTTATTGTTTAAGCCTTGGGCAATTTGTTGCTGGGTGAGGGCCGCGGCATCGATTGCAGATGTGGGGCCAGCGGCAGTTTTGGTCACGGCAATTGTTGGCGTTGAAATGCCGGCAAGGGGCTTGATAAAAGGGCTGTTTTGCACGAAAGGGCGGCTGGCCGTTGAAGGAATAGGCTTGGGTGGACATGCTTTGACCGGGGTGCGAAACATTATCCCGTGACTTGAGGGATGGGCAATCTGCAGCAAAATGGCCAGACATGTGGCATCTGAAACATGCTAGGGGCTGGGAGGGTGGTGCACAACGCAAGAAACGGTTGAAAGCATATTCGTCGAGCCGCGACCAGGGCAGATAATGGTTCCTTGCCACATTCATTCGAAATGCTATGTCATATTTGTAGCAAGATTGGAACTGGTAATTGCGGCTTAGGGCGGAGAAGGATTCTTGGTATGCTAATAAATCGGGGGCGAGGTGAGGATGAAAGTGCACCATGCCTCTTATGAAAACGTTCCAGGCTTCCAGCCAGGATATGAAGTTGGTGATTTTTTGGGCGGTGCGGCGAGTTTGCGTCAATGACACAGTTTCATCCCCAGTTGCCCCTGGTTGGACTTGAAGGCTGTAAGATTGGTTGGCAGTTGTGTCATATAAAGAGTTAGGTAGTAAAGTGTTTAAATCAATGTACTCTTTCGCTTTCATTGCTTTTATCAACTTTGGGGAGAGTGGGGGCAGAGAGCTAAGTGGTGAATGAAAAAGAGACTCAATGTTACCTTGATGTAATGTATTATGTGGGACTGCGGCGGCTGTTGTGGCGGCAGTGGCTGTTGGAGGCTCAAGGACGGCTGTTGGGGCAGGACGTGGCTGGGCAGTCGGCTGGGTGGCTGGCTGGACGGTTGGCTGGGGGGTTTCTGGGCCTTGTGGGTGGGAGATTGTGGATGTCGGCGAGAGCTGGAGAACACCAGGGTAAGGATCATTCCCTCCACGGGGCTGGTTAGCTTTTTCGGCTACTTCCTGCATCAACTTCTTCAAATCGTCGAGACTAAATGTAACCATTGAACTTCCTTGGTTCGGAGTTTGGGGCTGATTCGGTTGTAAACCCTCGCGTTCACCAGATGATGAAGGTCCCGCCACGGGATTTGCTTCAGGTTCATTCGATTCATTATCAGTTGCTACAACGTCAAAAAGGCTGTAAAGTCGCAAGGCGATCGTCTCTTTCTTTCCTGTCTGTTCGACGCCATACATTTGGGCCTTGGCTCTTAGCTCCGTCTTCGATAGGTTCTTCCAGCCTGCTAGCGTGCGACGAGCATCTCTGCGATCTCTTGGACGGGTGGCAGACGAACTCTTGTCGTGCGAAGCCATCATTATATAGCGAGTAAAGTAAATTTCCGATGAGGAAAACAAATACGAGTAAGAACTTGTACGGCTGACTCCGAGCAGGAATGTGAACAAGTGAATAGCGTGACGCATGAGCGAGATCCCTGGACCTACTTATGGCTGCTTTATTCAGACATAAGGGAGGGGGACTGGGCCTGGTACACTTGCTGCAGTGGGGCCTGGGGCGTTAATCTTTCAATGACTTGAAATATTCATAAGAATATTTGATTTCACCCAAATTATGCGAAATTGATGATGTGTAGGCATTATTATTGAGCAAACAATTTTGCGTTGAATTGAATTACCCTTATTTATGTAGTTAATTAATTAGGAACCACAAATATTCATCTAATACTAAATGAAATTTCAAACTAAGGCTATCCAGTAAGTATTTAGATAGTTTTTAGCCTATTTTAGCCAGTTATTGAATGTAAATCTACTTTTTTCCATAAAAGCTTAATTTCAGCCAAATTTGCCCTATTTTTGGTTGCCTAGCAATCAATCATTTTATCAGGAATCAGTTGATGCTATTTTTGGATTCTCCTTTGTTTAATTATGACACAGTGCAAATTTCATTGTCATAGCTATTATAGTTGCTAAGACAATCAGGGGGGCCAAAAATGCCCCCGGTAGAAAATCACTTTTTTTCACCCGGTTGAAAAAGGGTTAAATAAAAAGCTGGGTTATGGGACAAGACATAAAGGAAACAATGCTAACGAGGACTTTGCGAAAAATGCTACGAGAGATCATGCAATCTCTAACGTAATTAATTTGCTAATTAGGTTAAGAACCAGCCAATTCGAGTAAAGTCGTCGTTGTATCAGGGTAACCATCATAGTAGTTTGTCAATCATATGGTGTCAAATCTGTCTAACTCGAAATAAGCCGATGTCAGTTTTTGCTATAGGGACCCGGGAAACTTCTTTGTTGTATCTGCTTACGATGAGCTTTCTTTGTTTCAGTGATCATTAGTAGAGATAAAGGGTCAATCAGTTTCATTAACGAGCGTGACTGACTTTCTTACTTTCTTGCTTTTTTACTTTCTGACTTTCTCAATGACTAACTTCAAAGCCCCTTCGTAGATTACAAAGTTGACATTGTGACATTGTAATAAAAAGGATTCATTGGTTTCGTCTTTTTTTGCGAAAGGTGAACATTTCCTTGATGGCAGTTTGTGAAATGTTTAGTTCGTACCAGTATGTATAGGAATGACAGATTCTAACTCACAGATGGGATTCTTTCAATTCAAGGGATGCATATCAAATTCACATCAATTTGAAGGAGGTCACATTGCGATGACGTACACTGCACTTTGTTGTCTTCTGATTCTTGGTGATGATTTGTCAAAAGTGAACAAAAAAGCTGTCATAAATGGTCTTAGATCCTTGCACCTGGATGATGGCAGGTATGTTTATAACTACCGGGTGAGTCAATAAAAACGCCCGGCGTTTGAAAAAGTCCTGATCCCTGAATATCACAGCAATGAAATTGAAAACTGTCTTTTTTATCGCCGATGTGTCAAATTAGGTTCAGTAATTTACCCGGTTTTAATCGGCCATTCCTACCCGTCGAAATAGGAGACTTTCTGTAGAAAGCCCCTTTCGAAAGCCTGCAAAAACGAGCGAAAACAGCAAGCAAAATTTCCCTTTGTTCTCCTTCCTGATAATAATGACTCTTGAATGTGTTCATGCATTTTGTCCTCATGAGAGAATGGAATCCCCCTGAATGAGTTATCACACTAGGGGGAAGGTTTTTTCAACTCGTCAAAGAGAAAGCACATACTAAAGCGTGCTGAAAGTAATCGCTATGAGGTTAACACATTAGGGACTTTGCTTGTAGTTTTAGCATGTTTTTAAGGTATCTCAGAGGGGCTCATTTTAGAAAATCGCTTACAGAATCTGAAGGAAGTGACCGATTTTAGTCAGAAAAATTTCTAAAAATAATTGAACATGTTAGCTATTCAATCAGGTATTGCAAAATGTCACTGCTCATATTGCAAAATATTACTGCTTATGTGCTCAGGGAGCAGTAGCCTCTCAAACGCCGGGCGTGTTTTTTGACTCACCCGGTAGTGTCATTACGAGTGTCATCCTGTCATTATGTAGCATTGGCGCCAAATTTAAATTATGGTTATTCCGTTAGACTTAAAGGGGAACTAAACAAAAAAATTTTATTTCATTTATTTGTAGCCGCTATCATTTCAATGTCAACAGTGAAAAAATTTCTGAAATCGGACATGGGGTTACGATTTTATGGCTTCTCAAAGTTGGGAATTTGGGTGTTTTGCGTGATACAGGTTTGCGTTCGAAGGAGGCCTGGTGCTAATGCGGATGTGATGTCATGTTGGGAAAGGAAGTTGCACGCGACCTCAAAAGACAGTGCATGCAAGCGTTTCTTGTGAGTATTTCTGCGAAAATCCTGATACTTTTCTACCAAATTTATGCTTTCTTCTTTAAGCTTCAATTTTTCGAAGTGCCCTCCTTGGCAAAGTAAATGTTGATTTACCAGTTCTGGGCCTACTTTTTTCAAGCAATCAACATTACCCACTTTACCCAAGCCTTACCCATTTTACCCCAGCCTTACTTATCCATTTTACACCAGTGGACCCCACTTTTTACGGTACAGGGGTTTAACAATTTTCCTAAATCGTTTTAATCTTTTTGCAACGCTCATAAATTTCCTCTCCTTTTCAGTGGAACATTTGCAAGCCATGGCACAAAAACTGGAGGGAAGAAATTTTGTTCCACAGGGGGAGTTTGTTCTCTGGCTAAAATGTTTTCAAACTTCTGTTCTTGGATGGGATGTTTATAGCAATTTTGACTTTCATAGGGGAGCTCATCTTGGTAGTTGTGGTCTAGCAAAGGCACTTTTGGTAGTTTGTGTCCCAAAAATGCGAAATTTTTGTGATTTCGCTTTAGAGATTGCCAAAAAAATGTGGTGAAATTTGTCCAAAGGTGCCAAATTTTGGAACTGTTGGTCACAAAGTTAGTATATAATGCTGTAGCCAAGGATTTCATTTTCACAAAACTGGTCTGGCCACTAAAACTATCATGAGAATTTGTTGGCACACCCTTACCCAAAGTTTGAAAGTACTGTTGCATTGCCAGAAAGAGCCAATTTCAAAGTTTGGCAGAGAACCTCCCCCAGTGGTTTGTCCAAAGTGATAACAAAGGAAAAGAATGAACTTCAAAAGAACTGCTAAAACATGTAAACTGGTATGACCCTTCAGTGTGGAGGGGGGGGGGGTACTTAGTATATTTGTCCAACAGGGATGTGCTGTTTTCAGGGTATCATTTTCATCTATTTTTTCAAGAACGGGGTATCAAAAGAAAGCAATTTTTCTGGAGCAAGTTGTCAAAGGACATGTCAAAGGGGGAAATTTTGTTAGATTGGGTTTTTATTTAGCCCAATACTTGTGTTTCGGAGTATACTTTCATGGATTTTTTCTAGAATCAGGTATCATGTGAAGGCAACAATTCTGGAGCCATGTAAAACATTTTTTGTGGGCACATCACTGTGCAAATTTATGTCAAGTACCCCCTGGGCCCTTCAGGTCCAGGCCTCGCATAGATTACATTGCAGAAATTCTGAAAAATTCAAACACTTCAAAATCTGTTTAAAGTATGATGAGAATTCTTGAATGGTGGGCAGGAAAGTGTCAAATGTTTAAACAAGAACAAAGTATTCAAAAGGCAATGGCTAAAATTTTTAATTCATCCAAGGTCTGCACTCTTGTATGATGTTGCAATCAAAGACTGCCAAATGTAATCAATGAACAGTGTACACATATTTTTTTATAAGACAGTGCATATAAGAAACTCAGCTCTCAGATTGCTGAGAAATTGAGAAACTCCAGTACTGGGGAAATAAAACTTAAGAAACTATGGGTTTTGATAAAGGAAATCATTGACATATTCATTCTATCTACACTTGCTTCCTGTATGATGTTACTGAGAAAGGTACTTGATTGATGTCTAGATATTGGTGTGGCTTTAATAAACATTGTTTTGAATGCCCAGGACCGCATAGGTAGTGAACATGAAGATTGTTCTGAAGCTTTTTTGAAACTCTCAAGAAACTCTGAGTACTACTCAAAATCTGATAATTCTAAGAAACTTTCAGTAATGGCCCAAACTGACAAATTCTTTGTTTCGTATAAAAACATGTTGTGTATTCTCTTTAAGATATTGATGTAACTGTTTTTTCATTGTTCGCTCTTCGTTACATGAAAGAGCCTAAGACAAGAGATGAAGTATAAGTGATGATAATAAATATTACATTTCTTCTTGGTTTTCTTCCTGTGCAATAACTTTGGCATCATATCCTATTCTGGGCAAAATTTGGTCATCATAAGGTCGTATGCACAGCCTCATTTGACATCCTTCTGTTACTGTACTGAGGTAGCCATGCATCAACCATGTAAATTTGCATGAAGTAATGGTGCAATATATGTATCTACGATAGAAAGAGAAAATGTGAGAAAGAAACAAATAACCATTCAGAGAGCACTTACCATATATGCAACAAAAATCTAAATGCAATAATGACTATTAGCAGGCCTAATCAACTCAGAGAAAATTTGTCTTGGAAATATAAACATAAAAATTTTCCAATTCCAAATTAAATCATCCAGAATATTGGAGAAATGCTCCTCCTTTAACGATTTTATTTGTCCAAGATTTCATCTTGATTTGTCTGATTTTTTATGACCAGCAGATATATATATATATATATATATATATATATATATATATATATATATATATATATATATATATATATATATATATATATATATATATATATATATATATATATATATATATATATATATATATATATATATATATATATATATATATATATATATATACATAATAGCTATATCCGTATAAAAAGCCATAATTAGTTCTTTCCTGCTTTAGCAGCAACATAAATGTCGTTAACTAGTGCTGTCCAAGTTTGTCTCTCTTGCGCTAGTGTTCTTAAGCTTTTGAGATCGTGTATCGATTTGAGCTGGGTTATGCTGCTGTATCTATTGTTGAACGTGTTATGTTTCTTTAGCATAATTATGTCGTTGTGTAATGAAACTGGCAATGTAATTACTGGTCTTCCGCGAAATTTCTTTGCATTTGATTTTTCAAAATAGTAATTCATTGCTTTTTGGGCTGGTGTTTCTGGGTGTGATCTTAAAACATGTCCAAATAATTTCCATCTATTTCGTAGTATTTCCAGGGATAAGACATCTTCGCCAGTTTGCCTGTGCACTTGTTCGTTGCTTATGTGTGCAGGGTATTTAACATTAAGTACCTTCCTTAGCTGTTGTCTATGAAAAGAGTTTAAACTTTCTTCCTCTTTCTTTGTTAATCCCCAAGTGCCCAAGTTGTAGAGAAGAATTGGCTTGACTAAGGACTTGTATAACTTGACTTTCAGAGTTTGCTTTATTTTGTCTTTTCTGATCCAAATATTGCTCAATTTGTTCATAGCGACAATTGCCAATTGCTTCCTTCTAGACACATCTTCGACGTCTCCCAACAATGATCCTAACTTTTTAACCGTCCTTCATCTTTCTTCGCAATCTTGTTTTATGATCTTTAGATTGATTCCTTGTGTCTTTTCGCATCTGTAAGGAACTTTGATTTTCCTTCCTTGATTTTGACTTTCCTTTTCGCATTTGTAAGGAACTTGTGACCAGCAGATGCGACTCCAAAGTCCAAACGATGCATATCATAGAAGAAATATCAAGAATGTTTGTTTTACGCGGCGGTACTGGTATACATACCATGTCGAAAGTGGTTCTACTTCGCCCATCCTCTCCTCGACAACTAGAGTCTTCGTCTCGCTCGTGATTCTGTTCACCCGGATACTGTAACATCGTTTGCGGCTGGGTCGAGACGATTTAGGCCCGTCGTCAGCCTACCATACAGATTCTGCTCTTGCCAGAAGCTCAATCCACTTCTTCCTCCAGTTCCATATCGTAAAATCCGAGAAACGATGAAGACAAAGTTCTTCTGCCTATTGATGAACTTAAATCTGAAAATTGCGTCGCGGAAAACCAATGGTGAAGGAGGAACTTCCCGTAAATCTACCGACTTGACTGCCACTATGACAACACTGGCTGTTTGATAGAATAAATTATAAAAATGAATGATCAGTCCCATTCCACTCCACTGCTGTTGTTGTCGCACTGAAATTATGCAGCACCATTAGCTTTGTATGATTTTGAGTGTGTTTCACTGAAAGAATGATGAACGCAGCTTATATACCTCCCTAAATCTAAATACAGTTTTGTCCTCGCTCAATCTCAGTGATTTTTTCTTTTAACACCCTGTTCTTTGCGTTGAAATGTTCCTCAGCTTTTAAACTTTGTACTCGATGCATTTTTTTCACCTTCCTCCGTGAAATGATTTGAAAAAAAAACGCAAAATATAACTGATGTCTGGAACGGTTTGAAACCTGACGAGATTTTGTGCCACCATCCTGTCCACACCTGAGAGTGCCGACGTTCCATATTTGAATAAAACTCATAGCAGATCACAGATTTATCCCTCGGATCTTTCCCAGCATGGAATGTAGTCTGCAAGCATTTCGGTTAGAGATCTAGTTTAACGAGCAGCTTGTACATGGGAAAGCAAAAATTTTTGATACAATTTTGAAGTTTCCATGACCTGCTAATTACAAAATGTGGACCTTTCATAGTAACCGAAGTGACATGATTGAACGAGTGAGATTCTGAGGAGGAGGCTTCCGAACATCAGCGAAAATTCCGAGAAAAGTCAAGAAAATAAAGTGTGTTTCTAATTATAAGTTTTGAAGCTCACACAGGGGTATGACGCTACGTAAATACGAAAAATATGTATCAGTCGAAATTTCTTTTTGACTTCTTACCATCAATGCATTTATTATTAACTTAATCCGATATACAAGGCTGCAGGATAAAAGTATCAACGGAAATTTTATATTTCTGATGTTATCAAAAAATGGTACTTCCGGTAAAGATCTTTAAATGCCCCAGGTCTGATTTTGACGGGTTTCGAAACTCGAAATCGATGTTCAGTAGCTTGACTAAATGTCAGCTTCCCTATTTTGAGGGATGGCCGGCCTGTTCGTGAAATAGAGCTGAAACTTGATGCGAATTCAATCTTTGCACCTTCTACGAATTCTTTGTTGGTTCAACTTTGGTGGAGCAGGATACCAAACAAGCTTACCTTCGGTGGTGCAGGATATCATCGTCTTTCCCATTTCTTCAAGATTTTGACAGCCGTTATCCTGCGGTATATATTTTAGAGGTTAGACCTAATTGCCCAAATTTTGGTGCCCACTATGGTGCGGTTGCATGGCAAGAGGTTGACCACCCTTTAAAGGCAAGCTTACCTCGTTCGGGTTGAATGTTGACATCACAGCGCCACTTAGAGGAAGTCACTGAGCATAAAAATATATTTTTGAACGCCCAAAAAGCACACAGAATGAACCGAAATTTTGCACAGAACGTGCCCATTTCAATCATCTACATACTCATTGAGAAACATTTTTTGGGGGTAATTGTTTTTAAGTAAAAACATGTCTCTAACGTGAATTTATGTTTGGAAAATTCTTTTTTTTAAACAAAAATGTTGTCTTCATATTGTAGACACACCATCCATTAAGGATCATAACTTTGCTAAAACTTTGAAGCTACGTGGCTCTTGAAATGTAAAAGAAGCAAATAAAGATAGCTAACCAGGTCAGAGGCAATTGCTGCACTCTGTTACAATTAGCCCGGTTCAAACTGGCCAATGGTTCTGATTCAGTTTCTGATCTGATCGAACAGTGTGCATCCATACAGTTGACACTGCATGGAGTTAAATATTGAAGTTTGTAACCAATAAGCAAGTTGCTCTCAATCTCAGGTCGTCAAGTCGATTTGAATTTTCAATTGATACATAAAAATATACAAAGTAAGAAAGACCACGTCTTATTTTACATTTTTTTCTTTTTGAAGCAATGAATAATCGCCACTTAGTGCTACGCATCGGGAACAGGGAGAAAGAGAGCCTTTCAATAATTTTTGGAATGATTTTGAAATATGTAACAACTGCCCCAACAATGTGTTGATTTTGAAATATGTAGCAACTGCCCCAACAATGTGTTGCAATCGCCCGATGTTACGGGGAGATTTTGACACTTGACCACTTATTCCGAACGATCACATAATCATAAAAAATTGTTATACCTGATGGAAACAAGGTCTATTCCATTCCAAGAGGTGCTACACCATTACATCTACCGCGAAGAGTGCAGTTAATCATTATCTTGACGATATTGCTAATTTTCCAAAAGATGCTACAACTGACCCTGGTCTCCCTGCATAATTTATCATATTATCATCAATCATAATAATCCTGGATTTGACCTTCAAAGATCAGCAATGCACCTATGGTTTTCAAGTTTTTCACTTGTGTACTGTACTGCTGTGTTGATATTTAATTTTATCCTATCATCTTCAACAGTTTTATGCCTGTGAAATCTGGTGGTGAAAATGATATGAGGTTCATATATTGTGCATGCTGCATCAGTTATATACTAGATGACTGGCAAGGTATCAATATGGAAAAGGCGACAGAATATATTAGAAATAGCTTGGTAAGATGTTTTGTATTTCTTCAATACCATGGTGCATCCAAAAACGAGCGTTGTAGCCAATTTGTTGTCAAAAGCGAGTACACAGAGAATAGTGGGTGAGATAGAAAAAGGTTTCCATTTTTAAATATTCATGGCATCAAGAGTACTTAATTTATCTGACTAATTTAATTTCTAGTGTTTTTGTGATTTTCCTGTCTCACGAGCTCTAGGAACGTTGGTAAATTCAACTTTATGAAGATTTCATGGTAGCAAAATGACTGAAACATTGCCTAAAACATTGATCAAATCATAATAGACTCATTGCATAGATCAATAGGAAAAATGCTATTGTTCATAGGTGAGTGATATCCAATGCGCACTTATTGCCAGGGGACTGCAAATCGTACGTATGTGTTTGAAAATTAATGTCTTGCAAATCTTGAGAGAAGTGAAACGCCTAATGCGTATTGCTCTGTGTAAGTAGAGTCCTTCAATATGATCAATGTTTTAAGCCTTTTTCATTCAATTTGCAACCATGAAATTTTTTTTAAAGTTGAATTTACCAATACTTGTAGTGCTAGCAAGACAGCGAGAAAAATCACAAAAATGCTTCAATCTTTCAGTTTTTAACTAAAAATTGAATCCTTCAAATCTGTGCAGCACTCTTAGTGCTATGAATTCTTAGACTTAGGAACTTTTTCTGTCTCACCTGCTGGAATATTTACCTTATTTTGCATGGCGCAAGTCTCAAAATATTTTAGATTGGAAATTTGGTCTTTTCATGATCAAATACAATATCACCAGCCCTCCTTACATGATCAAATCCAGTCATTGGATTGGTTGAAATTAAACAGGCTTAGATAAAGCTGGTTTTACTGTGTTAGTGCGAATGCAGTATTATTGGAGATTTGGTCTTTTCATGATTAAATGCAATATCACCAGCCCTGCTTACAATCATATGTTCCAAATCTTTGAAAAGGTAGTTGTAATATTATATGACCCAATGACCCATTTCTTTGAATTGAATGGCTTCAAAGAAACTTTATCTATTTCTTGATGATTCTGCCATTATAATTTCCTGAAAATGTCATTACTTTCATATTTAGAGTGTTTTTTCTTTCATCTTTTTGTAAGAATTCAAGAAAAATTTTGAAAAAACTGAGCACCATCGTAATTTCTACACTTTTTGACGAAACATGAAATTATTTTCAAGAAACCATAGTTTATGGATGTGTGCAATATGGTATCGAGGAGAAGTTCGCAATTTTTCTTGTTGACGATATTGTTGACGAAGCATGGCTTCCAAATCTTTAAATCGGTGTAAAAAGGTAGGTGTAAGCTTCAATGACCTATGTCTTTTAATTTTTTTTCAATATCAAATTATCAAAACCTACGAAACTACAAGAATACATAACTACAAAATGGTACTATCTACACAAAAAGTACAAAATTACACAAAACGAGACTGCATGGTGTGTGAACAAGCACATCTCCCCTGCAGCTAACATTTAGACATAGAACAAAACAAGGACTACGCAAAACAATGGAAATGAAAACAAAAGGAGAAAGAAAGGTGGGGAAGGCAGGAAGGGAAAGAGAGAGGATGGATGCAGCTCAGTTCATTCGACCAGATTCTAAGATGTATTCTAAGGTTGTCGAAATGATGCGTCTATTTTGGGTGCAACTACGCCTAGAGTCTCCATATAGCAAGATATTTAAAAGAGCACACTGAGATAAATCGTTCACATTGATTCCTACTTCAAACAGAACGTCAGACACTTTTCCGAGGAGGAGTGTTCTCGGTGGATTGAAATCTGGGCAAAGCAGCATGTAATGTTCAGTTCAATGTAGTGTAATGCTCAGTAATGCTCTTTTAATTCAATGGCTTGAAAGAAATTCTAGCCACTTTTCTTTGATTCTACAGTTGGATTTTTCAGAAATGTTTGTCGAAATTGCAGTCTATTTTATATTTCAGCTCATTTTATGATGTGACCTCATCAAATTTCTAAATCGCAAACCAGAAGAGTGAAAGAGTTTGCTTGATACACATTCCTCAACAGATTTTAGAGAGATTACGATTGTTTTAACTTTTCAATCGAAAATTTTTCTTGAGTTCTTAAAAAAGAAGAAAAACACTGTAATTCTGAAAATATTGAAGATTTCAGAAAAGTCCAACGGCAGATTTGCTGTAAAATAGTTCAAGTTCCTTTGAGCCGTTGAGTTCAAAGAAGTAGGTCATAGAATTTTACACCTGGCTTTTTAAAGATTTGAACCTATGCCGACGATTTAGAAATTTGATCACATCACAACCTCGTACGAGTTATATCATAAATATGGTGTAATTTTGAGAATATTGATATTTGTAGGAGATCCTGCGGTAGAATTATAGCTCTTCTTCTAAAGCTTCTTTCAAGTAATCCGTTCAAACGAAGAGATCACATGATTTCATATCCTTATTTTTACACCGATTTGGAAATTTGGAGCCTATGCTTTGCTTTCGTGCCAGTCAGCAGCTGCAATTCGATCAAGGATTTGGGAGCCCGTTTTTGGTCTCTTGTGACGGAAGCATTTCAGAAGAAATCGTTTAATTCTAAGCACTTGTATCACATGGTATAGATGCATTTTCTGCACAATTTGTCTGATTTCGCAGAACCTTTTTAGAGAAATTTCAGGCGAGCAGGCATATCAGTTTTTGTGGATTGGCTCTGAAAGCTTTGTAAACACTGAAGAATAGAGATCCGATTTTGGTGCTTGACTGAAGCGAAATTTTGAGTAGATCACAATTACGCAGATGATAGATTTCTCGTATCCCGATGCAAGACCATTGTATTGGTGAGGAATTTCTCTAAGATTCGCATAGATCAGAACGAGGCTGCTTTGGGATACAGCTTTTTAAAGCTTTGTACCGTCATCTTCTCATTGCATTTAATTAGCCAATCAAAATCTTGGAATAGACTTGGGTGGTAAATAATAAGGAATGATGGACGATGATTGATAGCTGTAGATAACAGACATCTAAAGAGAATGATTGGCTAGCACAATTATGTATCTTTTGTGGAAGTATTCAAAGGACGTAACTAGAACTTCTCAAACTGATTAGGTAGCCTTAGTTATTGTTGTTGCTGTTGATTGGCTGCCTGACGCTTTAACTACGATTCATGATGAAACAGAGAAACACCGATTTGAAAACTGTAATAAAGAGTCAGTTCATGCCCTTCAAACCAACAAAAGGTACATTACAAAGTCTAACTTTGCCAGCAACTGTTTTCATGGGATTTTTCTCCGTATGACTTGGCTGTGTCATGCCAAGCTCCTCAAAACTCTGCTTGGAGCTTAGAGTTACCATTGGTCATCATCAATCAACATTCCCAGGGCAGTGTCTGGAGCCGCGTTCCAAAGGGCTGTAAATTTGAAAGAGTCAGTTCAAAAAAAGTTGCCGTAATATCTAGAGTCCCAATATGAGTGGTCATGGTATATCTCGTTTTCATGAGCGATTTCTGGGACTCGTGACTCATGAGGATGAGTGGCCCAATGTCTTATGCAGTTTTTGTCAGTTGACTGAAGTTGAGCGCGGCCGAGTTTTTGACCTCGGAGGTTTCATTTCCGGATGGGTGACCTCGGATGTGATAAATAAGTTATAAATTGGCTATTGCAACTCACCTTAATCTGTTTAAGAACTTTGTCTAAAACTGCTTTCAATACGGTAATGTTTTCATAGCTATAATTCTATTCATGAATCATTCTCTGGAAAACACTGCTTTATTATGAATTTTAGCATTAGTACCATGACGAGCATTTTGAGGGCCATTTCAGGGAAGAAAGATTAGCGTATAATCGACTTTCCGATCTTTACTAATAAGACAAATCCCAGCAGTAAATGTAAGATAGACCAGGCAATGATTTTTGCGACTTTTCCAGACAGCTTGTCTCACTCTCAACTGAATAAGGACACCGATTTTGTTTTGTTTTTTTGGATGAGTCAAAGTAGTCATCTCATTGAAATTTTTTTTATAGCATGTAAAGTACTGCTATAGTTCTGTGAAAATTCTCTAAGCAGTAAACAGGTGTGAAAATTCCTCGCCACGTTTCATTGATTGACAATTGTTTTCTGGCATGTGGTACCGTCCAGCTTTTCTGGGTTTGTCTTTGACAGTAATGCTTCAGCTTCAGTGGTATTTCAGCTATTCGTGAGTGTGACTTTCTGTGAAGTACTAAAAACTGAGAGCATTTTAGTCGACAGTTAATTAAACTTCGATGATGTTTGATGATGGGTGCAGCCAAATCTATTATTCCCTGAATCAGCACAACTAATTTTCGCTTGTATTATTCAGCAAGGGAGAAACATTTTCATTTTCGAAACGATGGCTTGGCTTGCATGATCGGAAGACTGATACAAATCGAAATTGATGTCAAATGAAGTTGTTTCACGGATGATCCAGTTTCCAATTTGAAAATTTATAGCACGAAGAAGACTTTTAGGCGTATTCTTTTGGGCATCTGCAGTCTGCGAAGTCTTCTGAAAACGGCAGGCTTCACAAAGAAACTTTCAGTTACCAAAAGAATGGGAATTCTAAAAACGGTAGGGTTGGCAGACTTCGCAGAGAAAAATGCCAAAAGAATGAGAATTCTGAAAAATGAGAGTTCGAATGTTGTTGTTCGACCGAGCGAATTGAAGCCATTGCAACACAATGTACTTTTGTTATGCCAATCCCAAGAGGATAGAATCTTCAGAGTTTCATTGTTTTTTCGAATATTTTTGAACACTTTTTCATTCACGAAACAATGCTCTCTGCGATCTTTCAAAAGTCTGCCAGCTTCAGGAGCAGAAGGCTTCCGAAGCCTCCGATCTCTACCGTTTTCAGAGGAGCCCAAGAGAATGCGTCAAAAACCTCTCAGAAGTCTACCGACAACAGAATGACCTATAGAATTGGATTTTATCTTCTACCAACTCTATCGTTTTTAGAAGATGCCCAAAAGAATACGCCCTTGATGGATTGGAATAAATCGGATTCTGCTTGATGACCGAAAGACTGAAGAGTTTTAAAAAGCTTTGTCCCGCTTTTTAAACATTGGAAATATAAGTAAATTCGATTTTAATAAAATTGCATTGGTGCGAAAAGCTGAAAAAGGCTTAAAGTACTAGTACGGAACATAATGTAACTCCTCCCACTGAACAATAAGAAAGTATGATTGTCGATGACTTCTGGTAAAAAATTTCATCTTCACATTTACTGCTGTGGGATTCAAAATCTTCGGTATGTGTTAGAGAATACATCTCTTATATCTCTCTTGCGTATCGCTTTCTGAAAGGAGTTTCTCACGATTTGATCAAGACTGCTAAGTACGTTTTCTGGGATTTGCAGCAAACAATTGTTAGCCAAGTCGAATTTACGCCTATTTTCAGTGCCCATAAAACGCGAGAAAAATCACAAAGCACTTTGGTCTATCGACTTACAGTTAGGTACTCTTAGCGCTATGAAATTTCTAAAGTGGGGGCTTTTTTCTTCGGCACCTGGTGTTGTTGCAAAGAATTTTGGCAAACTGACTTCAGCGTTGAATTTTGTATATATAATTATATTGCAGTCTTATGATTATGGCATCGGGCAAGGACCAGGTCTGGAATCACATGGTGCGTGACATATTTGTTTATTCCTTAGTTTATGTTAACACCTGTAGTGTCTCTGTTTATCAGTATCAATTTTTAAAACGCTGCTACAATCTTTGCCAAAGCAACTTGAAAAAACTTCATTTTGCTGCTCTTTTGACCAACCTACGAGCTAAGATACACAGCAAGAAACTTCACTTCACTCTTTCTTTCCTCTCTTATGGCCCAGTGGTCGATGTTGTCCGAAACTCTGATCACTACTCTTGAAGAAAACAATTTCAGCTGTGTCGCTGCACCCAAAAGCATTGCGTTATCGCACCAGGAACCAACGTTTTAAGGGGGAAGGGGGAGAGGAGAGCAAAAGTATGTGATTTTGTTCAAAAGTTTTGACAGAGATTGTAGCTTCACATTCTCATGCAATGTTCTGGCGATGCTGAAAGGTCGTTTGATATTGCAGATTTTAATGAGAAAGCTATGAAGATATGAGCAATCAGGCTGATTTCCTGATTCCCCACAGTAAACTATGCTCAGTTGGTATTCATGATGAAATATTGGATGAACGTTTACATTGCATGGTCTTTTACGCTGCCGTGATTATCATCTAAAGGGAAGGTTCAAATAAATGTTTAATCCAGCATTTCCCTTTTAGAGAGAAACAATCGCCATCATTTTCTAGCGAACATCGTGTGAAAATTCAACATAGCAAAGGATTTGCCGTCATCTGGGGAACTTTGCTGTTTGCAAAATCATGACTTCCGTTCATCATTCAAATATCGTGCTCCAAATTAATTTTGAATTTAGGTTTTTCGCACCTCTCATAACATTAACTGGAAAAGGCGGAAATAGTCGAAGGAACGAATAATTTGACATAATTTTGAAACTGCTTTCTTGGGGTGGTAGGTATGGCTTAAACTGAAGAAAGAGCAGCATCTCAAAGAAGGCCTTCAGCTTGGCTTCAAGAAACTATGTGCGATCTGGCTCGTGAAGTTTTTCTGAATAACCCAGTAGTGAAAGCAGGTCATATCTAAGGCACCGAGCAGATGCCTTTGCATGAACTGAAAATATCAAAAAGAGAAGCTATAACCTTCCCTAGACTGAAACACACCACTTCCATCAAGCAGCCTCGTTTTGGAAATTTGGCACAATTCCTTCCTATTGTTCGTATGAAAATTTCGAGCCCAGATTCGGATTTAGCACCCAAACATTCGTCTATTTACGTGTTTTTAACCTGCTGGCATTCGTTATGTTGATTTTATGACAATGTAAAGTTCAAAAGTTCAAAGATTTATAAGGGATTTGACCGTCCAAAAGCGTTCGGGGTGAAACTTTACACCCCGAGTCATTTTCACAGTCAAGTCCCTTACAGATTTCCAAACTTTACGTCGCCATAAAGTTAAGACCACGACTGCTAGCAACATGAAAACTCGTGGCTAAACTAAAGTTCGAGTGCTAAATCTGAATTTGGCCTCCAAAACTTCGTATGAAAGAATTTCGAATAATTTCCAAAACGAGGCTGTTAATCGAAGTGGTGTATTAAGCACTTCCTTCACTGTAATGAATTTTAATGAAGTATACCCTTAGCCTAACCCCAGAGCCCTTTCCTGTGGGAGAAGCTCCGTTTTCTTGAGTAAGATTTTCTGCAGAATATGGCAAGACAAAAGTTTTATGTTTGTTTTAACCCCCAAGGAACGTTCGTAGTATATTATTTATTCTCGCTGTGATCATTCTCTTTGTAATCTCTAGGTGGATCCACGTTTTGCGCCCTGGCTTCGTTAATTCTTATGAAGAAATTAGACTCTTGTTTCAATACGAAAGAAATAGAAAAAATCAGACGATGGTGTATTGTCAGGCAGAAAACTGGTTTCCAAGGCAGGCCCAACAAACCAGTCGATACTTGCTATTCATTTTGGGTTGGAGGATCACTGCAGGTAACCAAGCTAAGTTCACACTTGAAACTTTCTCATATAATACTACTTCTGGGTGTCCAAGAAAAAAGTACATAGATTTGGTCGTGTCTAGCGATAAGAATTTAGCTTTAAGCAATCATTGAACAATTTCAAGATGTTCCTCACTCGATAGTTATTTTGAGCGTTGATACCTCATTTATTGATTTTGTGCTTTGAGTGTGAAATCTGCCTGCATGCCACACATGAGCTTTGGCCTTTTGACCAAGGAAAATTCAAGCATATTGAAAGTTAAAACTAAAGTTAAAGAAAATAGAAGAAACGCACAGCGGATGACTTTCGATGAGCACATTATCGTATAATTAAGTTTTATTTAAATTTTATCAAGGATATTGTTCGTTTATTTGCTATGCTTCGAGAATTTGCTTATGTCAAGTCACCAAAGCTTTGGTTTTGGAGATGGCAGCTTATTTTAACTTTCTACTTTACTATTTCAATACTCAAAACATCATTATGAACAAGCGAGATATCTATGTTCAGGACAGCTATTGAGGAACAATTTGAAATTGATTAGAAATTGGTTCATGACAAGTTCTCATCACTAGACCCAACCAAGTCTGTATACTTTTCTTCTAAGACACCCGGTATCTTTTCTTAACCCTATCCAGACTGGGCTTTTTGAGCTACTAGAAGACTACGGGAGGGCTGATTGGGCCCCCCACTCTAAAATCACCATTTCCTTGTTCATTGTGATCAAAATCGCCCTACTGGTAGCAGTATGTATGATGTATGATGTTAGGTTAAAAGAATTCTAAAGATAGCTATGACGTCATAATTATGACGTCACAAAATGACACAGCTTCACATAAATGAGAAAAACCTACCTTTTTTAGAATCTAAGTAATTTTCTAAGATCCATTCATACAGCCAAACCATGTTGATCAAAGCATTGGTGGAAGGTGAAAATCTACTTAAATGTTGAAAATTTAATTTTAGCAAATCCAAGATGGCAGACAGAGCGATTAAAAATCTTATCGTTTTTAATTGACGAATGTAGCCAAAATAGAAAATGTCTCCATATATTACAATGACAATGTGTTCAATGATGAGTGGTTTTATGATTCATTTTATTTAACTAATTTTTTTGCTATTGTTGTGTACAAAATGCTGACGTTAGCAATTTTTTCAGGTTTTTCGACTTTCTGATGACTCTGTGACAAAGAAATTAGAACAAAAAGAGGATTGGGAGTTAGAGGATTGAGGATAGTGGTTTGATGTCAACTTGAGAACGTACTGACATATTGAAATAGTTTCTCAAGATATAAATGAAAATTGATTGTTATTACAGCCACACTTGAGAATTTTTATAGCCTTTAGCTCTCGTAAACGCAAAAAACGCCAATGGTGGACAAAATTCAAACAAAATTACTAGAAAATTAGGTAAAATCAACCCCACTGATTAGCTTTTATCGATTCCTTTGTGCTGGAAAAAATCATGGTCAAAAAATTCAGTCAGAAAGGCTAACTAGCAAAATGCGGTCATTTTCTTAAAGATGACGTCATAGATAAAGTCACGTGACATATAATTGGTCTATTGTCCATGGAAAATTCAATGAGGCCTTACTAATCACAAATGCAAGAAGTAACAGGGATACCATGAAAGGATTATGATGATAATTGAATTATATCAAAAAAACAGCTTACCTAAAATTTAGCCCTAACCACTTTAAAAAACAACCACCACCCACCCGAATTAAAATTTTTTTCAAGATTTCATGCAAAATCAGACCTTGCATAGATAGAAACTAAAAGTAAAAAAACAACAGGCTTGTTCAAAATACCAGTTAGGAGCAGTGTTCCATTGTGTAGGTGGGAGGGGGGCTGAATGAGCCCCCCAGTCTGGATAGGGTTAAAGTATGGCCTGTGTCTTGGTCCGTATGGGCAAGTGTCAGCGCCCAGGGGGTACTCCATAACTTTCAATTCGGGGTTCCATGCCAATTTTTGGGGTTCCAAAATTTTACGTTAAATCAATATTTGGGAGCTGTGAATTACAACATGGACAAAAATTCAACATTTTTGGTCCAGAAATATGAAAAATGGAAGAATCATGGAATTTTGTGCGGGTCTCCAAAATATTAGACTCAATTTTTGGAGTCCCCAAAACATTAAGCATAATAGTCAGAGGTCAGCAAAGAAATAGTGGCATGGATCCCCCCCCCCCGTATTGAGAGTTAGGGAGTACGCTCCTGGGTGTCATCGAAAATGCTCTAAATTGAAATATTTGCTCGTGTCCCTTGGTGACATGTTTTCAGGACTTGACCCGACCCTCACGTTCCTAAAACGGACATAGATTTTGTAAATATTAATCAATGCGTCTAAAAATCTTCGTTTACAATGTGTCCGCAAGATCTGTTGCGCTAACTTATATGTGATGCATGCAGTGGGCATAAAACAAGGAGCATACGAGTAAAACAAGGAGCAGACGAGTAAAACAAGGAGCATACGAGTAAAACAGGGAGCATACGAGTAAAACAGGGAGCATACGAGTAAAACAAGGAGCATACGAGTAAAACAGAGAGCATACGAGTAAAACAGGGAGCATACGAGTAAAACAAGGAGCATACGAGTAAAACAGGGAGCATACGAGTAAAACAGGGAGCATACGAGTAAAACAGGGAGCAGCTAATTATTTTATTCATGAATGTAATTTGATAGGCTTGTTAGAGTTAGAGGCTAACTAGAGCATTACGGGTTCATGTTTTCCCGATACGTCTTAACAGCATGAAATTCTTGTCGTCCTCTCAAATTTTCTGATATCTGCTTTTGCGTATGGTCAGTTGATTAGGTTTAGTGCAGTCGCCTTCTGTGCATAAGTTGGTGGATGGCTGGAATGAACATCATTCGTCCTGTATGTTTTGTTTCCTTCTTTTTTATTTTATATACACAATCTAAAAATTTACAATTCAACAAAATATATTTATATCAATAATATCATTAGGAGCATGATAGGCATGGCTACCGTAAATGATCTTTAACAAAAAAACCAATACGGATACAAAAGGCTATACCAAAGTTCTGGTCCTTTCATAGGAAGAAACGGATCGCAGAGATTATGTGACACTTTTTGCCGGATCGAAATTTTAAGTTGACAGGTTTTGGTATAGTCTTCAGCAACATAGATATATTTACAATACATTTGTAATGTTATAACAACAAGATTAATGATGAATAGAGAAGGATGAGATAAAAGATAAAAGATTAATGCCCCTAGGTTTTCATTGGTGGTGCTATAAAAATCGCTCTGATGAGTGAATAAATTTTAGCGTTGATTCCAAAATTTGTCTATTTTGATCATGAGTAAAATTTGTATCATATATTTGAGAAAACTATTTCACAACAGACGGAATTTTTCTTTTGATTGTAAATTTGTAGTCATCGTACACAAGGTTAAAACATTGTAGGTAACTGTATTGAATGTTTTTATCTAAGGGCCCCTTCAAAACAAACTTATGCTGGAACCCAACTCTCTCTAAAAGAATTAGATATGAAATGAAATATGCCTACGAGACGTCATTTTCGAAGACGCTTTACAGAAGTTTGCAATGAATATAGAAATCTGTCGTCATGTGGGTTCTGGGTTCTGATTCTTCTTCTGACCAACACTTTGACCCTAGACGTAAGCCTACTACGGTCCAAAAAATGTCCTTGTGCTTTTATATGCCCTATTTAGGTCAAATCAGCCTTCAACTTAGGGGCAAAATCGCCAGATTATTACGCATGGCTTACCCCTGCGTAGAACTTCGTGTTGTTTTTTGATCAGGAAGACGTATTGAAAACTTTTTCCCATTTAAAGTGAATGACGTGAGATATATAGCGTTTGTCTATAAATAGGACAAAGAAACACCTAATCCCTCCATTGTTTTCGTTGGCTCTGCTTTCATTCGCCAAGAGCTGGATTATCAAATACAAAAGGCTATTTATAAACTTATGCGATCTCATCTTTTAACTCAGGTTATTCACTTTAAGGATCGTATTCCCAAGAATGTTTGCTCCCATGTGGTTTATAAGTATTCGTGCTCAGCCTGCCAGGCCTGTTACATAGGTAAAAAATTTCGCCACTTATTAGTTAGAAGTAGGGAACATTTGGGAATAGGTAAAAAAGGTCAGCCTATCAAGACATCACCTTCGGCATTAGTGAACACATTAAGCAAACAGGCCATTGTGCGAATTTAGAAAATTTACTATTCTGGAGAAGGCCAACAATGAATATCTCAACTACTGATTGTCGCTAACAGCCTAACATGGATATGTCTTAACTACTGGATTGTCGATTTTCTACTTGGATTCGTCATTACTAATATTACTTGGATACGTCGTCTCTTCTATCATGTCATCCGGAAAGTTATTGAAATGAAACTGTTCGTCGTGACACTTGCAATAAAATTCATATTTTGGCTGCAATTCCCTAAACATATTCCATTTTCTGACCCCTAATCAACATCTTAGATCTCCAGAAAATGGCAAAAGAGTAGATCTTAAATTTATTGACAGTTAATACATTGATGATTTCATATTGTGGTAGGTTGTACTAACGAATTAACGTCCTCCTGTTGTCAAATTCATTATTTTATCATCAACATTTTAAAATATGATTATATTGCTCAATATTTCTTGCAAAGCCCATCAGCACTCATTTGATTGAAAACAACCCATTGACCTCCTTATTCTTCCCGCCCGCACTCAAAGTTTCACAACCCTGGATGGGTTTTTTTAAAAATAAATTTAGGGGTCGCACCGACTTGGGTAGAGCTAAAAATTTACCAAGACAAGTAAGTGGACAGTCGTTACATTTAAGGTTACGGTAAACGTTTTCTGGGTGAAAATATCAATTTTTCGATTTCGTGATAATCTGCTAGCTGAAGTTTCAAGGCACACAATGATACCTTGTTTGAAACCAACAGAATTTTTGAAAATGGAAGAAATATCATGTAGACGAAGGTTTCCATAATTCTTTAATCAAAGTTTTTTTTGCGGTCTTCAAAGTCCATACCTAACCACTTGACCTGTTGAGCCGATTATCCATAAATCCTTGTGGTTTGTGTGAAATAGCATTGCGTCTACTTGATTTTTAAGCCTAAATGGCTTGATCCGGATTAGTGTTGTTTATGTGATCCTGATGTTTACTTTGCTAGTGCTTGTAACTAAGATCCCTTTTTCTCAGGACTCACAAATCCACGAGGTACAGATGCGAGAAAGCTATTTTGTACCCTTTGAGCCAATCGAATGGCTCGAAAACTTGCATGTGGCTAGGACAGACATGGAGCTTTGAAAGTGTGTCCCAAATTCTTTGTATGTGTCATGGTCCGTCTTTTACAGCCAAATACAACTGTGGCAGGGCAAAAAAGTCATTTGCTAAATTTTGATAGCATGTAGTTTCAAAGGGAGAAGGAATTTGAAAAAATCCAGACACACTTTAAAAGCTCAGGATCTGCACTTTCTGCTGATGTAAGTCAGATTCTGTTACCTCAAACGCAAAGGTACAAAATAGCTTTTGAAGGTGGTGTACTTTTTAAGCAATAAATTTGCCTGGAAAATGTCATTTTACAATGTTTGCCAGTAATTTTGATACGGTTAAAATCCCAAATTTCTTTTGCTTCGAATGATGTACAGTTTACCAAGATTCCGTTAATATTTCGGTTTTTAGGGAGCGAAAACCAAATTTCGTGTCACAAACGTTTACCGTAACCTTAAGTCTAGCTTCGAGGAAGAGTTTATGAACCGTTTTTATCATGATTTGCCCAGTCCTAGCGTACGTGCTTATATTTGAATTAGGTTTGCCTCGAAAGCCACAATTTAGGGCGCAGCTCCTCTACCAACATCAGGCAGCAATGTATTAAATCACATGAATTTTATTGCAGCTTAAACTTTGATCATCACTTCTGAGTGAATCTGCTTGAAGGTGATTAGGCCCGCTTAGCATTTCGTTCGAGGAATGTTATATGAGATAAGAAAATATCAAGAGAACTTAATAGCTAAATTAAGTTGTCAATTCCAGCTTCTTGGTTCAAATGAGATGATTGAATGCGATTCGAACAGAGAATATCTCATGGACACACAACATTCAACTGTGGGTGGTTTCAGCAAGTGGCCTGATTTTCATCCAGGTAATGCTTTATTTGTAGTTTGATCTTAGCTGCAACAAACTAAATTTCATTTCATTTCATTTCAAATTTTTAAGGAAGGTAGCCCTTCATCAACATCAAGGATGATTTTCAAGGGGCCTTCCACTAACAAACTTACAAATTAAGATATATTGGGAAAAAAGACTAAACTAACCTATTTACAATTTTCATAAAATACTAATTAAAACCCTATGATCTAAGATAAATATTAACGATAAAAAGAAATCCAATTACATATATACACCTACTATTTGTCAACTTTTTTGAATTTATATAAACATAGTGGATGCCTGCTTCTGCTCAGGTGAGACTTGAGAGGCGATTCCAAGCAATTTATCTCAAGTTAGATATCACTTCGGGTTTAATAGTATGCCTCTCCCATCTCCTGTGTTTAAATTCAGCGAATTTTGCATTAAAGGCACACTGTCATAGTACTGGTTGGATAAACAAGACAATGAAGAAGAAAAGAATTAGGCAAGGTTCAATAATTTTGCTGTACAGTGAGATTCACGAATTGATTTATTCTCGAAACAAAGTATGACCCGACCGAGAGCATAAAGGGTTGGTAATTACTCAGAAGCCAGAACGTTGTTTATGCTTTCAACAGCACAACTAGCCATTCACAACCACGACAGTGTGCCTTTAATCAATAGCTACGCCTTTCTGGCATGGTTTCGAAAGTTGAAAAGCTCCTAAATTAGATTTTCTACTATTGTTGGAATTTTTCAACATCTTCCGTATTAAAGTTACAGGGCCTCTTTTAACATACAAACTAGGGGGGCAAAAGTCCCCCCCCAGTCCTGCTTGCTTACCCCTCCAGTTACAATTTTTTACAGTGTTTTGCCCCCCCCCCCTAGTAAATGGTCCCTTTTTTTGTTTTGCTGTTCTTAAGCCCCTTTTCAGGCCTTTCGGAACCTTTTTATGAAATCGAATAGCTTATCTTTCCAATGCAGTACTCATAAAAGCAGAAGAAACTTGCTGAAATGCTTCCATTTTCTCGGCTCTCGGTTATCATGCAAACATCGATGCATCAGACACTCCTGGTGCTATGAATTTTCAAAAGTGGGGAATATTTTTTCAGCTCACCCAGCTCGCTAGTCCATGTTTCTATCCAAGAAATGCCTTCTTGGCCTACGCGGTTATTTATAAGAAATTGGTTTATAAGGAACTAGTACTAAGATGGCCAAAATTGTAAGAATCCCTAGTACTATGTCTGAGAAGTGTTAAGAAACTCTTCAAAGTTAAAAGAATGGATTTCATTGCAAATTAGATCGTTGAACCTTACTAACCATTTGTGTTTTCATCATGACAGAACACTGTTTATTCCTATATAATGTATATCAAAAACATTTCCGCGGCAGTGTTAGCGACAAAATTGACAATTCATGCATTCAAAGAATAAGAAACCAATTAAGAAACTTTTAGTATTAAAATGGACAAAATTTTATGTTTTAAGAAAATTTTAGTACTATGGCCTGATCCAATTTTCTTATAAAAACGTGTATAGGTGACAATAGATTGGCTGTTACTACAGTGTGTGCATAATGGATGGCCAGTTCGATGTGATAACTGGGTTAAAGGTGAAAAATAGCTACCAGAGCGATTTTAGCATCAAAGATTTAAAAAATTTTCCCAGGAGAGCATGCTCCTGGACACACCTAGATGGACGCGCCATTGGCGTACCTTTAGAATCTCACTTTGCAAAAGGCCCATGCTTTTTCTGACCCTGGGGCACCCATAAATCCTCTCCTCGTCCTGATCACAAAGATGAACAGCATAATAGTAGTGATTGGCCTTCTACCATAATTTATGCCTGGTAAGAAATACAGACTTTACTAAAGAGTTCATAAAGAGAAATATTTCTTGCATCAAAAATGAGGTCCCCTGCTTGAAACTTGCCCCCCCCCAAGTTATGATTCCTTAAAAGAGGCCCTGTGAAGTTATGAAATTGATTTGTGTCCCATATACATACCGAGTGTCCCAAGAAAAGCTTCTCGTTTGAACAGTTCCAAAGAAAATGCCATTGTCTCGTTTCGAACGATATAAACGGCAATCTCTTGCTTAAAGGACAAGTCCAGGGTTGATAAAATTATTGTTAAAAAGCAAGCTTACCAACTGCTGAACACCAGTCGTGAGTTCTTTCCAAGTTGTCGTGGCTTGAGCTTTCATAAATTTGACGATTAATCTTCGTAAGTGAGGCCAAATATCGTCGCCATTTTGTTTTTGTACAAGTGTGCGGAGGCTTGAGATGGAAGCTAGCAATGTGGATGGTATAATATCACATTTAACAGCCTCGTTCAGGTTTCTGAAAATTCTTATCTAATTGAGCGCATCGTCTATTAACCCAAGGGTTGTATGATGTGAAGATTAGGCAAAATGACGTCATTTCGCACTTCTTAGCAAATTGAAATATGCAATTTCGCAGATTAAAAAAGAACACAATTGAAAAAAAGTACTACACACCATTCACAACAGTGTAATCTCTTGAATTATCAACAATTATGCCAACCCCGGACTTTTAAGGCTAACTTGGATCCATATAATTTTTCCGGAATATTTATTTAATTGTAAGACCTCCAAAATATGAATTTTCTGAATTCTTACGCTCGACAAACCCTTAAGAAAGTGAAAAGTCTAGCGACGGAGATATGTTCCATTCCCGCCATGATTTACATCACAGGTATGAAGACATAGAACCGCTTGTCGATTTCACAAATTGGTATTCAAAACCAGGATTGCGCTAAAGTGCGGACCACAGGACCTTGTCTTGTGTAGTGTAATTTTTCTTCGAATAGTAAGCAAAGTAGTGATGGAGCTCAAGCTCCGCACTGTTGGAAATAAGTTAAAAAGTAGAATTTCCGTGGAATTTGAGGTACAATTTTTACGATTTCATTGATAGACCGTTCTAGCTCTCTCTGGAGCGTTTGAGGTATGCCGTTTTTACAGTAAACTAGTTATAGAAAATCAATGCACGCAGATACAGAAATGAAAGAATACTTAAATCTAAATTGAGCATTGTGTACTAGATTTCTTTTGCAAATTTCATCAAATAACACAATCTCAATTTCAACTTCAACACAATTTCAACACAACTTCAACACAATTTTAACGCAACTTCAACACAATTTTAACACAATTTCACTAAAATAACAGGTCAAATCGGGAAGCTTTTTGGACACCCGGTACCTTTCATCGCTGTTATATTGCCTACAAATAAAGTACAAAAGATTGGGGGGGGGGTGGTTTTAATCATCCTGATGGCTTCAAAAACTTTTGACCTTGATGCGCCATTGTAAGCATTTTGATGGAACTTTGAAGTTTCATGTGGATCTTTGACCCTTGCTGCTACTTGTTGTGAGTGTATGAATGAGCCATTGCCTCTCCCATACTAGAGATCAGCTGTCAATCATTCTCTTCGTCGTCCAGGTAAAACCACGTTTCTCATTTTGAAGATCTTTTTCTCGTTGTGACAGTTATTGTAACAGTGGCCGGTGATTGAGGGTTGCATAACCAACGGGCAATTCTAATATTCCATGATCTGAGCCATATTTGATACAAACTTACATTACACTACTATTTGATATGTGCACCTTTTAGTGCGCTGCATGAAGTTTTCATTGCTATGTGATTTCGAGGGCCACCTTCACTTATCATTCGTGGGGAATGAGCCATTTAGAAAATTCTACCCATAATTCTGCAGATTTTCGATGAATTTTTCGGGGCAATGTTATGGCCAAGCGTCAAAGTTCTTGAAGTCAGGAATATTTCTTGTAAGCTTGCAGAATTTCATCGCAGCTGCATCTGCCTTCTTGAAAGGATTTCCTGGAAACACATAACTCCGAAGTATACAATGCACAACTCTGTTTTCTTGTAGATGTTCTTCATACATACTTTGGACTTTGTGGCTTATCTCTTATGAATGAGCCCGAACTTGCACCGGTAGATGCATCCTTAAGTATTTCAAAGCGAGCCAAAGAACATCTTGATAAATTGCATCAGAGTTGGAGGTAGAAATTTTCTTATCCGTAGTCTTTTAATGTAATGTTTCGCAATGATAGTAGTCACACATCGGTAATTTTCTATCAGTTCTTCTTTCAGTCAAGTCACAGGAGCCCTAATCGCGTATTATGAGGGCCTAGCTCAGGTGGGGCAATTTACACTGTTGCTATTTCCTAACTGCAAAATAAAGGCAGTAGTACTTGCCCTTTGAAGAAGAAATATGAAGTTCATACCGTTAAGGGCTGATTTTTTATCTACTGTACATGTCTTTCCTATTGCTCAGAAATCATTGCATCATCCTGCGGCTTTGACAGCATCGGCTATTCATTTGAATTCCACAACTCCGTTGCTGTTGCTGTTGCTGTACTACAATAACGCAATATTATTGGTTATGTATGTCGTACAATATGTATACAGTAATATACAATGGACGCAGCTCATCTACCCGCTTAATGGGAATCGACATAGTTAAGAGCTGGCCCAGGCCAAGTTGAAAAGGTAATCCATCGTATATGGTAACTTTGACACCTGCTGTGTCATTGTGTGGCGTAAGAAACAATGGATTTTTGGGTGTTTGTTTAGTTTATTCATAGCGGCTAAGAGATATAGTCTATGCCCTTAAAAATAACCACAGTTTTGTTTTCGTGCAATCTCTGTGAATTTTGCAGTAAACGCTCAATTCTTTGCATAAAATGTTGTGTTCTCCAGCTTTTGAAATTAATGCTCCATGCATTTGTTTCCAATTTCCTCCGTGAATAATTTGAAACAAGTGTGAATAAAACTCATCTTTGCGACAGTTTGAAATCTGCCGAGACTTGGTCCCTTCATCCTGTTCACAGCAAAGAGGACTGAAGCTCGTCATTCGAACGAAATTCGTCGCAAATCACAGTTTATTCCCCGGATCTTTCCCAATAAGGAATGTTGGCTGCAGGAGATTAGGGATCCAGGGGACTAAACCGTGATTTACGGCGAATTTCGTTTGAATATGATACGTCGGTGCTCTTTGATGTTGACATGATGGTGGAACCAAGCCCCAGCAGATTTCAAACCGTCATGGAAATACGCTTTGTTTTGCATTTGTTTCAAATCATTTCACGCAGAAGAGTGAAGACAAATGCATCAATACATGTTGTAAAATCTACGCAACCAATGATAGACCTGTCCACAATTTGGAGAAAGGGACTGGTGAGAGCGCAGCCTATTCTGATTGCCTTGGCAGCAGTGCGTAATCAAGGGATTTCCATAATAATAATAATAATAATAATAATAATAATAATAATAATAATAATAATAATAATAATAATAATAATAATAATAATAATAATAATAATAATAATAATAATAATAATAATAATAATAATAATAATAATAATAATAATAATAATAATAATAATAATAATAATAATAATAATAATAATAATAATAATAATAATAATAATAATAATAATAATAATAATGATGATAATAATAATAATAATAATAATAATAATAATAATAATAATAATAATAATAATAATAATAATAATAATAATAATAATAATAATAAAGAAACACAACTGCAATTTTGCTAAAAACGTTTCGATTTAAAATCTTCCTCAGTTTACTTACAATTGGGGACAAGCCAGGTTTTATACGTTGTAAACAAAATTAAAATTAACATAAAATTTCCATAAAATCAAAATTAGAATACCCTTGATACAACTCGAATTATGAACATAAAATACATTACAACGTAAACAAAATTAACAGAAACCTAGGCCTGATTCACACCGGGTCTCCCGGGCCACCAGGGCAGCGCAAAAAAACCCGAAAGACAAAGAACTGGAGTTTAAGTCTCTGTCTCTCGGGTCCCCCCGCACGACCCCAACAGACCCAAAAGACCCAGCGCGAACCAGGCTTTAAGATAAAAACAAGAATAAAATACTACACCTTCCAAACCATAGAGTTACAATAATAATAATACAGCCTATCTTTTTGGTTTCTTTACCCAAATGGGATTGAGAGTGTCCTCCGTAGCAGAATCCTAATTTCCAAGGGAACAGAAAAAGAGACGCTAGCCAGTAACCCTCCAAGGATAATAATAATAATAATAATAATAATAATAATAATAATAATAATAATAATAATAATAATAATAATAATAATAATAATAATAATAATAATAATAATAATAATAATGATAATAATAATAATAATAATAATAATAATAGTAATAGTAATAGTAATTATAATAATAATAAATAATAATAATAATAATAATAATAATAATAATAATAATAATAATAATAATAATAATAATAATAATAATAATAATAATAATAATAATAATACATTTAGGAAAACACAACTGTTTTATATCATACGTTTCAATGTAAAATCTTCTTCTGTGTAATAATACATTTCTTTATAGTTGGCTAAAGGAATAGAATAGTTATGCAAACTAATAAAGGCCAACTGGTGTTACCTATTTACAATTTTCTTTCATCTACATATTAAACAATTACAGTTGGATCCCGTCCAATTTTTAATATTGTTTTTAAACTGACAGACGCTATTTGCAGATTTTATTGTGTCAGGGAGTGCGTTCCAAAGTGTGCTTCCTCTAAAAGTCAATGAATTATTCCCGTATCTCAAAGTCCTCGTTTCTGGAAGTTGGACGAGATCCTTTACTCTCAGATCATAGTTAACGGGTTTACGTTTGAAGAAGTCCCATAAGAAGGAGGGATTGTCAGAGGTTAAGCATTTATAGACCTCCAGCATTAGCTTTTGCAAGTTTCTTGTATGTATTGTGTGTTCTCCCCTCTTACGAAGGAGTTCTTCAAACGTAGACTCATAGTCATCTAACAGCACTCTCAGGGCACGTTTATGAAGTCTGTTGATATCATCGTTTGATGTTTTTCCACAGAACATCCAGATCAACGGGCAGTAATTGAAATTGGACAGTATAAAAGAATTGTATAATATGGTGCTCTTCTCATAGTCGAGATTTTGAGCAATCCTAGAAAAGGCCCTAACTTTGTTTGATGCCTTTTTGCATATTGACTGTACATGCTGCTTGAAGTTCAGTTTTGAGTCAATTGTAATACCCAATAGTTTCACACTGTCAGTCATCTGAACGACATTTCCATTTATGTCAATACACAGTTTGGGATCGTCTTTTAGGCCCAGGAACATTAGTTGAAATTTCTCAGGATTTGCAACCATCTCGTTGTCTTGGTACCAATCTATAGCAATTTTCATGTCCTTCTCAATGTTTGAAATGACGGAATCTAGGTTTTTCCCACTCGCATAGATCGTGTTGTCATCCGCAAAATTGCATACTTGAGAGTGCTGCATGTCGTAGAAGAAATCATTTATAAATAAATTAAATAGGAAGGGTCCCAAAACAGACCCCTGTGGAGCACCTGATTTGATTTCTTGCCAACTGCTACACGTAGAACCTATTTTTACTCATTGTTTCCTCCCAACAAGGTAACTGTGTATGAGTTTTACACTATCTACACTGAACCCATAGGCCTCCATCTTTGCAAGAAGGAGGTCATGTGGCAGACAGTCATATGCCTTCGAGAGGTCCATCAGCACCATTCCACATACACCAGACTGATCGATACTCCCACGAATTGTTTCGATAACCTTAAAAAGAGCATGTTGGGTGCTGTGTCCCTCTCTAAATCCACAAATGATATTGGAGAGCTTTGATTCCATGAACAGCACCATTTGCTTTTTTAGGAGTCTTTCAATCACTTTTGAGAAAGAGGATAATACACTGATAGGTCTATAATTCTTTTTCGTAGTGCTGATTCCATTTTCAAATCGTGGTGAGACATCAGCTAGTTTTAATGCATCAGGGAAGGTGCATGATTGGACCATCGAGTTGGCAATGCTTGTTACCTTGTTGAAAGAAAGATCTGAGGTCATTTTTATTATTTGTGTAGGAATATCTCCACTAGATAGTTGTTTTGGTTGCATTAAGGTGGTTGATTTCATCCCATACCTCTGAAAACTCAAAAGCCTGAAAAGCAAATTTATTTGTTTCGTTAACCCTCTCTTTGATTCGAATAATGCTTGGATGCTCACTATATCTTAAGACAGCTAGATGTGCTGGATGCAGTGATGGGTCACTAATTATCCTACAGGGGGCCCTATCAATATCAAGTGCCTCTGTTATGTTTACAAAGTAGGTGTTAAAGCACTCAGTGACATCCTCATCATTCGAAAGAAGGACTCCATCCTCAACTAGGGTCTAGGGTAATTTTCTCTGTAGCACTTGAACATTTGTCAGACATTAAAGGCTTGAAAGTGCGCCAAAATGCTTTTTCGTTACCCAACTCCTTTGGGTCAAGTTTCTTATAGAATTCAATTTTTGATTGCTTATTCATCTTAACAACCAAGTTTCTTTGCTTCTTATATTTCCTAATATCCTCATGAGAATGAGTTTTGTTAGCAATCCCCTTTAGCCTTGTCCGTTTCATCACCTTGGTTTCATCATGGCTTTTCTTAGGTCCTTTGTCATATGGGGTTTGCTTCGGTGATACCCGTACTGCTTGTGTCTCTGTGGAGGCTCTGTGGAAACTCGAGTTATTTTCGAATTATTTACACCTTTCAAGAGTTACATTATACTTGTTAAGGAAGGTAAAGGTTTTCCTGCATTAATTAGGTGTTTTGCCATCCTTCCGTCCATTTTTGATTGTATTTCGAGCCACGCTACTGTATTTGTTGGTTCAAGTTTGAAGTTTGGCCTGTTGATAGGTTGGGCCTAAACTGAGTCGCTGCCATCAATGGTCGCTACAAAGCTGGAGACATATACCTGCAATAATATGGCTTGAAATACACTCAGCAATGGGTGAAAGGATGACCTGATGGCTAATGACCCAGGGAAAACATTTACCATGATAAGCAAGTGCTGTTAAACTGTTGAAATATGCAAATTCCTCTTACATTGTTTCCTCTATAATCATTTTGTTCACACTCATATCTAAGTCAGGTTTGGCGAAAAGGAGTAGGTTACAGAGTGATTTGGAGTCAATGTCCGAAACGTTGAACTCAAGAATGTTTTCGAGATGACCAAAAAGATCTTGCCGTTTTATGCCATACAATGGGCAGTTTAGGAGAAAGTGTTCATTATCCTCATTTGCCTTTCCGCTGCCGCAAATTGGGCCCAAACAATCAAAATTGTGCCGAAATTTGTGCTCATTTAAATTACTAAATTTGACATGAAGTTTGTCAATCACTTGATGCCACTGATGTCGTGGACATTGAATAACGGATTCCTTGGTTGCCTAATTATGGTCAAAAGTTTCTTTTTAAGTTCACCAAGGGAAGCCCTATCTTTGATCTCATTACTAAGTAAATTCCATTCGTAGAGGGCGTTGTGTATTTAGGTGCTTGAAAGCGAAAAGTTCTTGGAATGTTTGGATCATAGGCCCGTGCATGCCTAAGATTGTAGGAGAGATTGCGCTCAGGGGAAATTTCTTCAAATAGATACTGCGGAGTCGTAGACATTTTTAGGCTGTAAAAATGACATAAACGTCTATACCACCGTCTCTCGTAAAGGTTTTCCTATCCCAATTCCTAATAAAGTCTTTGCCTATTGGCGCCTCTCCAAGCACCAGTCTCTGCAAGTGCCGCAGAGTACAAGTTTGTTCAAGTTCAAGTTTTTTCAAGTGTTGTCGCCAGGTCCATAGACATACTTTGATCAAATCTATGATATGTTATGTCCCCATAGTCCAGATATAGTCTTACATACAATTTGTAAACTTGGTCAATAACGTCCCTTCATACGTATTTCGAAAGGTATCTTATAATGCCGATACCAGTTTTTGCCTTCATAATTGCTTCACGAATATGGCTTTGGAAGTAAAGTTTAGGGTCCAATATCAGTCCTAAGTTTTTGTGTTCCGGTTTCCTTTCAACTTCAGTGTTACCAAGACACAGGTTTGGGTGATCGGGTTTCCTCTTTTTGGCGGAAAAAACTACTTTTTCAATTTGTTGGCTTTGAATTCCATTTTCCATTGCCATGTCCATAAACGTACTCTTTCCAAACCCCTACTAAGTTTTTGCGCAGTTGTGGCCTCATCACGAAAAACCGAAAAGAGCGATGTGTTGTCGGCAAACATTTTTGTCGGCAAACATTTTTACATCGCTATCAACATTTTCAACGAGATCATTGAAGTAATCTAAGAAAAATGAAGGACCGAGCACTGATCCTTGGGGTACCCCTGCAGATATAGATTTACATTCTGAGCTTTTTCCGTTTGACAGAGCATGCTGTTTCCGGTCTATTAAAAAGTTTCGAATCAAGATCATAACATTTCCAGCAAAGCCATTGCACACACCCGGTCGAAAGCCTTTGAAAGGTCCAAGAAGGCAACTCGTGTTTCTCTGCTTGGAGATGCTTCAAAACTAACACAAAATCTTGTTTGTTACGGCCAGTAGCTGGTTTATTGTCGAGTCTCTTGAACGAAAGCCTGATTGATTTTGGGTTAAAGGCAAACTGTCGTGGTTGTGATTGGCCAGTTGTGATGTTGAAATCAATACCAAACCTTTTTGTTCTAGGATCCTTCTTTGTTTCGAGAATAAAGGGAATCACATCATTATCATCTTCGTGAATTCCACTGTACAGCGAAATTACTGAAGCTTGCCTAATTCTTTTCTTCTTGATTGTCTTGTTTACCCAATCGGCGCCACGGCAGTGTGCGTTTAAGAGGTTGTTCTCACATAGATGGCAGTAGAGTGTATCAATTAAGAGTTTATCAAAATTTTTCCAAAAATAGGTAGCAAAGAAATTGGTCGCCGGAGTCGCCAGAAATTGATCGCCAGAAGTCGCCAGCAACTTGATGCTACCTATCGTGACCCCCCCCCCCGTTATGGCAGTTTACAGGTTTCTAGCACCAACTTAGTCTTGCTTCATACGAATGACATGTTAGATCCCATAGATAAATCTATTAGGAAATGTCCTGCTCATCGGAGTAGTTGCTAAGTCAAATGAATTCCCTTAGCTGTAACAAATATGAATTTAGGATTTGATTGTTCATATATGCATGACCTTTTTGGTATTATGGCTTAGCTATTTGGTATGACATTTGTCTATGAATATTACGAATGAAAAGTCAACTCAAATCTAAATCTGCTTGATTTTACAGTAAGTTTTCAAGTAAGTTTTCAAGTAAGTAAGTTTTTCAAGAAAGGGGCCTTTTCCATCCATTTCAGTTCAGTTCAGTTCAGTTCAGTTCACTCCATTCATCTTATATTCCATTAAATGCAAAAACTCTAAGATTGGACTACTTAAAAAACTTGGAATAACTACGTAATTCAATGCACATAAAAAACAGAAAGATACATGGGAGACTATAGGATTGGTGTGAAGGGGAATTCTTAACGAAGAACTCCATCTGTAGCAAAGCCAAGCGAGGAGAGAACGCCCTCTTAGATAATAATTCTAGAAATTATTGGTAATTGTGACCGTCCACAATACTTTTTGAATAATTGTTTTCATAAAAGTAGGTTTTGAGTTTTAGCCTAAAGACATTGACGGCTGATGACCTTTCTGTGTCTACAGGAATGTTATTCCAGCACTTTCTAGCTTACTGATTGGAGACTGCATTCACTGGTGTTTTGCTGAGTTAGAAAACTATCATCCTTGCCAGCCTGTCTTGTACTATATTGATGAACAGATTCCAAAGATTTAAAGAAATTGTGAAAGCAATTAGGAGAGATTTTATGAACAGTTCATATACAGAAAGATACTGAACGATATGTCAGATGACGGAAATGGCGTTTAGAGCAGGTCATGCCGTTTGCTGCTCCTACAAAAATTTACTTAATACTCAGTTTTGTTGTGCTTCCTGTGATCTCAGACAGGATCAAGATCAAGATCAGCTGCAGCTTGAGAATGTTGTTGAAGCTATTTTTATAAATATTGTTGAACTAGAAACCATGGCTTCCAGTCTTACTTGCCGCGTCGGCCACCTTCGATTTGGAAAGTCAAAGAAGCAAAGCTTTTTCAGGAGCTGGATTAGCCGTTATTAATGATAAAAAAATGCATAACTTTTCGATTGCTTAAGGCTTCTTGTTTGGTAAGAATTATGCTCAATGGTGATGTTCAATTTAAGTTCAGGCCTGACTGAACTGTGGTTAATCCTACCTCTCCCATGCGAAGGAGCTATAGTATAAATCCAGTTCAGAGAATGACGTCACCTCCTTTCACTTTCAGTTTAGAACACACAGACAGGCTGTGTTGGTTTCCCCTAGGTGGATTAGCCAGCCAAATACCATTACGACAAACTCAGAGGAAAGGAATTTTATCCTACGCGAACAGTGCCAAGAAATGATGAAGTGCCCCTAGCATTGCAATACCTAGGATTAACACCTTGGAGATTTGAATAACAGCATTCTTTGCTTTTAACCAAAAGGCACCATTAAGATTCCAGACTGGTGAGTTGGATTGGACCAATGAAAATACAACTCCTAGCCATGTGAGTTTGCTTGACCAATCAGAGGTCAGGCCCAAACTTCCCTGGCCATAAATGTTCAGCACATGGTGAAAAACCCCTCTTCGTTTTCACCTCGAGTTAAACGACGTATGCTGATCTAAGTAACGATATCGCTGAAAAGTTTGATTAAAAACTTGACGAATCAATAAAGGAAATTGGCAACATCAGTAGCAATACATTTAACTGGTAGCAGAGAAGCCTGTTTTGTAGGCAGCAAAGGCCACGACGGGAAGCTGTCCCAAGCTGTGAGTTGAGTGAGGATGCTGGCAGCGAAGAACAGTGCCAAGATTCAAGGCAGGAACGTCAAAGCATGTTTTTCCGAGGTCTGAAGCTGGATCTCTCCAATACTGAATAAAGTGCTTCATGACGGGCTACTGAATATGGCCTAGTGACGACTACGGAACGACAGTTGGGATTTCTGAACAGATCACCCTCGCTTGCCGCAAATGGAAAGTTACACAAACACAGCACAGACGTCAGACATACAGCTAAGTATTTCATTTGATTACATTATATGATTTTATTAAGGACTTAACTCTATTTGTCGAGCAGGACGCTCAATTTGGCTTCAATATGGAAATAGGCATCACACCTGGTTTCACTCAAAACAAACATTTAGTGATTTCCAACAGAGATCGTACCAATGTCTGGCACGCTGACGCCCTGAATCGACCTTGTCCAGCTGAAGCTCAGCACAATATGTGTACTTGACCACGCACACGGTACAAATAACTGCTTCCTATTATATTTCTTGGTGCTTTCCTTAGGCCTTGGCATTCTAATAGTCATCAACAATCTACATAGTTAAGGCAACCCGCAGGAACCGCCACCAATACAAATCATCTGTGTACACTATCAGTTTCTCTCGTAGAAATGAATGCTGATCAACATTTTGCTTGTTGGTTTATCGAAAGACATTTGGCGTCGCGTATCAGTGCACCACCATTGGCAACGATGGGAAGCAGTGAACAGAAGACAAGCTCAGAGCTAAGTGTTTTATCGCTTATTATATGACAAACTTGGGGGGCTTAATCTACGTGCTGGGGGCAAGACGTCCAATCCTGTTCAATTAGTGTGGAATTACGAATAAAAACTAGTCTTATGGAATCATACTTTGCAACATCTGTTAGGAGTGGCTCATTTCATATCATAGGACGACAATGGGGACTCAAGTCTACCCGAGGGGCATTGCACTTAAAAAGCCTCGTACACTTTGGAAAAATCCTTTGGTTCCCTAGAAGAATTACGTCACAAATCGAAAAAACCAATCTTTTGTTCTGAAAACTCTGGTAGGCTTCTTCAATGAGTGAGGTGCACCTAGAATCTACCTGTCACGCAATAAGTTCATCCCTCTTAAATGTTCAAAGTTAGAGGAATAAAAAATTTACGGGCTTTCACATTCCTTGAAGAAAAAGATATGGCTAAATGTATTTGGTGGGATTCGATTTCTAACTTTGTCTTACCCGGATCATGTTTAACAAATAGTTTACCCTTTGAGAGCTCTAATATACATCAACAAGAGGCCGACCAGCTTGAACACGATAGCAACAATTTGAAAGTTGCATACAGTCCACAATGGCAACAAATATGGAGATAGTTTGGATTGGGGATATCTGGTTGAAATGTTTCAATTGAAATCCAACCAATGTAATTTACACGAAATTTTGTATTAGAAACCGAGAAATTTTGGCCAGTACTGAAAGTTTCTAAAAAATCATCGGATTTTGCTGATAAGTTTCTTAAGGGCTTTTTGCGATCTTCATGTTGACTACCTGTCCCCTCCTGAAAATTTTAAAACAACGTTTCTTGAAGACTTTCGGATGTCAAAACATCGCTCAAGTACCTTGGGAGTAACATGATGCAGGAAACAAGTGAAAATAGAATAGAAATATGTCAGAGATTTCCTTTCTCGAAACAGTTTCTTAAGTTATATCCCAGCAATGGAGTTTCTTAATTTTTCGGTGATATGAGAGCGGGTTTCTTGTATCCAGTTTCGTAAAAAAAAAACATGGTTGTGTGCTTACGTTTTTAATAATTTGAAGGTGAAATTTTGCCCCCAAGGTCTTCTTCGCCAAAGCCTAAAATACCTTTCCTGGCCAAAAAAAAATATATATCTATTTATATATATATTTATATTTCCGAATTCATCCAAGCTGGCGAGGGGTCAAAATTCAAGTTATTCGAGGATCCATCAAGGAGTTAGATGTCTTTTGGTTTTCACTGTCATCGACGTCATCCCGATTGATAACCCGAGGCAAACCGCGGGGTCAAAACAATTGCTTACGTGGTACGGGAAAGTCCTGTGTCTGATTTTGAACGTGTTTTATTGATGCATTAACGTATGTATTGTGTATGCAGCAAAAGCTGCCAGAGTACAAACCATCTACCTGCATTAGTACTATCCTCTCATAGAATTGATCCGGATGAAATGGCTCAACAAAAAAAAAGACACATGACGACAACAGTGGCTATCAATCTATCACAATTCTGGCGGTCTATATTGCCCGTAGTGCGCTTAACGCAACGTATTTATCGCTTTGTTTAATTAATGCTACGTAGCCCAATGATCTAAGGGCTCAAAGGTATGAGGTATGAACATGATGGTCCTGCTTTTGTCCGAAAACCGGTGGTTCACGAAGGAAATTTTTTTTTTTTCGAACCACTTTGGTCCAAAATCTGGTCCCTTTCATGAAAAATTTCACTGTTGCTATCTTAAAAGTAGCAGACAAAAATAATAGGATTTATCAAGTGCAAATGTCTTAAAACCCGCTTCCCAGACAAAGGCAGAACCGCGGTGGTAGAGGAGTTGAGTCTTTTACCTCGGACTTGGCGGATGAAAGAGGAATAGCTCGTGTGAAAACTGGGGATGCTGGTTTTTGGGCTTGACTTTGGTGGACAGAAAGTGGACCAGCCTTCAGCTAAACTTAGGAAAAGGAAAACTGATTTGAGAAATCACTTTCGCTTAGGGCAAGGAGGTCGTACTGTAGGAGGCCACTGGAATACTTCTTCTGGCTGAACCAGTATTTCTTCACAAAATCCATCTACCGCTGACCAGCCTCTCCTCGTGCAAGTCCTGCTGGTCCTCATGCGCAGCAAACAAATATAAAGCCAGATATGAGAATAGTCCACGAGCGCGGCGGAGGGGTATCCGTGCAAAAAAAAAAAAAAACTTTTCATTAAGTAGCAAGATTTGAAAGCTTTTAGAAAGACATATCGCTCTTTGCATGCTTCACGGCCTTTCAATTTGATGCTACCTTGAGCTGACTGACGACCTTCATCAAATATATTGTCTGCACCAACACATACAAAGACGAATCAAACCTTGGACTTAGATGCATCAAGGTTCAAGGAAAGGAGTCCCGTCTCCAAGAGTTCTTCGGGAAGGCAGGAAGTCTGTCAGTTATGCAACCAAACACTTTGTTTACACCTTGGTCTTTATGAAAAACATGAAGAAGGCTCTGCCTTCAATACCATGGATTGCTAAAGCGATATCCTATTTTCAACGCAATTAGTTTCTAGCAGCGCCTCATATTGCTTTCTCCAGCAAAAGCCTCAGTGAGACCCCCTTTTGACCTCAAAACATGCAATGACCGTGGGCATTACTCACGAAGAAAGAATAACGAAGATTAAGCTCATACGGCAATTTTACCATGATTTTATTGTGTCTGGCTTTTAAAAGTTTCTTAAAAATCCTCAAAAATAGACTTTGCTTCATTACCAGTACCAACATACCAATCCCATACGTATAATATAAACTTTCTCGTCTATCTGGGGCAATCACACAAGTGTGATCAGTGGCAGGAAGTACTTTAAAACTGTACTTTCCCCAGAATAGACTCAGACATATCTTACATAAAACTGACTCCAAACGTATGCAATCAAGCTCTAAATCAATTAGCGGCTTAATTTTCCGAGAATTCTTTTTAGGTTTCATTCTCAGCACAAACCCAAAACAGCTTATTCCACCTTAACAGCAATGTCTGATATATTTTTACCGGAGGGGTACGTGAGTGTTGCCTTGGGAACTCGGCTCCCTCTCGGCACTCGCGCAACCTCCTTCGGATTGCTGGTTGCCAGCCATGACGACAGAGCCCCGGCACTCTGTATCGCTTGAGTATCGCCAGCACCCAACCAAGATGAACTGCAAGCATGGTCTGGCATTGCCTGCCCTTATGGGATATTGCATCCCTCGACGGGTCTTGCTCAACCATACCAGGTCTTCTTGCCACAATGCACTTCCAAGCCCCACATATAGTATTTTAAGTTACTGTGTATCTTGTATTAGTAGTTATTATGGTTGCTTCGTTAGCTTCATAGTATCATGTGAGAGCCTATCTTTTGCCCACTTCTTGCTTCGAACTTGCGTACCCTAGTCGGAAATTGGCGCGATAAAAAGAAAGAGCCCATGTACCCAGGGAGGGGTTGGATTAAATTTAAGTTCAGGCCTGACTGAACTGTGGTTAATCCTACCTCTCCCATGCGAAGGAGCTATAGTATAAATCCAGTTCAGAGAATGACGTCACCTCCTTTCACTTTCAGTTTAGAACACACAGACAGGCTGTGTTGGTTTCCCCTAGGTGGATTAGCCAGCCAAATACCATTACGACAAACTCAGAGGAAAGGAATTTTATCCTACGCGAACAGTGCCAAGAAATGATGAAGTGCCCCTAGCATTGCAATACCTAGGATTAACACCTTGGAGATTTGAATAACAGCATTCTTTGCTTTTAACCAAAAGGCACCATTAAGATTCCAGACTGGTGAGTTGGATTGGACCAATGAAAATACAACTCCTAGCCATGTGAGTTTGCTTGACCAATCAGAGGTCAGGCCCAAACTTCCCTGGCCATAAATGTTCAGCACATGGTGAAAAACCCCTCTTCGTTTTCACCTCGAGTTAAACGACGTATGCTGATCTAAGTAACGATATCGCTGAAAAGTTTCCCTCCCACCCTCCCACTGAGTAATTTAAACTCGTAGCCTGAGTGCACGATACGTGTGAAGTCTTAGCAAGCAACTTGATTCGCATGTAATTGAAACTCTATGCTTAGCTTTAGTCGTATCTCAATTATGAACTTTTCAAGCACAGAACTGACTTTTTCACCGGGTAGTAAATTCTAAATGAAGTGCAAGTAGTGGTGGCAGGAAGTACTTTAAAACTGTACTTTCCCCAGAATAGACTCAGACATATCTTACATAAAACTGACTCCAAACGTATGCAATCAAGCTCTAAATCAATTAGCGGCTTAATTTTCCGAGAATTCTTTTTAGGTTTCATTCTCAGCACAAACCCAAAACAGCTTATTCCACCTTAACAGCAATGTCTGATATATTTTTACCGGAGGGGTACGTGAGTGTTGCCTTGGGAACCCGGCTCCCTCTCGGCACTCGCGCAACCTCCTTCGGATTGCTGGTTGCCAGCCATGACGACAGAGCCCCGGCACTCTGTATCGCTTGAGTATCGCCAGCACCCAACCAAGATGAACTGCAAGCATGGTCTGGCATTGCCTGCCCTTATGGGATATTGCATCCCTCGACGGGTCTTGCTCAACCATACCAGGTCTTCTTGCCACAATGCACTTCCAAGCCCCACATATAGTATTTTAAGTTACTGTGTATCTTGTATTAGTAGTTATTATGGTTGCTTCGTTAGCTTCATAGTATCATGTGAGAGCCTATCTTTTGCCCACTTCTTGCTTCGAACTTGCGTACCCTAGTCGGAAATTGGCGCGATAAAAAGAAAGAGCCCATGTACCCAGGGAGGGGTTGGATTAATTGCAACCTAGGTCCGGATAATTCACGGGGCTTAGGCCATGATTGTGCACTTCTGTCGGGGTCAAGAACCTCCAGAGTTCAAAGTCCAAATGGAGTTGGACATGTCATCCCAGTAAGAGTGACGTAAAGGAATAAAATGTGGCCCACAAAGTTATGCATGATTCAACAGAGAAACCAAAGGAACTTGGCTAAACTTACATTAAATAGATCTCATAACATGCCTAATGAAGTGGCAGAATTACATAATGTAGATCTATTGGTAATCACAGAGTCTTAGCTGTCGTCAAATGATAACGTTGTGGTAAACAGACTGATTCCAGATGGCTAAAATTTATACACCAACTGCGTGAAGACAGAAAGGGAGGCGGTGTTGCAGTTCTTCACAGGAATTGACTGAGGAAACTAACATGTCCCCCGTGCAGTGGGTCAAAGATCATGCGCCCGTCAGAGCTTCAACCCTAAAATGCTACTGCGCATTACCTACTGCACGGGGGGACACATAAGATTCCTCGGACAAAGCATATCTCGTCTCCCCAACGAGGAATGGTACAGATGTTAAAATCGAAAGACAGGGAATTACAAAATCCTTGGAACATATTGCTTGATGCGTCACATGCGAGAATAGATCTTTTGAGCTCATGGCTATTTATCGTCGTGGAATAAATCCAAAGGATGGAATGGCAGTTCCTATCCCTACCTTTTTGGAATTTCATGGAAAATTCTTGATAGCCACGATACTGCAACGTACGACTGATTGCTGGTGACTTTTGTCAACGATGACAAGTCTGAGGCAACTCAATGGAGTGAAATTCTGTGTACTGATACTGCAGCTCTTGCAAATTTCAAGACAGCTTTGCATGACTACAACGCTTGTTACGTGGCTGCTTACTGCACTCCAATAAAATTCGACTGGGCGTACTGCGAAGTCGTCGATTGCCTGCAAAATGTGCTATATGTGAGCTTGAAGGGTGTCACATCCCAATACCCCCCCCCACCATTTTTAGCCTTTGTGCCGACCAATCAAAAATCTCGCTGCCTGGTTCCCTGCAGCCATCTGGTATAACAGTTGATATCGTAATACATCAACCCCAGAATCTGAAACTACAAAATCATTTTACATCATTTTGACTGGACAACTATTGCTCTGTGTATTTTGTCACAAAAACTGGAATGCGAATAACATAGGTGGCGAATAAGCATAATTCATTTTGTGATGACTGTTGTTCCTCCTCGCTGTTTGATGCAAAGGAAACCTGAGCTCTTCGGTTTTCAGCGCTTTCTGTTATATTTCCCTCGCACCTCGCTGGATTTTCGTTTTTGGCTCCTTCCTCGCGGAAAAAAGCAAGTCCTCGGCTCCTTGTGGTTAAAAAGTAGCCTCCTCGCCTCCTCATTCTCCTCGGACTTAACTCACTTATACCCACACATGTACATTCACATAAACCGGTCGATTAAATTAAGCCAAATGTAACTCAGCTACCATACCAAGTTCATTTTTGTAAAGTTCCCTGTCATAGAGGCTCGTTTCTCTGTTCCATTGTTCGTATATAGCTTCTCGTAATTGTACTTTAGTTGTATTTTTATATTATTGTTCTTCATGTGCGTGGCCCTGGGGTAGTCATGATATTTTGCTCCCCTTGGTATCGGTTGGTAGTATTGTGTAGTAGATCGTTCATAGTTGTAGGCAATTCGTAAATTGTAAATTTTTATGTGGAATTCATATATTCCCAAAAATTTTTTGAGGAATTTAACAGTGGGGCAGAAAATCTTTGTGATCACTTTGCAGTTAAATGTCAACTTACCCCCAAGAAGCTTGGCATTGAAAAGAAGGAAGTTACTTTCAGAAGGCTGAATCAGATTGATTTTGACAAGTTTAATTCAGATTTTTTCGAAGAGCTTAAAGGTTTTGACCAGTTATGTGCGTGACGTAACGGCTGCATAGAACAGCAGTTTGCTTGCTCTACTTGACAGACATGCCCCAGAGCAACCAAAGTTACCACTTTGCATAACAAGCATCAAGGTTCTTCGATTAAAGTCAGAAATGAAAAGAGAAGAGGTGGTAACTTGAGAGACATTGAAGTTTTGCTCGAATTTGGCCATGGAAAATTCAGGCAATTCAAACAGATTTTTCAATACTCAACAAAATGCTAGGAAAGAAAATTGAGCCCAAGTTGTCACCACGTGACTTGGCTTTGCAGGTAGCCGATGAATTTATGGAATATTCTATAGCAAAATAGAGGGAATGCAGGACCTCATCGACCAAACTATTGCTGCTAATGATTGTGATTGCAACTATGTTGAAGAACTGGAATGTAGGACCCGTATGTCAGCTTTTTTATAATCAATAAATTAAGAAACATTGTGCTATTCACGGTAGAAGTGGACACATGGTCATCGAGTTCCCAATCTGAGTGGCACTTAAGATAGATACAATTATTGTAATTTGCGAAATTGCGCAATTACGCTATTTCGCAATTTCGAAATTTTGCAGATTACAATAAGCCAAATAGATATGACCAGACTAGAATAGTTTATCAACGAAACATTACCACAAAGAGCACTACAATATGAAGGACGGAATGAGTACTTGCTGCGATGTACTCGAAAGTTTAAGGCAACTCTACCTTCGACCAAAGCCGCCCCCAGGAATTACAAAGTTGGTTTAGTATGTTAAACATCGTAGAATTTTGAGGAGTTAGCTCCTTAAAGAATGCGACCACACATCCGAAAAGCGACACAGCACGTTAAGTGCTATATTACCTCCCAAGCACAAAGCCATACCCCCAGAGAACCAATTCCTTAGAGATCACCTCCGAAAACGACATTCCGCGCCCTCCAAAGCAGAAAGCAGAGCCACCCTAACCTATTATCTTTGCCCTAAATAAATCTTTTTGTTGCTTCATATATGCCATCGTCGCTTCTAAGACGATACGATTTTCTATCTATCAATCAATCAATCAATCAATCAATCAATCAACAATTTATTTACAGTAGGCAAAAGAATTTAAAACAGCAAAGTTACTGCTAATTAAGGTCTACTATCTTAGAAATTAAGGGAAAATATATTACAGCCATTTAAAAATAAAGATTGATGCATATCATGTTAAGTACCCAACCTGTGGTATATATATTTTGCAAACTCTACAGTTGCAGCTCTCGCCCTTCCAACACTTGATATCGTTTTTGAAAATAGAAAGTGTGCTTGCTTGTTTGAATATATTTGGTTAAGTTGACCAAAGCCTGTTTCCTAGGAAGGATATAGTCTCAATTCCATATGTTGTTGTATGCACTTTTGGAAGCTGTGAGTCGTTACCGTGCCTTAGGTTGTAACCAGTATTCCGCTCAGCGAAAATATCCTTCATGAAAGTAGGACTTAAGCCAGACTTTGTTTTATTTCGGTCATAAGCAACTGTAGATTCTTTACGTGGATAGATACCAAATTCCTTTGCTCCAAAAGAGACTCAAATCTGTTTGATAGTCTTTGTACGCAAAACGCAATAATCTTTCATGGATATGATTTATTCTATGATTTAAAGTTCTGTCATTGAACATCCAAACAAGGAGGCAGTGCCTAAAATGAGATAAGACGAATGCTTGCATTACCTGCTTCAACTTTTCCGTGTCCATGTAGCAGGATATTCTTGCTAGGGCATGAAGTTTTTGACTGGCTTTTTTGCAAAGTGTTTTGACATGCTGTTTGAAGCTCAGTGTTTGATCAAACATTATTCCTAGAAGTTTCTCCTCTTTGCTTTCTTTCACGTTAGCCTCTCCTATTTTGACGTAGACTTCGTCGCTCTTTCCACCAAAGATCATTAAATGACATTTATCTTCATTTAACTTCATACCATCGTTTGGAAACCATTCACTTCTTGCGAGAGCGTCATCCTCTAATTTTGCGACAACATTCTCGACATTGGGACCACATGTATAACTTGTTGTGTCGTCCGTGTAATTGCAGACCTCAGTCTCTTCCAGGAACAGAAGCAAGTCATTCAAATATATGTTAAACAAAAGGGGCCCCAAGACTGAACCTTGTGGTACACCCAAAGAGGCTTTCGTCCACGAACTGAACGAACCATTCACCTTTACCCTCTGCCTCCTGTTATCGAGATAGCTATACACGAACAGCAAGGCAGATCTACTGAAAACAGCCCCTGCGATCCCTCCACTGTCTATCGACTTGTTACAGGTCTCTATGTGACGTAGAAGTGTATGCTGTGTGCCATAGCCCTCTCGAAAACCACATAGGAGTGGGGACAGGAATTTTTGGACGAAAGGCAGCATTTGATTTTGCATTAACCGTTCGAAAATTTTTGAGACCGATGGTAAAACAGTAATTGTTCGATAGTATGGTAAATCAGGACTCTCAAATTGCAGAAATTTTCAACCAGTATTTCGCAAACATCACAGATAGTCTAGGGATCACTATAAATGACTCACTTTTACTACCAAAAAGTGATATTCTAGACCCAATAGACCTTTTAGCTATTCTGAAAACGAATGTGTATCAAACGATATTTCATTACAATTTGTAGAATTTTCGAATGTGCACAATTGCGATCGAAGCTCCAACGCCACTCTATCGAACCTCGCGTATAAAATTGTATAAAAATATCGCTCGATCCAGGCTCTTTTGTAGAATAGCTAAAAGGTCTATTGACAAATCTGTTAAGAAATACGAAGCTCATCCAAGTATTTGCAAAATCAAAAATACTGTGAAGTTTTCAGACAAATTTGAATTCAGAAAGGTCACCACCGAAGAGGTTGCTATAAAGATCAGACAACTTAATCCGAGAAAAGCGTCTCCAGTTGACAGCATACCTGCAAAAATTCTAATGGAAAATTCCGACGTATTCTCTGTTGTCATACAGAGTTTGTTCAACTCTGGTTTATCCAGTGGTACTTTTCCCAAAGAGTTGAAGGCAGGAGATATAAGCTCGCTCTTCAAAAAGGAGGATGCCTTTACGAAAAAGAATTACCGACCGATTACAGTTTTACCATCGGTATCAAAAATTTATGAAAGATTGGTGCAAGATCAAATGCTACCTTTCGTCCAAAGTTTCCTGTCCTCACTCCTTTGTGGATTTCGAGAGGGCTATGGTACACAGCATGCACTGCTACGTTTTGTGGAAGCCTGCAAGAAGACTATAGACAACAGGGGCGTCGCAGGGGCTGTTTTGACGGACCTTTCGAAGGCTTTTGATTGTCTAATTCATGAACTATTAATTGCAAAATTGAATGCATATGGCTTCAGTAGATCTGCCTTGCTGTTTATTCATAGCTATCTCACTAACAGGAAGCAGAGGGTAAAGGTCAATGGTTCATTCAGCTCATGGACAGAAACCGTCCTAGGTGTACCACAAGGTTCGGTCTTGGGACCCCTTTTGTTTAATATATACCTGAATGACCTTTTTATGTTCCTGGAGGAGACCGAAATCTGTAATTATGCCGACGACACAACTATTTATGCGTGTGGTCCCAACATCGAAAATGTCATTATGCATTTAGAGAATGATGCCCTTAAGAAAGCTGAATGGTTTCCAAACAACTGCATGAAGCTGAATGAAGACAAATGCCACGTAATGATTTTTGGTGCAAAGGGGAGTAATGAAACAACAATCAAAATAGGCGAGGCCCGTGTGAAAGAAAGTACAGAGGAAAATCTTCTCGGTATAACATTTGATCAATCATTTTCTTTCAAGCAACACGTCAAGGCTCTTTGTAAAAAGGCTAGCCAAAAACTCCATGCTCTTGCTCGAATATCGCGATACATGGATACAGAAAAATTGCAGAGGTTAATGAGGGCGTTCGTTTTGTCTCATTTCAGTTACTGCCCGCTTGTTTGGATGTTCTATGATAGAGCTTTGAATCATAGAATAAATCATATTCATGAAAGGGCATTGCATATTGCGTACAAAGATTACGAGAATGATGTTGGTTTCCTCTTGGAACAATCTAAATCGGTACCAATCCATGTAAGGAATCTACAGTTGCTCATAACCGAAATTTATAAAACAAAATGCGGTCTGAATCCACCATTTATGAAGGATATTTTCTTGCAACGAAATATTAGTCACAGTCTAAGGCATGGCAATGACGCTCAACTGCCAAAAGTACGAACAACGTCCTTTGGAGTTGAGTCCATTGCTTACCTTGGAAATAAACTTTGGCAGCATTTACCACAAGAAATATAACAATCCAACGGCCTTCCTATTTTTAAAAAACAAATAAGATGTTGGAATGGGGGAAAATGCAACCGTAGACTTTGCAAAGTATATATCCCTAAAGTTGTGTTTCTAACAGGGTAAATTATTTCTTTTATTCTGATTTGTCCTGTAATTTTTCTAAAATATTTTGTTGTAAATAATTTGTATTGTAAATAGTAGGCCTAAATTAGCTGTAGATTAGCTATTCATTTTCTAGCCTACTCTAAATAGATCTGTAATAATAAAAAAAATAATAATAATAGTTCTTTTTTGAAATAGCATCCTCTTATTTAAAGAGAGAAGTTATATCTCCAGCCTTCAGTTCTTCCGGAAAGGTGCACTTAGACATATGTGAGTTAAACAAAGATTGGATAACCACACTAAATGCGTCAGAATTTTCTTTAATGATTCTTGCTGGTATACTATGAACTGGAGAAGCCTTTTTCGAATTAAGTTGTTTTATCTGAAAAGCAATATCACTAGTGGAAACCTCACTAAACTCAAATTTGTTGGCCATCTTGTCATTCTCTCTGATTTTGCGGATACTCGGAGAGCACCTTTTTCTTGACATCTGTAGGAAGCAAAACTGAGTCATTAATAGAAATCTCTAAACTATCTGTTATAGTTGCAAAATGATGGTTGAAAATCTCTGCAAACTTCTGAGTCCTTGCTTATCATTTTACCATTTTCAATAAGAGTCAAAGATGAGTTTACTTGGACCTTATCTGAACAGATTGGCTTGACAGCCTTCCAGAATTTACGATTATCCGTAACGTTACCAAGGTTGATATTCTGATAGTAATCAAATTTGGCCTTTCGTAGCAATTTAACACATTTGTTCCTCTGCTTTTTAAAGGCCCATTTCCACTTCAATCGCAATTCGCAGAACGAATGCGATTTGCGAGTTCTGTATTCCAAATGCCTGCGAATTCAATACACACTTCAAACTTATTCGCACGAATTTCGATTGTTTATTCAACCAATGAAATCTGTCTCCTTTTGGTAGCGCGTGGCGCCTTTGGCTCTTTGTTTCGTAATGTTGTTTCCTAATTGGCTGGCTTCAATCCGGGACAATGATTCACATGCGAACGTTCGCAAGAAATCAAACATTGCGAACAGGTCAAAATCGCATTGCGAACGTTTGCATGCGATTTGCGAACGATCGCATGCGAATTTCAAACAAAGGATCGCATGCGATTTGCGAATTGCGATTGAAGTGGAAATGGGCCTTAAGTGCCTTAAGATTTGCATCTGTTCTATTCTTGTGATACTTGTTACGTAGCCTAGTTCGGTGCATGTGTTCTTTTCGAAAGGCTTTTGTCATAAAAGGCCCGTCGTTTGCACGAATTGCTTTTTTCTTAACGGGTGCACGTTCGTTCAGTACGCGCATGACCCCAGCCTCAAAAGCACCATAGTCTGCGATCTCACTTAATTCAAATGAGACCATATGGACTAAATTTTCTTTGAAGTCCCACGGCGCTAAATTTGCTGTAGTCCCTATATGTAATTATCCTGGGACCCCTTTTGACAAATCCACCCTTGAGGAGTGTAACTATCATTGCATGAAAATCAGATAAACCTGTTTCTATGGCAACCGTATTCCGAAAACTAGATTTCCTGTCAGTTAGGATTAAATCAATGCTTCGAGGGTTACCTGATTTGAAACAGGTTGGGCATCTAACAAGATTTTGTAAATTGTAGTTGTCCATGAAATCACTGATGACGTCCTCCTCAGCTTTGCAATTGAAGTCTCTGATTCAAATGATATTCTCATATTTTTTTATAAAAATGATCAAGTGTGTTACCAATCTCCATTCTCACAAAAGAAATATTGTTCAGGTTCAGATGGAGGACGATAAATGGAAGTGAGAACCCATTTTTACTGTTTAACAGTAAGCTCAAATAAACCACATTCAATATCATTTGGTAGTTTGTAGCTGCTTAGCTCTTTGATTGTTGCCCTTTCTCTCACATAGACTAAAAGACCACCCCCATACCGATTTCGGTCATACCTAAATGGCTTCATAAAACCTTCGATTATGAACTGACTGGTTGTAAAAGTATTGCCAATTTTTGTCTCCGCAATGATGAGTACATCTATAACGGTTACATTGGTGCATCTGAACAGCAACAAATGACGAGGAATTTGAATCCATTAATGAAATATCAAAAAGTTGACCAAGGAGATCGCCACGCATCATTTCAGAGCGAGGGCAGTGCATGAAAAAGTGTTCATTATGTGTACCGCTTCGCTGCGGGTGCAGCAGGAATTTAAGCAATTAAATCTATGTCTAAATTTGTGTTCATTAAGAGCACTAGATTGAATTTAGTCGGGTACGTAATACCATCTATATCAGAAATGTTGTACAAGGAGTTTTTCACAGGTTTTATAATCGGAAGTAGTTTTCGCTTGAACTCAGAAATGGACCAAGAATCTTTTATCTCTTCGTCAACTAAATTTCACTCTTGGAGTGAGTTCTGGAAATACGTGTTTAAATAGCGAACAGTTCGTACAATATTTTCATCTTAAACCGTCTGGTTTCTAAGATCATGCATTACTTGACGCTCCGGATGGATTTCATAAAACAAATATTCGGGTGAGTGAGACCTTTTTAATTTAAAGAAATTACACAAATGTCTATACCACCGCCTATGGTAAAGGGTTTCCCAGCCTAGTTCATCGCTGGGCTTTTGCCTACTTTTACTTCTCCAAGCTCCAGTCACAGCTAATGCAGTCTCTGGGTAAAATTCAGCTGCATATGAGGATCATCTATATGATAGATGATAACATCATAATCTAAGTGGGGCCTCACATAAAACTTATAGATCTGATCCAGTACATATGTAGAAACATATTTGGAAAGATATCTTACCATACTAAGGCCCTGTTTATATGGGGGAAAACACCTCACCTGCCAGACCCGGGGCTGACAGGCGATGCAACTTTCAGTCACTGTTTACATGAGATGTTTCACCTCACCTGTCAGCCCCGGGGCTGAGAGGCGAGGTGGATTAAAGTCTCTCTTCCGTGAAATCAGAAAGAACTGACCAATGAGAATCAACGAATAACTTCACTTCACCTCACCATACCGGTGGTGTTTCGTTTATATGGAAAAATTTCACCTCACCCAGGTGAGATTCCACCTCTGGTGAGGTGGGACTTACTATGGGCCTGTTTATATGAGCAAAACTGTCCCACCTTCCACGCTGTGAGTTGTCAGGTGGGATGAAATCTGCCATGTGTTTATATGTACAATTTCATCTCACCTTCTAGCAATTTCATCTCACCTCCCAGGCCACGATTCCTGACGATAACAATCGTAATTGGAGCTTGGCGCCAGCAGGGATTAGGTTGCCTATTGTTTTAATTTGGCGCGTGCGCAAAACAGACGATTTCATCCCACCTTCCAGATTTTTATTCCACCTTCCAGCGTTTATATGGGAAAATTTCATCCCACCTCAGAGAGATCCCACCTCTCGTGAGTGGGGTCTCACCTAACCGGGATGGCTTGTTTCCCATATAAGCGCAAAATGAAAATTATAAGGGATCGTATAGGAGGGTGGGATCACACCCCTCAGCTCACAGCCTGGAAGGTGGGATGATTTTCCCCATATAAACGGGCCCTATGCCGGTGGTGTTGCGTTCAACATGTAAACGCGAAATGAAAAAACAAAGGATTCTATTGGAATGTGGAATCTCACCTCTCAGCCCCGGGTCTGGCAGGTGCGGTGATTTCCCCCATATAAACAGGCCCTAATATGTCAGCTTTTAGTTTGCTTTCTGAGGCCAGTGTTAATGATCTCATAATAAAGTCGCCATCAACGTTTTTTGTGATTTAAATCCAATTCTAGGTCGTTGCCAAGGAATTATTATTAAAATCATGACTCAAATAGAAAACAAATCATTTCTATCAGCTGTTATGCCTGAAGATTTCAAATTGGCACTACTAATTCCATTATTAAAAAAGTTTTACTTGAAATAATAACGCCTAATTTTCTACCTGTCTTCAACTTGCCTTACGCTTCTAAAATCATTGAAAGGGCAGTTGCAAATCAAATGGTTGAGCATATGAAAAAGAACGACTTATTTAAACCTTTACAAACAGAATACAAGGAAGGTCATAGTACTAAGACTGCTTTATTGAGAGTCCAAAATGATTTTACTTTTGGCTATGGACAATCAAAGGGTTTCCATCGTTATATTACTCAACCTTTGGGGAGATTTTGATACTGTAAATCATCGCTTACTTCTAAAACGACTTAATGAAAGATGCAGTGTGGTGGGAGATGCGTTAAAATAGTTTGAGTCTTAAGCCTGGTTTCCATTAAATCTTAAAGTGTCGCAAAATGTCGCAAGTGTCGCAGAGTGTCGCAGAATTTTGGTTCTCCAACACTTTGCGACGAATGGAAACTGCTGTACTAAAATGCTGCGACACTCTGCGACACTCTGCGATCGGTGTTGCAGAGATAGAAAATTTTCTATCTCTGTGACACTTTGCGACACTCTACGACACTTTGCGATCAATGGAAGCACTTGTCCTAATATTCTGCGACCAATTGCGATCCCAGAACAATAGAGTCATTTTAGCTGTGCGCACGTGATATTATTATCATTTAATCATGGTATAATATTTTGTGTTTTATGCCGGCTTGGACATAAGACTGTACGAAGAAGATATGTTGCTTTCTAACTGAACATAACGTGATACATACGAATGAATACTTACGAATGAATACTGTTCAAAGCCTACACGAATATATTGATACTTGATACTATGTGGTTATACTGCTATATGCTAGGGTCCTGGGACTAGTCAATATTGGTTACATCGATATTACATCACTCCTTTTTTTTAAGATTATGGTGTGATACTATTTACAAACGCTGACGGTACTGGCTGTCCGTATCGTTGTGGTGCGCGTCTGTTACGGTTAGAGCGTCTTAGAATGTCATGTGTAATATTATTGTTGTCGTAGTTGTCAATGTTAGTGTTAGTGACTGTCCCTGTGTAGTCTTCGTCATAGTATCAGTATCAGTTTATAGATCACTCTGAATGAATACGGCTGCAGTCTAAGTACCCAACGTTCAATTCTCGCTGAGGGTTTCGACTTGGTGCGTCCGTAGATCACTTCTAGTGGTTTGTGATCTGTTACGAGTGTTAATTCATTTCCAAATAAAAATAGATGAAAATGTTCGACTGCCCATACAATGGCTAGCGCCTCTTTTTCTGTTTGGGAATATCTCTGTTCTACGTTCGTGAGTGTTCTGCTTGCATACGCAACGACTTTGTGGTTCTCACTGTCCCGAGGTTTTTGGGCAAGGATTCCGGATACACCAACTGGGCTGGCATCGACAATAACGAATGTCTCTTTGTTCTTGTCAAAATATGCCATACATGGCTCTGACGATAGAGCATTTGTCACTTTCTCGAAAGCTTCCTGGTGTAAATTATTCCATTCGAACTTTGCGTTTTTCTTCGTGAGTTCTCTTAATGGAGCTGTTATCGTGGCAAAGTCTGGTATATACTTACTGGTGTAATTTGCCAGTCCTAGCAAACTGCGAACTTCTTGAGTGTTCGATGGTTTTGGCGCGTTTTTCAAATCGGCGACACGTTTTGGATCAGGACGCGTTCCCTCTCCACTGAAAATCTGGCCAAAGAATTCCAAATTATTTTCAAGATTTTACACTTCTTTCCATTCAGCGTGAAACCTCTGTCCGATAGGCGTTTCAGACATTTATCAAGGTTTTCGTCGTGTTCTGTACGGTTTGCCCCCAAAACTATGATGTCATCCGCTATAATTGCAACACCGTTTAGGCCTTGAAGATGTGTTTGTAAAGTGTACTGGAATATCTCTGCACTTGCATTAGTACCATAATTGAGTCTTTTGTACCGATAAAGACCAGCATGCGTACTAAAAGTGGTGATATAGCGACTCTCAGGATGTAATTCAAGTTGATGGTACGCCTGTGTGGCGTCGCGAGGGTAACAAAAATAAAAAACACGTAAATTTGGTTTTTCTCCTCTCACTTTTCTTCGAACCTCCAAAAATCTCCAACAACTCATCACGACCATAACAACAAATCCAAAACAACTCTCTCTAGGCAAATCTTCCCCTCTCTCTCTAATCACACCAACACAATTGTCCTTAATCGCTCAATTCCGCATTCTTTATCTCTCCTCCGCAACTCTCTCACACCTGTGATAAATCCAATTTTGAAAAACATGTTGCTCCGTTGAGCTTAAAACTGATATCATCAACAGTTGGAATTGGGTGTCTAACTCGTCGAATGGCTTCATTTGCTTGACGCATATCGACACATATTCGTACTCCACCGTCCTTCTTAGGCACCGCAGTTATAGGGCCAACCCAAGGTGTCCCTACGTCATCAGGTACACGTTCAATGACGTCTTCATTTTCAAGATCTTTCAAAGCAGTTGTAACCTTATCGCGAATATGATATGGTATACGGCGTTGAAGGCTGTTTCATCGATGCTAAGTTTCACATTCTGGTTTTTGAGCTTTCCTAAACCTGTGAAATCTGATGCATGTTTGTTGAGAAGTTTCTTCAACTTAGGATCTGTGGTTTTAACATTTGCTGATACTTGAGAAAGTTTGTTCACATGTAAACTGATCAAGTTTAATTCTTGCGCTGTATCTGCACACAAAAGATTACCAATATTCTGTGCTTTAACCACATAGAATGTTGCAAGAGTCATACGTTTGCGGGTTTCTATAACAGCTTCAAGTTTCCCCAGAAATTCAACAGGCTTTGTTGAATCATACGAAAATGCTTTGATCTTTGTACTCTTGAGTTCTGCATTTTTGAATTTAGCAAAAGTGCTTTGGTCAATAACGTTTGTAGTTGCACCAGTGTCTATGGTCGCTTTGAACAAATGTCCACAAACTTTTAAATTGACTTTAGGGCTCTCGGTGGTGTTTGCTTTTCTTGGTTTAACAGCATACACGTAATCATCATCGGTATCGCTACTGGCTGTATCATTGGCTGGATCATTTGTAATCGGATGTATGTTTTTCGTTCCACCCTTCTTCGGTTTGAAATACTGCTTTCCTGGCTTGTTCTTTGAACTTGTGCAAACAGTGGCAAAATGATTTGGTTTTCCACAAGAATTGCAGTTTTTTCCTTTCGCTGGACACTCTCCGTGATGTGGATATTCTTTTCCACAGTTGCAACATTTGGAAGGTTTCTTCGTGTTTATTTTGTTTGTTTCGGCAATGATCGGTTCTTTTGCTTCGATGTCTTTCGCTTGATATTTACTTTGTTCATCTCTGCGCCCTGCTAATAGCATGTCCGCAAGCTTAAAGTTTGGGTCTCGTAAAGCTTTCTTGCGAAGTTTTGACGATGATCCTCCAACAAGAATTTGTTGTTCGATCTCGAAGTCCGGGTTGTGAAATTCGCAAGTTAGCGATAATGTTCTCAAACGGGTGTGGAATTGGTCCAGTGTTTCGTGTGATTCTTGTGTTGCTTGTCTGAACCTAAAAACTTCATATCGATTGTTCTTTTGTGGTTCAAAATATCCTTTCAGTTTTGCTTTAGCTATGTCGTAATCACTGTCACTGCCTGTATCAGGGAGTTGCTTGAAAATTTCCCGTATTCGCGGTCCCGCTTGGTAAAGTAAAAGAGCTCGTTTTCGAGTATCATCGCTGATACCAGTTGCTACAATATACATGTCGAAATCAGAAATCCAAGTATTCCATCTAGTGGCAAGACTTGCACCAAGTTCTGCGTCTGGGTTAAATTCTTGCATCGGTTGGATCTGAATCGAATGTGCCATTTCGATAATGCGTGGTTGGTCCGCCGCTGGTTGTTCACGTTCGTCGACTTCTTCGTCACCCATGCGAGGTCTATGGGTTCACTCGTCGCCAATATGATATTTTGTGTTTTATGCCGGCTTGGACATAAGACTGTACGAAGAAGATATGTTGCTTTCTAACTGAACATAGCGTGATACATACGAATGAATACTTACGAATGAATACTGTTCAAAGCCTACACGAATATATTGATACTTGATACTATGTGGTTATACTGCTATATGCTAGGGTCCTGGGACTAGTCAATATTGGTTACATCGATATTACACATGGCACTAAAATTCTGCAACACTCTGCGACCAATGGAAACGTCCTGTCGCAGAGAGTTACAAAATGCAGCAAACCAAAATTCTACGACACTCTGCGATACTTTGCGACACTCTGCGATTTAATGGAAACCAGGCTTTATCTTGCAGATCGTTCTCAAACTGATAAGAAAAAAGTGTTATATCAAAGAAAATGACTCTGTCCTGTGGTGTTCCTCAAGGTTCAGTATTGGAACCATTGCTGTTTCTGGGTTATACATTGCCATAGGGAGATTTTATGCATAAAAAGGGACTACAATTTCACATCTATGTGAATGATACACAAATTTACATGTCATTTACACCTAATATTGACTGCATAAGTTTCTCTATATCAAGAATTGCAAGTGCATCAAAAATATTGAAGCATGGATGCTGATAAATAGGCTTAAGCTCAATGGTGACAAAACTGAAATGCTGATCATTGGTGCCAATAAAAATGCAAAATACTTTCAAGCATATTTATCAATCTTGGAGGCAGTATCATTGAAGCCAGTGAAATAGGGAGGAATCTTGGTGGAATCCGCCCCGACACGAACTCGATACCGAAACCACACGTGAACGCATTGTGCAAATCAGATGGATATCATCAGTACAACAGTAGCCTTGCTCGAAGATACCCTGCCAAGGCGGCTGCGGAAAAAGCTATTCGCGCCTTATGATTCTCTTTTATATGGATCACCATCATGCAAATTACAACAGCTACAGAATGCTGCGGCAAGGATATTAACGGGTGAAGGCAAACGCTGGCACATAACACCGGTGTTGAAGCAGCTTCATTGGTTGCCTATCTCAAGTCGAATAGAATGAAAAATACTTATGTTAACTTTTAAATGTGTAAAAGAGCTAGCACCAGCATATTTTAAAGAATTGTTGAAGCCATCATAACTTATTGTTTTTTGTATTTTGAACTAATCTTTAAAGCCTCACTTGAAGTCCCATTTATTTGAACAGTATTTTTATTGAATGGATTGTTTGACTTAGATTTTTTAATGAAACTTTGTAAACCTTTGCATTTTTAATTATATTCACAGTTTTAGTGCTTTTGATTGTAATGCGCCTATGAGCTCTGTGGACATATTGTGCAATATGAGTGGTTTTATTATTATTTTCATTACTTTATACAAAACACGGCAATTTTAATGAAGATTTCATACAGCTACAGAATTTTTGAATCAGAAAAAAGAGTAGAGTTCGAAGTAAAGTGTTAAAAAAGAAATTGCCCTTAACCCTTTTCTGTAACAAGAACATCGGATTAATTCAAGCTTCACATATAAGACTCCAAACAAAAATTCCGTATCGTAGGAAGGGTGAAAATAAAGAATTGTGCAGACATATTAAAACATCAAGAGGTAAAAAGTGTCTTACTTTGAAGGCCACAACACAAGTTCTAGCCAGTTCTTAGACAGTTCAGGTAGACGATACTTACAAGAAATGAAAGATTTTCAACAAAAAGGACTTCAAGAATCTTAACATAGCAAGTCTCTTTGACAGGAAAGTTTCCAAGTTTGATGTTGATAATTTCCGAAGAAGAATCCCGAGGAAACTTAGACATAATCAAAATTAGTCAAGTCAATTTTCGGTGACGATTTGTTAATGTTAAACTTTTAACTATCATTTAAACTTTTTTCAATTCTTTGTTAATTGTTTGTCGAAGAAGAATGAAATTGTCAGGTTCTTATTAAACATTAGACAGAAAGGAAGTTTTGATAATGATTCAGATAACAGAGAGGACCAAGAACGGGGCCTTGTGGTACTCCACATTTAACATCGAGATAACTTGAGTTGGATCCATTTAAGGATACACATTGTTTCCTATGAGGGTTAAGGTTTAAACCAATGTAAGGCAGTTCTTCTGTTTCCATAATGTTCAAGCTTGGTCGAAGGAATGTCACGATTCACTGTCTCGAACGCCTTTTGTAAGTTAATAAACATTCCACATCCAAATGTCCTATTATCTAATGAGTTCTAGATTATTTCTGTTAAACCAACTAAGTCATGGTTAATAGAATGAATAGCACGAAAGCCAATTGAAAGTATACAATATTTCATGCTTTACCACAATTTATAGAGACGTTCATGCATGACCGAAGAGAAATAGGTACATATATATTGCTAGACATTGCTCATTGCACTACTTTACAAAATCATATTGCAATAGTCTTACGTCGATACCGCGGGGAGAAAGCAAAGCAAAGCTCTAACAAGACGATCTCTTCGCGGTTCTTCAAAGGAAGGCAGACCAACAAAAAGTGTTCTTCATCCTCAGTGCCATTACTCGAAGGGCACATCAGGTTTATGGTACCCTCGGGCAATATTTAGGGTATCTGAGTTACAGGTTTGCAGAAACATAAATCCAGTTGAAAGCTTGTTTTATGAATTTCGCGAAGCTGGATCTTTCTGAAATGGGAAAGAATTTGCGAACTAAATTTGCATCGATAGAAATTGGCTAATATCCCATGTCTTTGTTTACTCATCCTCTAGGTACACTGTTATCGAGCCATTATAAGTTGCTATGTTTCTAGATGAAAAATTTTTCTGTGGATCTGAGTAGCCCTAGATATGCCAAGTGAGGTCTCCTCTCTGTGAATGCTTTATGATCTCCGTATGAATGTGTTTATCCACACAGTGTTTCCATTTCTTCCAGTCTGGCCATATTCACAGTAACATGATTTACCAGTAGCAGCGTCAACAGTAACTCCATTTGCTAGTTTACCGTTTTTCCTCTTTGTTAGGCATTTCATGTAGCATTCTTCCTTGTTTTTGAATGTTCCAATGTGCTCTTCAATGCCTCCGCTACCATCTCCAGTAGCCCACTGCACAGGATACTCTGCAATTGCAAATATTTTATCATATCTTGCATCTTGCTCAAAAGGAAGAAGATAATTTACACGCAAACTAAATGTGCGGTTTTGCGCAAATAGGAGCATGTGCAGTTGATAAAACTTTAGCGATCAATTGGATCGTAAGCGACCGATTTTCGGGCGCTTTGGGAGTAGGAACATGTTCAACTCCCATCGCAGGCGCCTGCTATCGCTACTGAAGGAATCAATCTTGGTCAAAGCGCCCGTGCGCTCAAAACGCTGGATATGGAGAGCAGCCTGTACTCTACCTCCTGCGCATAGTGATTCACAGTGCACTTTTTTTACCACAGGGGTACAACAGAGAAACTATATAAGGCACTTCATCGTGAAGCACTATGCCTATGCGACTAAGAAGAACACATTTTGCGTGTAAAATATGTTTCTATTTGCTCACGACAATGTCAATGTAGGTTTCCTGAAATTAGAACAATTTGGGCTTGAAACTTTCATTTTTGTTTCTAGAGAATTGAGACCTATTGGGGACATATTCAAATACACGCCTTATAATGTTGCTATGTACCATTGTATAAGAAACTGAACATGAATCAGCCTGGAAAGTTTCTTGTAAAGAGGTATATCATTCAGCAAAATCAGGCGTGAGTTTCCTATAATGCAGTTTCTTAAAGGTGGGACTTTACTGTAGCGAATAGCGTTGCTAGAAGTTGTCAGGGCAAGATTAACATGCATGCAACTTTGAATCAATGAGAATCAAGGGGAAAAGATATAAAGCTGAAGGAAATCAACGCAAATGATTCAGTTAGAGGTTATGCTAGCAAACATTATTCAGCAACAGAGGGGAATATTCTTTCATTGGCTGAAATGCCGCATTTTGAGCTTATAGAAATTGGCTGCGCACCATTAGACCCTGGATGTCAATGGAGCAAGCTGCATCCGAAGTACGTAGTGCTAACGTAGACTGTGCCTTTTCGCCCCCTGTTTCCCTGCGTTCTTTGATTTGCTGATATCACTTGGTCAAAAGAGACTCATAATATTACTCTGAAAAAGTGATCCACATTAATTCTGCGGAGAGTGATTCTCTATTCACCAATCAAATTGCTAGAATTTAGTTTTTAGCCGGTAAGGAGGTGCTGTTTAGACAGTTGCTGTTGTTGCAATGAAAACGGCTGATTGTGGCCTAGAATTCTCCTGGCTGCGATGGATGTATTTTTTGTTTTACAGAGTAAGATTACTGTTTGAAAGATGTATATTTTGTGATTAGTAGATCAAGAAAACATAGTTAAGTTTGCTCTTCAATGTTCAAGCTCTTTAGACCAGAATTTGAAGCAATTTTGTTGAGTGGAGAAGAATTTCCGCTACTTTAGGAAATTTTTGAAAAAATGTGTCCATTATTCATAGTGATATCATAAGTCCTTGACCAAGTGATATCAGCTAATAGAAAAAACCGCAGAAAACAAAGGACGAAAAGGTATTAAGATTACGGTAAACGGTTTCTGGGTGAAAATATCCATTTTTCAATTTCGTCATATTCTGTTAGCCGAACTTTCAAGGCATACAAATGATACCTTGTTTGAAGCTAACAGAAGGGCATTTTTGACTCGTTTCGGTACATCATGTCGCAACGCAAAGCAGGAACCCTTTCCTTCCCTTTACCTATTTATTTTTTGTTTGTTTTTGTTTTCTTATTTTAACTAGTATAGTTGAATTGTAAGTGCCAGCTGCAGTCGAGACCAGATGACCAAGTGTCTTTCTCCGCTGTGGTTGGTACATCGAAATGTATTTATTTTATATTTCTAATGTTTTTTTAGATCTATAAGAAAAAGCTAACAGAAGTTTTTAAAATGGAGGAAATTTCATGTAAGTGAAGGTTTCCATAATTTGTTAATCAAAGTTTTTGTTTGCGGTCTTCAAAATCCATATCTAAATGCTTGACCTGTTAAAGGTCTAATATCACCATTTTCGATAAGTTGCAATATGGACCTCCTCTGACAGCTGAATTCGATAACATCATTCAAATCGCGATATTTTGCCAACAAGTGCCCCTAAAAGCCCCCCAAAGTTGCGAATTGGCGGAAATTTCTCAAATTATCGCGCAGAGAAAAGAAGACTGGTAACGAGTGTTGCAATGTCACGGCAGGAACGCATGATAGAATCGCAGCGCAGGTCTTCATGGGAAACACTTCAAGGTTGCTTCTTGTTTCTTCCCTCAAATATGTTGTTTCAGCCATGCCTGAGAGATGTAGCGTTTATGGTAGCAGCAATTACCTATGACAAAGAGTTGGGTATTTCAGTCCATAAACTGGCTTCTTCGGAGATGACAAGCCTGAAGCGAAGAAACAAAGGAAGAAGTCGACTGAACTTTCAGAGAGAGAGAGGGAAGGCAAATGAACCGAATAGAAGCACTCCGTCGCTTGCTCGAAGCATTTCTTTTTCATGCCATAAGACATCGATCAAGTGTGCCTCTGTTCCCGGGATGGAATTATCATACGGAAGAAGAAAGCTAGCCTAAAAGTCACTCTAAAAGTGCAGGGTCTTCACATAGGCCAGGTAAAAGGTTTTCCTTCGAAACAAGAACCATTTCCCTAAATACTATATCTGGTGTTCCACAGAGAAAAGGCAATTGACAGCTGAAGGAAACAATAATTATGTATGAATAGCTCAAAGAATCTTCTTTCGAATCGTGTCAAATGTTAATACATCTTACACTAAATTTTGCAGTTATTGTGAGCGTGAAGTCAGCAGGTCAAGATTTTTTTGCAATCTGGCTTTCGATCATGGACGTTTCCGTTAAAGAGATTTTCAAAGAGAGTTCCCAATGACAAGAGTTGTGACGATATATCAATGAAAACTTTGATAGGAGTTGCAACTCATACATTGAATTTAGTGATGTCTTATCATTTGCAGAAAGTTCTTTTGAGGAGGGCGAAGCGGAACGTTGGAAAGCGTTGAGGAACTCTGTGCCGTTTCTTAGAGGTGTAAATCTTGGCTTGTTCTCGGAGAACCCGAGGTGCATCTTTTTATTTGGTCGCGAACGCAGCCTTGTCGCTGTAAACTGAGGTAAGAGCCTTCGTATTAACATCAGTTGTGGGTTTCTTATCGTTTCAGTATGCTGTAGTCACTTGTTTGTTCATTCCTCGTCGGCAAAAGTGTCATCTTGACATAGATCTTTTATGTGCAAGCCTCGGTGTATCTACGCACAATGTGAAGTTTGCCGTACTACGGTCATTGCTCGCTGTTGCTGCTTCGTCTTCTTTTCCAGCAACATATTCTTCGATCTTTTGATTTCTATGATGATTCAGACAATGTTTCCGACATGTTTTGTAGATCTAGTTCGTTTGTTCCCATGGTTTATCGGCACGCTTCAAATTTCTCAATGATGCATTGGATACTTGCGCGTGGCGTGGTTCCCGTTGTTACGTCACAAACACTCGACCCAGTCTCTTTCTTTTGCGCGGTAAGTTTTCACACCACCCCATCTTTCAGGGGCTTTTAGGGGCACATCTTGTCGAAATATCACGATTTGAGTAATGGTATCGAATTCAGCGATGATAGAATGTCCATATTTCAAGTTTTCGGGAATGGTGATATTAGACCTTTAAGCCAATATCAGTAAATCCTTGTGGTTTATGTGAAATAGCATTGGGCGTTCTTGTATGGTTGTGTTTATTGGGTAATTATTTGAGGACTCTAATCGATTTTTAAGCTTAAATGGCTTGATCCGGATTGGTGTGGTTATTTTCTCGCAGATCCACGAGGTACAGGTACAAAAAAGCTATTTTGTACCCTTTGAGCCAATCGAATGGCTCGAAAATTTGCACATGGCCAGGACAGACTTGGAGCTTGGAAAATGTATCCCAAATTTTTGTGTGTCCTGGTCCCTCTTTTATAGCCAAATACAACTGTGGAAGGGCAGAAAAATCATTTGGTAATTTTTGGCATTATGTATTTTCAAAGGGAGAGGGAATTAGAAAATTCCAGACACACTTTAAAAGCTTAGGATCTGCACTTCCTGCTGATTTAAGTCAGATTCTGTCAAACGCAAGGGTACAAAATAGCTTTTGAAGGTAGTAAACTCTTTTAAGCAATAAATTTGCCTGGGAAATATCATTTACAGTACTTTCCAATAATTTTTATGTGGTTAGAATCCCCACAATCTTTTGCATCGAATGACGTATGGTTTACCTAGAATCCATTAATAGTTCGGCTTTTAGGGAGCGAAAACCGAATTTCGTGTCACAAACGTTTACTGTAACAGTAAGTCTAGTGATAATGGGCTCTTCGATATGCCTCATGCACCAAAAGTGGTGGTAGCAGCTTTGACAAAAAAAGTGCATCTACGCATCCAATGTTTGGATTTTTGGTATTCACCTTGAAAGCAAGCAATCAACGTTTCAAAACACTGGTTATTCTTGGCCTAGCTGTCTTGCTCAATAAATAATTGTTGCTATCGTTATTACTTGGAGAGTGACCAGTTATCATTTTGATAAAGCCCATCGTAGTTGCAACCAGCTGACAAGATGGAAAAAGGTGGAAAGACATTCGTCGAATCTTCAAGGATAAATGGGAAATGTAACTTGAAAACTCAAGGAACTATTTACTTTGATGAAGGAAGCAGGGCCGCCGAGAGCTTTTCGAGGCCAGGGGCAAAACTACGAATTGGGGCCCCCTGCGAGCGGAGCGAATAATTTTTCGATCGCCCCCTATAAATTTATTTCAAAATGCATTTCAGAGCATTTCCTGCAGTCCAATTGTCAAAATTCTCCAATTATGAGGCCCCTTAGAACCCGAGGCCCTGGGGCATAGTGCCCCTCCTGCTCCTCCCTCTTGGCGGCCCTGGAAGGAAGTCCTTGACATATATCTACTTTATTTTCATTTGTTTCCCGTAGCATATTACTCGGATGTTACTTATAGGGAGATATTTGCACTGCCTCCCTTTCGTTTTCTGATGTTGCTTTAGTCGTTGAATCCTTGAACACCGTTGACGGAAGGAAGGAGTCTTCTCACGAGTTGTCACGAGCTTCCTTTCTCGCAAGTCTTGGATTGTGGTGTGAATGGTTGAGATTTGAACTCCGAAGAATTGAACTCTAAGAATTCGAACTCTCGAGAATTGAAGTCTAAAGAGCTGAAGTATCTATGAACATTTTAAGAATGTTATCTCGCTGAATAAGAATAATCACATTTTGGTATCGTGTAGTTCGTGTATCGTGAAGGTGTGATTCGCCGTGAAGAGACAACCAGGTGCCTTCGTTTTATCATTTTTCATTTGTGTTGCGAATTGAGATCATTGTATGATGAGGCCCCCCCATAGTACCCCTGAATAACGGATTCACGTGTTGATTTTTCGTTTTTCACGCCATCACGGACTATAAAACAGCACTTTCACGTTCACGCTGCAGAAAATTAAGAATGCTCCAGATACACGTTTTTTTATAAGAAACTAGGATCAGGCCATAGAACTAAAAGTTTCTTAATTTCATATGAAATTTTGTCGATTTTAGTACTAAAAGTTTCTTAAATGGTTTCTTATTTTGCTGAATGCAGAATTAGCAATGTGGTCGCTAACACTGCGGCAGATATGTTTCTTGATATTTAAAACATCATAAAGGAATAAACAGTGTTCTGTTATGTCGAAAACACAAATGGTTAGATAATATTTCTCAAGAATGAAGGTTCAATGATCTATTCGCTATGAAATCCATGCTTTTAACTTTGAAAAGTTTCTTAGTACTTCTCAGACAGTAGTAGTCATAGATAAGAAGTAGTCATTAAGGCTCATGGTGGTGCCACAACGAGAGATATGGTGGACTACATCAAGCCAGTTCTTAGAAAAAAACCAGATGTTGTTATCCTTCACACTGGTACGAATGATTTAACTAAAGGCGTCGATACAATCAGCCAACTCGAAGAAATTTCGGATCTGGTAACGAATGATGAAAAGAACAACACTGAATTGGTTATCTCGACTGTCGTCACGAGAGGGGACCGAGCTGGTATGAGCAAAAGAATCGCAAATCTTAACAAACGAATAAAGAAATTCTGTGCTGAGCGAAACCTACAAACAATCGAGCATGACAACATTGATTTTTCATGTCTTGCCACAAAGCGCCTGCATCTGAACAAAGGAGGTGACTCTATTTTAGCAAATAATTTCATAAACTTTTTAAGTAAACATTGATTGTCTAATTCCCTGTCTATGACAAATTTGAGATCGAAAAAGGTAACTAAGGTAACTAAGCAACTAACTGACACTTGTGAGTTCAACAGTGGCAGCCAGATAGATATCACAAATGGATGTATCACTCATGATGATAGGCGAGAGACATTCAGCGAATTAAAACGTCTTCGAGCCAAAAACATAAGAAACCCCATTATTGCGTATCTAAACATTAACTCTGTGCGGAACAAATTTGCTGATTTTTCTGAATTGATGGCAAATTATGTTGATGTTATTATTCTTGCTGAAACTAAACTGGATAGTACCTTCCCGAAGAATCAATTTTCACTCCCGGGTTTTAAGGCACCGATTCGTGTAGATTGTAGTGCTAATTCAGGGGGGCTTTTAGTCTTGATAAGTCAACAAATTACATCCAAGGAAATGAAAAATATTCCTATACCAAATGATATCCAAGCTGTCGCTATTGAACTCAATGTTAAGAATACAAAATGGTTACTTTTACCTATGTATAAGCCTCCATGTCAAAAGGAAACCTATTTTCTAGAGGAAATTCAGAAAATTATTGACATTGGTTCTCAAACGTTACACAATATGCTGGTACTTGGGGATTTTAACCAAGATACTAGTAATGCTGCGCTTTCCACGTTTATTGAAAACAATGGTCTTTACAGTATGATAAAAACAGCAACTTGCTTTAAATCAGCTACTGGTAGATGCATTGATCTCATGTTAACGAACCGAAAACATAGTTTTAAGGAAACCCAGACGTTTGAAACCGGTTTTAGCGACTTTCATCACATGATCTTTACGATCCTGAAACTACAATATCATAAGCTGCCTCCTAAGAAAATAAAGTATAGGGACTACCGTAAGTTTTCTGAGGAAAACTTCTCGTCTGAATTCTCTGCAAACCTTGCAAAAAACAGTCCTGATAATATCGCGGCCTTCATATGTCTTTTTGATCAAACCCTGGACAAATTTGGCCCTCATAAAACCGTTACTGTCAGAGGGAACAACAAGCCTCATATGTCAAAAACATTAAGAAAGGCAATGATGCAAAGAACCCGACTTAAGAATAAAGCAAATAAGTCACATGATGAAAGTGATTTGCAAAGATATCGTGAACAAAGGAATCTGATTGTCAAAATGAACAGGCGTGCAAAAAAGGAATATTTCAAAAACATAGACCTGAAGGATGTGGCGAAAAGCAAACGGTTCTGGAAGACCCTTAAACCTATGTTTTCAGATAGTAGTGTAGTTAGTGAAAAAATTGTGTTGATTGAGAACGACAAAGTAATTCGAGACGATCAGGCCGTTAGTGAGCATTTCAACCATTACTTTGCAAATATAACCGACACGTTAAAGATTGCAAAGATAATAAAAGAACCTGTGCAAACTACGGGTGACCCTATCCAAGACTGTATACAAGCATACTCAAACCATCCAAGTATATTAAGGATTAAGGGTATGGTTAATGCACGAGAAAAGCTTGAATTTTCACAAGTAGACCCTACTTCGGTTTTTAGTGAAATTCAAAAGATGAATGCCACGAAAAAGACTAGTGGAGCTATACCTACTGATAAATTAAAATTAGCTTCAAATATTTGCTATAAGGAGATAGCATATCATATAAACAACGCAATAGAGATGAATGTCTTTCCAGACATTTTAAAGCTTGCAGACGTCTCACCTATTTTCAAAAATGGCGAATCCACGACCGACGCTAATTACAGACCAATCAGTGTTCTTTCTTCTGTTTCGAAAATTTATGAAAGACTTCTCTCAAAACAAATATTACCTCACATTAGCCAATATCTATCGGATTTGTTGTGTGGTTTTCGCGAGAAATACAGTACACAAGATGCCCTGATAAGGTTGATTGAACGATGTCGCAAGTGTCTTGACAAACGTGGTATTGTTGGAATGGTACTTATGGACCTTTCCAAAGCGTATGATTGCCTGCCTCATGATCTCCTTATAGCAAAACTAGAGGCTTATGGTTTTAGCTTGGGTAGCCTAAGAATGCTCCACAGCTACCTTACTTCCCGAAAACAACGAGTTAGAATCGACTCTAGTTATAGTTCGTGGCTCGATATCACATCTGGTGTACCGCAAGGCTCAGTACTTGGCCCTCTATTATTCAATATTTATATAAATGACCTGATCTACTTCATTGAAGAATCAGAAATATGTAACTTTGCCGATGACAACACCTTGTTCGCCTGTGACCAGAAAATTGAACGAGTGATCTCTAGTCTGGAAATCGATATACGCAGTACCTTAGAATGGTTTGAATCTAACATGATGGTTGCAAACCCATCGAAATTTCAACTAATGTTTATGGGTTTAAATCAAGACAACAAACTTTGCTTGGAAATTGATGAGAAAATAATCCCATCCACTAATCAAGTTAAACTGTTGGGGATAACGATTGATGCGAAACTGAAATTTGATACTCACGTAGAGTCCTTGTGTGTCAAAGCAAACAGGAGTGTTAGTGCTTTTTCTAGGGTCGCAAGATATCTTCAGCAACCTCAAAAAAGATTACTGTATAACTCGTTTGTTATGTCAAACTTTAAATACTGCCCCTTAATTTGGATGTTCTGTGGAAAAGGTGCCAATAATAAGATCAATAAGATCCACAAACGAGCACTACGTGTTTTTTTTGATGACCATAATGCACCATTTGCTGATCTATTTGTTAGAAGCAATGAAAAAACTGTCCATGTTCAGAATTTACAAAGACTGATGATAGAGATTTACAAAACTTTACATCATGAGAACCCTCTATTTTTGTCTGAACTATTCCAGAGAAGAGAGATCAGATATAATCTCAGAATTAAGGACACCGTTTCACTTCCAAGCACATCCACCGTGGCCTTTGGCATGAAGTCCATATGTTTTAGGGGTAGCATACTCTGGAACAGCATACCAGATGTGATAAAGAGCAGCGAAACGGTCGCTTCCTTTTGCAAAAAAATCAAAACATGGGCTGGGGAAGGATGCAATTGTAAATTATGCTCTCTGATGTAAATATTATGGTTTGCTGTATTTAGGTTAAATAGTTGGTTTTTATTAGCTCATTCTTCTTAAGAGTACGAGCTATCATTAGTTTTATACCAACTGTAAATAAAAAGTTATTATTATTATTATTATTACATAGTACTAGAGTTTCTTAAAATGTTGGCCTTCTTAGTACTAGTTTCTTATAAACCAGTTTCTTATTAAAAAAACGTGTAGATATTTCTACGTAAATACATAGCTGGCGAAGACACACGAGGGAAAGCAGGGTAATTCTAATATGGATTTTAAAGTTTCGGAGCCAAAACTGTGAGTGAAATGAGATAAATAGGCGTCCAGGGGCTTGCCCCGGAAAATTTTTTGAGTATTCGCCTTCTAGAACATTGGAAAACGCCGTATTATGGAAATTAAAGGCAGTCTGTCACGTACATGATTGGCCGCTACAATCAGAGCTCAACACAACGGATTTCTTTGTGAATCTGTGTATTTGTAACAAAGGAGGGTTAATCTTCTTGACTTTCTACGGCCGTAGAAAATCAGAGGATCATCAGTCATTCAAATTTCCTATTCTTTGTATTGTCATTATCACCCAATCAAATGCGTGACAGACTGCCTTTAAAGCCTGGTAACCTATCATTTGCTTCTTTCGTGCGAGAGGACCCGGGGGACAAGGACTCAGGGTCCTTTGTCTTTTGGGTCCTTTTGCGCGGCTCTGGCGGCTCGGGGGACCTGGTGTGAACCAGGCTTAACAAAAGAACTTCTTTAACCACTCTCCCGTAACAACAATGCAAACCCGCAAAAGCAAAAATTGTAGCATTTTAAAACAACGAAACAGTCGGATACCTCACAAAACTCAATTAAGAACAAAGAGTGCACGAGCAGTATCCGACACCAGAATGCTGCCGAATCGATTATCTTGCGAATCTTGTGTTACTATTTGTGTTCATTATAACTATCGTCAAATTCTTTTAGCTTGTAATTTCTTTAGTTTTGTATGTTTTCTGCTGTTCTGTTTTGAATTTATCAATGGTGGTTGCATTCTCTCAGGACCAGCGAGAGGATTTCATTACGATGATGCCGGTTGAAATCAATCAATGGCGGGCAACAATAGGGTGTTTCCGTGTATCCATACAAAACTCGTCCCCACTGAAGAAAAGTGTCAAGCCATTTTCAATTCCTTTTCAAATCCTCAAGTTATTTTGGTTTTGCTATTGTTTCATCGCAATTTCAATTTTTGTTCTGCCCCTCACACTAACAATACAGTTTCTTACAGTGCACTCTGTGACAAATCAGTCTTGTTTCTTGCCTTTATTCGCCCGCGTACATCACTTTGCGAAGGCGGTGCTGTACACGACTACAGAACTGTTCAAACGAATCCCTTTCGGTGTCATCGGTCTTGTTCGGTATAAGCATGCAGCTGTGAGGCAATTTCTTTTCCTGTATGTATATTTCTACATTGGGTGTATGACATGCAACATACTTCATACGCAGTGGTTGGTTTTTAAGACACTTTTACTGTGTGGTGATGTAGAGATAAAACCAAGCCCTGAAACTCGTGACTTCTGTACCTGGAATCTAAATAGTATTACCGCGCATGATTTTTTACGGGTCTCTCTTATGGAGGCTTACAACTCAGTTTACAATCATGACCTCATTGGTATTGTTGAAACCCATCTTGACAGCACCGTTGACCAAGAAAAACTGGCACTAAATGAATGGCTCGAAAAGCGCATGCGCCTATCAGAACATTAACTTGGGTTCAACCCAGGTTTGCGTTTACACTACATTTTCTAACAGCTAACCCAGGTTCAACCCAGGTTCAACCCACCTCCGGAGAAGGGTTGGCTTAACCTGGGTTGAACCCAGGTTGGCTGCGTTTACACTACAAAATTCCTAACCCAGGTTAGCGCTAACCCAGGTTCAACCCAGGTTGAAAGACGTATGAGTAATTTTGATACCGGGCGACCCAAAATAATGTCCCCCTCTTTGAAAAGTCATTGCTGCCAAAGGAGTTGCGCGACGATTATAGAGATAATTTTTCCTTATAGTAGAGAGCATTTATTTGCGTCATCCGGTATAGCGTACGGTTTGGGTCAAAAAAGGAAGCAGATTTGATCTGACCTGAAAGGAAAACTTAGTACAAACCTTGTGCATTGATGGTGGTATGTTGGCCGATGCAATTTTTTTTTGAAAGTCCAAATTTGCCTTTGTCCCAGTCAAGAGATCTGGGGTTGTTCGCATGAGCTATAAACGTTCTGTGTTGTGGAATTTTCCGAATCATAGCGTTTCGAGCAAGGAAATTTGCACTCAGGGACAGATCTTGATAGAAATATGAAACTGAACTGACAAAAATTGGATTACGTTTACGCATTAATCGGCACCCCCTATCTCGCTAAAGCATCGGTTCGATTAAAAAGCGTTAAATTGCTCCGGGACCAAACACAAAGTTAAGAAACAGAGACCCTGATTTTCAAAGTGATACCAAGAAACTGTTGCAGGCTCGAAAAAGCTTGAGTTTTATCAAAAGACTATGTATTGAAATTAAAACCCCTGGAAACAAGCACCTTCGTGGAATAACTGTACCATTTCCAGAAAGAGAAAATGTGCAAATTCAGACCAAAATAATGTTTCTTATCTCAATCATTGAGCTCATGTCTAAGAGGCTGATCGATTGTACATGATTTTTCTAAAAAGAAACTTTGCCCTGATTTGAAATTCATCTCATTTGATAAGCAAGGGTCAGACTTTAAATTGAGAGAGTTGTTTGTTATATGCGAGACACTACCGCACACATACTCACGATTTTTGTCACCAAGAGACATCTTCCTTCAGACTTCATACTGTCCAGGTTAACGGTACTGTGCTGTTTTGTAGCCAAGTCAGTGAGGTCACAGGGGCATCAGTTTAAATATTCTTAGTTATTATTTAGTATTTCTCGATATCGTTATTTTGAATATTTTCACTATTGCTCAATACTGTTGTCTTTCTTGCTTCTGAAGAGCCGCGAATACTTTGACCAATGCGAAGGAGAGCAGAAAATGCGAAGGAAGTGAGGGAGAGAAAAGCGGAGGAGGAGCGAGATAAGAGAGAAGGAAGAAAAGGACAAGGGACGAAACAGCGCGCATGCTGAGATAATGTATTCCGCACTGACCTTGGACAGCTTTTCTCGTTACAATTTTCGGCGCTCGCAATGTGTCATATCTTGTTGTCCACGTTGTATGAATAATGGCGGATAATGGCGGGTGTTTTGTGTGAAGCAAATCAAACGAGGGAGAAGGAAAACAATCAGCATTCAAGGGCTGCTCTGTAGTAAGTTAACATCTTATTTGCACTCGTTCTTTGTTTGGAACTCGATATGAAATATGTTTCAAGGCACTTTTTATTACAGCGAAACAGCAGTAGGCTTAATCGAGCTTTTGTCGTTGTAATTTCAGGCTGCTGTCAATGAAGCTAAAAACGAGAAAAACTGCATCCCTGTAGATGAAATACGACAGCTGTATGAAGCAGAATTCGGAATCGAAAATGTTTTGTCTTTGAGTGAACTTGGAAAACTAATCCTTGAAAAGAAGCGAGGATATTCCCGAAGACCTACCACTTCGACATTTTTACAATTCTCTAGCAGGCCTATGACAGTTTTCAATGCGTGTGTTTTGCCAGTTCCCACTTTTCCAAGCAGGAGAACATTGTGTCCAGACATAGCTGTGTCTAAAAACTGCTGTTGCAAGCTGTTCAGGCTCGGTTTGGCAGCCTTTTTATGCAGCGTGCTTGAATGGCAAACTTCTTACCGACCCCGAAACCAACAGCCGAAGATCAAAACAATAGGCAAGGATCAGCGGTCTGTCCAGGGTGAGTGCGGAATACATCAGCAAAAGAACTTGAAGGATGATGACATCCAAGGTATTAATAACGATGCCAAAATTTTATGCTGATACGAAAATTCGAGAATTTACGCGACGAACAAGCCATTGTTTATGAAAATCGGACGTCAGGAAGCCTCGCAAAAGCCTTCACAAAAATCTCAGCATGCGCGCTGTTTCGTCCCATGTCCTTTTCTTCCTTCTCTCTTATCTCGCTCCTCCTCCGCTTTTCTCTCCCTCACTTCCTTCGCATTTTCTGCTCTCCTTCGCATTGGTCAAAGTATTCGCGGCTCTTCAGAAGCAAAATAGACAACAGTATCGAGAAATAGTGAAAATATCAAAAATAACAATATCGAGAAATACTAAATAATAATTACGAATATTTAAACTGATGCCCCTGTGGTGAGGTTGCAGCATTTTGAATGTTGTAGTCACTACTCACTTGGTTCTCCATTTCGTTCAAAGTTACAAGCCTAAAATATGCTTACCTGTGCGCATCTTTTTCCATACAGCAGAACCTCTTTTATCAGTTGGCAAGTCTTTTTCGTCAAATAAAACTTTGAAGGCCCTTTTTTCTAAATCTTTCGCAAGGAATTTGCATTCCAGTTTCAAGCTGCATTTATGAAAATATTCGTCAACAATGTCAAAGGCGTTGTCACTGCTGTCAGTCATCTTTTGGAACCATGTGCCAGTTGTGGCATGTTGAGTGGTTGCTACTAGCAGATTCATTGAACATAAAAAGAAGGAGATTGAATACTTCTCCATGCCTGCTTTTCGACATATCGACACCTTTCCTACTATGCCGTCAACATATATGTAATTTCAAGTTTTGTTGATTGGCTCAATAAAATTTTACAGGTGGTGTCTGTCGCAAGTAGTTGCTCCAGTAACATTAGCAAATAGGCATGTTGTATTCGCTGGACCCCAAGACCCAAGGACCCCAGACCCCAAGACCCCAGACCCAAAGACCCCGGCAGCAACTGAAAATATTTTTCATCCCACAGTTTTTTAATATCAAAGTGGTGGAAAATGAGTGAAAAGACATGAAAACAGGAAAAATTTGCTGAATATGATTCTTGCAAAAGGAATCTAAGAAATTTCGCAAGGAAATGCTTTTAATTACCGAATGCTGGAGGATATGTTCAATGGAAAATGCAGTTTAACGCTGACAAGACAGAGAAGGTTATATTTTCATGCAAAAGGAATAAGCCAATCCAACCTGGTCTTAAATTGGGAGCGGAGGTCATTGCTTCAAAATTGGAACACAAGCATCTTGGCGTTATTCTTGACTCAAAGCTAAATTTCAAAAGTCATATTCAAGAGGCTATCTTGAAAGCTCGTAGAGGAATTGGTTTGTTAAAATACCTTTCAAAATATGTATCAGGAGTGGTCCCTGATCAAACCTATAAGCTTTATGTGAGACCTCACTTAGACTATGGAGACATAATTTACCATAAATATGACCCAGGTATGCTGCTGAACTTTACGCAACAACTAGAACAGATTCAATATAAAGCAGCACCAGCTGTTACTGGAGCGTGGATGGGTACAAGTAGACAGGGCCGCCGAGGGGGGAGCAAGAGGGGCACTTTGCCCCAGGGCCTCGGGGTCTAAGGGGCCTCATAATTGGAGAATTTTGACATTTGGACTGCAGGAAATGCTCTGAAATGCATTTTAAGCCAATCTATAGGGGGTGATCGAAAAATTTTCTGCTCGCTCCGCTCGCGGGGGGCCTCAATTCGCAGTTTTGCCCCTGGGCCTCGAAAAGCTCTCGGCGCCCCTGCAAGTAGACAAAAGCTGCTTGAAGAGCTCGGATGGGAAACACTTTATAACCGAAGGTGGTGTCGAAGATTATGTCATTTCTTTTCATTAACCACATCCAAAAGCCCAGATTACCTCATCAATGAGATACCTGAACAGCGCTCAGCTGAGTACAATTTAAGAAACTGTCCGCTTTTCCAGCTCTTATTTTCAATAAGTGAGTGGAATGGGAGTGGAATCATGGGCGGTAGGAAACTACTGCGTTAGCCTAAAAGTGCTAAAGGGGTTAGGGTTAGGGTTAGCGCCATGTTGCATTGATTCAACACTATGGCGCTGGTGCCTACATGGCCACAGTTGTGGTGTGCATACTGCATTAGTGGAAATATTTGGCAGAAGACAATGAAGAAGAAAGAGACAAGCACAGCATCGTAAGTTTGAATGAATGAATTTCTTTATTAGGCGATTTAAGCACTTTTAGGCTAGCACAGTAGTCTCCTACCGCCCATGGTAAAAGATTCTCCTTCTCTTGCCGTTTTCAAGCGCAAATTGCTTCGATTTATCAGACCCGAAAAAAACCCTGTTTACAACATTCATGATATTTTGGGTATCAAGCTACTAGCAAGGCTTTGAGCGAGCTAATTTCAGTCCTCTCAATGAACATAGATTTAGGCATAATTTTGACTGCTTTTGTCCAATTTGTATTTTTGGTACAGGAAAGGAAGATAATGAGCGTTACCTCCTGCACTGCCCCCAGTTTACAGCTCAGCGCCAAGATCTCCTTGGTCAAGTCTTGGATGTTGGCTATGATGTTGCTAGCATGAACTCAAAGGATCTTTGTGATCTGTTGTTATATGGGAACACAAATGAAAGCACCTTTGCAAACAGAATCATCCTAGAAGCAACTATTTCTTTTATTAACACTTCTGGACGTTTCAATTAAATTTTCCGGAAAATCAGCAGCCTTAACCTGTGCTCTTTCACCTCGGAGTTGGATCTCTGCACCATAGTTCCATTCTCCCTGCGTGCTGTCGTGATTGTGGTTTCTTGGGTGGTGGGCTGTTTGCGCGGATTTTGGGGGTACTTCAGCTTCGACATATTTTTGTTTTTGTCTTTTTCTGTTACCATTAAGGTGTTTGGAGCAGAAAGCTCTATACTTTCTTGATAATTTTTGTAAAAAATTCTGAAAGTTTTTTCCTGCAACCACCTTAATTTACCTTTGATATTTTGTAGCAAATTTTAAGTGGCATTTGTAGAGAGGACTCGGTGACGTCAGGGTCTCGGTGACGCTAGAAAATAAACCCTGGTGACGTTGTGTCTTTCTTGTCACAGTATTTGTATTAAATTTTTGTTTTTTTAAAGATCGAGATTGATATAAAAAAGAAATATGTTCAGATGAAAATACGCATACAATAACAGGAGGCCAATTGTTCCCTATAAATCTCTAACATTTTTCAATCGTTTATTTTCTCCATAGTCACAAGAGATGTTTTCTCCCAAAAATTCCAGTGATTCTTTCGTTCTGCTCGAAAAAGATATCAGTCTGAGCGCTTTTTGAGGGAGGGAAATACAGCCCCATGAAGAACAGAAGTGGATATAAAGTAGGTACATGAAAATTTCCCGCCTAGTATACGCTTGCAGTGGAAAGCCCAGGCATAACAGGGCCACTGAAAATTGCGTGCAGTGTCACGAAGTTTCATCCAACGAACACGAGTTCTTTCACGCTTTCATAACTCAAAGCTCACAACAACTTTTACAGCTCAAACTCAACTCTAACTCACAACTCAACAACTATCTACTCAATTCTGCACTTTACTCAATACTATGCTCCAGACGAAATTTCTTTTCCAGCTATATTTCTATTTCATAACTATGCTCAATGATCCATTACTTCCCTGCTCCTTCTCAATGTCATATTGTCCTACACAGTTCACTTATTACGGCAGCATAAACTGTAGCGACAACGTGAAACCAACACATGAAATCAAACCAATGCAATAGAATGTTAAAACTATTGCTGAAGCCTACGATATTTGATGGACAAGATGATCAGAAGTTATCAGCGGTTAGTCTCAAGCTTCTTTCTTTGGAATTGGCAAAATTCCGTAATCCAGGCGGAGCTTTTTAATTGCACAGCACCTTATAACCAGACGATGGACTGCAAAAATCGCTGCATTCAGCTGGCCAAAATGTATAACCCTGATTTTTGCAAGTGTTACAGACTCTTGTTGCTAGCAATAGGACTTGCTCAATCTCAGCGACACCAGGTAAATTTCTCAGTGTTCTGTCGCTAGAATATTTTCAGCAGAGTTTTCCCATTTTCTTGTCTTTTCACTCATTTCCATCACTTTTATATTAGTAAAGAATACATGATGAAAAGTATTAACAATTACTTCCTGGATCTTGGGTCTGGGGTTTGCTGTCTTGGGTCCTGTGGTCTTGGGTTCCAGCAAATAGAGCTTGCCAAACAAACATTGTAGAAAAACCAGCAGTTAGATGTAAACAGCCATTGGTGTGGCAGGAGTATGATAAATAATTCACTTTTTAAAAATTCTTAAGATTTTAATAGCAATGACGTGATCTTTTAATTAATCTTGTCGATTATACCTCTGAAAATTTCCGGTCTTGCAACTATTTTGCTTAAAGTTAATTGACGGAAGCAGATTTCAAACTCTTTAGCTGCATATGCATGTATGAACTTAGCCTATTGCATTAGATTATTATTATTATTATTATTATTATTATTATTATTATTATTATTATTATTATTATTATCATAACGAATCTTTATACAGGATGTACATTTCAACATAAAAATGCTGTTATCAATATGTGTCCTGTAAAGGAATAAAAAGAAAGTAAAATCTATTACAACTGTGATAAAACCTAGCAGTAATTACATAGATCATTTAAAAGTTTCATACATGTCGTAACATATCAAAATTTTCAGCTAAAATGTTTCTTTAATAGTTCTTCATATTGCTTGAACGATTCCGTTTTTCTAACATCGATTGGTAGTTCGTTGTACAGCTTTGCACCCATAAGATGGAACGGCTTCCTAGCATATTCTGTTTTGATACATGGAAGCCTTATCAAACATTCGCTGTTTCTAGTTTGTATCTTGTGCTGCTGTAGCTCAAAATACCCTTGAAAGTTCTCACAGATATCATTGTCCAGACATTTACGTACCAGTTTACATGCCCTGGTCCCTTTGGCATTGGCAACAGATTGAATTGCAATTGGATTTTTCGAGTTTCCGTTGATTATTTTCAGACAGCGATCATGAAAGGACGTGAGTCTCTTTGCTTGAGTTGCAGTCAACTTGAGTTGAACAAGGACGTGCATATTGTTTAGCTAGATGAAAAAAAGCATGCTTATGCGTTTCTGGGCTTGCCCAAGTCGTGGCAAGTCCAAGGCGTTTCTTTCTCCTTTTATTTGACTTGCCCCAAGTCTATTTCGTCAAAAAAAGTTGATAAAGGTTTCGTCGTTCACTGCTTCAAGCAGACTTATTACAGATGATGAAATAGACTTGGGGCAAGTCTATCTTTTATAGATTAACTCTATTCTGTTCCGTCAACTAATTTCAAACTCTAAAATTAAAGATTGTTTGGACCTAGCTTTTCTCCAAAAAGCGTGCAAAGTTGTTTCTTGGTGTTTTTGGATGTTCATTTTGATGTTATTCACCTCGCTGGTTTGCGTGGCTGACTGAAATTAATGACTTTGGAAAGGGAAGCGTCGCTGCGTAGGAGCTCAGACTATTTCAGCTCTATTTGACTAACGGCAGCATTCAATCCTTGTCGCGACGAGAGAAGAACGAGGCAAAAGCAGCATTTTCAAGCGTTTCTTGCAATCAAGAACAACATAGTGAATAAGAATTCAGTTTTAAGTATGGTAAAGGCCACATCAACGGTGCATTGTTGCCCGTGTCTTGACAAAACATTTAATCAAGGTTGCTGCGCAATGGGACATATTCTGCCTTGATCAAACAATAAAGGTTCTCCAAGGTTTGCACAGTTGAAAGCGGACGTTTTTAGTCACAGCCAATTCAAAAAGCTTTGGGAACTAATCAGCAGAAAAGCTAATTATTTTTACTTTGATTTGAATTTAAGGAAGATTGACAAATGCAAACTTTCATGAAAAGATTGTGTATAGCGCCTTATGTTAATAATTTAAAGGGAAGCCGCTTTGCTTTAAACTATTAACATAGGACCCTTAATGCCTTTGTGGGCGTGCATACAAGCAAAGCAAATAATCAGTCGTTCCTTCGCTGAACTTGAAGTAATAACTTCGTTCCGTTCAACCTAGCAAAATTAAAGTGATTTCGAAAATGTTCTTGATGCCTATTGATTCATTTTTTATCTTATCTTTTCATACTCAATATAAGATTTGGGGTGCTGGAAGGAATTGTAGCATTTCAGGGTCGGCTTGGCGTCTGACTTGTTCTGGTCTGGTCTGATTGTGTCCTCAAACACGATAGCTTTTGTGAAAAGATTCTCTCCATCGGTAAAAATGCTTCACCCAAAGTTTTTACTCACAATAAACCCGAAAAAACGAAGCAAGTTGTTGTCTACTGTATGCGCCATGGTTTCAAAGTAGGTTGCCTCGTTTCCAATTGCCACAGTCTCCACTCTTGCAGCTTATTCGTGTAGATGAAGATAAACAGGTTTGATATTGGAGAAGGTGTATAAAACTATTAGCATTTTTTATTGAACTCTTTAATTTAAGTTTCGTCCTGGAAAGGCAATAATTACGCATTTTATCTGAACTCCTAACTCCCTCCCCCCATCACAGCCAGAAGCCGATATGAAAGATGAAACCTAAATGTCGATGGCCCCTTAGTGTTTTTCTGGACCACTGCAAACGTTCTTGAAACGTAACAGTTTGGTAAACTGACCAAAAGTGTACGGGTACAGAGTAAACGTAGTTGCCATGCTTCCATGGCCTCATGCTACTTCATTTACTGTCTTTCTAATTCCTTGATACAAGAACGCAGTGCCTGTACTAAAGTATAAGTTCAATGAAATCATAAAAGAAAACACCTTTCTTTGAAATCATAAAAGAAAACACCTTTCTTTGAAATCATAAAAGAAAACACCTTTCTTTGAAATCATAAAAGAAAACACCTTTCTTTGAAATCATAAAAGAAAACACCTTTCTTTGAAATCATAAAAGAAAACACCTTTCTTTGAAATCATAAAAGAAAACACCCTTATTTAGTGGAAAAAGGCCATAAAATGATCAAAACTCGGAAGATGAAAAATTTCAATGAAGAAGCATTCATGGCTGATGTTTCTGGCATATGTTGGGAGCAAATGCCTACTGGAACTGATGACATTGATGTTCTTGTGAGCAATTGGTCAAACCTATTTTCTTTGATCATAGAGAAACATGCGCCAATGACTGTAATGCGTGTTTCAGAGAAGTACTGCCCCCTGGATAGACAAGGACCTGAAGACACTAATGCAGACCAGGGATAAGCTAAAAAAGGCTGCAGCCAAAAGAAAGTCCCAATTCCTTATGGACTCTTATAGACAGGTCCGTAACAAGGTCAATGTCCTTAACATCCAACTAAAGAAGCAGTACTATACTAATAAGATCTCTGCATGTCAAGGTATCATGAAAAAATCGTGGAAGGCAATCAATGATCTCCTCAATAAGAGATCAAAGTCCAGCAAAATTGATTGTCTCAAAGAGTCTGGTTCTGAAACTGTTCTTAAAAAAGATATTTCTAATCCAATGAACAGTTTCTTTTGCTCAGTGGGTAAGGATCTTGCTGACAAAATTGATACAGCCCCATATCCGCTTCTTGAAGGTGACTATGAAGTTAACAAAAGTAAGTCAAGATTCAATTCAGGACTACTGAAGTGCAGGAAATCAGGGATGCATTTGCCACGGTTAAGACAGCAAAGAGCTTTGGGACTGACAACATCTCTAGCTACTTTCTGAAGCTTGCGCTGCCTTTTAATGAAAACTCGCTTGCTTTCCTGCTCAATACATCCATCGAAAAAAGTCGTTTTCCCGACTCATGGAAAGTTGCTTGAGTTACTCCGATTTTCAAGGAAGGAGATAAGGCTGAGAAGTCTAACTATCGACCAATATCAGTCTTGCCTGTCATCTCAAGGCTCTTTGAAAAATTAGTAACAAATCAGCTGTACCAGTATACGAATGATAATGCACAATTTTCATAGGTAAGTAAGTAAGTAAGTAAAAATTTGCCATTAAAATGATAAAAGAGGACAAAAAGGTCATAAAAAATGTAAAGGAAAAGAAAAAGAATCTAATTACAAGTGTACACTATAATACAAATTTTAGATGTGAAATATAGATTAAAAACACCCCCAGTTTAAAAATGGCAGGGATGGCATTAAAAGGTCAATACAACCTTGTTTCCATAATGGTCCCCCAGAGGCGTCAAAGAAAAAAAGGAATGTTTGATGTAAAGTTGAAAGCAATGCTGCATTTTAGATTTGATGATGGGTAATTTCTTTGAAGCTTTTAGAAATTTAATAATATATATTAGTGCTATTTTCTCGATTCTGAAGATCGTTAAAGAATTTATCTTATATCTTATGCTTGAAGCTGTTGACATTATTTGAAGATTTTAGACCCGACTGTAGACTGTTCCAAATTTTGGGTCCTATATAGGAGAGACCATTTTGCCCCGTTTTAGTCTTTCGAAACGGTAGATTTAGTTTGTTTTTAGATCTTTGAGTGATCCGGCCCTGGCCAACTGGCGAGAAAATCTCAGACACATAGGGAGGGGCTGAATTACCAAAAAACTTGAAAACATTTGAAGCAGTGCATTGTTCAAATCTCTCTTTTGTGGGCAATCCGGTCTCATCTGGCCAATCCGGCTTTTTGCACCTTCATTCAACAATTACATGCTTGCTTAAAAATACTGACGACTGGTATAATGGAATGAATCTTGGAAAGCTTGTGGGACTGGTGTTTATTGACCTTAAAAAGGAATTCGATACTGTTGATAATGAAATTCTCTGCAAAAAGCTCCAGCTTTACGGCGTACAGCAACGTGAACTCTCTTGGTTTAAATCCTACCTTTCCAACCGGAAACAATTTTGCAGGGTTAATGGTGTGGATTCAAAAATTGAGGACAAAGAAATTGGTGTTCCACAAGGTTCATGCCTCGGCCCTCTTCTCTTCCTCATCTACATCAATGATCTCCCACAAGCTGTCCAGGATTCTACCGTGTCCATGTATGCTGATGACACCACTTTGTGCTACCAGTCTCACGATTTGGCTCGGCTGAATGAGGCTATTAACAGCGACCTCAAAAAGCTGGATACTTGGCTACAAGGCAACAAGCTTTCTCTGAATGTTGCGAAAACTCATTCCATGCTGATCTCCACGAAGCAAAAACAGAACAGTCTCAAAAGTCAAAATAAAGACCTGGATCTTAAAATTCGCGACAACGATCTTGAACTCATCAGAAAGACAAAATACCTTGGTATGCAAATCGACTGCTCCTTGAACTGGAAAGAACAAATCAAAGCAGTTTCTAGCAAGGTCTCAAGGGCAGTTGGCTTTTCAAGACATGCCAAGTCTTTTCTCCCGAAAGAAACTTTGCAGACTCTCCAAACAGGCATTGGGGAGCCACACTTTCGATACTGCTGTTCCGTCTGGGGCTGCGCCGCTTTAACTGAAATTAATCAGTTGCAAAAGCTTCAAAATCGTGCTGCTAGGATAATGAAAAATAGCAGCTTTGATGCCCCAGGCAGACCTCTTATCGAAGAGATGGGGTGAAAGACCATTGACGAACTAATTACGTGTGAATCTAAGACCATGGTCTTTAAGTCCCTGAATCAACTCGCTCCAGAGTACCTTTGTGGCCTTTTCACTCGAAATTCGCTCTGCTCATCATATAGCCTTCGTAATACGGGGACCGACCTGAGGTTACCGAAGAAAAGGTCATCAAATGGCCAGAGATGTTTCTCATATAAAGGTACAAAATTATGGAATGGCCTGTCACCCGAGTCAAAGCAGGCAACCTCCTTGTATAGTTCCAAGAAAACTATTTAAAAAGTGTTCCCTTTCATTTGATTTTAGGTTTGAATTTTTAACTTCATTGTAAATAGGTTCTCAACATTGTAAATAAGGTTTTATAGTTTAATTTTATTTAATAGCTTTTTACTTTCTTTCCTAAATTGTAATTAAATGTTTTTATCGGAGGGCCCCTTGAAATCAACTTGTTGAAGGGCAATCCTCCTTAGATATATAAAATGAAAATGAAATGAATCATTGAATGCAATCTGGCAGAAAGTTGATCTACGTTTTTTGACACTTTCAGTGTATTAGAGACCAACAGTTTTAAAGAACGCAGGTCAACCAGCATCCTTTGTGCGCGTCGCATTTTGCCTTTCGACTGCGGCAGCCATTTTCATATGATATCGTACATAAGGAGCTGTGCTAAGCAAAGTGCGACCGCAAAGGATGCTGGTTGACCGCCGTTCTTTAAGAAGCTCATATTGCTCATGGGAAAGATGAATAAAAATCTCAAAACAAATTGTGGAATCAATTTTTTTATTTTAACTGGAGGTCAAGTTATAGATATTCAAAATGGTGTAATGTACGATTTAATGTGGCCCGTTAAAAGTAGATAGTCTTTTTCGTCGTAGCAAGCATACCAGGTGGAGGCCGATTAGATGCAAGTAACTTGCTAAATGTCTAGGTGGACAATCACAAAATGATTTTGTTTGATTTGTTGAACCCTTTGAAGGACTAACGTTACGTTTGGTATTAGTAAACAAAGAAAAGAGCATTCATATATGATAATCTGTAATGTATAAATATCAGCAGCATGCACTCTTTGATTACGATGATTATTAGATTTGCTGTATTCAAATCAAAATCAGTCTTTCTGTTGACATTGTTGTCACCTAAATGAAAGTAAATCATGTGAGTCAGTATGTTAATCAAAGTCCCAAATTTCCAGTATGGGTTTTCCTTCCGAAAACCCTATGATCTCTTTATAAATGTGTTCTTCCAACTACCGCTTCCATTTCGTCCAGTCTGACCGTATTCACAGTAACATGATTTTCCAGTAGCTGCATCAACGGTAACCCCATTTGCAAGTTTACCGTTTCTCATCTTTGTTAGGCATTTCATGTAGCATTCTTCCTTGTTTTTGAATGTTCCAATGTGCTCTTCACTGCCTCCGCTACCATCTCCAGTAGCCCACTGCGCAGGATACTCTGTAATTGCAAAGATGGAACATTTCAGTTTTTCTCGTATTTCAATATCCCATTTGTGATTAAACCTTCGCCTATGCTAGATTTTGCGTGGAGATGTCTAATGGTAGCAAAATCAAAGCAAAGAGCGACGACCTCTGTTTTGGTAGGAAGAGTTTATGTTTTACAAAATACATTCTTTTACAAAGTAAATCGTGAGACGAAAAACGCGGTAGTTTGTAGGAAAGCAAAACATTTGGTTTTGAGCCACTACCAGGTATTAAAAAGAGATTACGGTGTTGGAAAAAAATCACAAAGATTATATTATGCGGCCGATCTTCCTATTTCTTTTTTTGATTAAAGTATAACCAAAAGCTGTGTAGAGTTAAATGGTTTTTGCCATAGAATTACTATTATTTTCTAAAGTAATGCAAACTAGATATCATTCTAAAGAGCTAGTAAGACTTGATCCAAATTTTTGTATATCATTCAAAGGTGCAGGTTTTCATAAACAGTAATATGAAGTTAGATTTTGCATTAATGGACTCTTTTGACCGTCTCCTGTCAGAGAATACGCTGTGGTCAGTTTTTTGCTCCTATACTTTCTAAATAAAACTTGGCAGAAATAAACTTGACCAGGGCTATTCAAAAGCTCACCATTCTATAATGAACAAATTTTTCCGTATCCTGCTTGCAGATTCCTAATCAGAAGACATCACAATTTCATTAGAAATCAAACTTTTTTTGCAAGACAAATAAACAAAAAAATTCCAAAGATTCAAGCCCCCCTAAGTAAGCAAAATAAGAGTCAAGTTCCGCTCCCTAAACTCTGAAAATGATATATCGTTTGCATTCTTCTGGAAAGTAATGGTAGTCTATGGCCAAAAACCATTTAACTCTACACAGTTGTTGGTTATACCTTAGTAGATAAAGTACTTTAACAACACAGGAAAGTGACAACTAGAATTCCTGGGTCATGTAATGAGTAAGGATGGTATGAAGAATTTGTTCATCACTGGCTTCATCTATTGGAAACGAAGTAGGGGCCGGCACTGGACGGCATTCCTAGAGACTTCATGCAAGTGGATGAAAGAGAAAATTCCTAATATTAATTGGAACATAGCAAACTTTCAAGAAACAACTCGAGTCAGGAGAGATTGGAAAGCCATGGTCACCTACGTCCTACCTGGTGAGTCAATAAAAACGTCCGGCGTTTGAAAAAATCCTAGTTCCTGAATATCGAAGCGATGAAATTAAAAACTGTCTTATTCTATCCCCGATATGTCAAATTGGGTCCAGTAATTTACCCGGTGTTAATTGGCCATTCCTTCCCGTCGAAATAGGAGATTTTCTGTAGAAAGCCCCTTTCGAAAACCTGCAAAAACAAGCGAAAACAGCAAGCAAAATTTCCCTTTGTTCTCCTTCCTGACAATAATGACTCTTGAATGTGTACATGTATTTTGTCCTCATGAGAGAATGGAATCCCCCTGAATGAGTTATTCACACTAGGGGGAAGACCTTTCAATTCATCAAAAAGAAAGACCGTGCTAAAGCGTGCTGAAAGTCATCGCTGTGAGGTTAACACATTAGGGACTTTTGCTTGTAATTTTAGCAACGATTTGGCTATTCAATTGCAAAATATCATCGCGTATATACTCAGGGAGCATTAGCTGAAGGAGAAGAAGAAGAACCCGATACGTCCCACATTTTAATTTCAAATTCATCAACTGAGGCCTGGGCATAACTTTGTTTAAGCCTCTTTAATGCTTTGTCAATTCACAATAAATTGTGCGAATCGGTTGGTGCCTTTTAGGTGCGGCTTTGCGGGCGGATGGTGAAGCTTTCCTGATTCACCCAGTAGTTTTTTTCTTTCTATATTAATCGCCACGGGGTTTGTCATAGTCTATTGCTCCTCGTGGTACTATCGTCCTTGTAGTATTTCGTAGAGTAATTAGTAGGTAGTGTAATAGATGCCAAACAATCGTATTTTAAGCGTGTTGTACGATATGGGTTTAAATAAAAATATTCAAGAATGAAATTAATCGTACCTTGAGCAGAGTTTTTCGAAAACACGACGTTTCGAGCTGAGCCCGTGACGTTTCAAGACTTGATAACGGGCTCAGCTCGAAACGTCGTGTTTTAGAAAAACTCTGCTCAAGGTACGATTAAAATTAGTGTTTATTTTAATTTAGTTTAGTTTAATTTAAATTATGTAGTTTTTATTTAGTGTAATAGGTAATTTGTCTTGTAATTTTTTTTAATGGAATATAAAAAAGAAGAAGAAGGAGAAGGAGAAGGAGAAGAAGAAGAAGGAGGAGAAGAAGAAGAAGGAGGAGAAGAAGAAGGAGGAGGAGAAGAAGAAGAAGGATGAGAAGAAGAAGAGGAAGAAGGAGGAGGAGAAGAAGAAGAAGCAGGAGAAGAAGATGAAGAAGAAGGAGGAGAAGAAGAAGGAGGAGAAGAAGAAGGAAGAGAAGAAGAAGAAGAAGCAGAAGGAGAAGGAGGAGAAAAAGCAAAAGAAGATGATGATGAAGAACAAGCAGAAGGAGAAGAAGAAGAAAAACAGAAGGAGGAGAAGAAGCAAAGGAAGAGGAAGAAGGAGGAGGAGAAGAAAAAGAAGATGATGATGAAGAAAAGTAGAAGGAGAACAAGAAGAGGAAGAAGGAGCAGAAGAAGAAGAAAAAGAAGATGATGATGAAGCAGAAGGAGAAGAAGAAGAAAAGGAAGGAGGAGAAGAAGAAGAAGATAAAGAAAAAGAAGATGATGATGAAGAAGGAAGAGAAGAAGAAGGAGAGGAGGAAGAAGAAGGAAGAGAAGAAGAAGGAGAGGAAGAAGAAGAAGAAGAAGAAGAAGAAGAAGAAGAAGGAGAAGGAGAAAAAGAAGAAGAAGAAGAAGAAGAAGGAGGAGAAGAAGAAGCAAAGGAAGAAGAAGAAGGAGGAGAAGGAGAAGAATGAGAGGAAGAAGGAGAAGAAGAAGAAGAAGGAGAACAACAAAAAGGAGAAGAAGAAGATAAAGAACCAAGATATTTGCTCAGAAGTAACTGATTAGGCTTAGACTTCCTTGGGTTTTGATAATACATCAAACAAATGCTGATACATGGTGAAGGTGAAGTTGCGATTTTTAGCACCAAGTGCTGAGATCGCAGGAGTAGCTAAGCGCTAATCGAGTCCGCAACCCCATTTCATGACGAGCCAGTGATGGTGCCTTACCGGGTCTCAAACCCACTCCGCCTGACTGTTCTGGCTGTAAAGTCAGTGGACTTCACCACTGCACCACAACATCTTCAGATCTATTTCTTTGCTCAAATTAAAGTACATATGTCATGAACCTGATTGGTCCACACGATACAGTTCTCTCTGTTGTTTATTACAAAAGCACAGGATCGAGACTAAATTTTCATTGCAATGAAAATTCGTGAAGCAAAATGAAAGGTTACAATGGAATTCCACTACACACTTCTTTGCTGTATAAACCAATTGCTAACGTGACATATGTCCTTTAAAGACCCTGTGCTCCCCATGATCCCTTTTGGTCTGACAATGAATTTCATGCTGTATGAAAAAGATCATGGCCTAGCAATTGCAAGGCAGTATCGTCGCGTCAACCTTCAAGTGAACTTGTGAAGGCATCGTTTTGAACTCTAACAAAAGACCTTCTCGAAGTAATTGAAGGATTAGGAAAGCTTTTCTCCATAGAGCTATTTATTTCCCCATATTCTGTGGTCCAAGTGCGTTGTTTACAGTAACTTTGATGTTTTGTTGGTTGCATGCATGCAAAGGATCATGGGGAGCACAGGGTCTTTAAGCTTTTGATTTGGTCATAAATGATAGAACGATTTGCACAATATCACGTAAGACTTCAAGGATGACAAATATCTGAGTATTGTTTGTTTTGTTTGTTTTCAATTTGTTTTGAGTGGGCTTGTCAGGATTTCTAGCTACTGAAAGCTAATTTAGGCCCACTGTGCATGCCGCATCCAGGCACGGGACCCCTAGTTTAACGTCCCTTCCGAAGGACGGCGAGGTGAGTTGCGAGGTCAGGCCTCAGTGGTCACCCATCCGAAATCTGACCTCACTCGACCAAGCTTAACTTCAGTCACCTGACGAAGACTGTATAAGCCACTCGGCCACTCACCCCGCAAATGTATTGTCACTTTTTTATGCAATGTTAACTTTGTTGCTACTGAAAAGTATGTAAACTGTAATTTTAAACTGTAATTTTCTAGCCATTGAGTTTTGGAGACAAACATTTCATCATCTCAGAAATATTTTGAAAGTCATTGACAAAACAAACCCAAATAAAATTTTATCACATACCGAGTGAGTAAAAAGAAAAATGCTCTGCATTCCATAATTGCTGCTGCCTGAGCAACAAATCAAGAATAGTTGCAAATTTCTTATTTCAGGACTGAAATGTTCAATTAGGTGTCACGTCACGATATATGGCACTGACTCCGTTTGAAGTTATGAGCAATCTTATCGACGACAACCCTCCAAATGTAACGGCGCTCAATTTTTTTCAGTTCTCCTCCTTTTGTGGCCCCTCTTTAGAGGATGGAATTCCTTCGAAAAACATTCAAACAAGTGGGAATATCGTTTGAAGAATTCTCCAAAGGGAGGATGAGAAGAGACACTAAAGTCGTAGTATTCAAGCAGAAATATTAGGGAAATTATATCTTGATCTTAGGCCAGGTCTTTCAAAGGGCTTTCTCTAAAAATTCCTCCATAACATCGAAATGGAGTGATCGATTGAAGCCAGAAAAAGATTGACAATTAATTTAACATTTCAGCCGTTAGATAATTAAAATTTGCCTTTGCTTAGATATTTGGGAGACAGTAACCTTGAAAACAGCATGCATTCGTTCTCATTGAGTTTTAGAGGAGTAGTATCATTTTTGAGACACGCAGTATATTTACTGCCAATGAAAAATAACTGCGCAGTATCCCTGCACCTATACATTGACTGAGCTAGCTATTTAGGAATCGACGAAGAGTGAAATATCTTACCTTCACTAGCAGGTCACTGTAAACTATACCGGGTGAGTCAATAAAAACGCCCGGCGCGGTGTTTGAAACAATCCTCCTCCCTGAATAGCAAAGCAATGATATCAAAAACTGTCTTGTAATATCCCCGATATGTCAAGCTAGGTTCAGTGATTAACCCGGCTTTAATCGGCCATTCCTTCCCGTTGAAATAGGAGCTTTTCTGCAGAAAGCCCCATTCGAAAATCCGCAAAAGCGAGTGAAAACACCAAGCAAGATTTCCCTTTGTTCCCCTTCCTACCAATAATGACTCTTGGATGTGTTCATGTATTTTGTCCTCATGGGAGGATGCAATCCCTCTGAATAAGTTATTCACACTAGGAGGAAGACTTTTCGACCTGTCAAAGGGAAAGCACGTTCTCAAGCGTGCTGAAAGTCATCGCTGTGAGGTTAACTCATTAGGGATTCTTGCTTGTGATTCTAGCACGTTCTAAGGTTTCTCAAAAGGTTTCATTTTAGAAAATCACTTAAAGAATCTGAACAGAGTGACCAATTTTAGTCACAAAAATTTCCAAAAATCAGCCAGTCAATCAGGTATTACAAAATTTCATTGCTTATACTCAGGGAGCAGTAGCCTTTCAAACGCCGGGCATTTATTAGACTCACCCGGTAGCTAACAGTAAACTGGAATTCAATCAATACATGATTCTGAACGGCCATTTCATTCTAAACTCAGTAGATCAAGCAATCTGCAGGTCAATCTGAGAGCTCACATGCGTGTCATTGCAGGGGGGAGGGGGGTTGGAAAGGCCCCCCGCGAAGCTTTTGAGCGCCGTTCTTCGAAATTTTGCAATTGGCCGAAAATTGTTCGTCCTCTTCTACACTGGGTCTAAAGATTAGCATTGGAGAGACGGACTTTTCAATTTGGGCAGGTGTTTTGATTCGAATATGATTAACTGAGCATTTACACACAGTTTTATTTTGAATTTCAGTCATTGTCGGCTAGTGATAAGCTTCAATCGGCCGTTTTTGTGGGAAGTTGCTGTGGGCCTAGGCACCGTACTTCGACCAAAATATATCAGATTTGTTCTTCGTTTTCTGACAGACAGGGGTGGGACTTAGCAATGTTTTGTTTTCATTTACACTTCAAAGGGTTTTGACTGCTAGAAAAACATCTAAGTCCCGCTAAGTCCCAACATCTAAAGCTTTATTTCACCTGAAAACAAGCTGCGGATTCTCATCCAATGTGACCGAAGAAACTATGCGTGCCCCACAGCAACACTGAACAATATCCTCGTCAGCTTATCATTGTAATCTTGCTCCTAGTAGTTGGTCAATGCATTAAAGCTGTTGGGTGGTTTTATTTCGTTTCAGAATCGGTCAATTGACATCTTGCAAAGCTTCCGTTATTTTTGGCTAACGTCACAGTTTCGTCCTTCGCGTTCGTGCAAAACTTCCGACTGATCAAATTTCAATGCGCAACTCTGATAGTATGAATGGTACGCAAAGCATTGTGCGATACTATTCCGTCCCCCCTTGCTGTCATTGTTTGGTTCGAGGGCCTGATAATGCAATCAATCTACTCTGTTTAACTGTTTAGGACTGCAATAGCAGGATATCACCTGATAGCTTTGATATGTGCTGTGATGACAACAGTTTACGAATGATTTTAAATGAACCTTTTATGTTTAAATGATTAGTACAAAAGAATCTCCTTTTAGTGAAATCATTCTTGTAAGTTTGTAATAATAAAGTTCAAAGTATTTGGTAACAACTAAATTGCTTTTTGCCATCAGCTAATTAAGTTTCACTATAATTGCCATAGGCTATTGGCAGCTGATTGGACCAAGCAGAACAGGTTGATTGTTGTATGAGATCCTTTGCCCTTATTGTAACCTGAAATTTTTCTCTCGCAAATTACCAGCGGAATGCTTGATTAGCTGCCTGCAGCCAGAAGCCACTGTTACCTAAAGGCTTTCCACCTAAGATTGGAACTGACAACGAACATCAAATCAAGTTTGAATGTCACAAAACTCAGATTAACCCACTTTTTCTCAGAAAAACCGGGATTATCTACTGGAAAACCGAGTTTATTCACAGAAAAACCGAGTTTATTATTCTGTAGAAAAACTAACCCAAACCTTTCTGCTGAAATGTCATTTTTTCAGAAAACCCTCCTCCGACTCCGATCGCTTTCCAATGAACCTAATTTGCTTATCAATTAAATTTTCATCCGAAGTTTCCCGAGAGTTCAGCTTGAAAACATTAACGATGAACCAAAATGTCACGGCTGCACCGACCGACAAGGCCATACTTGTCCATTTCCCAGTGATATTTTTCTATGAAAAACCGCGTTTATCTGAATTTGGTGACTTTGCTTGTCATAAACGACAACTCAAATAGATAGTTACTCACTTGGACAACGCTCTGTGTTACAAGGAACTGTTTCTGAAGATGGGCCTAATCGAGAACAAAATTTTCCGCCGTTCATGAGTGCTGGATTATTGCATGGTCTACTTCTTGTCTTGGTTCCTCCTCCGCAGCTTCTGCTACATGAACCAAAGCTTCCCCATGCTCCGTAGCCACCATCAACTATAAATTGTTAAAATAAAGGGACTAAGTTGATCTAGAAGTGCTTTGTACCGGACGGGCAAAAACAAACTTGCACCATCTTCTTCAAAAAGTCACAATTTAAAACGTAGTTGACAGAGAATTACCCGATACATTTAACACAGAGAACGTTGATTTTTCAAGCCTAAAGAGTGCCCGGAATTTCAACGTCTGAAGTTTTTTTTCTGAAGAATCTGCTTTGGAAATCTCCGCTTCCTTCAAAATCTCTATTCTTCGGTACCGAAATAATCCACCACAATATTCTTCATGATTAAAAAGGGGATGGTCTTGGCACAATTTTTTAACAAACCTTTTCACAGGCAGTTTTCTTATTATCTGCGAAAAAATTATCTCCGTGAATATCTTATGCTTCCATTGCATGTTGCGCTTTCTACAAATCCACGAATTCAGTCCCTTTTTTGCAATGCCAGTTTATGGTAATTCAAAGGACAAGTACGGGGTTGGTATAATTGTTGATAATTCAAGAGATTACACTGTTATGAATGGTGTGCCGTACTTTTTTTCAATCGTGTTCTCTTTTAATCTGCAAAACTGGATATTTCAATCTGCTAAGAAGTGCAAAATGACGTCATTTTGTGCGAAATGACGTCGTTTTGCCTAATCTACGCATATCATACAACCCTTGGGTTAAAGTGAATATGACGCAAAAATTTTTATTGTCTATTATTATGCATTAAACATCGCTCATCACAATGGTGTACTTTATTTTTTGATTTAGAGGCTTATTTCTTCAGAAAATGGGGTTGAGCAGCCCCCACTCTGCTTCGAAAAGTGGCGGCAATTCTGCACGGTCAGACCGTTGATTACCAGGCCTCTGTGACGTAAAGTGTTTGTGGAAAGAGAACACCATGCAATGCTTCATACATGAAACCATTACGAAACCTTGATAAGTGGTCAGGTTTGGATTGTTTATTCACTATTTTAACCGATCAAAACTAAGGAATTCCACTCCTGGTTTCTTGAATACTTCAACTGCTAAATTTACAATGTTTTCAAATATTTTTCTCTCGTCAATGTGGTAAAGAACGCTTTTTTGCAAGCTGGATGTCACGAAACCATGTCTCACATCAAAGCAACCTTTGCATATCTAACTCACGGGTTTGGAATAACAATAAATGATAGTCTATGTTGCAAAGATTTCAGACATTTGTGGCTTGTAAACGGTTGAATATTGGCATTTCACGGGACGAAGTCCTGCACTCTGGGGAAGGAAGCTTGACCAGACTTATGATATCCGTGATTTTACGCGGTTCTCAATTCTCCTACCGAGAGAGTGATCAGACACCAAACTACCAGACTTGTCGTTGATTTAGTCTGATACCGCTAAGTAAAGAATCAGCACTTACCAAAGCAAAGTTTCTGTTGTTTCAGCATATCTCTGGACCTCATGAAACTTTGAAAAGTACGATTACAGCGAAATAAATGTATTCCAGTCGAGTGCCAACCAGACAGAATGCACATGGCCTAAACCCGTGGACCCTCTCTTTCACAGCATAGCCATAGTTGGTCAAACAAGAGTCAAACTACTGTTGGTCTGAATTCTTTCCCTCCCTTCGTACGACCTATCCACTTGAGGCACTGTGCAGTAAATGTTTCAAGTCCTTCTGCGAGTGAAGCTGTCTGTTTGTACTCCGTTTGCAATGGCTTGAAACTTGAAATCGTGAGGAAACCAAGCGAGCAGTTGTGATGAAAGGATAAGCTCATTCCCATTGTACTTTCATTGTTTTCTCTGAATCATCCTGTTATTCACAATCCAATATCCCCATGGTCAAATATGATATCACTTCTTTCATCATAGAAAGCGTTAATTAAGTGCCAATTTGTGGAATTCAGGTGTTCAAAAGACATCAATTAGTTGCCAAAATAGTGCGAGAATATAAATTCCCTGGCATTTAAATCATATGAGTGTGGAGGTTTTGTTAGGGCAACTATGAAACCCTAAAACCCTTGTGACTACAGTACTATCCTTTGATATGCAAGTACCTGCTGTCATCCTACCCAAACACTTTACGTCACAAGTCCAAAAACTCGACCCAGATCCCCGGATACTTTTTTGTGAAGAAATTTGATTTTCAAAAGGCTGTAACTAAAAAATGGTGTAGTTTTGGAAAGTTTAATGTCGAAATTGGAAATCAGCACACTCAAATTGACGTTTTTCATCAATAAAAATTTTCCCATCATGTTCACTTTAATAGACAGTGAGCCCTATTAGATAAGAAAATTCAGAAACCTGAGCGAGGCTGCCAAATGTGTTGATATTATTGATATTATACAATCCACATTGCTAGCCTCCATCTCGAGCCTTCGCACACTCGTACAAATACAAGATGGCGACCATATTTGGCCTAACTTACGAAGATTAATCGTCAAATTTATGAAAGTTCTAGCCACGAAAACTTGGAAAGAACTCACAACTGGTGGTCAGCAGTCGGTAAGGTTGCTTTTTAACAATGATTTTATCAACCCCGGACTTGTCCTTTAAGATAAAATAGTTGGGCATGTATCCTCTGACCTTTCATCTTTCTTTTGAATCGTTGCGCTCTGATAAATGTACTGGGAGAATCACAAAATGTAACCACTGTTTAAACCTGTCTTAACTCTTTTTCAATAGCTCGTACGCGATGACAGCTACAGCTCAGAAACTTCCTGACTTTTAGTAAGGTTTACTTTGCAATCAGAAAATAAATTTCTACGCCTATTGTCAAACTATGTGACCACCAGATGCCCATATCTGAAGCGTGGTCACAAAGAATATCGTTAAAGGTGCTTTGCTTTCTTCATTTTGTGTTGAATCTCATCAATATATACCGGGTGAGTCAGAAAAAACGTGGGGCGTTTGTCGGACTGTGGCGTCGCATTGAGTCTTTCGATCATTGTGAAATGAATTTTTCCAAGCAGCTAACAGTCTAACTTAGATCATCAACCTTTCCCCGTTGAAATCGGTCTCTTAATGAATTTGTTAAAGAAGATTTCCTTCGTAAGACGTTGTTTGGGATTCTTGCAACCTGATGGAATCTTTGACTAAGCCTCTTCAGCATTTTAGCCTTGCCAGAGTTGCAGGTACATGTGGAATCAACTGGAGATACCGACAAAGTTAAGCCTGGTTCACACTACAATCGCGGACAAAACCTGTTGAGACACATGAGTTTTGCGTTAAAAGAGGCCTTTTCTGTACGTAAACTGCTACCTTTCACTGCTAATGCCCCCCTCCCCCCATTGCAATTTTGGTTCCTGGAAGAAGATATGCTTGTCAACTCATCTATGACATTTTCATCAGCTTTCAACATTGCAATGGGGGGTGGGGGGCATCTTAACTCGAAATTTCCTCCAAAATACAAAGTGTTTCATGAGTTTTGTCCGCGATTGTAGCTCGTTTGGGTCGCTAAGATCGTGCAGAAAGAACAAAAGACAGAAACTCAGAGTTTTAATCCTTTGTCTTTCGGGTCTTTCTGCACGACTGGAGCGACTCATAAGACCTATTCTGGACCAGGCCTTAGGAAATGCGTTGTAGGCAAAAAGTCCCATTGCGATTTACAAAGCGCTGATCTGCTTTAAAGAGACATAGTCGCAAGACAAAGAAGTACGCATTATTAATGTCTTTCAAACATATTCTCCACGCAGGACAAGTTATGCTGAGACATCCCAGGAGAGAAAATACTATCCCCTAACAATTTGATTCTCCCCTGATAATATCACGTGTACCTGTAGCTCTTGCCAAAATAAAATGCAGACGGGGTTTGACAAAAGATTTCACCAGTTTGCAAGACTCCCATACAAGGTACGAAGAAAATCTTTTGTAAAAAATGTGTGAAATGACCGATTCAGGTGGAAAAAGGTTTATGGTCTAAGTTAGACTCTTGGCCCCATTAGAGTTTTCTCGATGAGTACTTTAATTTGAAATATAATTTATCTATATTTGCCAACGTCCGCAATTCATAATCTCTATGACGTCATAAACCCTTTAGACGTCATGTTTCTAATGAATTAGCAACTTTTATGTGTATAGTCATGGAATGGCTTGAAATATTGATAAAACCTTTCGATTTTACCTTAATTTAGTTAGATTGATGATGTTTAGACATTATAATTGAGCAAAGGACTTTGCATTGAATCGAATTACCATTATTTGATTACTGAATTCATTAAGAATCAAAAATATTCATATAAAAATAATTAAATCTCAAACTAAGGCTATCAAGGAAGTATTTGCATGGTTTTCAGCCTATTTTAGGGAGTTAGTTGATATGTTGATATTTTAGTGAGTTAGTTTGGAATTTAATTGATACTATCTTTGGATTCTCCTTGTATGAATTATGACACAGTGCAAGTTTCATTGTCATAGCTATTGTTGTTGTGAGGATAATTGTGGGGGGCCAGAAACATGACCCCCGGTAGAAAATTTCTTTTTTCACCGGTTAGAATAGGGTTAAAAGATACTACCTGAAATTGTTGCAATAGATGTGTAAAATCTCACATCTCACATGCTTCATCTTACTGAGGGGGTTCAACTACGTTTTAGGAATTTTTCTCATTACTTTAGTAAGATCATTTTCTTTAGAAGTTAGGAATTAGCCGGAAGTCCTATTTCTCTGTATACCAAAACCTCCAAAATGGATGCTGTCCACGATATTGTAGACTGGACTTTTTCACGCCTAGCATTTGAAATTACATTTCAACCGCTCACGTCATCATAAGGCATGCCAGAGATAAGAAAGACATTCTGTTATCACTTTGATGATTAGTAAAGTACAGTAGATCTTTCTTTGTCTCACCCGCTCAGTTATTTGGCCCTACTTGAAAACCACTGTGTCAAAGCCAAACAGCTTCCAGTCACATGTATCCAAATTTAGCCATAACTATTCTCCAACAGATATCTACATCTAACACCTCAGATACCCAAATTAGCTACACCTAATTCTAACCTACGGTAATCAACTTTTGAGTATGGAAGTAAACTATTCCCTAAGATTCAACCTCGTCCCCCGGGTCTCTTCCGTCCTAATGTGATAAAATGCCCTGGGGACGAGGTTGTCTAAAACCATTTTCCAAAGCTACCATTCTGCCGCTGACCAAACTTCATTAAGACAAGTGCATTTTGGTTGGAAGATACCCCATGGGGTATTACGAAATTGTCAGTTATGGGGGGTCCGTGCCACTACTTCTTTACTGGACCCCAAACACTTGAGTCCAGCATTTTGGAAACCCTAGATATTGTTATCTATTTCCGGAGACCCTATGCAGAGACAGTTATGGAACTGGCCAGCGCAATGAAGCGTCCCAAATTGCACTATTTTTCCTTTCCTCAGATTTGTGGACCCCAAGTATTGAGTTGTTGTCCATTTTGCTATTCAGAGATCCCAAATATTGATTTAACATAAGTTTTCAGACCCCAAATGTTGGCACGGAGGACTCCCCCGTATTGAAAGCTAATGAGTAACCTCTCTGGGGGAATATGCCTTTCCCATAAACTACCTTTCACCACTAAAGAATTCCCTCTTCAGTTTCAATGTTTATGTAACTGAAGAGAAAATTCTTGTGAACCCGTATCTTTGACGTTTGCATACACATCCAAAATGCCAATGGAGCACGGGGGCGATCTTAACTCGAATTTCCTTTAGAAAACAAGGCGTTAAGAGTTTTGGCCGGGATTGTAGCCCTGGTCCCTATCCTCATGGCACAGCCTACAAATGATTCCAGTTTGGACCACTGAATGGACTTTGAGCACGTCCAGCCACTCAACAACATCAGCTTCAAATATTTTGAAAGGATATTGTAAATGGACATTACTTCCTTCATTGGGTTTTGTTGATCAAAGGGAACTGACGTGTAACGATATGGTGATTTTCTTCCATATCGTGACTATTTCCAAATTACGGTAACTTACACATTTTCAGGTTGTTTAGTGACATCATCATACCTAAATTGCAAAGTATAAGAGCTCCTTTAAGCCTAGTACAATTGAGATGTGACAGCGATTTGTACCCATCTAGTGGAACAATACACGAGTGGAGCGCAAGTGGACACAAGCAGAACACAATTGAACACAAATGAGCATAAGCAAGACACAAATAAACACCAATAGAATATAAATGAACACAATTGAGCAGAAGTAGAACAAAAGCGGGGTACAAGTGGACACATGCAAAAAGCAAATGAAAACAAGCTGTAACTGAATGAACGAACACAAATAAACACAAGTAGAACACAAGTGGGGCACAAGTGAACACATGCAAAAAGCAGATGAAAACAAGCTGTAAATGAATGAACACAAATAGAATATAAATGAACACAAATGAACACAAGTAGAACACAAGTAGGGCACAAGTGAACACATGCAAAAAGCAAATGAAAACAAGCTGTAAACGAATGAACACAAATAGAATATAAATGAACACAAGTGATCACAAGTAGAACACAAGTGGGGCACAAGTGAACACACGGAAAAAGCATGAAAATAAGCAGTAAATGAATGAACACAAATAGAATGTAAATGAAAACAAATGAACACAAGTGGGGTACAAGTGAACAAATGAAGAAAGCAAATGAAAACAAACTGTAAACGAATGAGTACAAATAGAATATAAATGAACAAAATGAACACAAGTAGAACACAAGTGGGGCACAAGTGAACACATGCAAAAAGCAAATGAAAACAAGCTGCAAATGAATGAAGACAAACAGAATATATATGAACACAAATGAACACAAGTAGAACACAATTGGGGCACAAGTGAACACATGCAAAAAGCATGAAAACAAGCTTTATATGAATGAACACGAGTAGAACACAAATATTTGCGTAAAAAAGGGAAAGTTTATTCAAATTTCAAAATTGTGTACCTAAACTGCTACCTTCCTCCCAAAAATTTTTGAGAGGAATACAATCTCAGCAGAAAAGGCAGGGAAGTGACAGGGGCGTTTCACTCGTTTACAATTTTTCATGGACCTTGCTTGAGAACAAAAGGAGTTTTCCAAAAAGGCGTATTATTAAGGAATGCGATGGAGGGGAATGAATACCCTACTTTCCTTTATTCTTTTGCTGTGAGGTGAAAATACCAATCGAAACAGGCTTCCAGTGAAGTGAACGATTAACAAGGCTACGTAGCTTCTTTTTACCAAAGGAAAGCAATGATTATTCATTCTTCAATGCATTGCTTACGCATTCTTTTGCTTTATCGGAGCAAACTACATTTGGATATCTAACTTGGGCATCCATGTTCGAAGAATGGGTTTAGAATCTTCTCAATCACTTCGAATAAAGAAATATTAGTGAGGATGGTTCCCCTGTCCAGGTTTAGTCAATTTCGGCAAGCTTGATTGGAAACTATTCTCTGAGCGTTTGCCAACGGCTGAAGTCAGTTTATAGCAGCTATGCACATCCAGTTTAGGCCTAAACTAGACTTTATGACTTGAGTTCTCTTGTGTTTCCTTGTCTTCATTTGTGCTCATTTGTGTTCATTTGTGTTTTACTTGCGTTCATTGGTATTCTACTTGTGTGTTCATTTGTGCTCTTTTTGTTTTCACTTGTTAATGCATGTGCTCACTTGTGTTCATTTGTGTTCATTTGTGTTCACTTGTGCTCTTCTTGTGATATGCATCCCTAAGATTAGCCTATTGTCTTCAAATGCATTCAAAGAATTCAACACGTGAGTCAATTTCGTTTAGCTGGAGCCTTTAAGTATTAGCTGAATTGCATACTTACGAGGCCTAATGAAAGTGTTCTTCCAGTTTGAGGCACTGTTCCTTCCCGTTTGTCCATATTCGCAATAACACGACTTCTGCGTAGCAGAATCAATTGTTGCACCATTTGCAAATTTTCCATTCCTTTTCCTTGAATAACACTTCACAACGCACTCTGCAGCATTTGTAACAGTTCCAATATGCTCTTCGCTCCCCCCTTGGCCATCACCTCTTGCCCAGTTCACTGGAAACTCTAAAAGATAAACAAGTTGATCAACCAACAGCGATTGACGGTTATTACGATACTTTTCTAGATATGGCAGTTTCGATCCAGACATCCTTTGGCAAAGCCATGTCCAGCTCTCATATACTCTTAGGATTTAAATATCTATGAATTTCGGGTGTCCCAGACGAAAGCACATGGGTTTGGTTGGCTTTAGCGACGTGAATTTTGTTTAAGCAACGGTCAATCACTCTCAAAATGTTTTCAATGGTTAATTTGAACATCTGGTTTGTTAATATTAGTGCTTCGAGAGTAGAAATATGAATATTGAAGACTCAAATTTGCGTCCGCTTCCAAGTTCAAAAGCAGAGCTTTCGCTCTTTCGCCTATCCTTGAAGCACATCAGATAAACATAGGTCTAATTGCAATAATCTATTGCAAAATTGTAATAATCTATTGAAATACTGACTTGCCGATTTCGCCTCCGATTCGGATATTGTAAATTGTAAATTGTAAATTGTAAATTCGCCTCCGATTCGGATTTCGATTCGTTAGCTATCTTTAGATTTGGAAACATAGTGCCTTCTTTGCAACAATGAAACTTACTTCACTTTGGGAATGCAGGCTTCACCTAGACTGGAACTTTATGTAGAGGTCTATTGCAATTAAAAACTGTTCAGGTCTAAACGCCAAAGCTCTGCTGTGCTGGTAGATGCAAATTTAAGATTTCAAGACAAATTTTCTCGCTCCCAAAGCAACTATATCAGCAAAAGAGGTATCTATGTTCAAGTTAAGTTTAAAGAAAGGCATGCCTCATTGAAAAGTTTATAGAGGGTAACAGTTTTGGGGAAACTTTTGCTCCTAACCTAACTATTTTGTGTGAATTAGTCTTAAAAGGGTCCAAAGCAACTTTGGCTATATTTCCTAAATATGTTTCTTACGACACTTCTGCTTGAAACACTCGGCACCGGTTTTGATTAAAATGCGGTTAATTCAGTGCAAATAAGATCCACCTTTTCAAGGGCCAAACTTGATCATGATTTGATCCATGAGCAGTAAAAGGAAGGTTTCTTGCATTTCTTCAAAATTTCTAAAATGTATTGTAGGAAGTTTTTTATCCGAACCTTTTCTGTCCCGAAGCATTTGGATGCTAATGTACTGAAGCAACTTAGATCTATCATACCTTGATTTCAGGAGCGTTGATTTCTTATAACGAGTTTATGCCACGAGAGGGGGGGAGGGGGTTCCTTGGCTAAACTTTGGGCAGGGGTCTGTTGTGAGCATGTTCAAAGTACTACCGTTTGTTGGATAAATTTTTACGAAATCGGATCATTGCCTTTACTAATTCCAGCAGAAAGCCAATTCCTTTGCTACACTAATATTGAAAAATGATACTCTTAGCCAGATTCAGTTCCAAGGTTTTGGAGTTAGCCTAGAAGTGACTATACTCATCTGATGATTGACAATCATTATCAGAAACTGATAAGCCCTACCCTCTAGATTAATGCAGCTGAGGATATGACCATTCCCAAGCCAAATACTTTCAGATATGATGACCTTGGCTAGACCGTGGCCAAAACAAAGTTGCAAACAGGTATATCCTTGGCTTTTTGACATATTCAATACAAAAACAACTAAAATGCAATAATCTGAGGCCAGGGACGTAGGAAGTATCTCAAACTTGGGGGGCACGTCACTTCGAGGGCACTTTTTCCTTAAGAAAAAGGGGACATTTTTAAAGATTGAAAGGGCACTTCTTTGTTTATTGCAAAATCTTGGGGGGGGGGGGTACGTGCCCCCCAGTGCCCCCGGTTCCTACGTCTATGTCTGAGCCAATCTTAGCGGAAAAGACAAAAAGTCATCCAGTACAAACTAAGAATGGATCTTACAAAGAATTTTATAAAGAACCTTATTTTCACAAAAACACAATCATAACACCACATAACATCAAACCAATAGACACCACACTACATTAAGGTAGCAGATGACCATTGAGGAAAATTCTTTTATAGGAAGGAATAGCTTTTTTAAAAATCTATGAGATATAAATGGTTATCTGCTATCATAAAGCATAGCAAAATATCCTGCAGGGCAAAGCGGCCTCCCCGGCCATGGGGCCGCCGCCAAATTGCAGAAGCTGCAGCTCCACAGCCACGAGAAGGCTGCTCCGCTCCACATGGCCCCAAGTTGCACCTCGCACTACAAAAAAGTACGACAATGCCTCACATTACGCTACAAAACGAATAGGAACGACAGTTAAATGTTGGTATTTAATCAAACTGCATAAGATCTGTCAATGAATGACATAGTTGCTTCCAGGATTATCCTGTTGTCAATTATAGTGAGCTGAGGGCTACCATAGAGAAGCAACTTACAGTGCTTTTGAGTCCATATTTGTTAGATCGAAACCAGGGATCTCAGAAAGCTGACCAAAGAGATCACGACGCATCACATGACAGCGACGGCAGGGCAGGAGGAAATGTGCCTTATATTCGTTGCCAATACCACACAAGAACAGTGGGTTGATGCAGTCAAAGTTATGAATGACGGAATCTGTGTTCATTGAGCGCACTAGACTTTGTGCGAGCACACTAAACTTCTTGGGTAAACTTAAATCTGAAAAAGGTATACCCTTGAGAAGGCACATCCCCATGCACCTTTACCATGGAAGGACCCAAACCCTTCCCCGGCGTAGACTCTCCATTCAAACCACCTTGGAGCTTTCAAATGCAAAAAATATCAATGTCGTTCGTTGATATTTATGATGGAGAAAGTATATCCAGTTGAAATTTTCAAATTTGGCATAATTCCTTTAAATGATGATGATAAGATATCTTACCAGGGCATGAAAATGTGTTGCAAGGAGCTGATTCAGTCGCTGATCCTAACAGTGAGCAATCCTTTCCTCCTCGAGCTGGGGCTGGGTTGTTGCACTGCCTGCTTCTTGTCTTTGTCCCACCTCCACAGGTTTTGCTGCATGTACCATAACTGCCCCAGGCACCATATCCGCCGTCTTCTACCATTCAAGTTATGAAAATAAAAATATTTTTTGTTACTACAAAACATCTTTTGTTACTACTGTACAGTAAGAACCCGAAAACAAGAACCACTTTTTGCAAAACAGCCTGTTTAGTTTTCCATTGAAACTTAGGCATACAACTCTGTCGCATTGGTTTGCTGTTAAAACAGAATCACCGTTGACACTAGGCCGGTATAAAATGAATACGATGGATTTTGACCCCTGGGGATAGGGATCACTTGAGTTTCCAAGATAAGGAAAGAAATTTCTGAAAATTATACGCATAAATCCAAAAATGCTACAAAGAGTCACCGATAAACGGATTTTTACAAAAAGCCAAACCCAAAAATCCAAAAGATGTAAAAAATTGTTGAAAGCCACACCCATAAATCAGGGCCCTATCATGAAAGGGTAACCTAAAAAGTGGCACAACCCGTAACCCAGACGAGTTAAGTTACCCTTTCCCAGGGACTCTGGTCACGCCCAGAGCGAGGATTTGTCAAGGAGCGTGCTCTATTTTGCCACATTATCGCCTCGATTTGAATCTGACTGGAAATTATTCCGTAGTTGCTTTTTACACTATGCTGGTTGAGCGACGAGACCAGTTAGCTTGTAGTATTCATTCTGCGCAGTGCCAGCATATTGTAAACGGCTGGCCAATGTGGCATAGCTTCATGCAGTATTCGTTTCGTTCCTGCATAGTGTAAAAGAGATATTATGCGAGGGTACTAGTTTTCAACAAAATCAGTCTGAGATTTCTTCAAAATTGGTTTCCATTCTGCGGGTTCTTACTGTATTGAGTGAACTTTTAGAAATGTGAGTGAGGAGGCTAATTGCTTTGTTTTAGTTCAGGGTTTCTTTCCTAATCCTTCTCTGTCCTTCCTTTCTACGTTTTCACCCTTGCGAGCAAACAAACAAGCATCATTCCACTGAATTTTCCGACCCGATGCAGCAATGAATTTAACAGCTAAAAATTGCCATCATAAATTTCCTTACGTGGCCTAATGAATGTATTTCTCCAGTTCTTCGCAGAGTTTCTCCCAGTTTGTCCATATTCGCAATAGCATGAGGTTTGGGTAGCAGTGTCAACAGTGGCTCCATTTGCCAATTTTCCATTCTTCCTTCGAGTGAAACACTTTACGGCGCATTCTGCAGCATTGCTTACTTTTCCAATATGTTCTTCTGGTCCACCTGTCCCATCACCTGTTTTCCATGATGTTGGGAATTCTATGAATAAAAAGATATCCTTTGAGACAGAACGTTAAAGGAACATTGTCGTGACGCTGATTGGATAAACAGGACAATAGAAAGATAACACCCGAAGAAAAACCTTTGTCTGCTGGAAAGACATGGCAACCCTTATTTCTCTACAAGCTGCCGGTCGCCATTGGGAAGAATGAGGCAGCATGCCCAATTTTAGAGTATTCCAAAGTTCGTCAAAAATATCGAAGCTCATCTCAAACCCGGATATCACGGGTAATTCACTTTTACTATCTCATCTCCTTGCTTTAACGAATATGGTCTTGATGTCAAATAATCATATCACACGACTTACCTTTTCACAATATATAACAATATTATTACAATATATTACAATATATACAATATATAACACTGAAATTGTCATATCATACGGAAATTTCTTTCAAGAAAATACCCACAATGATCATTGTCACAACATCGCTCAAATAGTTTACCCTTATAATATGTTTTTTCGTCCCGGTGTTTCATCCACTGAAGTTGTGTTTTATCACCTGAAGTGTCAATAGAACACTAGAAATAGAGGCGAAAGACACTTGACGATCACTGTTTGGATATTCAAGAAGTTTGTATCATGTGAAAAATAGCCACGGAAGGATCTATGTCACTCATTGGTACTCGTAATGGAGAAAATTTCTCCTTAACATTACAAAGAAAATAAGAGCTATCTTAGTATCAAATTTGGTTTTTTATTTAGATGCTGACGAGAGACAGTGCAAAACTTATCCTATTCATAGCCAGTGCAAAGTGCAACAGGACAACTACTTGTTTGAGCATGCAAGGGATGGGGACAACACTCTCAGCTGAGGAAGGAAAAATAGCCAAGGAAGGATCTATGTCACTCATTGGTACTCGTAATGGAGAAATTTCTCCTTAACATTACCAAGAAAGTAAGAGCTGTTTTAGTATCAAATTTGGTTTTTTATTTAAATGCTGACGAGAGACAGTGCAAAACTTATCCTTTTCATAGCCAGTGCAAAGTGCAACAGGACAACTACTTGTTTGAGCATGCAAGGGATGGGGACAACACTCTCAGCTGGGCGAATAAGTACGGGGTTGTAAATTTTTTAAGGGTTCAAAACAAAATTTGAGGAAAAAGTTTTTCATTTTGAGGACAATGTGTAAATCGCTCAAAATAAAGACAATTGCAAAGTTCTCTCAAGAGTACACCAATCAAATAATTTGAAAATATAGAATAATTGCTCAAAATGTGATTGCAAAAAGCTAATTTCAAAGTTGTTTAAAGCAGCATAGCTTGTATCGGCATCTTCTTATTTTTTACATCAACATTTAATCGGGAGTATAGGGCAGGCATGCTTTTTTTCAGTGAAGGTTTGACGGGAATCTTTTCGGGAATGGTTTCTTTAAAGGGAATTCGTACAGGGTGGATAGCTTTTTAACTAGAATTTTGTGTCTCCACCGGCCATGTAGTAAGATGAATTTTGCAAGGTCCCTAACATGAAATCTTACCAGGGCATGAAAATGTATTGCAAGAAGCTGATTCTGTTGCTGACCCTAACAATGAACAGTCTTTTCCTCCTCGAGCTGGGGCTGGGTTGGTGCACTGTCTTCTTCTTGTCTTTGTCCCTCCTCCACAGGATTTGCTGCATGTACCATAACTGCCCCAGGCACCATATCCTCCGTCCTCTGTCATTGAAGTGGTAAAAATTAAAAGAGTTTTCGCTGCAATACGCATCAGGTAGGTTTGAAAGAATAGCTGCTAGCATTATATTTTCCTTTTCTACGTTTGAAAATAGCTCATTGCTATTGTTTTGTGCCAATGATAAGCATGATACAAACATGATACAAGCAAACAAATATAACAAAGTCTATAGTGCAATGGATCTTGGAACACACAAACAAATAAATTCAAATAACTATGAACTGAAGGATGCTCAAGCTCTAAAAACTGTACCAGGAAGTTGTATCATTTTGCAAACTGCTTCCTTTTTCGTGGGCCTAAATAAATCTAGGCCAGTGGATGTGGAGGATACGTGCTGCTTGCCAGCCAAAAGACATTGCTACAGTGCTACTACACGCTTTCTCAGTAGGGTATGTTGTTAAAACTTTTTTACTCAACTCTGCCAAGCCAATGAATGAGCCAATGATAAGCAGTAGGAAATTGTAATGCAGTATTAGAATCCTTTCTAATAAAATTTTCTTTATTTTGGGATTTTTGAAGAAGAAAGAGAAGCGGCTCTTTGGCAACCAGTTATTGCCTTTGCTGTGCCAAATTTCGGCAACCAACTGCTTGATTGGCTGAAACAACGTCAAAGTTGGAGCCTATCCTATGTAACTGTATAAATAACAAGACCATAGATCACACATCTCCTCCGCAGCATCAATGCAATTTGGACATGATTTTGGGAGACCGTGAAAAATTTTTGGAGAAGCTTCAGATTGCAAAGATTTTGCAATTCTTGAAAGTAACCCTGAGCTTGAAAACTTGAAAAGTAAGCTTGAAAAGTAACCCTCAAAGTAAGATTCGTCTCCAAAAAAGAGATTCACTGTTTGATATAATGCAGGAAAATGAGATTTTCACGTACAGGCCCATTCTGTAAGCCTGAAATTGCTTCTTTAAGGCTGTTGATTACAAATGAAATACAAAATTTTCTGGCCAATAGAACTTTCGTTCCCGAAGTTTGCCGAAAGAACAGATATACGCTATTCACGTTGCAAGTAAAACCAGTTTACACTAAACCAGGTTATCGAATGAAGCCTTCTTATTGGTTAATCAAGCAAATCCAACGCATTTGATTGGTTTGAATTAAACCTGGTTTAGGTTAAGCTGGTTTAACTGCGTCAGTGTGAATGCGGTAATAGACAGTCGGAAAAAGAACTAGAATAGCAAGGAGTAAATGAGAAGTAGTTGGTGAGTAAGTAACGAAGTTTCATCCGCAATTCAGGTCGGTTTGATTAAATAGATCTGAAAAATTTGTTTAATCAACTCAGCCACTAAGTCCTTTTCACTTACTTTTTTTGGTTCACTGGTTAACGCCTGTTTCACACTGGATAATGGGAATTCAGTGTTATGTTAGTCCAGGTTGATAGCCTACCTCACATTAATTCAAATTTTGAGTAAAATTTTAGCGTCTCATCCCACGTCACTAATAGGATACATCCAAAACACAGCAATTGCCCAACATCCAATGTGAACCCGATTCCTGTATTTATCTGTAGAAATTGCGTAGCCTTTAATGCTGTATTTCTATTTGATTGTATATTTAGATTTAACTTTGGTTACCTGTCTCTATGTTATGGCCATGGGGTAGTCATGGTCTTCTGCTACTCATGGCATCGTTCTTGTAGTGTAGTAAAGTAGTTTGTAAGTGCTGTTCTAGGTAATTTCATTATTGTAAATTTTTATTGGATAAGAAAGTAACGAAGCGCCAGCTGCTTTGATTTTTCGTGCAATTTACCCAAGCGGAATACCGATCAAACCTCTGCTCAGCTTTCATACCTAAGTACCAAAATATCGCCAAGTGAAAAGCAAGGTAACGACATTGACTTTAAACTGAAACTGAGATTTTTTCCATTCAGATTGAATCATTGCGAAAAATAAAACTACGAAGGAAGGTCTTGTTCAGTACTAGCTTTAGAGAAGCGTTTTGTTGTTGCTGCTGTCAGAGGTGCACAAAATGGAAAAGGGATTCTCCCACACCTGGAATCATGTAATGTGCCTTCCTTTGAACTTTCCTCTAGCTATGTGGACAACTGAGAGCATCAAATCCAATAAGTCAAACAGCATACCACATGAAACACTGCCTTACGTGCTCTAATGTAGGTATTGATCCAACTGGTAGCTGTATTACGACCTGTCTGTCCATATTCACAGTAGCAACTTTTCCCAGTTGCCGAATCTACGGTTGCACCATTGGCTTTTTTCCCATTTCTCGATTTTTTAAGACATCTTTCGATGCATTCCTCTTTATTCTTGAAACTTCCAATGTGCTCCTCTGTTCCTCCAGTTCCATCACCAGTTCCCCAAGATGGACTAATGACTAAAATTAAAATTAAAATTTGGCTAGTTATATGATCTAGGTAGCCAAAGAGTTGAAATCGTTATCTAATCAATTCAGGCCTAGTTTAAACTTGTTTTTACAGCGTTGAATCGATTTGTATTAAGAACGGCAGCGGCAGCTGTGCGTATGTGTCTGATTTGAACACCGTCTTTTGCCTTTTCAGATTGAAAGTAAAGTAGTTAGAATGGGTAAGTTTTCAAAATATGCAAGTGCAGTGGCTGATCACATGCATAAACCGCTGACCATGGCCTAGGATTGATTGATTACTCGTAGCAGAAATACCAAGTTTAGACAAAGTCGTGCTTTCGCCGTTTACTACGACAGAGCTGGTGAACTCCCTGACTTCCCTGCCTTTTCAGCAACTTAAGGCAATTGGTGGTCTAAACATCGCCTTCATGTCAAAATTAATTGACACTTGAAATGTTCAGCAACATCTATTAGATTCGACGCAGCACAAATACTCGGGGGGGGGGGGTAAGTTTGTACTTTTCATGGTACGGGGACGTGCCATTTTTTAGGGGTACTTTTCTCAAATCCTTACTGAATTATGGGTGTCTTTTTCAAAATTTCTGGACATTTAACGGAATGATTGGTGTCCTTTTCAGGGATTTTTTATAATTTCCGGAATTATGGCCCAGAATTTTATTCGATTTACGGAATAATGACCCTAAAATCCACCAGAATTTACGGAATTGTGGGTATCAATTTTTCGGGCAAAATGGAACGTCCCCATCAGATGATAGGTCGAGATACCTCCCCCCCCTGAGTACAAATACGATGTTTAAATTTGGCCTCATTGATAAACTCATATCTTACAATCATATGAAATACCAAGTGACTAAAGAAAAAGCGAGAGAACCGAAAAACTTTGATACAGAGAATGAAACACTCGACCAAATGAGTGATTTAGACGTCATGTGCTGCCAAGTGACTAGGCTACCAGGCGATCATTTTTCGCTATTTCATACACACTGCTAACCCTCAAAAGTAAGAATGCAGTGCAGATTGGCACACCTGAGACCTTGAAGTAAGTCGTCAAAATCAAATGATCCATTCCGGTCAGTTGCAATGCAACGACAAAATGAGCATGCATGAAGCTTAGACTGGGACCATCCAGTCAATGCTTTTGCCATGTAAGAATTGTAAGAAGCAAATCATTTCTTTTCGAATATTTTGTACTTGAGACTATTTGGCATTTAATGGGAATTTCTGTCCGATGTGGCAATCACTAAGCTAATGTAAACGTCGGTCAATATCGTCTTGCACTGTTATGGATCTCCTGTTTTTGACGACTTTCATCGGGTATTAGATTTGAACTGTAAATATTTTGCGAAATTCTATTTTCTACCAGTTTGCAGTATCGTTCGAAATAGCAAAAACCAGTTGTGAATTAGCGAGCCAATTTTCATTTAGCCAGCAGACAAGGTTTAGATGACTCATTTCGCTCATGGAGAATGTGAAGAATTTGAAACAGATATAACTAATGGGTGACAAAAAAGTGAAATGATAATATCCGTAATAGCTATCATCAGCTCACTTTTGTCATCCATCAGTTATATCTGTTTCAAATTCTTCAGTATCGAGTTGTCTGTCCAAATGGGTGTATCAACCGGACCACCATGAGTACGGAATGGACTGATCAGTGGATCTAGGGGATAGCGGAGCTTGCGAATTTTCTGTTTCTTTGGAAAGCAAAGTAAGAAACAAGCTAGCTCATCAATTTTTTCATCTGTATCCCTTGTTTCGTGTAAATGTGTAAGTAGAAGATGGAAAGAATAGTTCCCTATCTCCTTACAGTTTTTTCCTGACACGACAACAACGACTTTTGCAGGTACGGGTAAAGGCAACATTCCTTGGCTTCCTAATAATAGTTTTACCATAAGAGAGAGAGAGAGAGTTCTTGGCAAAATAACATAACAGTTTGATGGTTCGATAATAATTTTACCGTAACCAACAGAGTATGTGGCCACATAAGATAACTGATACCGGGCGTCCCGAAAAAATGTTCTGACGTTTTTTAAGCCTGAAAATTTCTATTCACTTTAGTTAAATTCTAGACATTTCAACTTACAGTTTGGCATATCGTAAGAAGAAATTAGTAATCTGAAAATGGAGTTATGAGCAACAACATTGCATGTTCATGCTCCAGACAAAACCAGAGAGATTAGTATGGCGTCCTGCTTCATTGCAATAAAAGGAGCTGAGGTCCGGGGCTTATGGATAATTTCTTTAATCATAGGGATACTTTACTGCCAAACTTTCTTATCTAATATGTCAATATCTAATATCTTTTATCTAATAATTAAAGAACGAAATTTTTAAAAAGCTTTTAAGGTGCCTATTGAGACTTTAAAGCAACTATTGTGTAAATTCACACTCTATGAATAAACATTTTGTTATGATTCACTTTGTGAAGTTGAAGTCAAAACACATTTTGTGTGGTTAACTGAAGATGAGTGCAATCTGCATGATAACTGTTGTTTGTCATCTGTCATTGGTCGATCTGAAAAAGTATGTCATCTGTAATAAGTCTATCTGAAAGGTCCCTTTCCCGATTTTTCCTTTTCCCAATTTTTTTGATTGACGAAACAGACTTAGGGCAAGTCTATAGAGTACACGATCCAAGGGGTCAGATTAAAACTGTCTAAATTGGCCCAGGAGAAGAAAACTACAAATTAAAAAAGCTTTAGGAAAAAGGATTTGGAAACAGGGAACCATTCTTTCCATCTCCTACTTACACATTTACACGAAAAAAGGGATACAGAGGAAAAAAATTTATGAGCTTGCTTGTTTCTTACTTTACTGTCCAAAGAAACAGAAAATTCGCGAGCTCCGCTATCCCCTAGATCCACTGATCAGTCCATTCCGTACTCATGGTGGTCCGGTTGATACACCCATTTGGACAGACAACTCGATACTGTAATTTGATAGCTCGTTATTAGTCGTTTTGTCGTTATTAGTCGTTATGTCGTTCCACGGTTTACAGGAACCCTCAATCTCTGCATCTTTGACTACGAAGTTTTTCAAGTTTTGCCATCCAAAGCAATTCGTCAATATTAACTCCACTATGTGAAATTCATTCCCGGAGAAGTAAAAGTAGATGATAGCACTAAAGATGGCGGCAAAGACCTATTTACCGCAAGATGCTTTGCGCTTTTACGAATCATTTCAGATTCTATAGGAACTCGATTAAAGAACGCAGTGCATCTTGGTAAAAAGTTCCTCGCCGCCTTCTTTAGCGTAATCGCCTATTGGACTGAACAGAGATAAGTACCCCTTAAAAACCTTAGATTCATTTCTGGAAATCTTATCATAACTACTTCACAGGAATCATTGCATGAAATTTTAATCAAAGCAGTCGCAATTTATCAAATCTTCCTGTTGGTTGACAAGCTTTAAGACAACGAGCTTTGTGGCGTCCCCTCTGCCAAAAAGATTGTCTTAAAAAGTACGTATTTTTACTCATTACTATACAAAGGTCCGTAAATCAGCATGATGGTCATAATAATTACCATAGCACATCTCGATATTGCAAGGCTTGGATTCTTTTGCTGGCCCCAAAGAAGAGCAGTTCTTTCCACCGTTGAGTGGTGCTGGGTTATTACATGGCCTGCTTCTCGTCTTTGTTCCTGCCCCACAAGTCTTGCTGCAAGGTCCATAGCTTGCCCAAGCTCCAAAGCCACCATTGACTAAGATGAAAAAATGGTCAATTGTTTAAAAAAGGTAATAAAGGGATATCCTTTAGTAGAGATTGAATACGGCGTGTTAAATGTGTAACCAACTTTGATTGTAAGTTGAAAATCGGAATGGTCGAGGATTTCAAAGGAAGAAGCTTTCATAGTAACGTTTTAAGATAATTCTTTGTTGGACTAAGACAGTGCTTTTGTTGACAAAAAAACTTAACGACAGCAAAATTTCTTCGAGAACGAAAACTCTGTTCAACGTTAGCAGAGCCACGATCTTTCAAACTATATTGTCAAAGTGAAAAATTTCAGTTCGTGAAACAGTTTCTATTAAGCAACTGCTTTATTGATAACAATTCTGTTTGCTGCTTGCATCCTAATGCCTCGATGACTTGACCAACGCAAAAAGGATAAACAAAGGTTTGACTTACAAGGAGCTGCAGTTAGAACGAGTTTGAAAAGAAATAAGCATCTCACTTTGCAAGATTTCTCTCTTTCTTTCTTGCCCAAACCATGCATCAAATGAAAGCACAAGAGCTGAGCTTCCAGAAACTCACCACCTCATTGATGTCAGGCATTTACTCTGGAGAATTTGTATTTTTCGAACGGTAGCCTTTTTCGATACACCCTTTTTGTCGGAGGAATAATGACGCTCTATTTCTACCTTGCCACGTACACACAGAAAAGAAAATAGAAGGTGTCGTGGCGTCGTGGTGCAATCCTATGACATTGTAGCCAGAACAGTCAGGCGGAGTGGGTTCGAATCCCGGTAGTGCCCCGCCACTTGAGCGTCATGACAAGGGGTAGCGGACTCGATTAGGTCTGCTCTATTTCTGTGATCCCAGCACTTGGCGCTGAAAAGCGCAACTTCATCTTTACCTTTGTCACCTTCAAAGTTCACTTAGCGGTAACACAGCTAGAAATGGAGGAAAAGCGAACGAGTTCAAGTCTTTGTCACCTTTGTGACTCATCTAAAATATCTTAGTACCTGGTGGGCAATGCTGAATATTACAAGCAGTTGTTTGAGAACCAGGGCCAAGTCTGCTACAGTCTTTGCCTCCATGTGCTGGTTTTGGTTTGTCACATTTTCTCGTCCTATTTTTAGATCCACGTCCACATGACTTTGAACAAGGGCTGTACTCTGACCAGCAGCTGTAACCCCCGTCAACTGTTAAGGTAAAAGATGGAAAAATTAATTCAGGAAGAAATGACTGAGGATAAGCTCAATGTCGTGTTTAATCTAGAGTGCTGAAGCAGTGAACTGAATCTCGCATTTCATCTGCATTCATTAACTGATTTTGAGAGGCCAATCAACTGCAAGAAGGACTAAGTCATAAAAAAATGTGATTATCTGGTAGTATTTAGGTTATGATACAATTTCAGCTCAAAAAAGTTTGCATCCAAATATCAAAAGTCATTTCCAGTAGAGTCTATGAATGCTCTGTAACAGAAGCAGCTTCATGAAAAGATGAGTGTATTTCAGATTCCCTTACCTGGGCATTCTTTTATTTTGCATATCCTTGTCTCCGACAAGGGTCCGAGCCCTGAACAATCCTTTCCTTTACCCTTGGGCTCTGGATTGTCACAGTTTCTTTCTCGATGCATCAACCCATGACCACATTCTTTATCACATTTAGTCCAAGGCTTCCAGGGACCCAACCCTCCATTTACATCTTCAAGGAAAATAAGATCACTATCAAAGATTTATAAAGAAATTCAGATGCAAAAACGACAAGACACTTAGCACACTAAGACCTTTGTGATTGTGTTTTCATATGATAAAAGTTCCAGCTTGCTAAATATCTTGCCATACTTTGCGACTGAATTTCTTTTACATAGCTTATTCAGACAACTTTCTACCATTATAAAGATTCTAATTGCAAGAGCTCTTTTTTTGTAACAAATAAAGTCCCAAGATTTTTACCTCGTGACCCAAAAAAGTGGCGTTGCTACAAGTCTCATCCTCTGACGAAAGTGAAGAAAACAAGTGAAGATAAGAATGAGAAAAAAAAAGAAAAAGAGGAAAAAGGAGGGTCTCTTCCTTTTTCCTTCCTTTTTCTCTTTTTTTCTTATTTTTACTTTCACTTGTTTTCTTCACTTTCTTCAGAGGATGAGACTTGTAGCAAATCCACCAAAAAAGTGACCAGTCGCAATATGTTGTAAAAATATAAGTAACTGGCTGATTAAAATGCTTCAAAGGTTGTTCTGTCGCTAAAAGACCACCCTGAATTATTAGTATTTTGTTATTTCATCGGCAGAGTAAATTCTCCAAATTAAGGATTTCGAGGCAAAGGGCATGGTTGAAATCTTCAAAAATCAGGGGATCGATTTACAGCCATTTTAGATCTTCAACACAACGAGGAGTGTGTTTTATTTCAAAATGGGAATAGGCAACTCAGCAACTCAGTCGAAAGTTTTAGAGGAAGTCTAGAGTTCCTAGATAGCTGAAATATTCTTAAGGGAAAAGGATACGCCTGCTTTCTTGAAATCAATACTTGGAGATCTCGGTTTGTGTGAAACGTTGAATTCCTTTGAAATTCCACGAGTTTACAAGGAATGTTTATTCCCAATTGGTGAGTACCTACAGACTTTGAACTTTCTCTGGAAGCTTCTGACAGAATTGCCTATTCTCAGCCTGAAAAAAACACACACGCTTCTAATTCTTTTGAAGATCTGAAATGGCAGTGATTCGATCCCCTGCTTTTGACGGCCCTTTTCCTCACGTGCCAAAAGAAAATGCAAACAAGACTCATTGCTTAGGGCAATCTGTGAGCGATAGAGCAAAATTTGACGCGCTGCCACAGGCTCGTTTTCTATTTTACTATAACCGAACTGCGTCGGGTTACCCAGTAGCTAATTAAGTTGATCATTGTAAATACTGCTTTCAGAATAATTTAGACTCCGTTCACACCGTAGTGTGTTTAAAGTGATAAAGCTGAGACAAGTGTCCAGCTTGCCGTTCCGTTCACCGTTTACACGGGGCGAATCAAAACGAGGATAACCGTTGTCATATTTGCAAAACTATGATACTTCAGAAAGTGTCTTTCTTTCATCTATAATAGACGAAATGGAAAATGAAGCAGATAAAATGTGGAATAACATCCTTACAAGCATCAGAATTTATCTGGATCACAGACACAACACTGGTTGCCGGGGGGGGGGTTACTTGGTATATTAGTCCGACGGGGATGTGCCGTTATCGTTTTCGCCCATTTTTTCTAGAACAGGGTATCAAAGGAAGGCAAAATTTTCTGGAGCAGGTCGTCAAAACATGTCAAAAGAGGAAATTTTGTTATAACGAGTTATTATTTAGTCAAATTTTTGTGTTTTGAGTATACTTTTCACAGATTTTTTCTAGAACAGGGTATCATTTGAAGGCAAAAATTCTGGAACAGGGTGAAAAAACTTTTTTTCGTGGGCACATCCCCATACAAATTTAGGTCAAGTACCTCCCCCCCCCGGGATAGGCTCGCTTTTAATGGATATAACGAATATTGGATCACTCACGTAGGTAATAGATGGCTGATGAGCTAGAGGTGTTTGTGAGAGAGAAAGAGGTGTTTGGACCATACATGATCATCTTTTCACAAACTATCATCGTCTATCGCTTTCTGCTTCATTCTGAAACGTTGTAAGGGCCATTCTACCCTTCTCAGACTTCGTCAACGCAGTAACAGTACAATTTGAAAATTGCAAGATAATATGAGGGTTGAAGAAATTCAGCTATTTTACACACGATCACCACTGATATCGGTAAACTTTGGAAGCGATTCAAATATACTGATCTCTTCGCAATATCTTGACGCAGAGAGTGTACTTCGACAAAAATAAATCTATCCTTGCATAAGGATCAATCAACTTTATTTTGAAACTTTGAAAAGAGTTCCGTTCTTCTTTGTCTTCGAGTGTTCACACGACGCTGTTTTCGAGTTGTGCCTTCTTCCCCGTAAAAATTTTTGCAACGCTTTCAATTTTGCCGGAATCCTGTGAATACAAGCCAAGTCTAACCAGGACACCTGCAATGTGTTCAGTCTTCTGCGTCATAATCTACTCAGACAGTAAAATGAACTGCAAGCCCTTAAGAAGCGTCTGAAACGAAGGGAACGTATCACAAAGATAAAGACCCCAAGGGACAAAATCAGATTGATCGAAACTACGAGAGCTTCTACGTGAATCTGCCAAGGGGAGATTTAAAGATGCTACTAATGGAACTCACTTGTTTCCTCCTCTGTCTTAAACTTGTACACTGCCTCTGCGAATGCAACGCCTGTGCAATGCTCATGTTTTTTGATGGAGCAAACAGTGTATGTTTGATCGCCAACACATTTAGTCTCTTGGTGTGATTTACTTTTAAGATTTTTAAGCTGTTCTTTTGTTTTTCCAACACATATTCCATAGTAATGCAAACCAAAACCAGCAAAGCCTTTCTTTTCCGCTATCTTGGAACACTTGCAAGCAAATCTAAAATTTGGATCAAATTCATTTGATTTAACGTCTGGAAATGATGTACCGTTGATATGTCCTATGATATGAACCAAACCGTATTCTCACTCACTGCGAAATTTTCTTTTCCAGAATTATAGGCCACAATCGGGCCCATTGTCTGCAGTGACGATCATATTGACCTTTCAGATGTTTTGCACTTCATTGCATACAGGTGCACAGAATGTTCGGTAGAAGATTAGTTCATCCTGTATTCATCAGTTGAATGAAAATTATTTAGGATGCTGTTATTCTTTGACATGGAGAAATTTGGACCACAAAATGGTTGCGAATGAGTATTTTTCTCACTCTTTCCAGTTTTTGTTGCTGTCAGAATAAATCTTAGAAGTGAAACTTGATGGAAGAGTAGGTTCAGGCTCCCATACTACCAATAGGACTGAAACAAATCCAGGCCTGTAACATACGCAAGTGTCGCTTATGTCGGAATTTATGTCCTGCGCGTGTTGTGAGGGAGGGGGGTGGAGGGGTTTAAGCGAAAACGTCCAAACGATGTTGTTGGGGAAAAGTCGATGCTTTTGTGGCTCCTAATCGTCAAATGCGGTGGGTGTGCAAACGCCCCGTGACACCACCTTTACCATAATCGCTTGCTCTGCGACTGAGATGATGTTGCTAAAGCGTCGAGCTATACACCTGCATTTTAATGTCGACAAAAAGTTTCAACTGTCACTGTCGATTAGTTGATTAGAGTAGCGTTGTTGCAATCGTTGTAGCTACCTCCCTCCCCCCTCCGATGGGAATATGTAAGGGCTGTAGGACTAGCAGTATATTAACGGATGATGACATGCCGCTCTGTCTTAAGAGGGCTATCCACTGCTTGTCGTAAAGATGGCTTTTATCCAAGTTTGGTCAGGAAAACCCAAGAAAATGCATCCTATTGTTTGGTAAACTTTCGAGATTTGCTTCAAGCAATGTTTTTCTCCTTGGTCCCGTCAGACTTTGTTGCTTGAAAGTTGCTTGAAACTTGAAAGCAGCACTTGACAGAGTACCTTGGGTACCAGACGCAGACGCTTCTAAAATAGAATTGGTACCCAAGGTTAGCTTTTTGACATGGGGAAATGTTTCTTAAGGGGATTATGTTGCAGCATGGCCAAAGAGCCATAACTGTTAGTTCGCAAGTCAAATTTCACTTTTTTAGAAAGAAAATTTTCTCACTAAGCTATACATATTCGCTTGACGTGGTTATATCCTCACCTTCGCATGAAGCTTTGTATGTTGTACCAATCAATGAGATGTCGCTCGTTGAGAAGAATTGATGCAATGTTTTTTTCCTCGTAGCAGCCAAGCATGTTATAATGTTTATCGTCTCCTGTTGCACAAATGTCCTTGGCTGATACAGCTGAAAGAGACAAACAGCAGACATGATGAAGTCCAGGTGAGGGTTTTGGGAGTTTATTAGCCAGGGTCCACTGTAGCTTCGTAACATAACAATGCCTTAAGTGGGATCCGTTGTAAAATTTGAAAAAGAATCCAAAAGAAAACACCATTGTCGAATGTTTTAACAGGATGACCTATCAGTATACTATATACTGTTATCATTAGGGTCCTGATACTTAATAAATTAATGGTAAAGATCTAAAAACTAGTTACAAGAGTCCAATACAGTCCAATCCAAAGATAAATAATTTTACATCATATAAAAAGATTTTCTAAAAATCTTCTAAAAGGCAGTCTAGATTCAATCTTTCTGGCACTTAGCGGCAAGTCATTAAATTCTTTTCCTGCCAGATAATAAAATCCATTGCGTCCAAATTCTGTTTTCACTTGAGGCAACTTAACGAGATGTTGGTCGTTTCTAGTATTTTTTCCATGAGCATTTATAACGAAGTAGCCTTTCATTGCATCACAGACATTGCCTTGTAAAGTATCAAACACCAAATTACAGGACCTCTTTTTCACTTCTGCTTCGATACTAGGCACACGCAAGCTGACAGATGCAACCCTAGTCGATCTAATAACATCAAGGCTTCTACGCTCAAGACTTTCAATTCTTTTCTTGTATGACGAGGACCATCCGAGGGACAGCGAACCACAATATCCAAAAACAGGCATTATCATGGTGCGATAGATCTTTTCAGCGCTCGCAGAGTCAATGGAGCTCCTGATGCGTCGAAGTAGATTTAATCTTCCTGTAGCCTTTTTATAAATCTTGTCAAAGTGGGTTGCAAAGTTCAATGTTTGATCTAGATGTACTCCAAGATATTTGTAACTTAAAGTCCCTGCAATCGATGTTCCATTTACTTCAACTTTCATCTCCTTTTTCTCTGTTTTACCTAGTCGTTTAGCTGTGCCAAAGATCATTGATTCTGTTTTTCCCTTTTTCAAGTTTACCAGTAGTTCATTTTCATCGAACCAGGCTTTTAGGTGTTGCAGGTCATTATTTAGCTTCCCTTCAACTTCATCTAAGGAACTGCATGACACAAATATATGACTGTATCATCAGCGTATGTTGTGATTTTAGAATTTTGTAGAACAGTGTGAGCCGCATTAAAATGCATTATAAACAACAGAGGACCAATAATCGATCCTTGTGGTACTCCACAAAATACTGGCGTGATATCAGAGGCACATTCATTACTTTGAACAAACTGGCTTCGGTTAAACAGGTAATCAGTGAACCAGTGTAACTCAATACCATGAATCCCAAAGGAAGGCAGCTTGTTTAGAAGGCTTGAATGACTGACTGTGTCAAAAGCTTTTGACAAATCGATGAAGATGGCCCCTGTGAGGGAGCCTTTGTCAGCTTCCTTTCGTATGTGATCAGTCAAGAGTGTCACTGCTAATTCTGTTGAGCGCTTGGAACGAAAACCAAATTGAAAGTTGAACAGCATACAATTCTTTTCCAAATGATCAATCAGCTGTTTGTGGACGAACTTCTCCGACAATTTTGACAGAATTGGCAAAACTGAGCATGTGTTCCAACCTCGTTCCCAGGGTGTCCTTACGTCATACTACGCTGATCACGAAGCCGATTGAACACCCTGGTTGGTAAAATTTTGATCAAATGTACCAAGAAAATGTTTGCATTAGCAGCTATTAAGGATTTGCAGTTAGCCAGGCAACGCTGATTTCACAACCTCGATTTGAAAACAATTAAGTAACAATGCAATGGTTGTTGCTTAGTGAAAAGGTTGCATTGTTGTTGTTTGACTAATTACGAAGAAGTTCTCGACAAATGATTTATGTTTGTTATTGTTTTCGAATAGCCAATCAAATCGCAGAATGGCCTCTTGTATCCCAGCGTAGAGGTAGAGAAACGAAATCACTCTAGCTTTGGATGGGCAAGAGAGATTGCAAGTGCCCATTATCTTCTGCAGTTTGTTTGATTGCTTTCCTTTGCCACTAAATACAGGCAGCAATCGTCAAAAATACACTTGTTGAGTAATCATAAGAAGAGTGAATGTTTGTTCCTCTCCATAAAGCACAAAGTTCATATTCAAACTAAAGGTTGAATTTTGAAAAAAGGTAAAACTTCCTTGTGTGTGATCTTGCCTTTTAAAGAAATGCAAAGCCATCGTTTCGACAAAAATTTGGAGACGGAATCCCTTTAAGGTTGAAGGACGGCTTTACTAATAATTTCTAAGAAAACATTATTGGAAATCAGCAGCAAATTGGTAGTGGTTTAATGGGATGATGCTTGATGTGGCGTATGACTTATTCTACTTTAAAATCGAGTGTCAAATCAGCTTTGATTCTCTTTAACACGCCTAAATTAATGGCAACGAATACTGCGTTGCCCAAAAGACTCCTTGTAGACTAAATGACTCATTTAGCATTTCACGAAATGGTGAAGCGCCACAGCAGAATCGCTGTAACCTTCGTTATTACCTTGGGTCCCAGCGGGGGTCACTTAAGTTGTCCATGGTACGGGGTGGTGCCACTTTTAGAGTACCTTTTTGTTGATTGAGAGCTATTGGTATGGAACGCCAAGACTGCCTTATGTCATGGCTAAAGATTGCTTTGTGCGATTTAGTTAATGCCTTATGTCAATTAAACATTCAGTTCGGCCATCATACAAGTTCTTTGTGTGCATTTGAAACTCCACTATGTGCTTTCTTCGTCCTATGCTGTTACTCTTGGCAATGATCATGTCTCCTTCATCTTACGTTATGTCATTGTTGCATTCAGTTGTGACCAATAACGAGGCCCCCCCATATTTGTACGTGAAGCGTTATTAGTATATTAGTATAATGATGAAATAGTACAATGATGAAATAGTATAACGATGATATAGTATAATGGTCGAATAGCATAATGATGAAATAGTACAATGATGAAATAGTATAATGGTCAAATAGTATAATGATGAAATAGTATAATGGTCAAATAGTATAATGATGAAATAGTACAATGATGAAATAGTATAACGATGATATAGTATAATGGTCGAATAGCATAATGATGAAATAGTACAATGATGAAATAGTATAACGATGAAATAGTATAATGGTCGAATAGTATAATGATGAAATAATATAATGATGAAATAGTACAATGATGAAATAGTATAACGATGAAATAGTATAACGATGAAATAGTATAATGGTCGAATAGTATAATGATGAAATAGTATAATGATGAAATAGTGCAATGATGAAATAGTATAACGATGAAATAGTATAACGATGAAATAGTATAATGGTCGAATAGTATAATGATGAAATAGTATAATGATGAAATAGTGCAATGATGAAATAGTATAATGATGAAATAGTACAATGATGAAATAGTATAACGATGAAATAGTATAATGGTCGAATAGTATAATGATGAAATAATATAATGATGAAATAGTACAATGATGAAATAGTATAACGATGAAATAGTATAACGATGAAATAGCTTAATGGTCGAATAGTATAATGATGAAATAGTATAATGATGAAATAGTATAATGGTCAAATAGTATAATGATGAAATAGTATAATGGTCAAATAGTATAATGATGAAATAGTATAATGATGAAATAGTAAAATGATGAAATGGTATAACGATAAAATAGTATAATGGTCAAATAGTATAATGATGAAATAGTATAATGATGAAAAAGTAAAATGATGAAATAGTATAACGATGAAATAGTATAATGGTCAAATAGTATAATGATGAAATAGTATAATGGTCAAATAGTATAATGATGCAATAGTATAATGATGAAATAGTATAATGATGAAATAGTAAAATGATGAAATAGTATAACGATGAAATAGTATAATGGTCAAATAGTATAATGATGAAATAGTATAATGATGAAATAGTACAATGATGAAATAGTATAACGATGATATAGTATAATGGTCGAATAGCATAATGATGAAATAGTACAATGATGAAATAGTATAACGATGAAATAGTATAATGGTCGAATAGTATAATGATGAAATAATATAATGATGAAATAGTACAATGATGAAATAGTATAACGATGAAATAGTATAACGATGAAATAGTATAATGGTCGAATAGTATAATGATGAAATAGTATAATGATGAAATAGTGCAATGATGAAATAGTATAACGATGAAATAGTATAACGATGATATAGTATAATGGTCGAATAGCATAATGATGAAATAGTACAATGATGAAATAGTATAACGATGAAATAGTATAATGGTCGAATAGTATAATGATGAAATAATATAATGATGAAATAGTACAATGATGAAATAGTATAACGATGAAATAGTATAACGATGAAATAGTATAATGGTCGAATAGTATAATGATGAAATAGTATAATGATGAAATAGTGCAATGATGAAATAGTATAACGATGAAATAGTATAACGATGAAATAGTATAATGGTCGAATAGTATAATGATGAAATAGTATAATGATGAAATAGTGCAATGATGAAATAGTATAATGATGAAATAGTACAATGATGAAATAGTATAACGATGAAATAGTATAATGGTCGAATAGTATAATGATGAAATAATATAATGATGAAATAGTACAATGATGAAATAGTATAACGATGAAATAGTATAACGATGAAATAGCTTAATGGTCGAATAGTATAATGATGAAATAGTATAATGATGAAATAGTATAATGGTCAAATAGTATAATGATGAAATAGTATAATGGTCAAATAGTATAATGATGAAATAGTATAATGATGAAATAGTAAAATGATGAAATGGTATAACGATAAAATAGTATAATGGTCAAATAGTATAATGATGAAATAGTATAATGATGAAAAAGTAAAATGATGAAATAGTATAACGATGAAATAGTATAATGGTCAAATAGTATAATGATGAAATAGTATAATGGTCAAATAGTATAATGATGCAATAGTATAATGATGAAATAGTATAATGATGAAATAGTAAAATGATGAAATAGTATAACGATGAAATAGTATAATGGTCAAATAGTATAATGATGAAATAGTATAATGATGAAATAGTACAATGATGAAATAGTATAACGATGATATAGTATAATGGTCGAATAGCATAATGATGAAATAGTACAATGATGAAATAGTATAACGATGAAATAGTATAATGGTCGAATAGTATAATGATGAAATAATATAATGATGAAATAGTACAATGATGAAATAGTATAACGATGAAATAGTATAACGATGAAATAGTATAATGGTCGAATAGTATAATGATGAAATAGTATAATGATGAAATAGTGCAATGATGAAATAGTATAACGATGAAATAGTATAACGATGAAATAGTATAATGGTCGAATAGTATAATGATGAAATAGTATAATGATGAAATAGTGCAATGATGAAATAGTATAATGATGAAATAGTACAATGATGAAATAGTATAACGATGAAATAGTATAATGGTCGAATAGTATAATGATGAAATAATATAATGATGAAATAGTACAATGATGAAATAGTATAACGATGAAATAGTATAACGATGAAATAGCTTAATGGTCGAATAGTATAATGATGAAATAGTATAATGATGAAATAGTATAATGGTCAAATAGTATAACGATGAAATAGTATAATGGTCAAATAGTATAATGATGAAATAGTATAATGATGAAATAGTAAAATGATGAAATGGTATAACGATAAAATAGTATAATGGTCAAATAGTATAATGATGAAATAGTATAATGATGAAAAAGTAAAATGATGAAATAGTATAACGATGAAATAGTATAATGGTCAAATAGTATAATGATGAAATAGTATAATGGTCAAATAGTATAATGATGAAATAGTATAATGATGAAATAGTATAATGATGAAATAGTAAAATGATGAAATAGTATAACGATGAAATAGTATAATGGTCAAATAGTATAATGATGAAATAGTATAATGATGAAATAGTATAATGATGAAATAGTATAATGGTCAAATAGTATAATGATGAAATAGTATAATGGTCAAATAGTATAATGATGAAATAGTATAATGGTCAAATAGTATAATGATGAAATAGTATAATGGTCAAATAGTATAATGATGAAATAGTATAATGGTCAAATAGTATAATGATGAAATAGTATAATGGTCAAATAGTATAATGATAAAATAGTATAATGGTCAAATAGTATAATGATGAAATAGTATAATCGTCGAATAGTATAATGATGAAATAGTACAATGGTCAAATAATATAATTATAAAATAGTATAATGGTCGAATAGTATAATGATAAAATAGTATAATGATGAAATAGTATAATGGTCGAATAGCATAACGTAATGATGAAATAGTACAATTGAACGACACCAAAACATAAAGCAAAGGTTATTGGTCACAACTGAATGCAACGATTACATAACGTAAGTTGAAGGAGATATGATCATTGCCAAGAGTAACAGCATAGGACGAAGAAAGCACATAGTGGAGTTTCAAATGCACACAAAGAACTTGTATGATGGCCGAATTGAATGTTTAATCGACATAAGGCAATAATTAAATCGCAAAAAGCAATCTTTATCCATGACATAAGGCAGTGATGGTGTTTCAGATATTGGTGGCATACGCTTTGAATAGTACAGCCAGTTTCTTGGAAAGTTAGGTTTCCCCTGAGCCTTGGGGTGCCACACCAGGCATTAATTTGAAGAGGTTTCAACACTGCAAATAAGTTGGATTGCTCCTCTTGGGACAAAGGGTATGGCAAAAGTGTAGTGAAAGTATGGACAAAGTATCCACGAATAGAGATTGTATGGAATATTAGATTTATCATGCACCAGACAGCACAATGACTGATCAATCTCCATGCACCATTGTTTGGTTGTAAAGATTGTGCGCTGAACGCCAGAGATTCATAAATCTATGAGCTCAGGAGCATGCAACATTTGAATTTTTTGTAAATATGACCTCTAGAATGTATAGAATGCACTTAGTTCTCCTTACTCCAAGGCAGTTTGGCACGCTGCTGAGTTCCCAAACTTGGTTGTCTTTTTTTCACTCCAATCTCTGACTACTATGTTGATTCATATTCCACTTGGCCGGAATGTTGTATTTTTGAATGGTGTATTCTGTTTGAAGAAGCTATGAAGAGGTGATATGGAAGTATGCTACTGCAGAGGTGTGTATGAATTTGACAAGGCTCTGGTCGGAGACGTACCATGCAAGCTTTGAAACATACCAGACCTATGCAATATTCCAAAAAGGTGCACCCGACCCTCCGATCATATTTTCTAAAAATGTACTCGACCTTATAATAAAGATAAAAAACCTTGAAAATGGCAGCGTCCCGTACTAAAAGTATATGGATAGTACTTCTGGATGCCAAACTGACTTTTACTGGAAAGAAGTGCTCATTTGTGTTTTGTTTGAAAGCATCCAAAACAGAGGTTATTTCAATTATTGAAATCGGAAATGTCAAAATTTCATCGCTGCACAAGATTCATCACATCACTGCAAACTTTCAACTCATCGCTGCAAAGATTTGTCATCATTGGCAGAGGCCTCATCATCAATCATCATTGCTCCACCGTGGATTAACCTTGAGACGAAAAACTTAAACTGTTTGTTTAACAGAAGGTTTTATCACTTCCTGAAATTTGTGCCAGCACACCATCGACACTAAGGCCTCATTCACACTGCTCAGTTTTTGTAAAAAAGCGGAGAGAGGAACCTCCGTCTTTGTACAGGTGTTCGCATTGATCCGCACAAAAACGCCACAAATAAGCGGAGGCCTTCGATTATGCTATCGAAAGTGGATATCTACAAAAACGGAGATTTTTGAAAACGCTCTGAATCAATGTGAATGCCTAAAAACGGAGATTTTTGAAAACTTTCCAACATTCAACAATTGGCTTCGCAAAACCAGAGTACTGTGACCGCACAAAAACGGATATCTATGGCTCCGTATTCGTTCAGTCATCATCATCATCATCATCATCATCATCATCATCATCATCATCATCATCATCATCATCATCATCATCATCATCATCATCATCATCATCATCATCATCATCATCATCATCATCATAATCATCATCATCATCATCATCAACAACAACAACAACAATTTATTTACAGTGGGCGAAAGAATTTTAAAATAGCAAAATTACTCCTAATTAAGGCCTACTATCTTAAAGATTAAAGGAGAATATATTACAGCCGTTTGAAATAAAGATTGATAACTGTCATGTTAGGTACCCAACCTGTGGTACATATATTTTGCAAAGTCTACAATTGCAGCTCTCGCCCTTCCAACATTTAGTATGGTTTTTGAAAATAGGAAGTGTGCTGGCTTGTTTGAATATATTTGGCAAAGTTGACCGAAGCCTATTACCAAGGAAGGACATAGTCTCAATTCCATATGTTGTTGCATGCACTTTTGAAGCTGCGAGTCGTTACCGTGCCTAAGATTGTAACTAGTATTCCGCTCAGCGAAAGTATCCTTCATGAAAAGAGGACTTAAGCCAGACTTTTTTTTATAAATTTCGGTCATAAGCAATTGTAGATTCTTTACGTGGATAGATACCAAATTCCTTTGCTCCAAAAGAGACTCAAAATCTGTTTGATAGTCTTTGCACGCAAAACGCAATGCTCTTTCATGGATGTGATTTATTCTATGACTTAAAGTTCTGTCATAGAACATCCAAACAAGGGGGCAGTAGCTAAAATGAGATAAGATGAATGCTTGCATTACCTGCTTCAACTTTCCCGTGTCCATGTAGCAGGATATTCTGGCAAGGGCATGAAGTTTTTGACTGACTTTTTTGCAAAATGTTTATACATGCTGTTTGAAGCTCAGTGTTTGATCAAAAAATATCCCTAGAAGCTTCTCCTCTTTGCTTTCTTTTAACTTAGCCTCTCCTATTTTGAAGGAGACTTCGTCGCTCTTTCCGCCAAAGATCATTAAATGACATTTATCTTCATTTAACTTCATGCCATTGTATGGAAACCATTCACTTATTGCGAGAGCATCATTCTCTAATTTTGCGACAACATTCTCGACGTTGGGACCACATGTATAAATTGTTGTGTCGTCCGCATAATTGCAGACCTCAGCCTCTTCCAGTAACAGAAACAAGTCATTCAAATATATGTTAAACAAAAGGGGCCCCAAGACTGAACCTTGTGGTACACCAAAAGAGGCTTTTGTCCACGAATGAACAAACCATTCACCTTTACCCTCTGCTTCCAGTTATCGAGATAGCTATACACGTTATCAGGTGCATCAATGTGAAAGGACAAAGACGGATTTTTTTGGCTCCGTTTTAGTATAGCATCTATTCAATAACAAAAACGGAGCAGTGTGAACGGGGCTTAATCAATTCCTCAAATTCAGACTGAGATCTGCGCACGGTGAAGAGTTTGCAAAAGAAAGTCTGATCTCTGTAGAAATACTGCCAATAAAAAAGATTACAATTTTTTAAAAATACCATTAACTGCACAGATGATAGCTACCAAAACGGCAAAGAGCTTTCCTTGCATCTTCAGCCCAATACCTTTCTTCCAACTGTAACAAGAATTAGCAAGTTTCTTATTGCCATTGCTATGAAATTCCATCACATTCCATCACAATTAACTATTTAAATCAAGATTCCACAAAGATCAAAACGATAAGTTGAGAAAGCACAAGATGGGAAAAATGGCGACAGTTTGTAGCAGTGTACCAGCAACGAGTAGAACAGTAGGCAGCACATGAGAAAAGAACTGTGATAAAAGAGTACCCCATAGTACCCCTGGATAACGGATTCACGTGTTGATTTTTCGTTTTTCACGCCATCACGGACCATAAAACAGCATTTTCATGTTCACGCTGCAGAAATTTAAGAATGTAAATACATAGCTGGCGAAGACACACGAGGGAATGCAGGGTAATTTTAACGTGGATTTTAAAGTTTTGGAGCCAAAACTGCGAGTGAAATGAGATAAATAGGGGTCCAGGGGCTTGTCTTGGAAAATTTTTTTGAGTATTTGCCCTCTAGAATATCGAAAAACGTCGTATTGTGAAAATTAAAGCCTGGTAACCTATCATTTGCTTCTCAGAAAAAGTCGATTTTCGTTCAAATAGACTGCATCTTTTACTGTGCCGTTGGCAATTTGAGTGGTAGCATGTATTATTTTTAGGTAACTCAGAAATTCTTCATTTAAGATCAATGCTCTTTTTATCTAAGATTTTCTTGGAGACAAATATCTTTATGTGGGGTAGATTGCGAGCGAATGGAGCAAGAATGGGGGTCCGGGGGCTTGCCCCCGGAAAATTTTTTATGAGACTACACCCTCCAAAATGACGAAAAACAGCATTTTTTGGTGAAATTTCAAGGCGCAATCACGTGCTTTTTTAATGTCCATTTCACGAAATAACGACCAAATGTTTGGCAAATCACGCTGCACGACAGAGTCTTCGATCACGAATTCACGAGTAGAAAATATCAAAATCACGAAATCACGCGCCCAAATTAGCCAAATAACGCTTCACGTACAAATATGGGGGGGCCTCATAAAACGAAAGAAAAAAGGTGCATCTGCCCTGAACTTACTGATGAAAGATTTACTGCCTTACTACGAAGCCAAAGAAACTGATTCAATGTCGATGCATAAGACGGAATATGAATGAAGATACCTTCCCCAGCATTTGAAATCTTACTACCGCAAATACTAAGAAAAAACTCTTGAAAGGGAAAAATGATTTCACGTATCATACGATTGCATGTATCATACTATTTCACGTATCATACGATTTCATGTATCATGGTCAAAAGTAGCAGTTTCTTCTTCTCAGAGAACATGTCCTTGTAATGATTTATGTTACAGTAAATATCCTTACCAAAACTTTGAAATAGACCCCTCTTCGTGTTGCTCTGTTGCTTTGCTGACCATCTATGTGCAAGTTCAATGCTACAAGAAAAGTTGTCTTCATTTATATCCAAGACTATCAAAAGAGATGTTGCTATGGTTTCCGAGCCAACAATTGAAAGACTGTATCCGAGTCAACTCGAAAATGATCGGTGAAACACATTGATAGAAATGATTTAATTTGAACTTAATTAAAACTCTGCCTGATGCCGAGTGTTTGTCAAAAATTCGATAAACAATAAATAGCAACCAAATCAATTTCATTTACTTTTAGTTTCATTTTGGTTAAAGATTTTTCTTGGGTGATTGCGCTTGCATGGTGATGACTGATATTGCCGAACTTACGCAGTCTATTACATCTTCGATTCACTCTGGACTTAATGGTTGAAACATTGTACAACTAGCTTTTCGTACAAAAGGCCATCGAGCTTGCTCATTGACGAGTCAAAAAGTCAACACGCCTGGCAGCAGGGCCGAAGCCAATGGATGGGGGACGCTACTGAAAAATTTGTGCTGTTGTCGGATCTTTCGTGATTTAAATGTGTACTTTTGGAGGATTTGGAGAGGAAATAATGCATAAACTCATGAATTCATTTGCGTTAAAAAGAAGATTCCAACAGGAATTATTGAAATTGCAGCATATTTTTGAATGATATTCACTAACTGTGTTGATTGCAAGGTTGAATGAAAAAATATGAATGTTACTGAAGAGCTAGATCGGTCATGTAATGCAAAAATTAGACCTATATGTTCCCACTTCTGTTGTTTTTGTTGTTGTTGTTGTTGCTGTTGTTGTCGTTGATGGCTTTGTCAAAAACTTGGTCCCCCATATACAGTCTTGGTTGGCTGATGTATTGATGCTTTGTTGTAGGATTATGACTGCACTGTGTAGGACATTTATATTGACTGTGAAGGAGCGTGGAAGTAATTGTTTAGTGAATGTAGCTATGAATTAGAAGGGGTGCATTGCATAGAGTAGTTGTGTTGTGAGCTGTGAGTTTTGAAAGTTTTTGTGAGAGAGCTCGTGAGTTGCTATTGATATTATTGAAGTTGGGCTAAAGTTTAGAGATAGAATTGAAGATGCAGAAAGCCGAAAGAAATATTTGTGTTGGTCTTGGGAACAGCTCGTGATCGTTTGGGTAGAGCTTCGTGACATTTAGTTTCGGCATAAAAAGAAAGCTAACTTCTATGTTTAGAATACCATTTGGCTGTTAACCCTATAGTGGTTTGTATACGTCCTTTTTTAGTTAGGGAGGGAGGGCAAAAGCCCCCTTTCAGTTTCAGTTTCAGTTTAATTTTATTTAAATTCACTACATACAATTTATTCTAATAATACAAACAAATAACTAAACTACAAAAAATTAATACGATGATACAGAAAATTAATACAATATACAAATACAAGGAGGTCTAAATAAATTGTATGCAGGGAATTACTTAAAGGAGGAGCTCTCTCAGTAGGTAAACTAATCGGGGAGAGAGCCCCCCCCCCCTATCCTGAGATATTATCAAATTAACTTATGTGAGTTTAGAATAATATTGTGCATTCACAGTACAAAAATAGCATAGATTCAACGGTCGACCTTGTTCAATAATGAATTTTTAGTTTTGTCTTGAACATTATTTTCGTTGGAGCATTTCTGAGTTCCAAGGGTAATGCATTCCAAAGTTTGGTACCATGATATCGAATGGACTTTAGACCATACTGAAGACTGTTTTTTTAAGACATATATAGATCACCTTGACTGGCCTGTCTTGTGGAATACTGATGAACAGATGAACTAAGTAGGAAAAAGTCATGAAAACAGCTAGGTGAAGTTTTATTGATGGAATCAAAAACAAAAGTTAAGAGTCGCAGTTCAAAGATCTCAGAGAGTTTAAGAAGCTTAAAATCATTGAAGATGGGAAGAGAGGGAGACATGCAAAGCTGAAATGAGATAGCTCTGACTGCTTTTTTTGTAATTTGAAAATTGGATAAATGTATGATGCATATGTTTGACCCCAAAAAATAAGACCGTATTGTAAAAAAGGGAGAAATAAAGCATTGTACAAGCAGAATAAAACATCTAATGGAAGTAAGTTCCTAATTTTGAAAAACATTCCACATGTTCTGGCTAATTTTTTAGAGAGTTCACTGAGATGGTATTTCCAGGATAGATGCTCATCCAGGAGGAGACCTAAGAACTTAACAAACTTTACCCTTTTGATATGTTTCTTCCCTATTTTGATATCAGATCCAGAAGGTACATTGACAGATGAAGAATGGAAGATAATATAGTTTGTCTTATTAATGTTTAACGATAGTTTATTAGCATCAAGCCATTTCTTTACTAATCTCAACTCTTTGTTGACAATTTTGATCAAATTGCATAAATCTTTGGATTCATAGTAGATGTTTGTATCATCAGCAAAATGGTAAAAAGTGAGTTTCTTAGAAGCATTTGGTAGATCATTGATGTAGATCAGGAAAAGTAATGGACCCAGTACAGAGCCTTGTGGTACACTACAAGTAATTGAAAGTAAATTAGAGTTACTTCTATTGACAGAAACATATTGCTTTCTATCAGACAGATATGATCTGAACCACTCAAGGGCACATCCACGAAAACCATAATGTTCCAATTTTGAAAGCAAGATTCTATGATTAACTGTATCAAAAGCCTTTTGTAAATCAATGAAAATACCACAACCAAGTCTTTTGTTGTCCAGTGTACTTCTTACAGCTTCTGTTAAACTCACAAGAGCATGATCAATTGAGTGGTTTTCTTGAAATCCAAATTGTAATGAATAAAGAACTTTATGTGTTTCAAGGAATCTGTGCAGTCGTTTGTACATTACTTTCTCAAATATCTTGCTGAAGATGGGTAAAAGGGAAATTGGCCTATAGTTTGATGGAAGCTCAGGACTTCCTTTTTTAAAAATAGAAATAACCTACCTAACGCTTGACTGGTAAAAGGTAAACTAACCAAGTTTGGTGTGCTAATTGTGTCAGGCATGTACCTTTTATGAATGTAAAAACTAACCTAAACTTAGACATAAATTTTGCTCACATCAGCATTTTCCTTTGTCTGATCAAGAAAGCGGCTAAATTGGCCAAAAATCTGGAAAATTGAGATAAGATTAAATTTAGAGCACACTTTCCACCCAAACATGAAAATTATGATAGAATACACCAAATAACACCACACTACAGTAGAAATATGCAAAGTATTCAAATTCTGCTTCCTTTTTCGCGATAATTGAGACTTGAGCATTTGTGAGTTTTCAAGGATCTGTCCAAGAAAATTGTCTCCCACTTTCTCATTTTCAAAATATTTCAATGAAACTTTCTGAGAAGTTGCACAATAGGTGGTTGCAAAAAGCAAGGCAGTTTATGGCTATGAAATTTTTCGTCATGGAATTATTAAAACTCTGGGGGCAAACCCCAAATCAAAATAGGGTTAAGAATTGTTTTAATAGAGCACACACGATGAAAGAATACTCTTCGTAGATGACGTCATAGAAATCTAAAACAGCTATAATTTCAAAACGATAAGTCAAACAATATAAGTATTTTATTATTTCGACTTCGTTTTGCATGCTCTTTCAAACGGTATACTCAGGTTAAAAAATTTTGTTATTAACATTTTACTCGCAAAGAAATCTAAATCTCAGGCTATTACTGATAGGGAAGTAAATATATCATCGATCACGTGACAACCACAAATCTTCAACAATGTGCCAAGGCTTAACCCTATTAATACTGGGGGCGTTTTTGGCCCCCCCCACCACACTTTTCTACACTTCTACATTTAACCACCAGACTTTATGAATTTTAGTCAAATATTATTGGAAATTAAATTTTTAACATTTAATTGTTTTTGCTCTGATCACGTGACCACAGCAATGCCATATTCGGAGAGTGGTCAACAAAAAATTCTTGAAACCTCCATAGATTTTGTCTCGTTTATCTGATTGATCTCAAACATGCACCATTCGATTGCATTTTTAAATAAATTTCATAATTGCTGACATCAGCAAAATTTGATAACTATCACGTCATTGACATTTATGACGTCATTGCTATAATGAATAAATGTAAGATACAAAAAATTGTTGTCTTTTTTACTTCAAATTATTTATGTAATTACTTCTGAGTTCATATTTACTGGATGAAAGGAGGAAACTTAGGAACAACTGAAAAGAAAATCTGTACAAGGAACAAAATGTTAATAGAGACTGAAGATATCTCAAAAGTATTTATTTCAAACCTGCAACATGTTTTCTACAATTTGAGAGAGATTTGGCGAAAATTGGATGAGAGGTAAATTAAATAGGGTTTTATTGGTTGGTAAAAAATTGCCAAGTTTCAATAATAACAAATAATAGATAAATTCGAATATTTAAACTGGACAGAAACTTCAACTTACGAAAAGCTGTCATCAACGTGTGTCCAGTATGAATTAAAAAGTGCAACCTAAACATAAACCAAACCTAAAGAAAAGCAATAAAAAGTACTTATCAATTTTTACAATAAAAGTGTCCGTGCATTTCAGCTAAAATGTTTCTTTAAGAAAAATCAGTAATTCAGTTGTTGGCATTTCACGAGCTTCCAATGGGAGCATATTGTACTCTTTTGCACCGATGAATGAGAAAGTTTTCTGGCGTACTCTGTTTTAATCATTGGCAGAAGTATTATTTTTGAACCGTTTCTTGTCCGTATCAAATGTTCTATCAGCTGGAAGTAATTCCTGAAAGGATCGATGACTTTATAATCTGACTTTATGGTCTGACAAGGGTACAAGCTCGTTTCTAGTTGGCATTGGTAACAGACTGCAGTATGATTCTGTTGACCGAGTTTCTATTCACAATGGCTTCAGCTCTATTGTGCAAGGAATCCAACTTTTCTGATTGGGCTCTTGTGTTGCAGAATGCAGAGCAGGAGGATACCGCAATATGTGAACGTTGGTAAAATCATTCTTTGGTTTATAGCCTTTGCTTTCATATCCAGGTCTCCTCTTAGTTTTGCAAGGAGACTGAGTCGAGAGGACGCCTTTTTGTAGCACTTGTCAAAGAACGTTTTCATATTCAAGGTACTGTCAATTGGGATTCCGAGGTACTTGTAGCTTGCGGTTTTTTTATGTCAGTGTTTTTTCAACTTGGCAAAAAGTGTCCTTTTATTCAACAACTTTATAGTCGCGATTTGAGTGGCAAAGCAAGTACTTGCCACATAAAACCCAAGTTCCTTTATATTAGCGAAAGATTAAATATCCCATGCTTTTTTTCCCGATTCCAAAAGCAGTTTCTGATTGTAAGCTATGTAGGTTTGAAGTTAGGAGCCTTAAAGGATGGACATATTCCACTGGTAGTATGATTGAAGTATTCCACATGATGTAACTTTTAATCCTGTGGTGCCCTTACAATGAAATTTTGCACACTTGTGACGGAAGTAATTGCCCACATCTTGACGCAAAATAATTTTGGATTGGAGCACATAAGGAAGACTTATTCCACTCAACGCGCTATATCTAACTGTACCAAAAGCACCCAGCCCATAGCATTCATCTGTATTGGAAGTCACAAGAGTGGGAAATTTTGTTTTAGCAAGACGTATCAGAGCAGAAAACTATTGATCTATTCCCTTTAGGGTGCCGGCGGTGGTAATCGGACACTTAAGGGAAACTGAATTTTTAGACAAGAAAAATACATCGCACACAAAAACTAAAATCATCCATGAAAAAAGCAGCCCTTTTAACATATTTACTCAAAACTTTTGATTTTGACTTTGCCTGATTCGCCTTTGGGGTCGATGCTTCTCCAGCTGAGCTCGGCAGTGGTTTTCGGACACCGGCGGTGGTTTTTGGACAGTAACTTAAACTTGCAGAGCATGCCAAGAAATCGCTTCTTTTGAATTATTCATTGTATGGCCTTATCTGCTTAACTTGTTGTACTCTGAGAAACTACAACCTTTCGTCTTTCCTTTTGTTTACAACAAAACCTACAGGACACTCAAGAAAACACAATGTAACTGAGAATAACTCTTGCATTTTCCAAAAATGAGATATTAGTAATCAGTTGCAAAGCTCTTCACTAATATTATAAGAAGCGAACTGCATTAACAAAGTAGGTTCATCCTACACCCACATGTTTTAAAGCAAAATGAAAACAGTTTTTATCAGTTGAGTGAGTTAACCATTACTTTTCACTGAAAATGAGTTGGTATTTAAATCGAATTCAGTTATACTCTAGCTTGAAAATTTCACGGAAGATGTTTTAGCATGAAGAATCATTTTACGCCAATTTATAATATAGAGAATAATTAGATATCTGTGCAAAATTGTATTCTTCTGAGTGGAAGAAGTGAACAGCTTACCCAAAGAGGTCAATGACCTTCCCCAGCTAATGTTAATGTATACTTTATCAAATACCAGACAAAACTATGATTTAAAGTATCAGATGCCCAAGCATAATATGCATGTTAATTTGCTTTTTTGCACAAAAGTCTTCCTTTTTGTTTGCGAAAACAATCGCTGTGGGCAAAGGACTTACAAGGCATCTTCGAGCTCGATTAAACATTCTCTTCCAGGAATAATTTGCTGGGTGTCCGAAAACCACCGCCGCAACCTTTTCAGGGCAATTTCATTTAATTTTAATTTTTATTTATTTAGGCACGGTAGCCCCGTCAGTCCATGAGAACTGCTTTTTAGGGGGGCGTGGCAATCGAAACAGAAAACGCTGCCCCCTTTAGTAGGAGGTTTTAAGTTTCTGCGTCCTTCCTATATTTCGGTCTCATGTCGGACATTCTATTTCTTTAGTTTATTTAAAATTCTTGACTCTTTCTGCCACGAATTCTGAGCTTCTTATGAAGGTGCAACTTTCTTGAACGACAATTTCTTGACCGCAATCATGCTGAGCAGGTATAAATAGTGACTTGTTTGATCGCGTTTTGCATTCAAGAGGGCTTTCCCTGGGGATGTTTACTATGTAAACTTTTAGAATATAATGCAAACAACCATCTTCACTTATTAAAAGTTATTGCGAATATGATTTGCCCCTCAGTTTCTTAGGCTTATTCAAAAGTGGTCGATTACCACCGCCGTCCGATTACCCCCGCCGACACCCTAGAGCCATCAAGGAAGCCGTAATTCCAATAAAAAGTAACAGTAAGCTACACTTTTGCTTGAGGAAACTAAACAAGCGACTATTGGAATATTTTATCGAAAATCGCTCTCAAACGTATTCTTAAGCCTCAAGTCACGTAAGTTTACAAGCATTTTTATCATCTTATAATTGCAACAAAGTGCTCTTAAAAAGTTCTTTAACTATTTATGATAAAATTCAACAACACTTTCCAGAAATCAGCTTTTTATCTTATGGCATTTGCATTCTTATATGCTCTAATAGCTTTCAATATATGCTTTTTGGACTTTTCACGGTATTACAGGAATATAATTATCTTTTTAAATAATTCAAGGTTATATTTTGATGATAACCGACTGACTAAAATTTCTTTGCCTTTCATTGTGATTTCCAACGGAATCGTTCATCCTTTGGTGATCCTCGGACCAAATTTTGAAAATTCAGTTATCTTAGATAGCATTTCAAAGATAAAAAATGATCAAAACAATTTTGAGAGTACCCTGGGTACCAAAGCCTATTAAGAAAATAAAAAAAAATTATTTTTTTAATAGGCTCTGGTACCCAGGGTATTTTGAGAGGTCCAAAATTGAAATTTTGTAAACAAGGGTATTTTGGAATATAGAATCCAAATACGCTCCTCTCAATGACGTAATATTCTAAAGTACCACTAAACCCGTCTTTGTCCGGAGATTTAGTCCGTTAAAGTCAAAATTGATCTCTTTAGGACAAAAAAAAAACAGATTTTCAGATTTTTCTAATGGACACTTTTTGCCAAGTTGAAAAAACACTGACTCCTTATCGGCCCTTATAGTTTACGTTTGGTCTGAAATCAGATGAACCATTCGCTACTAATTTCTTGGCGGTTCCAAACAGAAGAGCTTCAGTTTTTCCTTTTTTGAGGTTTCATAATAAGTTCCTTTGTTTTTTGGTTGCCTAGCGACGAAACAAGTAACTAATCAATTTTCATTGTTATAATTGTTATTTCTCTTGTAGTTTCGGAGAAAAGGGGGGGGGGCGAAACCCTCCCCCCAGTACAAAGTAAGTAAAACATTGCCCAGTACCAATAGGGTTAAAGACAACTGACGGAGATATAAGGTGACGGGGCCTGGGCAATCTAAATATAAGTCTACTGTATTCCATTATATTTGATGATCTCGAGAGATTATCGAAACAGTGGACAAATGATGGCAGGCGCCCATTTTTTGTTCTATCTTCAAATTTGTCTTTGAATTGACGACCAACCATCATAGAAGTATACTCACTTCAAAAATCTCGGTTACGCAATTTGCTAGATTGTTACAATACAATAAATTCCCTGCTTCAAGAACTTATTTGTAAACATTGCGTCGAAGAAACTACAGGGGCCTGAATATATGTTGTTGTTGCTGCATGCTGCCATTTTGAATCTGGTTGTTGTTGGTGTTGCTGTTTGCTGTGCACATTGATCCAAATAGAGAAGCAAAAAGATGAGCTCTGACAGACTGAAGGTAATGAAAGAGCGCTCCAAGCTTAGAAGACAACTTCTCGCACAACAGGTATAGAAAATTCCACAGCTAGTGAGACTCGCCCGAACGGGTGACCGTCTTTTGAAAGGGAGACCGTCTCCTGAACAATGGGAGCCAATCTTTTGAAAGCTGCCACTTTATAGGTTTCCTGCTATTTGTTATAAACGGGAGACAAATCCAAAAAACCAAATTTGTCTCAGGGTGGTTTCTTGTGTCGATTTTTGAAATCTACCCCACAAAATAACGCGGGTTTCACAAAAAAACTTGGATGTCACCCCAGTCTGCATTCTTTGTACTGAAGTGCGCAGGGAAGATCTTCCCTGTGCCACTTTGCCTGCTTCCAGTGCAGCCACGCCATGCCATAAACCTGTAATGACACCGTATGTAGCAGTTCCTTTATGACATTTACAAAGAACCCCAACCCTCAGATGCGCCAAAATTTACTTCAGAATGAGCTTGCCCATGCAAAAATCAAAGAATGCAAGCTGGAGTCACCCTGTTCTATTTCCGCAAATGAAAGTTCATCTCCTATGATGCTATGTCCATTGTCTTCCATTGTTTTCCTTCTTTTGGTAGTGTTTCAAGGTTGAACAAAGTGTTTTGATGTAATGAGAGGGGATTTTGCCGCCAAACTTTACAAAAACTTTTAAAGAGAATGAAAAGACTCATGAAAGATGCTCAACTGTAAAGACTTGATTAGTAACTAATCTATGCATGGTTTTTTGTTTATTTATGCATGGTATTGTTTCATGATTAGTAACTAATCTATGCATGGTTTTTTTTAAAAAGAACCTTTTCAAGCTCTGTTTCTGTGAGTCTGTCCTTGAAAATTTGTTTTGCCATATGTAGAATTGTGACATTTTCACATAGCCGCATTTAGGACATTACAGAACTTGATTAGAAACCAATTCACAAAACTTAATTCCCACAACTTCCCATTTTGGCTGATTCACAAAAGTTGATTGCAATAATTTCCCGTTTCTTCAACTCATGAAATTTTGTTCCCATGAACGATTTTGTACTCAGAGTGAGCCTTTTCAACAATTTGTCAAGAAATCCCTGTTCATGTATCAAAACTCTTTACTGAATCGTTAAACACTATCAAAATGAAGAAAGCAAGGAACAATGGATATGGCATTATAGAAGATGAAAATTCATATCGAGGAAAGAGAAGATGGTGACATCAAGTTTTTTGTAAACCCCCATGCTTTAAGGCTTAAGTTTAGAAAATGGACACAAAGAACTACCCCGGAGACTCCTTCATTGTAAAAACTTGAATTTTTGTATTTTCTCTTCCCTTTAGGAGACCTAAAATCAACAACATTCAAAGATTTTCTCCCATTCTGGAGACGGTTTCCCATTCAAGAGAGGGGTCTCCCATTCAGGAGAGTTTCTCTAGCTGTTTGAAAAAAGATTTTTAGAGAATATTAAGTTTTTGCTGATGTGTATATTTAGCTTTAAGCTTAGAGGCTAGGACACTAGGAGCAGTGTCAGTGTCATCCTTAATGGGGCTAATCATAATATTCTTGTTAAAGTGGTGCATGACTCTCAAAAATGTTTTCTTCATGAATATAGACTTCATTTCCTTGCCAACCGTCATTTCTGAGCCTAGATATTTTTATTCATGCTTCCTCTTAAAACTGTTGCTAATATCATAAAAAAAGTAACAGCAAAATATTGTCATTGGGTTTTCAAGAATATCAAGTCCACCAGGAGCCTTGTATTTCACATTGAAAGAGGAATATGTGATTCTGATGAAAAATTCCTTTAGCAAGCATGCATGGCCATTCTTGGCAATCAATATTCCAGCAAATCGGATCGAAAGACAAGGTAAAAACATGAAATAAAGATTTGGAATTACTCCGTTCATTTTGATAGGTAGTTGAGCTGGAGTGGCTGCTACTTACTTTGCTAGGTTTAAAGCAGAAACCAAATATGCATGGTATTTACTGTATGTGTCTTTGAATACAGTTAGGCCTCACATTGGAGAAAGCACCTATTAAACTTTGATGCTACTGAAAGGTAATTAGTCTTCTAATTTATAGGAAATCGTTGAGTCCTTGAGGCTCAAACCCAGAAAGAAGGTTTCTTGTATTTTGATTGATACTGTGTCCTGGTCTGATGGTCTGAGGGCATTACAATTCATGCAGAGTTAATAACAAAGTGGTACCAAGATGTCTTACATTTAACTTATTTCACCTACTGTAAATTCTGTTTTCATGGCAACCATTAATTACACACAAAAAGGGTCAATAAATCTATAAATAGCCCCATTTTCTTACAAACTCTTTCCAGGATTATCCATAAAATGAACAAGGAACTTTCAGCTTTAAAATGAAAGTATCATAAATGTACTGTATACCGGATGAGCCGGAAAAAGCTTCCCACTTTTGAAAATGTGTGCACCAAGGGTGCTTCATGGATTTCAATGATTCAAATTCTAGTTAAAAGCCGAAAGATTGAAGTGTTTTTGTGATAAGTGCTTGTGAGACAAGGAGAAAAATCACAAAAATACTTCAACCTTTTGATTTTTAACCAGAATTGGAATAATTCAAATGCTGTTATGAATTTTCAAATGTGGGAACATTTTTCTTGCTCATCCAGTATATAAGAAACATCTTAGGATAAGGTATGAGCAATTTGTTTCTTAAATGTGGGACCTTACTGTATATACTTGTACAAAGAGTTGATATTACACTTGAGGGAAATTTGACAGTTCTTAAGCTTATGATGGTGACATCTCTCTTAGCTTGGAGCAAAAGATGCAAAAGATATTGGATCCCTTCTTGGTGGACAAGAAGACCTAAAGAAGGGAGAAACTTCAGAGTTTAGCACTGAACAATTAAAATCATCCCCTGCAAAGAAGAAAAAAGAACCACCAAAATTCCGGCTGCCTGGAGTTCACGGCAAAGCACCAAAGGTAACTGAACCAGCATCTAAAGTAATATTTTTGTTATATATTCAATATGAAAATTTACAAGGGAACAAGGTACTACAGACTATACTTAGAAACTACTAGACTACAAAACAAAGGATGATGAACTGGGAAGCAAGAACCCATGACTATCCCAAGGGTCATTACATAAAACATTAATCTAAATTACAGATAAAAGCAAATACACGAAAATGGAAACAAAGAGAAAGTACATTTACAATGACCTACGCACAAACAATTAATCCAACTACAAATGGATACATACTAGGATCTGTTTCACATTGGAAGTCAGGCCAGCACAGGCGATGGTGCTGAACTGCAGAAAGCCCGGCCGAGAGAACACCACCAACAACAACTGTTATTGCTAATGCCATCCCCCAGAGTCTGCACCTCTCAATAATGTCGCACCTGTGCTGTTGCAATATCACAGATTTGTAAAATTTGGGTTTGCTTTGATGGATTCTAAGTAATATAGATTGTTTTATGGCTTGTTTAGTTCAATTCAGTCTAGCTCTCCTACATACAAGTTGTAATCTATTATACCAACACAATAAGTAACTTAATAGAAGCTAAAAATCATTTACTCCTTTTTGTTTTCATTCTTTTTTTGATTTAGTTCAATCTGTTCATCAACATGGTACACGGCAAGCCACAAAAATGATATTTTTCTAACGCAGAAAAATACTGCTCAATACGGTCTTCGATCAGTTTGTTACTTTAGAGCTAAGTGCTGAAATGACATTCCCATGGATATAAGAAAATCATCCTCTACAATCAATTTTCATCGTAAACTCAAAGCTTTGCTCTTTGAAAATAATTACCAAGATTGATCTTAGAATAATAGGCACAAAAAGGTCACCATCCGTCCTAGTCATATAATCTCTATTGAAAGTCATATGAAATGTAAATGAAATTTTTCCAAAACAGGGGGCGCTTTCTCCTCGATTAGTGTGACTACTGAGAAAGCCCCGCCTCCTTTAAGTAATTCCCTCCATACAATTTATCTTTTCTCTGTGTTTTGTTCAATGTATATTGTATTAATTGATCTCTTTTTTTGCTGATGTATCAGTTTTCTGTATGTTATATTCTTGTAGTTTAGTTATTTGCCTGTTTAGTTATTTCATAAATTGTATGTAGTGGGATTTATATGAAACTGAAACTGAAACTGAAACTGAGTCATCGACCAATCTGAGATAAGGAAGTATTTTGATAGATAAGCTTTTGAAATGATAAATCAATAGTTTAAAGCCCTAGGAAGAAAATATCTAGTTTTGGCTGATTTCGGGATCTGTTGCAGGGAGCTAGGGAGTCTCAAAGGTACGAGTTTTTGCGCATGCGGTATACAGTCTCTGCACTGTTGTGGTGAACAGGGATTGTTTCTTACTCACCTTGTTTTCTTAGGCATTTAAAACAGCCCTTTTAAATGTTTGAAACGAATTGCTGAATCAGTTTTGTGAGACTTTAGAAAATGATAATGTTTGAACACATACATCGATGGTTTTCACGCCAGCAAATCATGCAATCTAATGTATGCTTAGCTCATTACTTTCATTTTAGGTTCTTGTTACAGATGGCAAAAAGGCGGGAACAAAGGATAATGTAAGTTTTGAGTTTGTGTTTTGACCTGGAAGGCCCTAGTTTGCCCCTGGTAGTTCACATGGCTACTTGCAGAAGCAATAGGGCAAGTGCTGCTTGTCATTGTGGTGATACATTATTTCTATTCTAATATCTATGATATAGCAAGGACTATTTCTCGCTGTCTGTATTATTTCTGTCCAGCAAGGACTTTGCATGCCCATCTTTCAAAAAGTCAATGAGATCGTGCAAACTGACATCAACCAAACGGTATTTGCTAAGTGAAAACAAACTGTCGATTAGTTCATGCTGGCAAATTTGCTGCCGGTATCTCAAATATAATTTTCCCGATTTCAACTGTTATATCGGTGATTGCGCGTGTCATTCAATCAAACTTCAAACAAAAATCTATTATGCGATGCCTGTTTCCTTCACTTTTGCTTTGGCACTTATTGATTTCTTCTAATATTTTTTCTGAAAGACTGATACCTGTAAAGTTGTTGCATAATAGAGCTAAAACAGTTCACCGATAGGATTGTGAAGCCTACAGCTCATAATCAACAGAAAATAGACGTTTTAACAAATCTCAACAGCACCGAGCCTGAAATCCAAACAGGACCCAAAAGAGATTTGTTTGTCTGTTATATATGTCTTTAAACAGCACGATTTTGCTCTACGTTTAAAGAAATATGTGCTACAAAGCAATTGTCCCCATTTTGTACATACAAGGGCTTTTTTAGTTGAAAGTTTTCAGAAAGTCAACATTCTTGATGTTTCTAATCGGTGAAAAATGGGCTGAGATTCTATGGAGCTAAATTAGTCTTCAAGGGAGTATTGGCCATTTTCAGTTGCTCAATACGAGACAAAAGTTGTTCATGCATGTGCTGGCAGTAAGTTAAGAATAGACCTAAAATATCGAAGCATGTTAATAATTAAAGATCAAACACAAGTTGTGTACACAGGGTGTGCCAAAATGATGTCCGTTCTTTTGACCGCCAACTTAAAAACGAAACTGTTTGTCTGGAAATCATTTTGCGTATATCGTTTTGAGAGCAGAAAAAGGTTTAAGGTGTGCCCTAAATGGTTGGCTGACGTTTTTCATCTTATCTGACCACGCTGCAAAAACTTCGTCTCAAAAAGAGTTCAGGTCTAGATTTTCCAGGAAAGTGCATGGAAATTGCTTTCTGATGCCATTCTGAGATTCTGGCTTGTTGCTGTCATGCTATGCCTCCTTTCTTTGTCTTTAATGATGTTTTTTTTCAAGATAACTTACCAGAAATGGATAAAGGTTAGAGTATTTGATGTCCTTGTTGCTCAAGCCCAATGTTTATTTTCACCTTGCTGCTTCAGAGCTTTAGATGAAGTGCTGGGTGAGCCAGGAAAACGTTCCCCTTTGAAAATCAATAGCACCAACAGTACTTCACAGATTTGAATAATTAAAACTCTAGTTAAAAGCCGAAGGATTTAAGTATTTTTATGGTTTTTCTCGCTGTCTTTCCAGCACTATAAATTTAGGTAATTTCTCCTTTACAAAAATTTTATGGATGCGAAATGACTGGAAAACGGCCCAAAACATTGATCAAATCACAGAGGACTCCTCGCACAGATCAGTAAAGAAAATACCATTCTTCGCTGGTGGGAAGTATCCGCTGCCTATGCTATGTTTTGCTCAGGGACTGGAAATCTATAGTTTTTGTTTGAAAATTGATGTCTTATAATTCTCGAGAGAGGTGAAACGCCCATTGCGTATTGTCCTGTGTATGGAAAGTCCTTACGATTTGATCAATGGTTTAATCCTTTTGGAGTAATTTTGCAACCATGAAAGTTTCATGATGTTGAATTTACCAATATTTCTAGTGCTGGCAAGACAGCAAGAAAAATCGCAAAACAACTTCAATCTTTCGGCTCTTAGCTTGACTTTTAAATCGTTCAAATCTGTGAAGTACTCTTGGTGCTATGAATCGTTCAAAGTAGGAAGTTTTTTCTTGCAACTGAAGTATATTCACAAGCAACTCCAACCCTCAAGAAGTTATTTCTGACGAAAAATCACAAAAATTGCAGTGACTGTAACAGCTGGGCTTTGTCTCAGTAGTGGTCAGACGTGGCTACCTGCGCCTCTGTTAGTCAGCCTGTGACTTCTGCATTATCTTACAGACTACCTTGTAAGCCACACGCTTAAAGGAGTTGCATAAGAAACTATCGGAAAAATTTTTGATGTGGCTTTTTGCTGCTGAGCTAATTTATTGCGATTGTTCAACGGAAATTCAGAATAGATTTCTCATCTTGGAGAAGCGTTTGCACTTTCTTCTGACACAAATTAAACCTCGTTATGTTTTGGGATGCATGCGATATAAATGGATTTCTAACAAGTATTTTCGTTGATCTTTCACCCAAAGAGCAGCCTGTATTTAGGATCTTTTCTTTTGAATTTAGCCGATTATAGAGGGATTTCTCCTTTCAGAATGTGGTATTTGATGCACAAAACGAGGAGTTCTTTATATATTTCTTATCCTGCTCCTTAAAAGTCTGAAGAACATAGACATAAACCTTCAGATTATGGTGAAATAGTAAATCTGGAATTTATTGTCAGTTACTGCGATGCACGTTTTATTTGTGGGTGATTTCATTCACGAACGAACTTTCCCGTTAGTCAATTTCATCATTTTATCGATCAAAATTTCGAATGTAATCATATCATTATCTTGGCAAGCCCCTCTACCATTTGCTAGATTTTCAAAAAAGCCATATACCTCCTTCCTTATTCCTTCTTCGGGCACTCACAGTTCGTAATCCTGCTTTGGTTCTTTAGGACGTGGTAAGTTCAACACGGTAACTGTGAATGCGTCGTTATTGACTTAGATTACGTCCAAATTAGACGCCATGAAAAAGTTTATGCCGTTTACACCGATTTGAATTTGAGATAAAAATTTACCAATGCAAACAAATGGACAGTCGTTAGGTTCAAGTCCAGCTTTGAGAAATAGTTTGTGGACATTTTGAATATGATTTGCCAAGTCCATGCACATTCCCTTATTTAGAGATTAATTTGTATCGAAGCACGAAAATTTAGGGCTCAGCCTCTCTAGTTTCTAACATTTGTGTTTCAGGGAAGCGATGAAGAATCGTTTGAAGAACTTTACACTGACTCTAGCACGTTTTTGAAGGTACGTTTTGTGAAATCTCGTATTTTGAGCATGTCATGTGGTGTTCGAGTAAAGATAATCTGATTCTTGTGCTTGTTCTTTCATAAATAGAAACCAGTCCAGAAAGTGTGTTTTCAGTTATTTCTATGTGAAGTTGAAAGAATGATTCATTGCTGCGTTCACATTTGCACAGTTAAACAATTTTAATATAAACCTAATTGAATTTCAACCAGCCAAATGCTTCGATTTGCTGGATATTGACCGATTGCGATTTGAATGCCTCATTCGATAACCTGGTTTAGTGTAATACAAGTTAGATTGCAACTGTGAAAGGGCAATAAGCTTTTGTACTCTTTCGATGATTTTTTGAGGAAGTTCATGCTGTCAGACCAGCAATAATACTTTCTCCGATAATCGTTTTATTATCATGGCAATTGTAGATGGTGGTTGTGTCTATAGCTCTGATAGCAAAATGTTATATATTTCTTCAAATGGCCAATTGTTTAGTAGGTTTATTTAAACTTGGAGTTGTAACCCTATAAAATAGATGCAAACAAGTAAATGAGTGAAATATAAGCACTTTGATGCGAATTGAAATAAGCATGACGTCTTGAGCATACGCTTTGATCAAGCGAGTGTATGTTGCTAGCAGTATAGATCAGTTTAAATTGAAAGAATGAAGTGGAGGGTTTACACTCTCATCCAGATGGAGAGTGTATGTTGCATGCTCTCGAGTACCGAATAAACAGTGGGGGGTTGAGAATTTTTTCATATTTTTTATTAATCTAAAATTCAAAAAAGCAACATTTTGATACAAATACTGTGACATTTGTAGCGAGGAAAGACACAAGGTCACCGGGTCCTCACTACAAATGCCACTTACAATTTTCTACGAAATATCAACAGTAAATTAAGGTGGTTGCAGGAAAAAACTTTCAGAATTTTTTTAGGGGTTGATTGAGAATAATCAGGAGGCTGGATATTATAATTGTTGATGGCTTGGAAATACCGGAGGGGGACTAGAAAATTTACAATAGTCATGTCCTTAGTTAAAAGACATATCTTCTTTGTATTTATTCAAAAATGATATTCAATATCATTTAAATTGTTCAAAAATTAATGAAAGGGGGACTGGAATAAAAAATAGGTGGGGGGGGGTTGACAAATCTATGTATATTCAAAAGCAGAATGACGATTATTAGATTATTCAAGGAGCGTGATTTGGCAATTCTTAATATCATTTCTTTGATATTCAGAGAGCAGTATCTTTTTCAAACACCGGATCTTTTTATTGACTCACCCGGTATACAATATGAATCTTTCTCTACATAGCTCTGATGTATTATTTCTTTCAGGGAACTCAAAGTTTGAATCCACACAATGACTACTGCCAGCATTTTCTGGATACTTTACAACGACCACAAAATTTTATTAGAGATACAGGTATTACTTTTTGATTATTATGTCATAGGATCCAAACTTTAATAAAGATTGTACAAAACGCCTAATGTGAAAATATCTTCAATTAATTATTTCTAGAACTACGTCATCTCTTCTGTCTCAGCTTGTTTGTGGCGTCTTCAAAGTTCAAGCCCTTGATGTACCACCACTGGAAGTATTCATTGCAATGTTACTCAGATTTGAAATTAGATGGACATAGTTCTGAATCAGATAGAAGGAGTTGAAAATTATCTGGGAGGGGATGGCGCTTTTTATGGCACGATTTTCCAAAACGGTGATTGCCCCCTTATCAGCTCGACGTATTCGGAATTCATCTGTCGTTATGGCCAGACCAAATCGCAAGCAAAATGCTGCAAGAAAATCATCTACTTAGTCATTGTGAAATGTTTGATTGGGGAGAAATCATACATCCTGAGTACCAATCAAAAATGACTATTTGACACTTTGAAAAGCTCGAAAACTTTCGCAATGTTGCCGCCAAGAAGCCAGTGAAGTGTTTAAACGAAATGTTAGATATTATTCTATTCAAGAAAATGCACAAGAAATTGGTACTTTATGTAGCATTCTAGATTGAGACTGTCTTGGCGGGACGAAAAAGTCCCGTCGGCACACAAGCGGCCAAATCTCCAACAAGAAGGGCACCGATCTTCTTGAAAATTCTAGTGTTTTTGCTCCTGTAACTTGGCAACGGCAATGATTTTAATTTCCTCTGCTTGAATTATTTTCGGAAAAGGAAGAAATGCTGTGATTTGGAAATTGTAAAGATATGAAAAGTTCATGGCGGAATTACATCTAAGCAACTGTGGTTCCTTTGAAGTCATCTCATTAAATAGGAGGCAATTGCCATTTAGACCGTGTTTTAACAAGATTTGGGTAAAAATGATTATTTCACTGAGAATTTGAGAGATGAAATATGATTTCGAGGATTAATTCATTTGCACACCACATTGCTTTTGTATGTTTGATTTTGAAGGTAAGAACACCATAAAACGATGTGAGACCAAAGAACGATTTGTATTATCAAATGCTGATGAATATATACGTGTAAACTGATATTTTGCCTCGCATACAAAGCCTCTTTAGAGCTAACCCTACGATTGGTTTAATTGTTTTGTTCACCTTCATAAAGACCAATTCCATGACCTTTAAAAGTTTTGCCAAGAAGTTTTTCGCAACTTGCCCTACAACTTTGACGGAGCCGTGATTCCAATTTCTCATTTTTCTGATTAGTGAATAAAGAATACTTGTAATTAGTTTTTGATACCAAAATTGAGCAAAATTGCCATGTATTTGTTGACATATGGAGCGAAGCAGTCAAATTACTGGTTTCCTCAAAACCAGTGGATTAACTTTCTCTCTTAACATTGAAATCAACTAGATTTAAGCAAACATGGTACGTTTTTGGTACACTCTGTGAATCAAGAGGAGATATTGGTCTTCTGGTAATCTGGAATCTTGGGGATCAGATCAATCCTATCCCCAAATAGCTACTTTAAGAACCTGGAGAATAGAAGCCACTTTTTAAGAAACCTCAGGCTAATTGTTTTGAGAAATGATGGCTTTATATTAAAAACATCTTAGCCTGATCATAGAAAGGTCTCTTATAGCAGGATCCAGGCTGGATATATTTAAGTTTCATCATGGTTGAATACTTCGTAATTACGTTATTTTTAAGTTCATACGTTTACGCAGAAGCTCGCACGGAGACAAGAACTGCAGCATGAAAGTTAGTGAACCTCCATTTGAAAAACGTAACTCGCAGTTTATTATTCAGATGAAATTTTTGATATTTGTACTCTTTGTTAAGATCGGGTGCGAAGCGTGTTTTAGGTTTTTTATGCAAAGCATTTATGTAAACTCGGCATTTGTTGTAAGCTGTGTTTGAGTAAATTAAGAGAGAATGCTAGGTTACAAGAATGTTCAATAGTGATCCCTTCGTTTTCTTCAACGATTTAAATTGAAATAACTGAAGGTTTCATAATGACGTTGTGAGAAACCTTTAAACATGTTGCCAAGGTAATTCCCTTTCTTCCAGAAACCTATACAGGCCTTTGTTATGAAAAAATGGTTTCTGTTTCGCGGCTCTCACTGTACCCAGACATTGGGAAATTTCGTTCGCAGAGGTGTAGACTTGCCCTAAGTCCCGCTAATCACACCAAACAGTGAGCAAAATGAGCTAGAGGTCTGAGTTCCGAGCGCAGCGAGAAAATAAGCGAACGGAGTGAGCAGGACTTGTGACTTGTAGCATCTAAAAAAGGGGCAAATCTAAGAAGGTGCTGTGTTTGCTGTAACTGCTCTGGATTGGCAGTGTCAATTTGCAAATTGAAAGTAAACACAAGTGGTTACGCAGCAATCAGAACAAAGGTCTGTTATAACTTTAGGCTGGACCATACATTCAGAGTGCTAGTATGTCTACAACGTTTGTGCTGGTGAATTTCTATCGAATAGATCTCGATTCCCGAAGATCAGCTGATAGGAAAGCGGCATCCATCATCCATCCAACGTAACAAATGTGTTTTAATAGAAATAGAATCATAAGCCATTGAAGCCCTTCTATACTAGTCTAAGATTTTGATGAAAACATGGGCTGCATCAAAGTTTATAGAATAGCAAATTGAAGTCCAGTTGTGCCACATCTATTTTCTTCGGTCCAATGGCAATAGGATGGAATTTTGAAAGCGAGTTTCAGTCAAATTGCGCATCATCTCTTCTCTTTTTTTAATCTGCGTGTCATACCAGTTTTGATCTCCAGTAGCTTTAAATTGCTAATGCCTTGTTGACGGAAGTTAAGCTTTTCTCACTTGCAGTCAAAATACTTCGTTTACTCTTGTACGATATTCTGATGCAAAAACTTTTGATTTTACAGGGCTTGCAGACAGGTTTGACGAATATCCAAAGTTGAAAGAGCTTATTCGATTGAAGGTAAATTAAAAATTATTCGTGGTATTTTAATTCAAAAGCTTTTACCGTTTGCAAAATCATATCATGGTTCGTTCTGATCATCTTACTGTTCTGAAAATCGTTCAATTATATTCAAAACTAGTGAACCCGTTTGTCTCGAAAACCAGCTGTCTCAAACAAATTCTCGTTTTCCCTCAAAGATATGCTAGATTTGTGTTTATTGTTGCTTTAGTGTTAACAGTGGAGGAAAACAGTATCATCAATGGAAACAAAGATATATCTTATTCAAAGTTGAGAGATTTTTGTAATATTTGGTCTCAGGGATCTTTAAAGTTATTTGGATGATGATTTGCTTTTAATTTTTAACGGTGGTTTCTAACTCTAGTCGAGTTACTGAGAACTTTTTAGTCAAACTCGCGCAAAGCAAGGGCGAAATAACAACACAAGCAAACAACTGGCTTGAATACTATACAGATATCGAACGATTTGCTAAGGTAGATAAATAACCATTTAATCCCCTACAGCACATGACTAATACAAATAACTATATAACTTGAATAGAAGGATGAAAAATATCAATAAAATTTATAACGAAGAATACATATTAATCAAATGTCCACATACAAATTTGTTTGTCCTATGTCCTCGTGCCTAGAGAGGCGTCACCCATTGTGCCCACGTCGTCACCAGTAGTTGAATTAGAGCAACAGGGAAGTTTTTATGAGACAACAGAATGGACTTGTAAGTTCACCAACAAGCTAATTGAGAAAAGAATGTAAACATTTAAATCATGCCAATCACTCTACAAAAGGATTTTTGAAGTTTTTGAAGGTGTGGTAGAAGCAGCATTTTCGCGTCTCGCCCGTTAATGCTGAAGGGTTAATAAGTCATATTGCACCGCGGTGAAAAGTTTTAATGGGGAAAGCAGTTCTATTTACTGTTGTTGATCAATAGGCCATTGAGTACTGTAAAGTGAAAAGCTCCAATAAGATTCAACCTAAACTTCGAGTTTTGTCAATTAAAAGGCATGCTTCGACTTGCTATAAATCCTGCCTTATCCCTTTTGTGCATATGCGAATGAGTTGTTAGCGTACGCTTCGAAAATGTAAATAAAGATGGATATAATGCTGCGTGTTTTGGTGTTTTTGTCGATTTTGCAAGTCAGGATGATTTGCACTGAATTTAGTGCTTTTTGGAAAAGGGTATGCATTTTGACAGTAAGAGGTAACCAGAAGCTTCCCTGGTTAACTGATAGACATAATAGGCGATGAAACTAGCTAATAGCAGTACCCAGGCTTCATGACCCCTAGTCTAAATCAGAAATCATGCTGCTTTGGTTTTAATGTAGATTTCATCTCAAGAAGCAGCACTTAAGAAAAATCAAACCAGATAGACCGTATTACGCTGAGCGAAGAAAGCGGAAAGAATGAATGTAAACAGAAACAATAACTGGGTAAATACTAAAAGAATGCATTAGACATATGCCCAGACTAACTCGTCTGCTTTCATTGCAAATGAACGGGAGCTTTGGTAAAGGTAAAAAAATGATAAAGCTGATGTCAGCGAAGATTTCTGCGCGATTGCGATTTGGCTGCTAGTCTCAAGTCCGGTGAAATTTAATTTCTGGTGGTTATCGGCCATAATGGGCGACCAGCCATAATGGGCGACACCACTCTAGGAAACTTCGTATTTTGTATTTTGTTTGAGTTTCTAATTATACAGATAATACAGCTTTTTGAAACAATACAAATTTAATAGTAGCTTATTTTTACGTGCACAACAACTTCAATATGAACAAAATAATACAAATAAGAAAAGAAGTAGCTTAAAAGACTAGCAAGGAAGTGAGTCTCAAAGCAAAGGTTCATTGCAGACGTAGCACAATAGCTGTCCAATCTTTCGCCAACGAATGTTACAGACTACGATTTGGTCTTAAGCTTTTATCTACGACTGCATTGTGCGTATGTCAGTTTGTGTGAAAATTTTCTTCCTTAAAACAATGATTACCATCCCCCTCCGCCCACCTACTTTGTAGACTGAATGAAATGTCACGGATTGAAAGCTTTCACACTAATCCTTTTTCATTTAGATCCGTTTTTACTCCCAAAAACGGAGCTATTTTTCCTCCCAGCGCAAACTGCTCCGTTTTCAGATAAAAAAGAATATTTTTCAATTGGTGTTCACATTTGTTGTCAGAAACGCACCTGATTGTCTCTTTTGGAAAACAACGAAAACAAGAGTAGCAAGGCTTGTTGCTGTTAGCAACAAGGACAGAGTCTGTTAAGAAAATAGCATCAGTTGCTTTTATTGACGCCTAAATTCAAAGAAATTTGCGATTGCAGACAAAAGAAATTCTCTCAAGCGGAAATTCAAAACAAACGACTGCGCCAAGTTTTCTCTGAGACCAGGTAGCTATTTCGCTGGTTGTGCATTCCACAATGTTTTTTAAGAGCAAACATGAGCGTATATTAAAGAAGAAGGATGTATCTACATATCTACCACGGGCACTTTACTTGTTGGTATAGGAACCGATTTGGAGGCGATTTAAGTCTCGTAGTTTTTAGGTGCAATCAAGGCACTTACTTCTCAGCTTCTGAACAGGAAAAATAAAATGGCCGCGGTAGATGTTTAGATATATGTTCCTTCTTTCAATATGCGCTCATGTTAGCTCTTAAAAACCATTTGTGGAATGCAAGATAGGAATCAAATGTTTTAGCCGATTTTTGCTCGTGGCCCATGGCCGGAAGCATTCAAAGCCTCATTTTTCACGGACCAATCAGACGGCGAATCAGCGAGGAAGACAGAAGAAATGTGTGAAAATTTTTCTCAACTTTACGTACCTTCATAAAACGCAACCAGGACAAAAACTGCTGGAAATTTCACGAATATTTTTGAAGATATCTACTCACCAGATGTTTGGGTATCCAGATTTGGATGCCGGTTTAAATACCTCACGGTTTGGTGGAGATATAGCGTTTTCCGATAGGCAACATCGGCCGAGGCTTGCCAAGCCTTGTTTACGCCACTTCAAGTCAGGCGATAAAACCTCTTGAGAAAACCTCCTTTCAATTTCATTACTAATTTCGAACCATGGAAACCAATGCCATGAATGCAAAGAGTAGTATAATACAGAAATTTCTAAAGAGTATTGCCATATGACTTGAAATGTGTGAACTAACCGAAGCGAATTTCTTCGGTTCACATTGAAATCGAATGGGCATTGAATCTTGAACCAAAGAAACTGCGGTGTAAGGACAATAGTAAGAACAATTGGAAACGTAAATATTTGCTGTTCTGGGATCGTTCTTAAAACAATCACAATTGTTATTGCCAATGTTTCTAACTCAGAATTTCTATTGTTTAAGGTTGAGTACCCATCGGTTTTGGAAACGCCATTACTCCGAGAAACCATGAGATATTTAAACCGGCATCCAAATTTGGATACTCAAACATCTGGCGAGGAGATTCCTTCAAAAAAATTCGGGAAATTTCCAGCAGTTTTTTGTCCTAGTTGCGTTTTATGAAGGTAGGTAAAAGTAAGAAAAGTTTTCACACATTTCTTCTGTCCTCCTCGCTTATTCGCCGTCTGATTGGTCCGTGAAAATGAGGATTTGAGGGTTTCCGGCCATGGGCCACGAGCAAAAATTGGCTAAAACATTTGATCTTGTGGAATGTACAAAAGTGAGATAGCTACCTAGGTTTTCAGAGAAACTTTGTGCCTTCGTTTGTTTTGAATTTCCGCTTGAAGGAATTTCTTTTGTCTCCGATCGCAAATCTCTTAGAAAATAGGTGTCAATAAAAGGAACTGCTGCTATTGTCTTACAAAATCTGCTCTTGTTGCTGTTAGCGTATTGCGATTCCTCCGTTTTTGGTGTTCACATTACCGATATGGGTTTTTGTGTAGCTCCGTTTCATTCAGGTCCGTTTTTGTCACGCATTCATTTAGCTGCGTTTTTGGGATGGATTATTGTGAACGCAAAGCCAAAACGAAGCTAAACATATCCGTTTTCATGCAAAAACGGATTAGTGTGGACGGGGCCTTAGTCCCTTCACAAACCTGAATGAAAATTGGTAGTTTTCTACCTGGTCATCCTTAAAATGCCCCTCCCCCTGTTCGAAAAATCATGGCAGCAAATTCATTTGCGTTACAATCATCAAAATCGATTTTCTAATAGCTAAAAAATTGAAGTATTCTTGTGTTCTTTTCGGTAAGTTTCAAGGTGGCAATGCTTTTGAAAATTTGACAGATTCAAAAAAATTGTCTTGCCAGAAAATGGCCAAAAACTGATGATCAAGGCATCTCAAAATCAAAGAAAACCTGACAGTTTTACATTTTTTCAATAATTTTTTTCAGAGAAATAAACAATGTACTAATTTCAGTTTCTGTCTCAGTTCTTCATTTCATTAGTTACGCTAATCCTCAGAGGGATTTGGAATAGAATGCAAACAAACTGGAAGATTTGATTATGCATTTGAGTTATTTTCCAACAGTGTTTAAAGTCTGACTTTTAAAGTGTTTTGAATTTGCCAAGAGACTACTACTCTGACAATTACCAAAAAATACGAGGAACCCTTCAATCTCTTATTTATCAGAAAATAAGCCTATGACCATCGTGCAACTGCCTTTGCTGCAATCATTTTCAAACAGAGGGACCTTTCGAGTCACCTGGTGAATGCAAAGTTTCTTTATGCAGATGTTTCCGTATGAAATTTTTTATATGCAAACATGATGTTATGGTTACCTGACAGATAGTAGCCTGCGCTCAGCCTCATCTCCTAGTTGAGGCTGCACGCAGGCTAGACAGTTAGCACCTAGCTGGGATCTTACATCCTTTCAAACAGACCCGTATTTGTTTGAATCTTAGTTTCAGGTTCTTGTTATGGAGCATTTAAGTAATTAATAAGTCGCTAATGTATTTTATTTATTGCCTGCTGCAGGATGAAATAATCAGCAAGAGAGCGACCCCACCAATGTAAGTGATTTCTGCCATAAATTTAGTCGTTTTTTTACACTCATAAACTTTACAGACACAAACATGAAAATACAAGATGATACCACAAGGAGCAGTGGAATGAATAGCAACCTTGTGGCCATTTTGGCTCACCAGTATCAAATGTTGAAATTTTTGCGAGCCTGTAGTTTGGTACCTTAAAACTAATTATAATGTTTGGTACCTTAAAAGTTACCTTAAAGTACCTTAAAGTTTGGTAACTTAAAACTAATTATAATGTTGTGGCAGTTAATGCAATTTCTTTGTTAGCAATATCATTTTGGAATAATTTTAGCTTAGGTTTTGTAAAGATATGGTTTTGTAAATAGGTTTTCAACATGTATAAATACTCGGCTGTCCTCTGGTTTAGTTTAACTGAAGAAGATTTTAACATCAAAACGTTTTTTATAAACAGTTGTGTTTTTATATTCTTTTTTCTGTTTATTTTTGATGGTGGATTAGTTAACACATTATAATGGTGTACGTAACATGTGAATTGAAGTGCAAGGATTTGATTTATGAAAAATTTGTCGTGGCGTGCTCGCATCACAAGTGATTTTCTGAAATTGCAGAAATGAATTCTGTTTTAAAGGACAAGTCAAATGTAGGTTGCTTAAGCCTTGAGAACCAATTTACCAGCTGCTGCCGTAAGTAGACGAATACGCTAAAGATGGTGGCGAGGAACTTTTTACCAAGATGCACTGCGCTCTTCAATGGAGTTTCCATAAAATGGTTAAAGAATCGAAATAAAACGTAGTGCATCTTGGTATTTGGTAAAAACTTCCTTGCCACCATCTTTAGTGCAATCGTCTATTGTGATCCTTTTGTGAGGCCCTCTGCGGAGGCCCCCAAAACTTTTTACATTAACAAGGGCTTTGACCCCCCGGACTGAGAGGGAGAGAAGAGAGACACGAGAGAGGAAGAAGGACGCTAAGAGACTGAGAAGTTGTTGTTTTTGGATGTAAGAGTTGTTGATTTGTCGAGTGTTTTGGAAAAAGTTGTGTTTTTCCTTTGAGTTCGTCTGAGTTACAGATAGTTGAGTTTCAGTCGTGGTGTGCGTCTAACAATTCTGGTGACCTCGACGTGACAGTTAAACTGAACCAACTGCAGATCTGTGAGTACGATTTATTTGTTTATTTTGCGTCGATATGTCAAGAAGAAATTTCTGAAGAAACGAGTGAAAAGAAGACCGAAGGCCCGGTCGCAAGGGTTTCATTTTGCCTTGATTTTGGCAGAATATTTGTGTTTGTTGTAAATATCTCGCTCGGATTTAAGATTTTGGAAAGATTCCAGAAGAAATTGTGTTGTAAATTTTGTATAGAGGATTTAATACCTGAACTGCTGTTTTGAATTGATTTTGTGTTTTGCTTTGTTTGTGGATATTTGAGTGTGTTTCTTGTTTCTTTCTTCACGTGCGTGACTGCATGACTACGCGGCGTTTGTTTACATTTTGAGAGACCAACGTTGAACATTTTTTATTTCGATTCGATTTCGGTTTTGGTCGGGACATTCGTGAGTAAACATGGCTGAGGAAATTGAGGACCTACAGCTCGAAATTCAGGGTTTTGCGTCTTGTTTAGATAAGGAGGAACTGTACAGTGTTTGTGAAAAACTTAAAATCGAAAAGTCAGACTTCGAGGGGAAGTCCCGTTTCGCCACCGTAAGAATTTTAACCGAAGGAATCGAGAAACTATTAGATAAGCTAAAAGACAAAGAAAAGGTGGCATTTTTGAAACAAACTTTGGAAATGATAAATCCAAAAACGAGGGATACGGAAGCCCCAGCTGAAACATCGGGTGTAGACGAGGAAGTACGACAGGAAATGGACAGGGAGGTTTATTTACAGAAAGAGAAACAAAAGAGAGATCTCGAAGCCATCGAAAGTGGCAAAGAAAAGGGCTATTCGGATAGGGAGATAATTGATGCTATAATAAAATCCATTGCCCCAGGGCTACCCCTGAAAGATTATCTCGAAGCAATGAGGGAAACTGGTCTCCCCACCGTAATAAAGATCATCAGAGCAAATTACCAAGAAAAAAATGCCAGTGAACTCTATGCTAGCCTTTCTAGCCTACTGCAAACTCCAAATGAAGAGCCAAAAAATTTCCTGCTCCGAGCTTTGAACCTCAGAGAGAAAATTCTTTTCGCATCAAAACAAGAGGGCAGTAAATTGAAGTATGATGTTGTTCAATGCCAATCAATGTTTTTGCATGCATTAGAAACAGGGCTCATCAGTAACAACCTGAGGTCGAGAATGAGGGTATTTATTCAACAACCGGACATCACGGACGCAGAACTCATTGCACAACTCAACCTGGCAGAAGCAGAAGAGTCAGAAAGAAATGCAAAGTTGGGCATAGGATACAAGGGAAAGGCCAAAGTCTGCAAGATACAGGGAGGGGAGGCTGAAAAATCATCACCAACGGAAAATCGATCGGCCCCCAAAAGTAAGACATCGGCCCCACTTAAAGCTGAAGAACCAGCTGTTCCTTTTCACGAACAAGTGCTCTCCGAAATTAAGGCACTGAAGGCAGACATGACGTCACTGAGACAAGAAATGAATCGAAACTCAATTGGAAATCAGCAGGGAGCAAGGAGGGAAGAACCCCAACAGCCCCAGGGAAGAAACCGTGGACCAAGGCAGAACCGAAGAGGATGCAAACAGTGTTTCAAGAATGGGCAAGGTGAAACATGCACCCACTGCTGGAAATGTGGGGATGCAAATCACTTCTCATATCAATGCTCACAGGGTCAGGGAAACTACCCTCAGCTACTGCAGCGGGACAACCAGTAGCTGGAGATACAACACGGAAGTCCCAAATTTGTAACAGTTGTGGTGTGAAGAAAGAAGCGATATTTACTTGTGGTGGATGTTTAAATATCAGCTATTGCAGTAAAGATTGTCAGAAGAAAGACTGGAACTACCATAGACCCCTCTGCGAGGCGATGCAGCAACACAAGCAATTGTATAGTACGGGAAGCTTGGGCCTAGGTGACAGTAATGACCAAGGAGTTTACATTAGCCACATCACACCCAAAGAAAGAGAAAAAGTGTCGAAGTTAGTGGGGACAAAGTGTATTGTAACTGCATTTATGAACAAAGTTAAAGTCGAAGCACTATTTGACACTGGTGCTCAAGTATCAATCATAAGTGCGCAGCAACTCGCAGACTATTTCCCAGACACTGAGATTCAAGATGTGAAGAATTTGCTTTCTGAAGGTAAAGAACTTGAATTGATGACTGCAAATGGTTCGAAACTTCCCTATAAAGGATGGGTGAAAATAGATTTCCAACTTTCACATTCAGATGGAGGTTCTATTGAAGTGCCAATGTTGGTAACTGACTATGAACTTGAACAACCAATCATTGGATACAACGTGATCGAAGAGGTCATAAGAGAGAAAGGACTGACCACAGACCTGGAAGGGATTGTATCAATATTATTGGGAAGCTTCCATGAGTAGTCACACAAAGACCTTATGACACTGGTAAACGTCATTAATTCATCCATAGAAGAAAACACCAGTATCGTTAAAATGTTCAAGAGAGATGTTGTTGTACGGAAAGATGAAACTAAGAGGATTCCATGTCGTTGTGACATTGGCTTGGTAGAAAGGCAGATACCTGTCCTCTTTGAGCCTGATTTGGATGCACATGTACCGCCAGGAATAGAGATTTGCCTATCACTCGAGAGGCTGAAGAGAGAAAATTGTAGTAAGGTTTACGTGCAAGTTATCAACAATACGGCCCATGATATTGCTTTAAAGGGACGCACTGTCTTGGGTACATTGCAACTTGTACGATCAATTACGCCAGCTGAGGTGCAACGCAAAGAAACCCCAGTACAGCAAGAAGTTCGACAAATTGAAACAGCAGCAAGTGGTCAGGAGCAAAATGATAGTGCAGACTTTGCTGAAGAGCTTGTTCCTAACGTCTCACTAGGAGAACTCTCAGAAGAACAGGAGATTATAGTCAAACATATGTTGTATGAAGAGAGAGACATCTTTTGTGTGAGCAAAGACGACATTGGATGTGCGGAAGGATTGAAGCTAAAGATCAATTTAGCAGATGAAACACCTGTTGCGAAGCATTATGTAGCTGTACCACGACCATTATACACAGAACTAAAACAATACATCGAAGACCTCCTGAACCGAGGGTTCATAGAAAAGTCAAGATCACCTTACAGTAGTTGCTGCGTTATCGTAAGAAAGAAGGATGGATCCATGAGACTTTGCGTTGACTATCGAGATTTGAACAACAAGACACATGCTGATTCACATCCCATTCCAAGGATTCAAGATACATTGGACAGCCTTGCAGGACAGAAATGGTTCTCCACCATCGACCAGGGAAACGCATACCATCAGGGATTCATGGACCCTGACAGTCGCCCCTTGACCGCATTTGTGACACCATGGGGGCTCTATGAGTGGGTCCGTATTCCCATGGGATTAAAAAATGCTCCTGCGGAGTTCCAACGATTCATGGAGAACGTTTTAGACGACTACCGAGATCAATTCTGTGCCCCATATCTTGACGACGTGATTGTGTACTCAGCATCATTCCAGGATCATGTAGAACATGTACGCCTTGTTCTAAGGAGACTAAAGGAAAATGGAATCAAGCTCAAGGCTGAAAAGTGTCATCTTTTTAAGAAGGAAGTCGTTTACTTAGGTCGTATCGTATCAGAGGAAGGATATTGCATTGATCCTGAAAACATTCAGCCAATTTTGAAACTCAAAGATGCCATACCCAAGACAGTGGGAGAAGTTAGGCAATTGACAGGTTTATTGGGCTACTACAGACGCTACATTGAAAATTTCTCGCGTATCGCTAAGCCAATCTATGACTTACTAAAGAGCATTTCTGGCACAAAGAATTTACCAGACAACACAGCAAGATCACGCAAACAGAAGAAGAACACAAACCAAGTCAGTTCTAAGAGTCCAGTTGTGTGGCAAGATCAACATAAGGAAGCACTACAATCGCTAATTAGCCAGTTGACAAATCCACCAGTGATGGCATATCCTGATTATTCACAGCCATTCGTTTTACATACCGATGCTTCACAGAGTGGGTTAGGAGCCGTTCTGTATCAGAGACAATCAGGAAAAATGAGAGTTATTGGCTTTGCTTCAAGAACACTAACTCCAGCAGAGCAGAAGTATCATTTCCACTCCGGAAAATTGGAATTCTTAGCCTTGAAATGTGCAGTCACAGAACAGTTTCGAGATTATTTGTTCTATGCCAAGCACTTTACAGTCTACACTGACAATAATCCTCTAACATATGTACTTACAACAGCGAAACTCAATGCAACAGGTTATCGATGGGTTGCAGCATTGGCTGATTTCAATTTCACCTTAAAGTATCGGCCAGGCCATGCCAACGTTGATGCTGATTTCCTTTCACGAATGCCTACTGACATAGAAAATCTGATCAACGAGTGTACAGAGGAAACCACCGAAAGTGATATTCAGTCGACTGTGAATGCCATTAGCATATATGAGAAGAGTGATATTGGCTGGGTAACTGCTGTATCAACAAATGCTGATGCCATACGACTCATGGATGCACCATCAATGGGCAAATACACCCCTATGCCTTTGGAAAATATTACAAAAGCACAAGCAGATGACCCAATAATTGCACCTGTTTTGAAAGCCAAGTTGACTGGAGAACGCCCATTTGCTAGCGAACGTGCAGGAGAATCAAATATGACTAAGTTACTCATGCATGAATGGAATAAACTTGTCATTGGAAAAGATCAGGCACTTTACAGGAAAACTAACACGAGGCTTCAACTTGTTCTTCCAGCGAGGTATCAGAGGTTAGTCTACAAACACTTACATGAAGATATGGGACATCTCGGTGCGGAGCGTGTCATTGAACTTGCAAGAGAGCGTTTTTATTGGCCTCACATGGCCAGCGACATTGAGCATTATGTGACCAAGGTATGCTGCTGTGTGAAGCGGAAGAAACCACATTTGCCACCAAGAGCTCCTGCCCAGAGCATCGAAACTAGCGAACCATTTGAACTAATCTCGATCGATTTCGTTCACCTTGAAAGGAGTGTGGGTGGATACGAGTACATTCTAACCGTGATTGACCACTTTACGAGATATGCACAAGCATACCCCACAACAAACAAATCAGCACGCACAGCAGCGGAAAAGATCTTCAATGATTTTATTCTGAGGTTTGGCTTCCCTGCTCGGATCCACCATGATCAGGGCCCAGAATTCGAAAATCAACTTTTTCATCATCTGGAGCAACTGACAGGAATAAGGCGAAGTCGTACCACGCCATACCATCCAATGGGCAATGCCCAATGTGAAAGATTTAATCAAACCTTGCTGTCGATGTTAAGAACCATGGCTGAAAGTCAGAAATCTCGATGGAAAGAGCATGTGAACAAGATGTGTTTTGCATATAACTGCACTCGGAACGACAGTACTGGTTTCTCACCGTTTGAATTGTTATTTGGCCGGAAACCTCGTTTACCGATTGACATAATCTTTGGACACACAGATTTATCTACAACCAAATCATATCCGGAGTACGTAAAGCATTTTAAGGATGCCATGAAAGAAGCTCATAAGATTGCAGCAGAGAAGGCAGCCATTAGTACAGCCGCAGGAAGAGACGAGTACAATAAGAAAGTACGTACTTCTGACCTCAAACCAGGTGACCGAGTACTTGTAAAGAACGTGTTGGAAAAAGGGGGACCAGGAAAACTTCGCTCCTTCTGGGAAGACAAGGTATACATCGTCATGAATCGAAAAGATCCGTTGAATGCTGTCTATGAGGTACGCCCCGAATCGCAACCGGGAAGAACAAGAACTCTCCTCCGGAATTTGCTACTGCCATGTCCTTTTCTACCATACGAGGAAAAACCAGATCCTACCAAATCGAAGAATGCTTTGCACAAGAAGGATCATCACATCAGGGAACCTGACGCCAACCAAGCAGATGATTTATTTAGCACAGAAGATCAAGACGAACTGCCTTCGTTTTCACCAGAACAACTTGAGCAGGCAGAGCAATATCTCATGCCACCGGTTCACGCTGAACCTATGACAAGACCAGCCGAGGTGATTGAGCAACCACATTCACCTGACGTGGAAGGAAATGAACTTAATGGGTCACAGCAGGATCTGCAAGGGAGTGATCATGACATGTCTGGACCCGCTACAGTTGATATTGATGACACACATTCGGGAGATGGTGTTGCTGAGAGATTGGAACGCCCACAACGAGAACGACGTCAACCGACAAGACTTGCGTATTATGATTCCGGAAGGCCTTTTGACCATCAACAAGCAGTTAATACTGTCCATGTACAGCCGGCACTGTTCCCTATTTACACACGTGTTCCTGGACAGACGATGTTTCCAGGGAGAGCAGGACTACCTTCATTTCACCATCCAAATGGATCATTTTGTGGACGCTTTGTCTGATACCCGCCATATTTTGTCAGGCCAGGACCTGTAATCTATAGTCATTAACTTTTACTGAAAAATTTTGTTAGGCTGGGACCTCTAAAATATCAAATAGCATTCCAAACACCGAAGTCATAGGATGTAATGTCCTCCATCGAATCTTTCAAGATTGAAGTAACAGTTACAGAGGCAAACGAGAATCGCTGCGCAGCAATATTCTAGAACAGAGAGAACGAAAGTAACAATGAAGAACAATGATTATGTACGAGATTTACACCGGCGCCGTCAAGTTTCATATTTTGATCATTGGCAGTTGTGAAGTTCGTAACTGTTTCGCACGTACAAGGAACACTTCTTAAAGTGAACATCGAGTCGAATGACGAAAATGTCAAGGCTGACATTTAATTTTGTAGGGGGAGAGTGTGAGGCCTTCTGCGGAGGCCCCCAAAACTTTTTACATTAACAAGGGCTTTGACCCCCCGGACTGAGAGGGAGAGAAGAGAGACACGAGAGAGGAAGAAGGACGCTAAGAGACTGAGAAGTTGTTGTTTTTGGATGTAAGAGTTGTTGATTTGTCGAGTGTTTTGGAAAAAGTTGTGTTTTTCCTTCGAGTTCGTCTGAGTTACAGATAGTTGAGTTTCAGTCGTGGTGTGCGTCTAACACTTTCTCGAAATATTGACGATCGTAACAGCTGTAAATCAGTTCAACGTTTGTGAATTTAGGCCAAGCATCGTCACAATGTTTTCATCAAAACTCGATAAAGATATTAGCAGTGATTAAGAGGCAAATAAAAACGATGGGGAGTCACGTTTTCGTTGAGCAAAGCGTCAGAAAATCACAAATATTTTGCTTTTATGATGTCCATAGCCTGTGGTCGCTTATTTGAATACGCCGTAAGGATGAAATATGGTGAGGTGTATTACGATGTAGCATTCATAACAGTTTAATCTTGTATTCTGTTATCAATCATACCAACCTTAGGCCTTGCCTTTAATATGTTGATTTTGTTGCAGGTATCTCAAAGCAGACTTAGAAACATATGACCTACGAGATCTCAAGAGTGCATTTGATGTGGTTTTAATCGATCCACCACTTGAAGAATATCAAAGAAGATGCCCCGGCCGAACCTTCAATTGGAAACCTTGGGAATGGGATGAGGTAGGAATCTATGAACTCTTGTTATTGATTTGAATTAGTTATCTAATTTACGAGAGAGTGGATTCTTTTGATATCCACTAAAAATTACAACATATATTTACCAACTACACTACTTTACAAAATGACCATACAACTATACAATACTACCAGAACGATACACCGAGGAACAAAAAGGCTATGACTACCCCGAGGCCAATTTAACATGAAGATAAACACTAGTGTCTGTCTCAAATTAGATGCCACCACAAGAAGTACGCCTGCGATCGTAACAATGAAGTAATTGGATGGGCAATGAATTCTGTTATAGAAGAAGTCCGGGGTTTGTCTGGTTATTAATAAGATGAAATAATACACTGTTGTGAATGGTTTGTAGTACTTTACAATTTATTCTCTCTTTTAAAAATTTTGCCCAGTCAATGTTGAATCGCATAGTTTGCTAATTGTGGAAATATTTGATCGCTTGTGATATTTTGTTTGTTTCGCACACATTTGAATGTAAAAACAGGAAAAAATTAAAGATTTAATTTCTCTTAAATTATAATAAAACTTGTTTAGATTTAATGCTGGCTTTCGGTCTGTTGCGGACGGCTTCTGCCTGGTTTCATGCTAAACAAAATAGTAACAGCGGTCGACACACAGTTACAGACTAGTCAATAGGTACAGGGCACCTCCGCAATTTTAACGGTCCGTTCAAATGGCCACCAGTAGTATAATGCTTGCACAAAGTCTGCCGGTTGCAAGGTCCCTTTAAAGACCCATTGCTAACTGTGATCCTTCGTGGCGCCAAAGTCGACTTTTTTGTTATCTGAAAGTCCTTTTTGGCCTAAATTGCCTTTGTCTTGCTTTTAATTCGGCGCACAAAGGATCATGGTTAGCAATTGGTCTTTAAAGTATCTGGCAGCCTCATCTTGGAAAGTTCCGTTGATTAGTGATGTCTAAAGTTTTATTTCGCTGTTTCTTCATACCGCATGCCATTCAGAAGGAGAATGAGAATGACATTCGGACTGAGATTGAGCATGAGATTGGAAAATGGCCTAAATCCTGAATTTCAGTTCTTAATTGTTCTTAATCGTTTTTACCGATATAAGAACAACCTTACTACAATGCTTAGCCTTTCTTATGCTTTTCTCTACCGATTTTTGATAATACTTATCAGATTTCGCCATTATCGGAAAAAAACATAATATCGAATTTTTCTTGTTGGTTTCCCTTCTTCCCCGTAACATGCCATTCAGAATGAGATTCGACAAACGCGCAATTTTCTCACAAATGGTACATCCGATTTTGAAAATTCAAAAAGAGGAAAAAAATTCAAGTGATTCTTTGCCAATAACAATCGCTTCCTTTAGCAAAGAAACCTCTGGTTCGCCACACTCGTGTGCAAAAGTTCCAGCATGAGATTCAAAAAATTTAGGCCCATTGGGAAAAATCTCAGTCTCACATCGAGGCTAAACCATAGGGTAATGTGTTTTAAGCTCTGCGTCTTTGCCTGTTTTCCATAATTTTCTCCTCAAAACATGCTAAAATGCTGAGAATTTTCACTCATATCGTCATCGGGCACAAAGAGCATTGTCTTTATTTGTAACACAAGGCAAAATGTGATGTTGTGTAGCTAATTCTCACAAGGAATACAAATTTCTCACGATATATCAGTGATTGTAATTCTTACATGTCATCCTTAGCTTGTAGAATGTTCATTTGACTTTACTGCCCATCAAAACGTTATGTTCGCACCCTTGTTTGAAGCTTGGAGGGTTTTTTGGAAAGGAAACTTATTTTGTTTGATGAATGACCACATGAAATTTTTCGTTGTTGCTATCCCTTATTTTTTGCAGCATGATATTCAATGTGTATGTATTCATTGCAGAGATCCTAAATATAGAATAGGTTTTTCACTGGCAGCAAAGTAAATAAATAATTAATTAACAAACAAAGACCTATAGATAAATATTACTATGCAAGTATTGTCCCTTGATTATATACAATAAGATTAGGCTAGAAAATAAGTACCAAGTATAGAAATAAAAGAATTGCATTATATATATATATATATATATGTGACTATTGTGTTAACCATAGTCTTTAAAACTAAAGTGATTTCAAGGTTTTTTTAAATTGACAAAATGTTTTGAATGCTTCACGCTTGATGGTAATTTGTTGAAGTCAGCAGTGGCTTGATACAAAAACGTTCTATGATGGCTTGCCGTTGTTGACAAAGGTACATGCAAGTTGTGTTGTTGTATTGTACTCATGAATTTGTGAGTTTGTATGGAACATTTCAGAGAGATATTGGGGGGGGGGGGGCTTGGTTGTTTAGACATTTGTACAGTAAAAAGAGCCTGTGAGTCCTTCGTTGTTCCTCAAGCCTCTTCCACTGAAGTATGTTTAAAGCTGGTGTCACATGATCAAACTTGCGCATTCCAGTACACCTTTGCCGCAAAGTTCTGAATTAACTGAGCTTTGTGTAGTGCTGTTTTTGATGCATTGCCGTAGACAATATCACCATATTGTACGCTTGAGAGTACACATGCTTGCACAACTTTTGAAAAAGTTTCTGATCTATTTCATTAGTATCAGTTCCCCTGCACAAGATTTCTTTAGCTGAGAGATGTGACCGTTCCAAGAAAGTGTTTGATCGATCTGCATACCAAGTATTTTGACCTCCTTTGTAGCTTCAACCAGATTATCCTAGATATTCAGAATGAGATTCGAGAAACAAGCAGTTTTCTCGAAAATGGTACATCTGATTTTGAAAGAGTAAAATTCAAAAAGAGTAAAAATTCAAGTAATCATTTATCAATGACAGTCGATTCTCCTTGCAAAGAGTCCCCTGGTTCTTCACACTCTCATGCAAAAGTTCCAGCATGAGATTCAAAAAATTTAGGCCCATCTGGAAAATCTCGTTCCCACCTCGAGGGAGACACAGGGGGCTCTACCAAGATTTGTAATTTCTTCATGCTGCACCGTTGCAATCACCAAAAAAGCAAAAAGTGCAAAATTGTGAAGGGTGTACAGGCCCGTAGCAAGCGGGGACAGGTATGGCTAAAGCCCACCTATAATACACCATTTTAATTAAGCAACCTCGTTTTGAAAATTTGACAGTCTCTTCCTATCGTTCATATGAAAACTTTGAAATGCATATGAAAGGCTAAACATTGTAGTAAGGTTATTCTTATATCGGTAAAACAATTAAGAACAATTAAGAACTGAAATTCAGGATTCAGGCCATTTTCCAATCTCATTCTCAGTCGCATTCTCAGTCCGAATGTCATTCTCGTTCTCCTGAATGGCGTGCGGTTTTCTTCATAGAGATCTACCGATTGTTTTGATCTCCAGTTTATTTATATTGTAGGTTGTTATTAGCTATTATTGTATTGTATTTGATTGAATTGTATTGTATTGTTGATAACAAAAACCATTATTGCAGACCTGAAGGGAAGTGAATAACCCCGCTATAATGGCTCTTAGACAAGATTAACGATGTTGGTTAAAGAGTATAGCTCAGTATGTGGGTTTTCAATATCCATATTGCAATAAGAGTACGCGTTAAATATATTACGGTGCTGAAATCTTTTTTAATAAATGAAACAAAGGATCACAAATGAATATTAATTGCAGGCTCGATAATTGAATTTGGCGACTTTTTCAAAGTAGTTTATGTTAGGACACCTGGCAGTATTTATCAACATTTCTCCGAATGCGATTGATGGTAATCCCATTCTAACATCTTTCAGACTGAAGCCAGCTTTCTGATGCTTCATCTTAGGGCCTGTTTACATGGAAGTTTCCAGCCCTGCTAGCCTAGGTGAAAATATTTTGCCATTACATGAAGCGTTTCAGCCCGGGCTGAAAGTCTGTCTTGCGCCAAAAGTAGACAAAAGCGCATGCGTCATTGACTTTTCAGCCCGGGCTGAAAAAATATTAGCCATTACATGGGCGCGTGTCAAGTAAAACAATAGGGATTAGTATATGAATTAAGGGATTAACGTTTCAATTCGGGTAGCTCAAGGTGAGCTGAATTTTCAGCCCAGGGAGAAAAATTTTCCATGTAATAATAATAATAATAATAATAATAATAATAATAATAATAATAATAATAATAATAATAATAATAATAATAATAATAATAATAATAATAATAATAATAATAATAATAATAATAATAATAATAATAATAATAATAATAATAATAATAATAATAATAATAATAATAATAATACTAATAATACTAATATACGAATATTTATACAGGATAAAACACTTCAACGAATCATCGTTGTTATCAATGTGTGTCCTGTTAAAAATAATAAATCAAACTGAAGCTTATGAAATCTCCTATTTACAATTTTTCGATAAAATGAAAGGATAAAAATATTTACAATGGTTCTTTGAGCTGATTAAAGTGTGCGATTTAACTAAAATGGTCTTTAAGGCTATTCTCATATGCAGTAGCATTCGTAATCTTTCTGATTTTCAGAGGCAGTTCATTGTAAATCTTTGCTCCTGTATAATACAAAGATTTCCGAGCATATTCAGTTCTGATTTTGGGCATCTTCAAGCTGTTAGTGGCATTTCTTGTCTCCTTTCCATGATCTTGTATTGCAAAATAATCTTTAAATATGTCACAGATGTCTTTATCAATGCATTTCCGAACGAGTTTGCAAGCACGAATCTTGTTTGCATTCATTACTGATGGGAGTCCTTCGTTGCTTTTTTCACCATCATAAACAATCTTGAGGCATCGATCATGGAATGCTTTCAGCTGTTTCATCTTGGTTTCTGACAGTTTCATCTGCAGAACACCGCAGTAGGTAAAAACAGGCATGATCATAGAGCAGTAGACATCTCTGGCTGACTGTGAGTCAAGATATTTTCGTAACCTTGCCAGAAGTCTCAATCGACCGGCTGCTTTCTTGTAAGATCTTTCAAAGTGCGAATTCAGATCAAGTGAACTGTTCACGTACATACCCAAGTATTTGTACTCATCGGTGTTTCTTATTGCATTTGAGCCTTGGTACACCTTAAAAGGTTCTGTCTGCATGCTTATCTGTTTAGCAGTTCCAAACAATAATGCTTCAGTTTTACCCTCCTTCATGTTGATAATAAGTTCGTTTTCCTTTAGCCAGTTTGAGATCAAATCCATGTCCTCGGTAAGATTTGACTGGATACTTTTCGAGTCCTTCTCAGCGAAGTATATGACTGTGTCATCAGCATATTTTACAATCCGAGAGTGCCGTATCGCATCGGTAATGTCATTAAACAACATGATGAACAATAAAGGGCCAAGTATTGACCCTTGTGGCACTCCAGAATACAGTTCCTTTTCATCAGAGACACAGTTGTTGTAACTTACGACAGCTTTTCGAGCAAACAGATCGTCTTTGAACCAAGCATATTCTTTTCCGTCAATTCCATATTTGGGTAGCTTTTCAAGCAGCTTCGAATGACTTGTTGTGTCAAACGCTTTGCTCAGATCAATAAAAACGGCGCCTACTAATTTACCATCATCAACACTTTTGCGAATGTTATCCAGCAAGTGAGTTGCTGCAAGTTCTGTTGATAGCTTGGGCCTGAACCCAAACTGGAAATGCGATAGCAGAGCATTTTGATCTAAGTAGGTGATAAGTTGACGATGAATTGGCAAATTTGAAATCGAGTAATGGCAAACTGATGTTTAACAGCATTTGACCGCAAAGGATGGATGAAGTTTTCAGCCCGGGCTGAAAACTCCCATGTAAACAGGCCCTTAGACCCCGTTTACACGATGCCAGTAGAATTTGAAAATGGTATCAAAATGTGCCGTTTTGGCCACCCTTTTACACGATGCCGGCAGAATTCCAAATTCTGCCTGCAGAACTTTGTTTCGGTTAGCAAAACGGCAAAGTTTGTAATTCTGCCGTTTTCAAAGTATGGCGGCATCGTGTAAATGCACTTTGCTGGCAGAATTTTATGCCGCTTTCTTCACGAGGCTAATTTTTCTAATCTTCCCTATTGTCCTTATTGTGGTAGTTGTTTTATCTATCTTGATTTATTATTGACGTTAGTTGCTATTGTCTATGGAGTAAGAATAAAATTCTACCGGCATCGTGTAAACGGGAGGCCAAAATGGCATTTTTTCATGCTGTTTTCAAATCCTACCGGCATCGTGTAAACGAGAGCTCATTTTCCAAGGAGGCATAAAATTATGCCGTTTTCAAATTCTACCGGCATCGTGTAAATGGGGTCTTAAAATCATACCTTATTTTTAGATCATGAAACTTGAAATTGGTGATGTAGCTGCGCAGCGATCATTTGTGTTCTTATGGTGTGGCTCTGCAGAGGGCTTGATTGAAGGTCGCAAATGTCTGAAAGCATGGGGATTTCGAAGGTGTGAGGATATTTGTTGGATAAAGACCAATAAAAAAGAACCTGGAAATGTCAAATATATGGAACCTAAAGCAGTATTGCAACACACAAAGGAGCACTGTCTAATGGGAATAAAGGGAACTGTAAGGAGAAGCACAGATTTCGATTTTATTCATGCAAATGTTGACTTGGATATTATCATTACTGATGAGGTATGTGTCTTTATTTTAATAGACATTTTAAAAGACAAGGTGTGTTTTCTTTCTTGATCAAAACAGTTCTTAGTAGAAGACATATATGCAATCTTCTTCTTTTTGTATATTCTTCTTTCTGTGTACATGATATGTTTTAATGCATTGATATGGCTTGTTCATTTAAACCTAGATGGAAGACTATCCAAAGTTTTAAACCCTTGATGAGAGCACCATTTTTGTCAAGCTTTACTTTTACAAAACGAAAATTCCAGTTTCAACTTGGACATTCGTGTTGTCCGGCCTTGATTGACTGGACAGAATATCTCAGCACTGTACTCTGGGGCAGCTCCTTTGAAGAATTCTATTCATGTTCACACAGACACATTGATCTATCTTTTTCATTGTTGAGAGCCAGTTCACAGCCTTGAATTCTGTGACTCCAGTATGTGCTGTGCATTTTGAATTCAGGTCAAAACGAATTTACTCGTTTTGTGCTGTTTTGGATCGTTTTGAACAGCCTTTTATTCAACTGTGGATACCGTGAAGTGCAGGCATAATCGAACTGAGGTTGAATAAAGCACTGCAAAGCAACCTGCGAAGTGATTTATCCACCTAATTTTTTCAGCTCGCCTTTATTTTTCCAATGCCATTGACTCCCCATAGAGATTTTCATCTATAACACATCCCAGATATGTGACTGTTGAATGCTGTTTAGTTCTTATTTCATCTCCCCTAATGTCCAATTTTTCAGGTTCTTGCATCTTTTTCGTCCAAGGAGAACCGATTTACTTTTGTCCTCGCCAAGATGATATCATTTAAACAAATTTTGTATCATGCACCATGATCAAGGTAACGCCATGAAAACTAGGCTGAGTCTTCCCATCCTCATTCTTCTGTTTTATATCATTTTAGCCGGAATTTGGCAGTTTAGAAAAGCCGGAAGAGATATTTCATATTATTGAGCATTTCTGTCTTGGTCGTAGAAGACTCCATGTATTTGGTAATGACAGCACATTGAGACCAGGTATTCATCATTTTTTGTTTTTACGTAGATTTAATTGACACTTGTGACCACAAACCACAACTTGGCTTCGCCATGTGATTAATCTACACCAAGTAGTAGGATGCACCAGGGAAATGTCGGAGCTTGTAGCGCTATAGAAAATTGTATACTAAGGCAGCGACAGAGGTTGAAGGACACGATGTTTTATTAACGTGGACACTTGTAGTCATCAGCTGTTAACGAAGGCAAAGTAACATAGAACTTGATTTGCCCCCGTTTTCCTCATCAATGACCATCGCCACTTAGGCATGAAATCTTTGCAAAATTCAAAATGATTCTGTAAGCCGTTATTGCCTTATTCTTCAAACTGGGCTGCTCTAGTCGATATTTCAGTTAGCTTCCCATAGTTCTAGAAGGAGCATTTGTAATATCACATTATTTTTGGCAATGCAGTGTTTTTATGTTTACCAAAGGATATACGACAGGAAGTATCTAAAGCTTTGGCAAACATTAAGTGAAGCATAAGCTCTAAACTGATAGAAGATTAATCAATAAAAAAAATTCTTTGTTTTCGAAGCTCTGCAAGGTGTTAGAAAGCACTAGTCTGTATCTTCTTACGGTTTACTATTTGGAAATTTGATGACGTCACAGCTGAAAAAGTATCTTCATTTTTGAAACACTGTGGTTCTGAAAGTGATAATCACATAAAATTGCTCTCTAGATATTTGGGAAATAATTAAAAGTTTTTACATCATAATTTTTAAAGTTTTACCAAGGCTCAATGCCTATCTTTGCCATCAATGTGCTTCAAGTTTAGCACATTCATGTTACAAAATATGGGATCTGGAAAAGGCTGAGTCACGTAACCATGAACAATCCTCTTACCTCAAAGATAGTTGTTGTTTCCTGCACGTGTTCATTGTGCGCTGCACAAATTCGGTGCAAAATAACGAAAAATTTGTCTGATATGGCCTTCCGAAAATAAATGTAAAATCGTTGTTTCGAAGGAAGTTTGCGAGTTTTAGGTGATGCAATCCTTATAATGAAACTTGACATTCTATATATTCTGTAGGTTGGTTGACAGTTGGACCAGATTTGTCCAGTTCCAACTTCTCCCCAGAAGCATACTTAAACTACTTCAACAATGCACCAGATGATTACCTTGTTGGCAGCTCAAACGAAATTGAAGCGCTGAGACCCAAATCTCCACCAGGAAAAGGCAAGAACCCGAATTTCCGTGGTCGCGGAGGCGGTCCAGGGCGAGGTGGGGCGATGGGTCGAGGGGGTGCAATGGGGCGTGGAGGAGCGCCTGGACGAGCAATGGACATTAGCATGAACCTTTCAGCTGCCCAAAGTGCCAATATTACCCTTGTAGGAGGTGGAACGATGCGTGGTGGTATGATTGGACATGGCTTGCCTAATACCATGATAGGAGGTGCTTTCATACCACGTGGAGGCTACCAACAACGGTAGCGTTATTAGGTACTCGTTATCTAGTACTTGTAGTGATAAATAGATAGTTGGACGCTAATTCAAAGTAAACCCGAGAGCCTAGTAGAGATTTATCTAATGCCTAATGATAGGAGGAACATAGAGCGATTCTTCAATGATGTTTTTCCTTTTGTATGGGGCACAACGAAGCTTGAGAACAGTACTGCTAGTTGTACTCAAATGGGTTCATATGCGAAGTTGGAACCGATCCCAAAGTTTAGGATAAATGGATGTAACAGTTCCAAATTGCAACGGCCATGAAATAATGCCAAAATTCATTTACAGCAGTCACGTGAAGCATAGGTTTACAGATATTTAAGAAGCTGGGTGCAAAATTCTATGACCTATTTCTTTGAACTCAAAACTACCGGCTTCAAAGAAACTTTAACTATTTTACAGTGAATCTGCCGTTGGACTGTTCCGAAATCTTCAATATTTTCAGATTTACAATGTCTCCTTCTTTTTTAAGAATTCAAGAAAATTTTCGGAAAAAACTTAAAACTGTCGTAATTTCTAAACCTGTTGACGAAAGAACAAATAATTTTCAACAATACCATAGTTTATGGATGCCTACAATATGGTATCAAGCAAAACTCTTTCACTCTTCTGGTTTGTGATTTAGAAATTTGATGACGTCACATCATAATATGAGCTGAAATATGAAATAGGCGGTAATTTCAACAAATGTTCAAGATTTCTGGAAAGTCCAGCGGTAGAATCATAAAAAGGTGACTAAAGTTTCTTTCAAGTCATCCAGTTTAAAGAAATAGGTCAATGAATTTTACACCCGCCTTTTTTCGTAGATTTAGACATTTGGAACCCATGCTGTCATGCGAGATTTATGACGATACGATTCCAAGAAAACATTGATGATTCAATGAACCTGATGGAACATTTTAGAGCCTGCCCTTTGTGAGCGGTCCTAAGCGGCTCCAACCAGCTCCATGTAGAACGGTTCCATCGCTTAAGCGCTGCTCTAATTTTGGGTAGGTTTTAAACTTATTAAGTTGGACCTAGAGATTTATTTAACGACAATTTGAAATGCAGTTGTTTTAGTATCTTGCAGTGGAGGACTCGAGATGGTTCTGAAGTGAGTGAGTGAGTGAGTGAGTGAGTGAGTGAGTGAGTGAGTGAGTGAGTGAGTGAGTGAGTGGCCGAGTCGCGGGGTGAGTGGCCGAGTGGCTTACACAGTCTTCTTCAGGTGACTGAAGTTAAGTTTGGTTGAGTGAGGTCAAACTCCGGATGGGTGACCTCGGAGGCCTGACCCCACGACTCACCTCGTCGTCCTTCGGAAGGGACGCTGAACTAGGGGTGAACAGTGTGCTAAAATTAGCTTTCAGTTGTTAGAAATCCTGACAAGCCCACTCAAAATGAATTGAAAACAAACAAATAAACAAGGCAACAAACGATTAATCTCTACAAAATAATTTTCTTCAAGACAACATCAGTTTTCCCAAAGGAAGTAGAATACGGACAATCATTTGTGTAGACATATTGTAAATGTTTCATAAATTTCAACAACTAAATTAGAACAAATTGTACTTGGAACAGATTATGATAATTTCACGACAGTTCGAGCTGAGGCCGTTATCAAGTGAAAACTTCGAGACCGATCTCCATCGCTATTCACAAAGAGACCATTACACCAGCCTTTCAACAGCGATAAATACGGTCACAGCAGTCCACCGGGTGTCCCAGAAAACAGTATACATATTTGGTCAACCCTAGTGACTAGAATGTAACGTGAATCAATCCAAAATGATTTTCGAAACATATCTCGATAGCTAACTTGAACAAGGATACCTCTTTTGTTAATATCGATGCGTTGAGAGTGAAGATATTAGTCTTCAAAGGAAAAATTTGCCTCCATCTCAAACCAGAGCTTTGGCGTTTTGGCCCAAGCAATTCTTGACGCACAGTGAATAAAATCAACAAAATTTGAAGACGGCACAACAAATCTGTTTCAAGAAGGGAGTACAATCACCGATGAACAGTATGTGTAAAGTAAATTGTCGATATTTAGAGATAAATGAAGCTGATTTCGGAGCTCCCTTGACGATAGGTCTAGCATAAATCGTATTTTGTTAAACACATCTGTTGTGTCGTCTTCAAATTTTGTTGATTTTATTCACTGGGCGTCAAGAATTTGCTTAGGCCAAAAGTCAAAGCTCTGGTTTGGATGTGGAGGCAAATTTGTCCTTTGAAGATTAATATCTTCACTCTCAACGCACCAATATAAACAATCGACGTATCTATGTTCAAGTTAGCTATCGATGTATCTTTTGAAAATCATTTTGGGTTGATTCGCGCTATATTCTTATCGCTAGGGTCAACGAAATTCGTATAATTTTTTTGGGACACCCGGTATATCTAGTTGAAAATTTTTTCGACGATAGCTCTTAAAATTCGCAGCAAAAAAGCTACTTTGATTCCACTTTTGTTGCTTTTCTTGAGAATACGCTTTCCAAAATCGCCACGATTTGACCGAGGCTGGATAAATCCTGTGATTCCATTGGCCAACAACTCAGGCAAAAAAGTTGTCAGATGAAAAGTAGGAACGACGTCTAATTTTGGTTCCAGCGAATTTGCATGGATCAGTTTGGCTGAATTTGCTTCGATCATGCCCCTAAGATGACGTATTTTCACAGATTGTTAAGTGTGACTGGATTTGCCAAAGTCTCTTCCGTGTTTATTTCTACAAAAACTGCCACTTGAGAGTTAATCATGCGCAGGAGAGAAGAGAAGCCGGCTCTGCGAAGAAGAAAAGAAGATGAATGTGGGAGAGACTTGTATTATTTCCTGACTCATGAGTAATTAATGAGGTCGTCTGAATCCTAGGAAGCTCTTATGATGACGGGGGGTTAAGTTCTGGCCGAGAGACAATAGACATAACAATAGTGATTGCTGTAAGTACTATCCAAGAATGCTAAAAATCCCCGTTTTCAATTTTTCTTGCCTTATTTCCTTCCGCCTCAGTTTCTTTTCTCATTATGGTTTTTATGCTAATTGAAAAAATCTCCGAAGGTTTGTTTACACATTTATTGTCAAGTCACATGACAATGCTCGAGGAAAGTTTCTTTATCAAAAACTACATTTTGCATTAATGGCACAAGTTTTAATGAAGAAGTTACAAATTTCAGAAGATTTTGTCAAGGGGTTATATCGCCTGACTTGAAGTCATCCATCCCCGAATTAAAGAAAATAATAGCTTTGATTCAAACAAAATGCACGACTGCTATTGGTTAAAAAAGGTGGCCAGAATTCTGCCCACCTCCACCTCTATAGGCTTTACTACAAAGACCTCGCTCCCGGCTGGCAACAATACAAATCTCTTCCGATTTGTGCCTCTCCTTCGCAGAGGTCATCATTTTGTATTTTGACGCGGAAGAGACTTGGGCATGTCCAAAGTGTGACTGTTTGTTACCTAACTGGTCATCAATTTTGATAACGTTAAAGTAGAAAACAAGATGGAAGACAAAAGTAATGGCGGTACTTGTGGTGAGGGGAAATGAAAGCTTGGAAGCAAGTATTTATCAAGGACAAGGGAAAGAAGCACCTTTAGCACCTTTCATTGAAGAAACTATCAACACAGAGAAAGGACTAATGGTTCTTTGCAATTGGAACAGAGCTAGGCTAGCTCAGGCCACAAAACGAGACAACAACAACTAAAACACCAGGATATCTCAGGCACTCAACAAACTTAGTGATAACTATTGAAACAACTCTGGAGAAGTCCAGGAATGAATACAAATTAAATCCTTTCACTAAAGAATTAGAACTTACACCCATCAATATCAAGCCAGCTTTACAAAGAAGGTTCAACCCTCGAATGCGATAATGCAAAATGGTTTAATTGCACCAAATCTTACCTTCAAGGAAGGATTCAGATGTTTATTGTCATGTTTGCCTTGAAAGCCCTTTTGGTTGTATCAAACTATCAATATCTTTCCTGCCAGCATAACCTATAGTGAGTGTCTAGAGCAGTGTGAACAGGGCTTTTGTATGTCAATGATTTGGTCAAGGTAGTGGAAGTGCGCAGCAAAGATGTTACTGCAAAGAGATCAGAAACTGTTATACATGGTATAGAAAACTGGCAGTGAAATGCAGAATAAAGTTATACAGGTCACCAGAAACAAGGTGACTTCAACAGCAGAAGGAAAATGCTGAAAAAGAATGGACTGTAGCTGAGCCTTGTTGGCTTTTGAACGCATACAATAACTTTTACCATGTGTCAAATTTTCAAATGCAATTTGCCGAAAATGAGTTTTTAGATGGGGCCCGTCAGGTTTGGCACAGCTATCTCTGTCAGTTTTTCACTTAGGGGCTTGAAACTTGGCAATAACTTACATCAGTTATGTACCTGTGCACTGATGAAGAGAAAAAGCATTATCATTACTGTGACAGATATATAATTGCATTGAATTTTTGCAAACGAGCTGTCGTTTTTTAGGCGTAATGTATTTGGCTTGCCATCTTTAAGAGGATTCTGATTTTGAATCAAGATGCTTCATCATTGCATAGTGCTATTCATTCCATTTATTTTGACACCTTACTTGACCTTGTGGCAAATAAAGTTCTTTCTCAAGACCTGACAGAAGATTAGTCCATTACGTACCTTTGCCCTCCGTTTCAATGGCAACAACTTGTCAAAACGCAAAGGTTTTGCCATTGTTTCTTATATTCATATGTTTTTGCTACGATTTGATCGCAAACTCACCATTAGAGATCAAGAACTAAAGATTTGGTCCTTTTACCTGGTATAGCCCCTTAACCAGATGATATGCGCTGATTCGCAGAGATTCCTCTATGATTTTCCTTCTCAGTGGAAATATTAAGTTTGCATGAAGGCCAGTTGACAGCAGTTCTTGGACAATTCAGGAAACGAAGCTTATTTTCATGATCTGAAGATAATAACAGTTGTTGTAAGGTTTATGGCCACATATTCCATAAACAGCACAATAACAATCCACTCCATGATGGGTGAATTACACAAGAGGCGCGTCTTTTTTCTCGGTGTCACCTTGCAAGATTTTTGCTCCAGGAGTCCTAGCATGTCCTACTCATATACAGTTCCTAATCTGCTCTAATATAATTTGTTAATGGCCCTGCTTTTCTTTTTCATTGCCGTCATGGACAGGCTCATCTTTTTGTTATCAACAACTTTGGACGATCTTCTTCGTTCGACTTGAGGTGTAGGTGTCGATGTTTGCTCAGGATCAGGTGCCCTGCCCTCAATCATTCCTACAGAAAAGCAAGAAGATCCCTTGAGAGAAGCACTCTTTGAAAGTGTGGTAAAATGTCTGAATACCGAGCTTTTACGTAATAGACCATTTTGATATTCAGAAAAAGGGTCTGGGGAGTAGAACATTTTTCTGGTAAATGGCTGCCACACGGAGATTGCCCGGCATGTATCTGAAAAGCTATTCCACGACCTACAATACTCATGACAGAAAGGAGATCTCTCTCCAACCCAGACCTCGACTCCATCGATTTTTTGTGTTTGGCGGAAAGTATTCGTCATCCGTTCTGTTTAAAAGAATGAAGGATCCAACCTGAAAAGATGCATCAATTAAGGTATCATAACGAAATCATATCATAAATGGAGATGATTATTTCCTTTTGACATGGGAATTCTGGAAAGATAACTGTTTCAACCCGTGCCTGGTTCTGCTGCTTCTCAAGCGGTAGTTTCCTACGAAGTTTCTTTTCAAGTATCTCTAGATAGCAAAAAAGCCCATGGTTGAGATGAAATCTCTATCGCTATGATCAAAATTTGCGATCAAAAAGCTGTATGAAATGATTATATTTGACTCGGTTTATAGCCATTTGCGACAAAATGGTCTTCTAACTCCTCATCAGTCGGGTTTTCAGCCGGGTGACTCAACAATCAATCAGTTACTGTCAATTACTCATAGGATTTATTGTTCTTTCGAGAACTTTCCTAGCCTTGAAACTCGTGCTGTATTCCTAGATCTATCAAAAGCTTTTGACAGAGTTCGGCATGAAGGTCTACTGTACAAACTCGAATGTAGTGGAATATCCGGAAAGTTATTGACACTTCTTCGTAGCTTTTTGACAAATCGACAGCAGCGAGTTGTCTTAAATGGAAAGAACTCTAGCTGGTTTACAGTTAAATCGGGTGTACCTCAGGGTTCAGTACTGGGCCCACTATTCTTTCTTGTGTACATAAATGACCTTGTCGATGGCGTGTAAAGTGACATCAAGCTTTTTGCAGACGATACCTCTATTTTTTCGGTAGTTAAGGACAAAGATGAAGCTACTGAGACTCTAAACCAAGACCTGGAAAGAGTGCGACTTTGGGCTTGGCAATGGAAGATGCAGTTTAATTGTGATAAAACAGAAGATGTGATTTTTTCAGTCAAAAGGTCTAAAACAGAGCATCCATCTTTGAAGTTGGGGTTGGATGAAGTCGCACGGAAGGACGAGCACAAGCATCTTGGGCTAATTCTTGATTCTAAGCTCGACTTTAAAAGTCATATTAGACAAGCTATATTGAAGGCTAGACGAGGGATAGGAATGATAAAATATCTATCTAAATATGTATCTCGGGATGTTCTTGATCAGGTCTACAAGCTATACGTTCGCCCGCATCTGGATTATGGGGATATTATTTATCACAGACACGATCCTGAAATGATACTAAACCTCACAAAAAGAATCGAGCAAACTCAGTACTCAGCAGCTCTTGCTGTTGCAGGTGTCTGGAGAGGAACCAATAGACAGAAGCTCTATAATGAACTTGGTTGGGAAAGTCTCTACCAACGAAGATGGTTCAGACGCTTATGTCACTTTTTCAACTTAAGAAAAACAGGCACTCCTCCTTATCTCTTAGCAGAATTGCCAACTGAAAGACCATCTCATTATGGTCTAAGAGGTAAACGAGACTATGACATACCTTCAGTAAGACAAAGCGCTCTTCAAATACATACTTTACGAATGTTCTTCACGAATGGCATAAGCTTGATGAAAATGTTAGAAATTCTGTGACAATAGCTGAGTTTAAACGGAAATTGCTTACAGTTATAAGACCGTTGAAAAAGTCTTTGTTTGGAGTATTCGATATCGATGGCGTAAAACAACTGACAATGCTTAGACATGAATTTAGCACGTTAAACTAGGATAAATTCCGACATAATTTTCAGTGTACAAGTCCGATGTCTGCTTGCTATACTGGAGTTGAAGATAATGCGCACTTCTTCCTGCACTGCCCTTTGTTTGTTCCTATGCGCAATGGTCTCCTTGGCCATCTTTCACACCTTCCAGTACTGGACTTAAGTAACATAGATTCACAAGCCTTGCTAAATTTGCTCCTTTATGGTAGCCCAAAATTCAACGAAATTGATAATCGAATAGTTTTAGAGGCATCGATAGCATATATTAAAGCAACAGGCAGGCTTAACTAAAGATCTCCCGGGGATTCTATTTGCAGGGTTTTTCCCTCAGAGAGTTCTCTGGAGAACGAAAAATCAACGACCTATTGCTCTCTTTAAGCTCTTTGTGACCCATGGCATAACTCGTTAAGGACCTAGATCTTAACCATCTTAGCACAAGCCTTGCCGGTGCTAAGAATAGCGCATGCTAGCGCCTGTTAAAATGGGAGCCGGGATGATGTCATGGTGCACAGAGTGTTTAGAATTTTTTTGTCTTGCATTACATTTTTTGTCTTTTTTTCCTTCATATATATTTTGTTTCCTTTTCCCCATTGTTGATAAAGTATTTGTTAAGTGCCATTCATAGCCAGAACCAGATGACGTCATGTCTATTTCTGCTATGGATGGCACAGAATATTGTATTGTATTTGTTTAGTTTTAAATTGTCATTTATAGAAAAAAGTATATTTTGCCTTCAACAAAGGATGCCGAATACTTTCCCGCCAAAAGCAAAACAGACTGGATTCAGGTCTGGGTTGGAGAGAGGTCTTTCTTCTGTTGCGAGGCTTATGGGTAATCGGAAGACTTTCAGATGCATGTTGGGCAATTTGATTAATTTTTCGTCGTGAATTTGAAGCCAGTGGATTCGTAGAGTTCAATTTATCGTTCCTGAAAGCTGTGTGGAAGCCACTTACCAGAAAAATATTGCTCTCCCCAGACCCCTTTTCTAAATATCAAAATGAGCTATTGGTGGTGGAGTGAGGTACAACTTAGCATACACTTTTCTTTAATAAGAAACTGGTTCATTAGAAACTAGTATTGACCAGTGGCTACAAAGAAACTCTAGTATTATGTCTGAGAAAGGGTAAGAAACTTTTATGACTTTTAAAACTTAAATTCGATGAACCTTTTAGCTATTCTACAGAAGAGTCTGGATCGAGCGATATTTTTATTCATTTTTACACGATGTTCGATTGAGTGGCGTTAGAGATTCTATCAGTATTGCGCACATTCGAAAATTCTACAAAACTTAATGAAATGTCATTCGATCCACAACCTTTTTTGAAATAGCTACAAAGGTCTATTGTATCTTGGCAAATACGCCGTTAAACCGTGCTTAAAGGACAAGTCCTGGGTTGTTATAATTTTTGATTATTCAAGAGATCGCACTGTTGTGAATGGTGTGTAGCACTTCCTTTCAATTTCTTTCTCTTTTAATCTGTGAAACTACATATTTCAATCTGCAAGAAGTGCGAAATGACGTCATTTTTCACTTCATGTTGACCTGAATGAGGCTGCCAAATGTGCTGATATTTTGCCTCTCACGTTGCTAGCCTCCTTATCGCGCCTTCGCACACTCGAACAAAGTGCAAAATGGCAACGATATTTGGCCTAACTTACGAAGATTCATGGACCAATTTATGGAAGTTGGAGACATCAAAACTTGGAAAGAACTCACAATTGGTGTTCAGCAGTTTGTAAGGTTGCTTTTTAACAATGATTTTATCAACCCCGAACTTGTCCTTTAAGATAAAATAGTTGGGCATGTACCCTCTGACCTTTCATCATTCTTTTTTGAATCGTTGCGCTCTGATAAATGTACTGGGAGAATCACAAAATGTAACCACTGTTTAACCCTATCTTAACCCTTTTTTAATAGCTCGTACACGGTGACAGCTACAGCTCTGAAACTTCCTGACTTTTACTAAGGTTTACTTTGCAATCAGAAAATAAATTTCTACGCCTATTGTCAAACCACATGGCCATCAGATGCCCATATTTGAAGCGTGGTCACAAAGAATATCGTTAAAGGTGCTTTACTTTCTTCAGTTTGTGTTGAATCTCATCAATACGTATATACCGGGTGAGTCAACAAAAACGTGGGGCGTTCGTCGGACTGTGGCGTCGTATTTGGTATCTACAGAAGTATGATATGACAGAAGTATGATATGACAGAAGTATGGACTGACTTTATGATAATCCGTGCATTCAAAAAATGAGAAACGAATTGAGAAACTGTCAGTACCAAATGCAGAAATGTTCATGTTGGATTAAGAAACTTATGGTCCCATGGTATGATCGAAGTTTCTTATAAAAACGTGTAATGCGGCCCAAATAAAATTGACAAGTTTTTGGATGAATGCTAGAGTCAGCTCGAAAAATGTTTAGGCGAGGTAAATTGGGAAGGACTTTATCATAATTTATCAAAAGTTGCGTCAAGACCTCGTTTGGATACTGAAATACCCAATAGGTCGTCGCAATACCAAATTCAAGCGCGAAGAAATCGTCATTGAACCTCAACGGAGGGAAGCAACACAGAATGCTCTGCAAGCTCAATGCTGTTCGTAGGGCACATTGAATTGATGGTGTCCACGAAAATTGTGCTTGAGCTTGTGAAATTTCATTTTTCACACACCAATCTTACATTGACAAAATCTCAGATTTTTAAGCTACGTTTCATGGACATTCACGATGAAAATCACGACGAAGTTTTTCACCTCGATTTAATTTCATAATATGAAAATCATGGCAAAAGATGGTCAAAAGGTCAGTGCTGCAGGTAATGGTAGATGGGCCTAAGTTTCCGGTTCCCACCCCCGATGCCAAAAATGCCTCAAAATTCAAGCCTTCTGTGAAATTAGCTGTACTCTCGAGTACCGAATAATCGTCCCCCTGCTTATTGATTTTTGAAAAATTTTCCAACCCCCCCGCTCTTATTCCAACCCCCCCTTTTATTAATTTTTGGAAAAATGAAATGATATAAGACATAATTTCTGTATAAACACAAGAAAAAGTCTCAAGAAGTGCATTCAACAGAACCAGAGTTCAAAAGTATATGTATCAGTAACATCACCGTTCACCTAGATATATAACAGATACGTGTTTACCTAAGAAACGGCCATTTTCTATTTCTCCAGGCACCCCCCCCCCCGATTATTGTTATATCGAACCATTTCCAACCCCCCCGAATATTCTCACCCCCCGTTTATTCGGTACTCGAGAGTAAACAAAAGCTGCAGGTACCCAGGTGAATGTTTCCTCAATCCAAGAGTCCCCAGAATCAACAAGTCTTTCAACTGTAAACCATGTGTTTTGAAAGCCAATTAGCTTCCATTAGCTTTACCTGAACACTAAAAATTTCCCGCTGTTTGGCTGCCCTGACTATGCTTTACCCTCGTTTCTGAGGGCTCAGATAAGTCTGTGCCTGGCAGTCTCAAGTTTTCGTAGAGTCGAATTAGTGTTATTGCTGTCGTTATTGTGTTAACTGGGAACACATTGTGAATCTTCTCCTTTGTTTGGGGATTTATATTCCACTTTCAATTCCTTATGGAACTAAATTGTATTGCAAAGGGATCAAGTCAAACAACGTTTCTTTTGTCCACCAGACAGAAATAACATGAAAAATATGAAGAATACCGTGACATTTGGGTACCTTGGAATTTTGCGCCATGATTCGAACAATAAATAATCAGAAATTATCAACATCGTGTAAAAGCGAGAGAAAAACTGAACGATAGAAGTTCTGCATGTTCTGCCGGGTGAGTAAAAAAATTGACACGTTTTGCAGGCAGTGGAATAAAAAGTATGTGGGTAACATTGAAACTGAAAGGTTAATCTATAAGTCAACGGCTAACTTCAATGCACAAATTTTTTGGTAAATCCTTAAGACCCGAAAATAAGAAGAATGTCAAAATGGCATGAATGGGAACGAGAATTCCACGTTTCATTCTGGTCAACGGTTTACTTGTTATTAAAATTGAAATTTTTTTCTCAATTTAACAATTGCATGAAAGTCCAACTTCAATACCAAATAAATCATGGATCGCGATGGAACGTGGGATTTTCTTCCTCATAGATACCATTTTCAATGTTTGGGATTTTTCTAAGATTTCGCTTTTAAGGATGAGTGATTTCACCTAACAAAAGTTTCCTATTTTCAATCAAATTTGGTAAAATTGTAGATCAACATTCTAGCTAAAGATATAGCGAAAGAAAACCAAACATTTTTCAATATAAAATAAATTGCTTTAGGAATAAATCAACTTTTCTAAAATCGATGAAAAGCTTTGAAAAAATAATTTTCAAAGTCAGTGTTGACGGAAACATTGCGATTCGCATATCTTTCGATTGCCAGGGCTATGTAGAACAACGTTCTTTTTACCGCTTTTCGATAGATCGAACTGTATTGGAGAAGTTAACTGTTTTTTTTAGGAGAATGGTTTTGCAAGCGGCAACTCACTGCTCACTTGAGCGGAAAACTTATAAGTTGACCTTTGACTGTATTTAACTTGGAATATTGGTCTCCTACTTTTTTCAATAGCCTGCCAAACGTGGGACCATTTCACTCACCTGATACTATATAATGACTTACCAAGCAGTTCAGGATCAGAATACTGCAGTCCTTTCAAAAGGCAGCTATATTTTATGCCTGTTCCTTCTGCTTCTTGATGAAAAAAGATAGAATATGACATTTATAGACCCATTGCTAACCGTGATCCTTCGTGGCGCCAAAGTCGACCTTCGTGTTATCTGAAAGTCCTTTTTGGCCCAAATTGCCTTTGTCTTGCTTTTCATTCGGCGCGCAAAGGATCATGGTTAGCAATGGGTCTTTAATCACATGAAAAGAAATCTTTGTCGAAGAAAGAAGCTTGCTTGAGGCTGCTTTCAAAAAGGACGAATATCCAGATTTCATTCCTTCTTTTTCGCATTTTCTGCATTTGATAAATAGAGCTGCTCTGTATGGAACACTTTATTAAAGTCGTCTCATATATTTGAGTGGTTGATGTTGAGTTTTGCAGTACTGAGTCTTAGCTGTAAACTCAATACTGCAAGGTGTCCTACAAAATCTTGCCCCGTTGGAGTAGCTGCTGCGGAGAAGCTGTAAGAACTTTTGTATTGTATGTGGGTTAAATGTAATTGAAGCCTAGTTAATCCGGGCTCAGGAGGTTTTGCTTTTTTGTCCTTGACTAGGAGTCCAGCTCATTATTCCCAGGTCCAAGCCTGGCCTAAAATGTGGAACGGTAATTGAATTTGACTAGCTTTTAGGGAACGTTTCTGCCCAAGGCATATCCAACAAAAAGAGCGCACATTAATGATTAAGCAGCTCGTTGGACCGCCCCTAGTGTCTTGTCGGGATGTGTCATCCTTTGGTTTGGCAGCTTGCATGCGTCACAAAAAGCATTGTTCTGGTTATTCGACCTCATTCTTCAAATACAAGCCAGCCAGGAAGACGAATTCTCCCACCCTCCCTGTCCCTTCTTATGTTTGAATTTTTGAGTTCATTGTTTTTGGGTTACCTTCTTAGTTCTTTCGGTTGTCCAGTCGGATTTCCTGACAGGTGCATTGGCCGGAATTTCGTATTCCATGTCATCACCGACCGTACAAGCTACCCCAGTCCAGGCAAAAGGGCCTAAGTGCACTCTTCTCCGCAGTCAGGTCAACCTGTAGGGCGTGAGAGGCCGATGCACTGACAGCCCATTTTCCTGAGGTAAGTATTAATAAGGCTTTAACTTAGAGTCCGAGACCTTGATTGAGTCAGTTTTGAAGTGGTTGGTTAGTATAGGTAAGAAGAAAGGCAAATAAGCGGAAACCTCGTTCCCAGGCCTCGAATGGTCTTCTCGCATTCTCAACTGTCGACTGATTTAGGCCCTGGTGCGGATTCCCACTTCGTGGCAATAATTTGCAACTAAATGTAATATATGCCGCCATTTTGAATATCATCAAGATATCAAACTTTGCACAGCAGAAAGCCAGCAATGTACCCAAAATTTCTTTCCCAAAATTCGAATTTTGCACGCACATTTTAAACAAGGGAACCTTGTGCTCAACCTAGCAGGAGCGGATTATTTGGAAAAAAGGAGAGATGGCAATAATGGTAATATCGAAGATGACATACTTTCTTTCTTGACCAACACGTATGCTTCTCTTTCTTTAACATATTTACTGCCATTATCTTTCAAATGATCTTCAAAATGACACATGCAGCCTTTATAGTCACATAAATCGATGCTCACTGCAGAACGAGACAAAATTTTTAACCTGTTACATGTTTTAAGAAGCCAATAAAAACAATAGTTGAGGGGGGGGGGCTCTATCACAGTACGCCTCAATACCGCAAAAAACCGCCAAGTTTTGCCCTCTTACTCGTCAGCCGCGAGCCATTTTCTCTTATAAGCCGTAACCGTCAGTCTTCTTCAGGACGATAAATATTCTGTTTAGGATAGCTATTTCACGAAGCAGGAATCCCATGGAAATTTATTTGAATCTACAATAAATTGCGATGACCGTTCTTTTATAGGTATGCAAGGACTCGATAGATGATAACGGTTATCCAGTAACAACAACTGACTGTGCACCATGCTTAAATTTCAAATTCTATCGATAATCCATTGTAACGTGGAGGCATCTTAATCCTACATCACCTGGGCGATTTGAAACGCTCAATGCCTGGGGGGTGGATTCCACCCCCCCCCTGTTCATCTATGTTGTTGCTTGAGATATGGCAGCCAAATCGGGCACAAAGGTTGTCCATTATACCGAGTGAGTCAGAAAAAACGCCCAGCGTTTGATAGGCTACTGCTCCCTGGATATATAACCAACGCTATTTTTCAATATCTGATTAAATAGCTAATAAGTTCAATTATTTTTAGAAATTTTCCTGGCAAAATCAGTCATTCCGTTCAGATTCTGCAAGCGAGTTTCTAAATTGAATCCCTTTGAGAAACCTTAAAAAACGTGCTAAAATTACAAGCAAAAATCCCTAATGTGTTTACCTCACAGCAATGACTTTCAGCTCGCTTTAGCACGTGCTTTCGTTTTGGCCGGTTGAAAAGTCTTCCCCTTAGTGTGAATAACTTATTTAGGGGGATTCCATTCTCCCATGAGGATAAAATACACGTACATATCCAAGAGTCATTATTGCTAGGAAGGAGAACAAAGGGAAATTTTGCTTGCTGTTTTCGCTCGATTTTGCAGGTTTTCGAAAGGGGCTTTCTTCAGAAAATCTCCTATCTCGACGAGAAGGAATGACCGATTAAAGCCAGGTAAATTACTGAACCTAATTTGACATATTGGGGATAAAACGAGGCTGTTTTCAACATTTACTTTGATATTCAGGGAGCAGGATTTTCCAAACGCCGGAAGTTTTTATTGACTCACCCGGTATTAACAATGAATTTGTGAGACAATGGTTTAATTAGCATTGTTGTTGCTGATGCTAGAGCAAAATTAACATTATGTGTGCTAAAAAGTCGTAAGACTTTATTTTTAGTAAAGAAATGATATAGATCAAATAGATGTAAATTCATAGTTTAGACATAATTGGACCAATTTAAAAGGATTAAAAGAGATACATTTTATATTTTTCACAGAGTGTGACACCACAACTTGGTTACCATGGAGACAAGGCTAAAAATAGATCACCAAAACTGTTACAGTTTAATTTATGTATGATAGAAAGTTCAACTTGCTAAATCTCAGAGGCATTCGACAAACACGGGAAAACTTATAAATGAAAATGTACGAGGGGGGGTGGATTCCACCCCCCCAGGTGAGATAGGGTTAAATTTTTGCACAAAATTCCCTGGTTGTTTGGATGAAATTTTACGTGATACAACCATCTATGATACAACTTACTTGATTTTTCTATGTCACATCTCATCTTTATATTGTCCAGAAGTGTTGCAACCATGCAGTTCGCATTAAACAATGTTTCCTGTTTATCTGAAATGAGAAATTTATATTTTTCTTGTCGTGTGTCATCTTATTTTATTTCGAAAAACTATGATACACAGTAGCTTCTAAATACATGAAACAAGAGAAGCTAATCAATTTCGAAAATATTTACAATAGAAAACAATGATCGATTTGAGATAAAAACTAATTTAATAATTTTGCCACAGTACATTAAATCCTCGCGTATAAGAACCTATTTTTTTGAGAGCCAGGCTGAAATTGGTTCTTATTTCAAAGATACTAAAATTAAGTTCAAGGTATAAAGGTTCTATTTGAAGATTTGAAGGGTACCTCGTGTTGTCCCCTTGAGAGTCTCACAAAGATGTTCAGCCCTATTATTTATTTTAGAAGCGTTCTTATGGACATAATAAGTAATTGGGGGGGGGGAGAATAAATCTTTCAAACCCAACTGGTACCACAATGACCTTGATAAAAGCAGTCAAATATCAACTTTGCAACCTCTGCAATAAGAACCTATGTTTCATCAGACTGAAACAGGTTCTTAATTGCAAGGTACATAATTTAGGAAAAACAGCCTCTAGGCTCTTATTTTGGTAGGTTCGTATATGCGGGGATTTACTGTATTTCAATAATACTAATTCATGGATTTCTTTTTTATCAATCTTGATTGATGTCGTGTTTTGCAAATCGACACGCATCGCAGTTAAATTCAGCTGCATCCCATTGTTTTATCAATCTCTTAAAAATGTTTATATTTTGAGCAGACTTCATTTCGTTCGGGAGTCCATTCCATATCTTAGGCCCAAAGGCTCTTAGACTATTAGTACCAAAATTTGTTTGATTAGGTCTGTGATGTAACAAATCATGTGGATTTCTCTTGTTCTAAGTTACGAAAGAATAACATATAAACATATTTTCCCGCAATTCTTTGGCCCCATTTACACGAACCCGTGTTAGTATTCACCCCGGGTCAGCTCATTCCATTTTCATTTCATTTTTATCAACTGTATATACATAAATAGCTTTACAAGCTGCCCTGTACAAAGAAAAAAGATAAACCTTTGAAAATTTACAATATACAAGATACAATAATAAACTAAAAGTAGTTAAAAGTTCTCGATCGGCAGGAGTAAAGAGGGTTCTTTTATGTTCTGGAGTTTTCGAGACAGGATTTAAATTATTTGAAATTTTTTGTTAAATTTGATTTTGCGTCAAGGCCATTCCATAGTTTCATCGCCCCTCTAAAGAAAAGCATTTTTGGCCACATGTTGTTCGTAAAATTAGAAACGGGACACGTAGATCGGTTTCGGTATTTCGAAGTTCCCGGGTACTGGTTTCTGATAACCAGTCGAACAGGCATGCAAGATAAGAGGGAGCTTCATCCATACTTATATACCATTTTCAAAGTTTCTTTTACGATAAAATCATTAACTGTCAGCCAGCCCAGTTTTCTTATAATAGCAAGAGCAGAAGCGTTGTAAGGGCTATTGGTTACTCAAACTGCCTCATTAGAAAGACTGCTGTTTACACGAACCCGGGGCAACTGTGTTGTGGCATGGCAAAGAGCCAGCCGGAGGAAGGTCTGCGAGCTGCATATGGCAAGTTGCCTCTTGGATTGCCGTTTGTTTTCATAATGATGACTTAGGTTGGTTATTCGAGGAGTTACACGACCCCGGGTTGAGCTGACCCGCCTTCACATGGAAAAATTCTACAAAAAGCCAATCCGCCTCAACGGGTCAACCAGTGGCGGCTGGCAGCGGTACTAGCGGTACCAGTCTAGTACCATTTTATTTTGAAAGCTTGGAATTCTTTGTTTTAATTTCTAATATGTCAACAATGCAAAAAAAGTGAATTCACCATAAAAACAAACAGAAGGAAGAGCGGCAGCGCACACTAGAGCCAATATCTCAGCATGACCCTGCTTTTATTAATCCTTGTTTTGAATGAGTCGTATTGAAATAGATCCTTTATGTACTCCACGGTACTAGACCTCATTCATCTGGTACTGCAGAAAGCAGTCCCATTGTGATTGGTGACTTGTCATGACGTAAAATCCTTTGTGTAAACGTAAGCCCAACAATGGCAAAAAACGATCGCAGTACTAGATTCCTCGTTCTGGTAACGCTGTGTGGCCGTCAAATAACACATCAATTCAAGATTACGAAATCGACGCCGCAGTACTTTCAGCAGTATCAAATGGCATGTTAAACCACTGTTTTTTCAATATGTTCTCTGCTGTTTTATTGAACCGATACTAAGGTATTTGAAAGTACGTTACAAAGTTTTTAGGTCTGTGTTTGTTTCTGGGCGGTGTCAACGATTTTGCTGTAAATGAACCGAATTTCAGAGACCTGCAACCTAACCTTTCTGGAGTTCCGCATATTTTGACGCTGTCGTCAGCTCAGAGTCACTTAATCATTTTACTCACGAGCAGCAGACCTTTCATAGAAATCAATGGTAAGATACGAGACTGTGAGAATGCATGTTAGGATTTGTCATGGATGCATGGCGAAAATACTTGCCTTCTTCTTTATAAACTACTACTAGGGAAGCAATCTTTGAAAGTTTTTTTCCAACTCCTATACATTCCTGGTGTAAATGGAACCATTCAAATTGCTCTATATGTTTTCATTTGTTATATGATTGATGAAAAATGCGAACTTTTGTGCATTGTACACAACAAGTGGAACGAGAAACCCACGCTACTAGAATCTCATTTCTGGTACCTCCATGCACTGCGGCTAGCCAGTGATGGGCTGGGTGCCGCAAGTGATCAACTTTCCAAATGTGTTGCTCACAAGCCTCTAAAATGGCCGCAGCCAGCGATCGACATGACTCACAACATTTCCGTGGAAAGGTTTCAGTGATGCAACCGGCGTCGTGGGAATAACTTGCAAAGACTCATTCATTAGAAAAAAGTAGCATCATTTTGTAAGAAGGAGGTATAACATTATTTCCTGATAAATTGTCCTTGCAATTTCATCTGTAAAATGTTGTCCTTTCCGCTATGTTTAACTTTAAAATTTACTTTCCCAACTTTCTCGAAAATCTATTGGGAAAGGCATTTTGCTTGCATTTTTGAGACAATCCTTTACCCAATTTTTCTTAAAACTTCAAAGCTTCCCAGGGGCTTTGCCCCTGGACCCCAATGGGGGGCTCACAGCGCCCCCCACCCCCCAGCTGGTCTGAGGCAAAAATTTGTTCGCTTCGCTCACAAATTTTTGTTTCCCTAGTACCATCTTATATTGCGTGCCAGCCGCCACTGGGGTCAACCCTACGCTCGAGAACCTTTACTGGGCCTTTAATCGCCTGGGCGGAGTGACCCGGGCTGGGCACCGAGTTCATGTAAATGCTTGAAGAGATTTGAATAGAGAAGGCTTGAACCTTTGCAGCGGGTCGGACGAAGACAGCCTGGTCTCGTGTAAACAGACGTCACACCAGATTGCTTTTAGCATCGGATAAGTGATCAGGTATACGACGCCGAGGCAATCCGGTGTCACTCCACTCCGTTTCGCGGAGTGAAACCACTCCGCTTTGGAGGTGAGGTGAAAATCAATCCGATTCACTCTCCGCATTTAATCTCGTGTAACTGCACCAATCCGATGCGGTACCACTCCAGTTGCATTTAGGCATCCCAGCAAAGGTCTACTTAGTGTCGTGTAACTGCGATCAAAAGTGGGTTCATGGCAATCTATACTTGCTCCAAGTCTATTCCGAGATATATCAGCACAAAGCAACATAGTTACTTTTCCTTCGCAGCGTCCTCTTCAAGGTTTACGCCCCCCACAAAAGTAACTATGTTCCTTAGTGCTGATATATTTCGGCATAGACTTGGAGCAAGTCTAATGGCAATCCGGTCGAAAGCAGCGCAATTGTGACGGAACCAATCCGATGCGAGAAGCAATCAGATATCCTGTAAAACAGACCTTAGTTACGCAGTTTCGCTTATCAAGGAAGAACCTGGTTTATACAAAATTGGTTTATCAGAAACTTGTAAATCGCAAGGAATTGTAATATTATGTCTGAGAAGTATTAAGAAGTTATACCAGTACTGAAAACCTTTCATGAATTAAATGCAAGGATATCATGGGAATTATGAACAAGAGTGCATCAAATAACACACCCCAGTAACGACACCGCTGAAACGCTGCCCCACCAAGGTAAAGGAATGACCCACCTGGAAAATGTGTTTCCCCGCCAATTTTAAGTTTAAATCACTCTCCCTGCCTCGTTTCTGTCCCTACCCCCTTGAAAATATTTGTTTCCTCGTCAAACATTATACAAGTTCCATCACAGATGATATCCAAAAGGTTTTATTTCGCGGCAACGACATTTTCAATCCCCGCTGAAAATGTTTAGGTTCATAATTTTCCCGCTGTACATTTGATGTCCGGTGGGGTTGTTACTGGGGGTTGTTGAAATAGCAAACATTTTTAGAAACTTTCAGAAGTACGTGCGAAAATTCTCATGTTGAATAAAGAAACTTTTAGTACTATTGCCTAATCCAAATTATTACATTACACCAACAAATCTGGTTCCGCCCTGGTTAAAACTAACACATAATCATGGGATGGGGGAGGGGGTCCTTTCATAGTAAAGGTACCTAGGGATGTGCCACCCTCAAGGATGTGCCGGACTTCTAGTCTAGCCAAGGGTATACTTTTCGGCAACTTTAGTCGAGTTTAGTCTAGGCAAGGGTATGCTTTTGGCAATTTTGGTCAAAGAAATGACAAAATTCGGTAATTTCTGTAAAACTTAATTAAAAAAAATTGGTTCAGAGAATGCGAAAATTTGGCAATCACTGTTTATAAAACACCAACTCGGGGCACTTTTGAAGGAGAAATTAATCTAGCAAAGGGTATCATTTTCAAAAAAATTAGTCTAGACAACGGCTACATTTTGAAACTGTGGGTGGCACACCTCTACCCGAAATTTAGCTGAGAAACCCCCTCCCATGCACATAATAGAATAATATCCCAGATTCCATCCCGGCAGGCCAACCCCCAAAGTCAAGTGCAGCACCCGAATCTTGAAAATCTCTGAGTAAGGGGCTTATTTCCTCCTAAACACAGAAATCAGAACCAAGGAAATCTAAAAAGGGGTTCCTTTTTCAGTTGAACTTGAAAAATAAATGGTACCCAGCAATCAAATTACTTTGCTCTGCAGGCCTGGGGATTCCGAGGGGGAAATCATGCCAGGGGGAGGGACTTGGTAATTCAGGTGACCTACCCTCATCAACCAGTTATTCAGCTTCCTCACGTTATGCAAAACTATCAAAACAAAATTGCAATTAATTTCTGATCAATGATCGACCATGCATTGACCATACTGTCATATGCTCACACTAGGAGGAGTTTCTCCAATCCAAGTCCTTCTACACCCCTGTACTATTTATTTCAAAGCACACTGAAGCCATTTTCTTGGTCATGTCTATCGAATTATATATCGTTATTGCAGTTTACAGAGAAAGTTACTACCGCTAAAGCATCGAGTTACCACCAACTAGGCTGAAAGTTACTACCGTTTAACAAGCTACTACCGGTAGGGGCTCCCTAAGGGCTTAGGGTTTTACACCATTTTGCAACGGATAGGTCACCTTGAACTCCCGGGGGGGGGGTACTCCCATACTTGACATACTGTGCGGCTCAACAGGGTGTCCTTTTACGGTAAAGATTATGCGACAGGGTGTCCTTTTCTGATAAACGTTATGCGACAGGGTGTTACAATTGATAAGAAAATTATGCGACAGGGCATCATGTAGTAGAATTTCTTTTACAGTTCTCTTGAGACAATAGATTTTGGCAAAATTTTTATGCGACAGGGTATACTTTTGGGCCATTTTTTATGACTTTATGCGACAGGGTACAGGTTGCCGCACACCCCCGTCACTTCCCTTGTCAAGTACCCCCGGGCTTGAACTACCAAGTTCCCCCAAGGGCAAATCATTTCTCAAACAGCTCGGTACTCTTTGCCAAATGAGAAATGTTGCAACACTATTCAAACTCACTGAAATTGAACTCAAACTTGTTGCCCGATCGGGCAACATTTGCCATTTTGGGAAAGAGTGACAAACGAACTGTCAAAATAGTCTATGTGATTATCGTGATTTTTAAATCATATTATATTATTTTCTGCAATTTTTTGTGATTTGTGGTACTCATTTTGCGTGATTTTTCACCAATTTTAGAGTGATTTTTTGGTTTTGCGAGTTTCGTATGTGATTTTTTCATGCTCTTTGTTTGTGATTTCAAGGTGATTTATCCGTCATCAGGGGATTCTAGAAACAAAAAAACCTGAACCCACCTCCATGGATGGGCGAGTTTAACCCGGGGCGAACCCGGGTCAGTTTACACTACAAGTACAAAACCACGTTGCTTAGTGACTTAGTGTGATGAGGTGGAAAAGTGCTCAAGTTTCTTACAGAAATACACGTATGCTCACCACTGTGACGTACGACGATGAAAACCATTTCAACGGCCTATTGGGTTGATTTTCTTCCCTTTTTCCTGCAGCAAATTTGTGTGTTATACAGCGATCAGAATCAAGTTAAAAATTCAAGTTGAAACAAACTTTCAATCCAACTTCCATTCAATATTTGTTGATTGGCCTCCTGTTGTAAACGCTTTGAGACGTTTACGAAACCAGCAATTTGAAATGATTGCATCAACGGTCCACAAACAAACAAAATCAGATTCCTTGTAAACTAATTTTGCATTTCTGAAGCAGTTTTGTTCGAATTCAAGTAAAACAATGCCTGATTTTTCACGATTCGTGGTCACCAGTGCGTCTGAAGAAATCTCATTTGCGGTGAATAAATTTTCAAATTTCCGTCTTGAGATTAGTCAAAATGCACAAATCATGCATTTGTGACTCATTGCTGATCTTTAATGAATGTATTTGACATTTCTATTTCACGTATTTGCTGTAGGTTTACTCACTGTACGCCAATGTTTTTCGGTCAAGTTTGGTTAAAAACGATTGATGTAAAGAAGGTGAAGACTAAAAAATCAGTCGTCCTCTTCCATCAGTTTATCACAAAAATAAAGTTTGCTAATAACCTGTCTATCCTTGACCTTGCCTGTAAGCTGAATGTACCTTTGTCCGCCAAATTTAACCACAGAATACCAAAACTGTATCTAAAATTTTCACATGGCGGTTCATTTCCATCAAATTATGGGAAAAGATCAGAAATTCAAATGTTCACCAAAACTGTTCTTCCTTTGTCTGACTTTAGGTTTTTGGAACACTTGTACTTTTCATGGCTACAATTGCCATTGCCTTTTGAAAAAGTAGTTGGTTCGTTGGTAAAAACTATCGGTTTTTGAGCCAAAAAATCGTCAGTAATACATCACGTTAAAGCTACTTTTGCAATAACAGCCGAATTTGCTATCAAAATCAAAAGCACCAACTTCTGGGACAATAGTGCTTCAATAGTGTGCCTTAACAAAATACCGGTTTTTGTAAAAATTTTTTATAGTGCGATATACCCGCCCTATCGGGGGATGCCCTTTGTCAGTGGTAAGAAACGGAGCAATCAACGGGAAAATGCAAGGAGTGAGATACGGTAAAAAGAGGAAATAACTCTGAAATAACCAAAAGCGAACATAACAGGTATTCTTATGAATGCAGAGTCCCTTGCACACAAGAAGAATTTACAAGAACGTAAATCGAGAGTTCTAACCATTTATTCATCCCTAACTGCTAATAGCTGCTAAAAAGCATCCTTTTTCCATCTGAAACTTTGTAAATTGAAGCGTAATTTGGTTCAGTTTCATGTACGTTTTATTGGAGCTATTTTTGCAGAAATAGCAGATAATCCTTTCCTTTGCAGTGCGAATCGAAGTGGTAGTGCTCCGTTAATTTTCTAACATACGATATGAATGCAGATGTAGCTTCTATAAAATTTATACAACTTAAGACAATTCGAGTGTCAAAATCGTATCTTAGCATGATTACTGAGTAACGATCATTGATGTGAATGCTGAAACACAGAGTCGAGCCTTCTTGCTGGAATCTAGAGCTGGATGCCCTGAAAAGCTTGCTGATAACACCAGAATACTTCGATGAAGATTTTGGTGCCCTTCCTGGGAGGCCGCTGTTTTCGTTTTCGACATCGTTAGTTTAAAAGTATTGCGATGATACTAATTTTTGCGAAGATAGTGCAGGAAAATATGAAGTCCGAGGTCGAAAGCATAGATTTATGACGCTACACGTATTTTATAAGAACTAAGAATGTCAAGGATTTCTCCTGTTGAAAATAAATAGTTTCTTAAAGGTGACTCTCCTTTCTGCTCTGATGAGCACGGGGAAGGCTGGTTTGTAGAGATCCTCCCCTCTTCTAGAAACTTATTAATCGCTCTGGAACCCAGGGAGGATTTAGCATGGCCCTCCTGCATGTTTTCAAATGTCAAACTTTTTACATTACAAAGAACTCTTTTAAATTCAAAACAATGGTATTTCATGCTTCAAATAATGTAAAAATATATTTCAAAGCATTCAGGAGGGCCATGACATAATACTATTCTTGAAGTTGTGACACCACACTGCCTCGTGTGTCTGTCAACGGTGGCGAGATGATGCGTTTGTCGATGTGTCTTGGAACGTGGAAGCATCTTAAAACTTGCAAAAATGTTTGCTTTCTGTTGAAGATTGCCCCAACTTAATGGATAAATGAGCTCAAATATGGGTGCTGGAGTCAACATTGAACGAGTGATCTTGCTCAGGGTTGCATATTTGGCCGATTCCGGGCCCAAGCATGGGTTTCTACGCGGGATATGAGCGTAGGCCCATTTGCCTTGCCTTGCCTGTTGGAAATCACTGAAATCTGTCAACTATTAAGACATCTTAGGAAAGCAAATGCTTCTGGGTTACTGCTAAGGTTTATATACACATTCTGTGAAATTTTCAGCGATTATGTCTCCTTTCCAGCAATCTATATGAATTTTAGAAGGAAAGTCCAAACAACTTGGGACGTATATATATGCAACTGATTTACATAAAAAATGAAATAAATAACTGCAATGTTTGAGCATCAATTTCTATTTTTGTGAAGGCACTAGAAACTTCACCTCAAGCGACCGATTTTGTCCAAAGGGGTTAGAAGCGGCGATGTCATTGGCTGATTTTCGTGAAGTTGGATTATTTCCGCTTGCTCTGAGAACCAGTAAGGATTTGAGGCTTATCTTGAGCAGAACTTTCTTCGTCTTACAAACCAGCTTCTCTGGCTTGAGCTGTAGAGCATCATGTATGAGTCACAAGGCGAAGATAAAGTTTTGGTCCATATTCTGGTTACGACGGAGGAGCTGCTCCACAGTATACGTGGAAGGAAATTTTGCAAAAATTCTAGGGATTGCGAAGGAGCGATTCAAGCACGTTTATTTTGCTTGAGCCCAATTCAATTTCGCCTGTAGTCTGCTTGTGTTGAAGAAAACTCGGGGGGGGGGGTATCTTTGGAGGTAAAGTGATAGGGACGTGCCATTTTCGGGGAAAAATGGGGCCATAATTCCGTGTCACTATTTGAAAAAGGGACTCATAATTCCATGTTGATGATTGTGTCACAAATGCTGAAATCTTGAATGCGCAGGGTTTGCCCCATATGTGTGGCTGCTGTGGAGGAGTTGTAGATTCAGTCGTCTTAATTTCTACGCAGTTGCGTTGGTCAGACTCCAACATATTATGTGGATCAACTACTTGAGAAAACAGTCACAAAATAACAAAAAACATTGTGATTTGTAAAGATAGCTAGATTATTGATATTGTATGAAGTTCATACATATGATCTTTTCATTTTTAACATTTCTCCAACTGTATACTCATAATTCCGTGTGCCTACCCACCATGGTGAAAATTTATACCCATAATTCCGTATTTGTTGATGAAAAGTTACCCCTAAAGATGGCACGTCCCCGCTGCCATATCCTGGTTAAGTTACCCCCCCCCCCTAACTCTCTGAGGAAGAAAAATGAATAAATTTGGGCTCAAATGAAGGTCCTATTGTTTCCTACATTGTGGTAACATAAGTTACTGAATTGGCTTGTTTGCAAAGGAGAAGAAAACACATTTGTGCATAATCTGGCTGTTGTCTATTAGCCTGAGCGCAGGGATTGCTGAGGCTGCACGCAGGCTAGTTGTCTATATTCTGTCTTCTTTCTGGCTAGTGCTCTGAGAATGGCTGGGATACTCAGTTTTTCAAGACTATTCAAACTAGAGACACATACTTGAAGCGTAAAAGCTGAACATAACAAGGTTTGACATAAAGAGCAACACTGCGGTTTAAAACAACACAGTAGTTTTGTTTTGCTGATTGTATGAACTTATTGCAAAGTATGTAGCAATGAATATTTCACAGCTGACCTAAAATTTGTTTGTAAAAGAGCATTGAACTTATTGAAAAAGGAAAGGATAGTATAAAAATGCTTCCAGAATGAACTGACTAAAGAAGACCACACAGAGATGAACGAGTAATAGCAAAACATTCTTCGGACAACTTGTTGAAAAATACTTTTTCAGCAATTGTATAATTGACATTTACGCTTCGTCATTGAGATGAAAATTGCTGAAACCATTACTGATGAACAATTTCATGGGTTTGAGGAAGAACCGAAACAAAAGATTGCCGGTAACACTCTGAAAATAAAAGCGTAACGGAATTACCAGACCCAGGACCAATAGAACCAGACCCTAACGGACCAGAACCCTAGGAATGCCTATTCCTTTCCGCCGTGCGTTTGTAATGGCAGCGCAGAAGTTTCATTCCAAATGAAAACAAGACCAATCCATTCATTGATGAAAAGAAACAATCAAACTTTGGATACCACATTAACTGCAAGAATGCACGATCAGGTACATTTATGATATAATTAACAGACAACAGTACAGTTGAAAGGAACTGAGAACAACGCATGACGTAGTCTAGCAATAGACTGATGATTTTCGTCTAAGCTTTGCTCTATTGTGGGGGTATCTTTGGTGTAAATGGAGCGAAAACAAGGCCTCATGTAATAAGTCTAGTCTAGCAAGGTCATGTACCTTACTTCAGATTCCCTAGGACAAGATTCACATAGACATTCAGAACAAGAGTCGTATGACAAAAAATGCCAAATCTAATAGGAACCAAAACTGCTTCAGCAGACTGATTGAGCTTTCGTCCTTTAAAGACAAGACATGTTTACACCTGAGGGAGCTTGCTAGGAACCAAGGAATAGGCTCAACTGTGTTATCAATGTGCCCCATCAGTTATCTGGAAACATAGAAATGAATGGGTATTCTGTAGGGATCTGGTTCTACTGGTCCTGGGTCTGGTTTTTCCGTTATGCCAATAATATGAAACTATGATATTATACAATCCAAGCCATAAAAGAACTTCCAAGATGATCGAACGTTAATTTGTATACTTTCGGAGATATCAAATTCTCTACCAAATTATCATTAACAGTACCAACATATGACCATGATTCATCTATACCCTATTAGGTGAGCATATTTCACTGCATCAGGACGAGATCCACGAGTCCCCCAAACGATCGCTTGATTTTTCATCGGCAAATCAGAATTTTGGAGAATGGCTTTTAAAATGAACAATTTATAATCGCTTTCATAGCCCTGGGGTCTTCGTAGAATATCAAAGAAAATAAGAAAAGAAGAGCTAGATGACTCTGTTGGCCATTTACAGGGATGTTGTCAGAATAGTGTGAATATTTCTCGTAAGAAGCTTTTCAACAGACAGTACTTCGATCAAAACAAAGCGTTGTAGATACAAAGCTGCTTCTTTCATGCCAATCATATTCACCACTGCAAACTATACGTGCACATGTTATTGCGAGAGTGTGGATGTCTCATACCAAAGAGTGATTATGATACCCCATATATCTCAGCATGGATGGGTAGATCAGTTGAAATTAAAACGATTGAGAGTACATTCCCCGATCGAAATCGAACATGAAATTCTTGTTTCATACACGCCTTGTGATCATTTTCCTTATGACCGGATCTAAAAGATGAGCGAATTTACCATACGAAACAATCAAATCTAAGTTAGACTTTGAATCATAGATTCTCTCGAAAACAGAACAATGACCAGATCAATGTACAGGGTGAGTCAAAAAAGGTTAATAGTTTGGCGGGCTGAGAAATAAAAACTATGAGGCCGATATTCAAAGCTAAAATGTTAATCTATCAGTCAAAGGCTAACTTAGCTGGGAAAATTTTGTCTGGTCCCATGACACATGTTTAAGAACTAAAAATTAGAAAAATGCCCATAAGGGATTTGCTTGGGAGTTGAAAATTCCAGGTTAAATTTTCCACGTTAAATTCTTGTCCATGATTTACGTGGCATTAAAGTTCACATTACAAGTTTCAGAAATGGAATTATAATTTCAATAGCAGGTAAATCATGGACAAGAATAGAATGAGGAACCCTCGTTCCTAAACATACCCCTCATCAAGATTTACCAAATATCTGGGTCTAAATGATGACTGATTTTACCAAACAAAAATTTCCCATCTAAGTTAGCCTTTGACTGATAGATTAACATCATAATTTGAGCATTGATCATGTACTTTTTATTCCATAACCCCCCCCCCAAACGGGTAAACTTTATTGGCTCGCCCGTAGGTAAATCTACCAAGAGCCCTAAGAATATCATCATTTGCCTAGAACCATGATGTAGGCTGTCCTCAATTTTGTAATACTTGTATGGCTAACTTACATGGGAAACTGTCTTCCATTTCATAGACTTTTAAATCCGGTGAGCCGCACGAGGGTTGTGCTTCTTCTACCGCGGACCGAGACTTTTGTGCGTGAATGCAATACCATATGCAATAAGCTGTGAAAAATGCAAACGCTGCACAAAGCATCGAAGACCATGGTTAACATTCAACAAAGAGACGATTGTGTACTGGAAACAGTTTACTAATGAAAATAGTGATTAAAAATTCATCTACAATTCGCTTTTCTTTGACTTCTTCTTCTTCTTCTTTTTGTCAGCCAATTCAAATGGGTTTGTTGATTCCCTTTTTAAGAAGTCAATGAAATCCGAAACTTCCCTTCCTCCACTGTATTTCTTTGGACTTTGCTTGTTTCCCATTGGTGCCCAGTAGATTGTTGGGAATCTAAATTAAGGAACAGAGCATCATCCGAGTGAACTTCCAAATTCATAACAGAAAAAGTCTGCCAAATGAGCAAGAACGGTCATCAAAGATACTCACTCCAGGAGATTAAGAACATTGTTACTTCGCAGTGTAAAAGTGAACGTTCTGCACCACTCAGAAAAGGCGAATACTCTGGTGCCAAATTTCTTTCACCATGATAAAGAGCATAAGTTATGCGAAGAAATCAACAAAAAGCTGTGAGATTTCTACATTTAAAACTGCAATCAAGCCTGAACCCTGACAAACTTATACAGTAGCAGACATTTTCCCCAGCATTTTCATAGCTACTTGGTAATGGTGATGTGGCACAGTGGTGTAGTCCTCTGACTTAGCAGCCACAGCAGCCAGGCGGAGTGGGTTCGAAACCTGGCAGGGCCCCAGCTCTTGAGCGTCAGGACAAGGGTTCCCGGACTCGATTAGTGCTTCACTACTTTTGTGATCCCAGCGCTTGGCGCTAAGAACCGCAACTTCTACTTCACCTTCTCATTCAATGGTAAACAACATACACCCTATTCTACAGAAAAGAAAAATTGGATACCATTTTGGCTGGTAGTAGAGATAATTCGCCTTTTCCGACCATATCAGCTGGGGATATGAATAATTGAAGTTGAAAGGAAAACGGTTATCTCCTGAAAAGAAACCTGTGATCATGGGCAGAAAGTATCTTTGGTTTGTGAAAAGAATGTTGGCGGAGAATCCAACCAAAATCTAAACAGGGATTAACAAAGAAATAAAGAGATTCTTGCACATGGCAATATGATTCCCGGCTGTTCATTGGCTTTGATCTCCATCAGCAGAAAAATAGGCTAAAACAAAGGAGCAGTCCTCGTTATCTTTAACAAATGTGCCCCTGAGCAGCAGGCACCGTCTTAATCCTAACTATACATAAACAGTAGTGTCCCGTGTTATTGCCTTCTCTTTTCTGAATTCTGAGCCTATCTTTTCTACAATTTGAGGCAATTATTTGTATGCTGAAGATCCACATTTTGCCGGATTTTGCTGCAAAGTACTGACAAGCAATCTACAGTATCTCGTAAGTACTGCCTTGAGTAATTCACTTCTTTTGGCATCTTTAAGTTGATTATAAAGAAGCCAATCTCATAAAAAATCAAATAACTGAGAATATTTGGAGTACTCACCCACTAACAGGGAAGTTAGGTGGTGTGCCATTAGCCGTAGCGTCCATCTTGGCAATTACAATATCTTTGTTATCTTTAAGCTACAGGAAGAATTTAAATCAATTAGATTCAAAGAACGCAGACTTCGTAGGCAGAACTTTCGCACTTTTCACGGTTTTGAGGAAATCCCAAAAAGTCTATTCTGCGAAGGGATCAGAATTCTACGAGCCGTTACAAGTTGTTACTACCAAAGAAGTTAAAAGGTCTTCTGCCAAAGTTTGTGCAAGGAAAATGTACTCCAATAGACATCTCAGCTATTCTTTGAAAGAGCCTGGACTAAGCAATATTCTATATATACTTTACACAGGGGGGGTTCGATTGGGTGGCGCTTGCCAATCTACATTGAAATCGAAAAGTTTCGGACAGTCAAACCTTCGGAGAAACTGTTGTCCGAGAGTTTACTTGTCCGAAAGTTTCAAACTCACCGCGAATGGAAATTAAAAAAGACATAAAATAAAATGTCAATTAATCAATGTTTTGCCGGTAGTACTAAGGTTTCTTGCACTTTTTATCTAACCGTTTGGTTCCTTGATTTGTTTCTTGAAAATAGTTCACGTATCGCAGCACCTTTTAAGTTGGTTTAAAGCTCGTTTTACCGTTGTTCAATCTAACGAAAATTACATTCAAATATCCTTGTAGATGTGGTGATCATCATGTACCTACTTTAAGTTCATATTTATGATAGAATCACAATTATTTGTGACATATATTTTGGTATCATGCTTGTTTTTGATGTCATGTTGGTCCGAAAGTCTTTCTGTCCTAAATTCCCGAAAAAGCGTCTGAAAGTTTATTGTCCGAAGTTGTTTTCCTAAACTTTCCCGTCCGAAAATTTTCAATTTTAATCTACTACCATTGCGCGCATTCCAAGATTCTGTAAATGGGATAAAGTATCATTCGACTCGGATTCGGTTTTAGAATGTCTAAAGTGTCAATTGACACGTTAGGAATAAATAACTTTCCTCTCTTTTATCACAGCTGATAGTACTAAGACTTGGAAATACCATTGCAATCTCTATTAACACTTCTAAAATGATCCATCTCAATAGTGAATCCGATACAGTCTATTTCTGCAAGATATCTTGCAACAATTTTGATCATATCATGCTAGCTTTAATATAATAAGCTATATACCTGTTGACTTGCTGCAAAGGAGGCTTGGATTGAGAATCCAAATCTGGTAAACTTCAAGAAGGAGAGCGAAAGCGCGATCCCCGTTGTCGGTTAATACACTGTTGGCTGTTACATGAGATTCTTTCAAATGTCAGGGCACTCTATCAGAAAGTTCATCAGCAATAACTTCCTCAAATTGGGTTAAGAAGTGGAGGGGTTTATAAAAAAGGCAAGTTATAGTCACATCTCGGCCTTATTTGTCATTATTTTCATTCTGTTTGGCTGGTCTTGTCGTTTAACCCTTTCACCCCGGGAAGGGCCATATGGCCCAACAGTATTCATTGAGAACAGCGAATTTTGCAAGAGGTAAAGCATTCAGAATTTTGATTGCTTTGAAAGGTTATGCACATTGCATTTATCTATTGCCTACTGTATCACTGATTATGATACCCCCGGGAAAACGACACTCTGTATTAGGTTTTCCTGTCAAGCTTAATTTTAGCCGGGCGTGAAAGGGTTAACAGTTGCACATCAAAAGCGCTATCATGTATGGGCTTCATTTCGCTAGCTTGCAAATTGAAGTATTTTGCTTTCAACCGTTGTTAATCATGTGAAAGAAAAGTCAGTTCACGATGAATAGAAACACCGTGAAACAAGGCACATCAAGCCAAAAAGTCTGCCTGTGCGAAAACAGAACCATAGACAACTCATATTGTGCAGATCAGTTGATAATACACTCTCTGAAAAGTACCTTAAAATCTGAGATCCTTTCCGAGCTGTTCCAGATTTGGACGCTTGATCCGAACCTCTTTTCTTGCAAGTAAGAAGGTCCATTAACCCTCACAAACGCAACCTATTTGGCTGCCACTGAAGGGAGGACTAACTACATGACTAAGAATAATTAACTTACTTTTTCTCCAAGTTCATTATATTTTGGCTCCAGGCTCTTGCAATGACCACACCATGGAGCATACATTTCTATCAAAACATCTTTTGTTTCATCTAAAACTATATCCTTGAATGTTTGACCAACAACAACCTGTGGAGATATTACAATGACTTCAATAAGGCTGCCTCTACTTTTTGGTACTTGGTATCAATAGTTGATGACTAAGAAAATATAAATGATTTGGCCTCACATCATTACAGAAACATTTTTGGCAATTATTTGTGTAAGGAGTTCTAAAAAAGACTTGGGAGAAGACAAAATTTTTGCTATACATACGTATTAAAAAACAACCATCTTCAATTGCTTATAAAGCAAAAGCCTGTAGGCCAATTTCGAAGAAATTTGAAAATTCCAACACCTTCCTTTCATTACTATGCAAGTTTCAATTTTCTACTCCACTTCGATGTCTGTGAAACTAATTTTTGCTGTAGTGTACCAGCTTTTGACAAAAATTTCGAACAAAAGTATGATTTGCTTTACGAATAGTTGAATAAGTAGCTATCAGACAGCGTCAGACATTAGGTTTACATCTTAAAGTGACCAGCAGATGCTACTATAGTACTATAGTTCAGTGAGAGAAATATGTATTGGTGGAATTTCGCAGAATTTTTTGTATCTTAAGTTTGTGAAGGGGCCTCTACACAGATCATTGCACTATTTATCTACCGCATAGATCTTAAAAGCCTAGGATCGCTGAATTTCGCTAAAGTAAAAAGATATGAAAAACAACTAGAAATTTTATTCTTCCGAGACAATAGATCACGTTGGGAAAAGAATCTCCAGGGTGGGCTCTTGGCGGTTGGGGTTTCAGCCAATGTATAAAGGGTCAGGAGGGGTCTTTGAGTCAACGGAAATGATAGCTGAAACAGGAAAAACGGAAGGATGAAAGATTGTTTGTTTTTCTTCGATATTCAACTACAGATGTAATGTTTTATGTCCCGGATGTTCCAAAAAAGTTCCGATGTTTGATGGAACACAGAGAAAGTTTTTGAACCTAACGATTTCTATTCACTCTGCCTACATGCTAGACATTTCAACTTAAAGTTTGGCATAATCGTGGGAAGAGATTAGTCATCTGAAAATGGAATCATGAGCTCTACATTTCATGTTCACGCTCTTGACAAAAACAGTGACAAAACCGGCGTCGTGCCTCATGGTGGCAAAGGGGACTCCCTCAAAGACCAATACATACACTGAATTGAAGATGCGTTCATTACCCTGACAAATGGCAAGGTTTCTACTCACTCTACTGAGCAAATTCAAAGTAAAGGCCATTTTCCAGTCAGTGGAATTTGCCGAGGGTGCAGAAATTCTTTCGTTAGCTTGTAATGCTTTTTAATGGTGTGAAATCACACGTATTCGAAAAAAATTTGTAGACTGTCTTAGGACAAATAGTTTGCTACTTTTATTGGTGCATTATGCCAACTGGGAATTTCAAATGGGAGTTTTACTGTTCCATAGTTTTACAATTTCTTTTCTTCAACTAAAATAGTTCTCAGTTCTTTGTTCAGCGTGCCATATTGTGCAACATTTGAATTATTCGGCTTCGTACAGCTTGAATTGAGTGGCAAATAGTACTTGAAACTTAGTATGTTCCCCCGAGACCTATTCCCTGCTGGATTCGATTTTCAAACTTTGATTTGAATGTGCTCAATGAGCAGAACTCTTGTTCGTCGTCTGTTGCTCATTCGGAGATTCCCCCTTAATTGCGGTGATGAAGGAAAGCGTACAATCTCTCTCTGGTTTTGCCTTGAACATGAACATGGAATGTCAGAGCTCACAATTTCATTTTCAAATTACTAATTTCTTCGTACGATGTATCAAACTTTAAGATGAAATTTCTAGCATTAAACAAGATATATTAGAAATTGCCAGATTCAAAACTCTTTTCTCTGCACTTAATCAAACGCCGGAAGACTTTGGGACACCCGGTATTACATAAAGTGTCCAACTATCATTACAGAGAACAATTAGCATCTTTTTGTTGCTTTCATGGGCTCTGCAAACACATCTAGATGCCAATCCACTGCCTTGCAAGAATCCTTTCTCATTGCACTAATTTTCATCGAGTTTCGTTTTTGCAAGCAGATTGGTGCTACAGGTAAGGGGTGGGGGGAGGGAATAACCATCTGCTATTTTAGTTTTATATAGAAGAAACCGGAATTTTTGCCACCTTTTCACTTGTGGATGCATTTAAAAATCAATTGTTAAAGCCGTTATCAGTGGGAAGTATAAATCACAGGGCTTAATGAATAATTGCAAAACATGGAGTAGAAATGATGTTCAATTCTTTAGTAAGATTAATAGAACTTAGTGAAATTGGTGCCCTTGTTTTTCTTTTCTGTCCTGTATATGAAAACAGGTTGGAGATAGGGCAAACTAGTGATCCATGTTGCAAAGTATCAAGCATCCTTTCCACATACTGACAATCTAAGAAAATCTAAGAACGCTATGATATTTGAAAAATATTCATTTTGACATGTTGAATCTTAGGCAAACTTTTCAAAGTACAGCTCCTTTGATACGTTAATTGTGCTACTCCTGTACGATAGCTAGTTATAAGCCTCTTTCCAAATAATGAATGCATTTGAGATTGAATTGTGCAATGTGTGAACAACTGATGATATATCCAAACAAATCTCAGCAGGATTGCATTGATACCCATTTGTAACTTTTTGGTGTACAATGCAATCAAAATTTTCTGTCCTAAAACCCATGTTTTAAAGTTATTTTATCTCCTTTTATGAACTTTTAGACATGCAAGGGATTGCAAACCAAAATAGATTCACTTATTTGGGCAGACCGTCCACTTTAGTTCAATATATGCCAAATGTCATAATCCCCTACTGAAATGCCCCACTGTGCTTTGAATCTTTAAATTTCACGGGACCTTTGAACAGGTTAGGCCAAAAAGATCCCCCATTTCAAAATCACCAAAAATTGGATAGGCATTGTGCCCTGAGTTCTAAAACACCGTATATATTTCTTTCGAAAATGGCATTCTTAAAAACTCTCAAGTGCAATATTGACCAGCCCGTTCTATGGCCCACACAAAAGCACGAACGGGCGCAACATTCATATGAAGTCTACACAACTTGGCTGTTGGCATACACCTCTACCTGCAGCCTGTCCATGGTGCTATTTGTCTTTGAAATCAATGTGATACGCAATTGGATGATAGACGACTGGCTATATGGTAAAAACCCACATAAAAGAACCTATTCTTATAAGCAAGAACCTTGAGGCTGAAATTCAAATTTTAAACAACCAAAAAAGAACCTCTCAAAAGCTGACACTGGGGGAGGTTCTTATATAACACGTTTTTTGCCTTCAGAAATCCTCAGAAATTTAAACAGTTCTTGACATTCTGATCAGAATTCTTCGGTGGTACAAAAGACTGAGACTCTAACAATAATTCTAACCTTATAAATGTTCGCAAGAATTCTCAAGGAATTCTCAAAAAGTCTTTAAATTTCTTGTCCTGAAAACAGTATCAGTTAGTGCAAGGTGAGTGCTGTACATATAAGCCTCTTTAAGAACCCTGCATGCTGGAATTTAGAATAACAGCCAAGTAATTAAGAACCTGTTCAGGCTGCCCAAGAAGAACCTAGGTTCTTTTATGCGGGTTTCTACTGAACTTGTAGAAGCTAGATACAAAGCACTAGCACATGGTAAAAACTTTACAGATACTAGAAACCTACTTTGACTGGGCCATCATTACTTTCTGGAACTGGCTCTGATTTGATGTATGGTTTTATTTTGCCATTATTGAAGTCTTCTGTGAATTTCTCGAGAGCAGCCACACTAGCAGAAAAAGGATGGACACGTTAAAGGCAATCTGTCTCATTCATAACTGACTGAAATTTGTCAAAGGAGACTGAAAATCTGTATCACAGCATAAACAGAAAAGAATTGGAATGAGATCGTAATCAATGTTCATGAGAAATTCAAAGATTGTGGGCTCTAGCTCCTCTCCTTTGTCCAATGAAACTTCTTCCCAAAAGCTGCTAAGTGCAAAACATCAAAGCCTTAAAACCTTGTAGAACATGTATGCATATGTTTCCTATGCTAATGTTGACTGGGTTGAAAGACACTTTTGATCACAATTCCGGATAAGGAGGTGCAATACATATGCAAGGTATATACCGTGTGACCCAAAAAAAAGTGATCCGGTGGAACCTGTTTTATAAAAATGAATAAAAGGCCGATTGAAACGCATCAAACGTTGCTCTGGCTGCCCTACGTTAATATCATTTTGGTAGGTAGGTAGGTAGGTAGGTAGGTAGGTAGGTAGGTAGGTATTTATATTTAACGTGGCTAGCACGCGAAAGTCTGAGAGACTTATTTCCAGCAGGGGCCACGGATGTTTTACCATCAGTCCGCCGCAGTTACCCGCCACAGCTACCGGATTTCCCTCACATGGCTCTGGTCGACCCGGGCTAGTGTTACGGACAGCGACCAAACTGTCCAGCGTGGGATTTGAACCTACGGCCGTTCTGACCTTTGACTTACGAGTCAGACGCCTTAACCACTCGGCCACACGCTCACAAGTTTTTTCGGCATAGTGAATTTTCCAAATTCAAGGCTTTCCCGGAAAATTGCACGCCTGAAATGCTCTAAAAGTCGTCAAAAAGAGGAGATCAATTTACAGCCATTACAGATTTTCAAAACAACGAAGAGCTTGTTTTATTTCCGGCTGGAAATAGCCAACTCACTCGAAAGTTTTCAGAGCAAGTTTATAGGGCCTAGAAACCTAAAATATTCTTGTCTCAAGGGACAAGGATACTTCTGCTTTTCTGTAAAGAATTCTTTAATTGCATGGAAACATCAATTCCTTTGAAATTCAATGAGTTTACAGGGAAAGATTATTTTCAATTATTAGGTACCTGGGGACTATAAACTTTCTCCGGAAACTTTTGACTGAGTTGCATATTCCCAACCTGCAGTAAAACACGCTCCACATTGCTTTGAAGATCTGAAATGGCTGTAAATCGATCCCCTGTTTTTGACGACTTTCTGAGAATTTCTGGAATGCCCATTTCCTCAAAATCCTTAATTTGGAACACTTACGAAGCCGAAAAAAATTGTAAAAAATACTCATAGCGTAGGCTAGCCCCTTAGCAACAGAACTACGTTTGAAGCGTTCCCATTGCCCTCTTATTTATTGCTCTATAACAGATTGCGTCGGGTCACTGTTTTGGGTCACCTGGTACGTATATGCCTGGATTCACTTTGGTGTACATTTTTGCAGCTTATCCCTTAGGATGTATCAAATTAATCGTTCTCTTTTTTAGAAATTGGTCTTTGGCAATTGATTAAGAACTGGTGGAAATGGCAAATTCTCAAAGTAACGGAATCGTCCAATAAAGCAGGGCTCAAAAAAATGAAGTAGCGTGGTAGCAGCGCTACCAGGAAGATAGCCGAAATACTCAAATTTCCCAGGAAGGAAGAAGGGAAAAACGGAAAAGAAACGGAAGGAAGGGGAATAGAAGGGAAAGAAAGGATGGGAGGAAGAGGAAAGAAAGGGAGAAAGGTAAAGGGACAGAATGGGGTGGTATATTGGGAAAGAAGAAGAAAGTGTGTAAAAAGAAATGAAGGTACTTGGCTTGCTACAAGGAAGAAAAATATTATTTTCAGCCCTGAAATAAAGATTGGCGGAGATCTTGGGCTATCTACTGCTATATTCTTCTATTTTACTTTTTAACATACCGAATATTGATGGCCTGCATCTGCATGTTGCTCAAAACATTATCAATTACCTGAAAGGCTCATCGGTCAGTAAGAAAGTTTCACTCTTAGCATTTTTAGCAGCGACTAGAACATCTGCACTTTGATCTAATTTCCAGTCATCAATGTCTCTTTGAAAGGCTGCTTTGTTTGCTATGGCAAATGACATTGCCTTGCCTTTATATTTCTTTGCCACACGTGCTACTCTGTTCCTCCAGTATCTAGTGCCTGGAAAGAACGAACGTAATCATGCAGGTAATGATTGAGGAAACATTTCTTTTGGCAGCAGAAGTTTAACTGGATCAACACCCTATGAATAACTGCTGAGCACCCGAGGGGGTGATGACCAGCCATATTGTTGACTTAGGCATCAGCTGCGTGTTCCCTGGAAGTCAAATAGCTAACTACGCATGATACATACACCTTTGCGTTAACTACTTGTGTCCACAATAATGACAAAAAACTGATTTTTACATCTACAACAAAAGGTTTCTTTTTCAATTGCTTGGTCAACGGATAAATATAAATTAGAATGAAAAAGACTATTGCTTCTAATATCTAAAGGTGAATAATTACAGTACACATTGAAAAACTATCCTGTGAGATGTGCTGTTTCAGGGAAGTAGTCGATGTTGTCCTAATGCAAACTTATCAGGCTGTAAGTGTCTAATGATAGTGTGCATTTATTTCTGTTAGTTCTGACCAGACAAAGCAATGAAACCTATCAAACCTAGGGGAGGGCATGCATGGTCATAGGCTATTGTAAGTTATACCAAGGGCTGTGTGAAATGTGTAGAGTAGGCCAGAGTTAGACATATACTTGTCCTTGTTGAAAATATCAGTCATATCTCACTTTCCTTTCTTTCCAGCTTTCCACTCACATTGCAGTCTTCTTGGCTAGTAGTAATAAATTTTCACGTCATTCATATCACTTGTTGCGTTATTTTCATAGCCTATAGTTTAGCCTCTGCAAACATTCTCCTATGGCTTTATTTTGCCTGCAACCGCTTCTCGATCCACAGCTGGCTGGTATTCTTCTTGGGGTTATCTTGCAATTTTGAAAGAGCTAGAAGAACAAAACTATGCACATCGTTCTTGGTTAAATGCAGAGAATGAACATTATTTGCAAGTGTAGCTCCACTCCAGTATTAGAAGGGGCTTCATTTTTTGGGAAATGGGAAAATGATCATTCCACTTGCCTATTTTCTTTCAAAATAACTAAACATACCCTTTGGGTTTCTCTTCCAATCGATATTGTAATATGCAATAATCAAAGGTTTGACAAATTTGTGTTCATTGCTTGCTGTCAGCTCACCAACTAATCCAAACCTGGAAAGGTAAATACAATTTGATAGACTGGGTGTCATAGAATAGTATCGCTGGTTAAAACCTTCTTAAAATCTAGGTTTTGCAACTATCGTTATATTTTCGTGTTCAGTGGTATAAAAGGTCATCTTACCAGCAATTGTGAAAAGTGTGGAAATCTATGCAAAACCTTTGAATTGATAGCTTGAAATCCTGCATTTAGAGCCAAAAGCTTTTCATGAGAAATTGCAAATCTTTTCCAGGATTCATAATCTTGAGATTCCAACTGGACTTTCAATTGCCACATAGACTTGCCTCAAATGTCATTCATTATCTTATCTGGGCCTACTTGGTTGCGTGAAAGTGGAGTGAGCTGCGTGAGCAAAGAGGTAGTCTGTGGTAATTTTGAAGTTCTATTTGGCCAATCAAAGATGCCACTACAAAATTTGAATTTGATCTTGGGAGGGCCATCCATTTTGGACTGGAGGATACTTTACGTAAGAAGATTTTTGAAATGGCGGCAGCTGGGAGCACAATGGCAATTCTGCCAAAAATATTTCTATCAAAAAGAAGTCTGAAAAAATTATGAAACACAAGTCTTGAATAGATGCTGTGGTGTTGCAACAAACTGTGTGAATGGTCCAGGAAAGTCTATCTTTTATCAACAATCTTCCATCTAGTTTCCCCTCCGTCAGCATCCAAGAAATGTAAAATGTCAAGCACTGCAAATTTGAAATGTTTTTGGACTGTTCACTTCTATCGGTACGTGGCTTGGAATGGTTGTCTATACTTATTTGAACCAAAAGATATTTTTAATAATCTCACAAAACTCTTCTTTGGAATTCTTCATATGGTCTCAGGTGGCTTGTATTCATTGCTATTTTCCGTCTTTATCTTGGTATTTTTCCAACATTAAAGGAAAACTGATGGCTGGAAGGTGATGAAATTATATGATCAATGACCTTCGTTGTGCAAACTGTAAACTCAGTTAGTAAAAAGCTTCTTACAGTGTCGTTGTTCAAACCAAATGTTCAATGATCAGACTGTATATTCAATAGCCCTTTCCAATGAGCAAGTGATCCCCTTTGAATTTAAACTAAACTCTGTAATTTATTCAGTCGTACTTCATACTAATAATTGAATAACGGAATGCCATGATTTCATTTAGAGCACTCTGGGAACAACTGTCGTCCATTGCAACTCCCTGACTCATTTGGCCGCTCAATCAGGCTTGGTTACATAAACAATATCATTAATTATTCACCAGTCTTCAATTTTTACAAGTCTTGTTCACCGTCCATTCCGCCCTCTTTGCTCGCTCCACTTTCAGACAATCAATCAGCTAACAAGTGCTAATGAATTCTATAGTATGCTTCTAAAGCTGGCAGCTGATGAAACTTAAAGCCATATAATTTTGCTGATTGGGAACTGTTGATCAGATGAGAAACATCCAGAATTTTATATGGCTGTTGATGCAACAGCTTCAACAGAGAAATTAAGCATTAGCAGAAATTTCAAAGTTCGGTAATTTCTAACATCAATAAACAATTTAGAGACATCTTGTATTTACCTACTCAAGGAAAAGGAAATAACAAAGAAGAGCAACAAATCACATTCTCTGGTGTAACTGTTGCAACTGATGTCAAAGAGCAGTTAATACTTACTGGTTCACATCAATAAATTGCTCAATGTTATACACACTTTCTTCTTCGTTATTGATGACAGCAACAGGCTCCTCGAATTTTGCATGCATGTGAACCGGCCTGAATAATACTATTGCATTCTCATACTTGTAGTGTTGCAAAATTTCTGGGGTAAATGTATGTGCGAAGTCAAAGTCGTTTCTTTTATTGTTTGCAACCTTTTCAAACCTTTTGTGTAATGTGTTGTCTTTTTCAGCAAAGAACCCTGGGAAGAAATAAGTCAGGATCAATTAATCTGCATTTTCAACATTTGAATTTTCTGGTCTCAAGATCTGCTTTGAGGGGTACTATCTTGGAATTAGTGATAAAATAAACAACAAATAATACCAGCATAGTGCAGTAGTAATATATATTACCAATTTTGCACAAAGCATTTGCATAACACAAACATATGATTATCTCTAGTTTAGAAAACCACCTATACACAGTAAGTGTACTGAATGGGGATACTAAATTCCATTTTCCATTATAGCCTCAGGGAGATGATGTCTCTTTTTTGGATATACGTTTGGTGATAAAATCCCATCCAACGTCTATGCAGTAATTGTGTCATTGGTATATATTCCTTGCCTGTATGCAAAACATACAGTAGCTCTGCTTATTTTCTTGCTCTCGTGTAAGTGTGCTTTGCACCAAAAATTTATGACTTCATTTACATCTTGTCTGAAGCTTGTTCCATTGCAACAGCAGTGCCTTATCTTGCTTACATCATTGAGTTTACAAAAATCGTGAATCTCCTCTTATGGGGACATTACTTTACATATATACCAGGAGGGAATATACATGATTATTTGCAAATAATAGCTGGTATATACTAACCTACAATGACATTATCTTCAGCATCTGCAAGCCTCTTTTGAAGCTTCTCGAGCACAGTGTATTCTTTAGATGCTGGACCAGATATCTTTTTCATATAACTCACAATACCAGCTATAAAGAACAAGTTAATAAACAAATGGAAGAACTGTATGTACATGTGTATTTCGCTGACCACATTGCACAGTGATCCAGCAAATGGAATAAACACCACAACATATATAAAAATTAATAAAGCTGGCTCACTTGAAAGGAGAATGGTTGGCATTCAAAGTAAAAGAAGAATCTTTTTTTTACATTCAGAAAAAGTTTCACAATATTAGCTGCATTCTACTATACTTTCTAGTTATAAGTATACAACCCTACGGGACAATACCAAGAGGAGCGAAAATGACACGACTACCCTATGTTTACATGAAAAAATACGAGGACGATACAAGTAACTTTACCAAAGAAATACAAAGGAACAAAAACATATACGAACAGCATACAAGTAAATACGTTGTAAGGCTATGAGTTAAGGAAGCTTGCACCCAAGTAACTGAAGATTAAAAAGCCTAAAACTTTAAATCCAAAGACTGGTTTTGAAAAAAATCCTTACTTGGTTGCAAACTACATTAAACTTTCACGAAATTGCAAATAAGAACATAAAACACATGGAGGGCTGGAGTTCTAAACATTGGGGGGGGGGAGAGTAACTTGAGTTTCCAAGATAAGGGCTCAAGCCTACTCACCCTCCTCTATTCCTTGCGGCAATAAGGTGACTGCAAAAGGAGACCATAAGTGTCCAAGCATGATCCTCGATTCTAAGCTAGATTCTCAGAGTCATACCAAATAGGCTATTATCAAGCAAGGTGAAGAATTGGTATGATAAGATATCTTTCCAAATATGTTGCAAGAGATGTACTTGATCAGATTTATAAGTTGTATGTGAGGAGCCAATTGGACAATGGTGATATCATCTATCAAAGAGATGATCCTTAAAAGCCACTAAATTTTAGCCAGAGATGTGAGTAGACCTAGTGTTCAGCTGCATTTGCTGTGAATGGAGCATGGAGAGCTACAGGTAGGCAAAGGCTCTACGGCGAACAAGGCTGGGAAACCCTTTGGTCTAGGCGGTGGTATAGACGTTTGTGTCATTTCTTAAAACTAATAAGGTCTCATCACTCACCTGAATATCCGTTTTCTGAAATCCCTCCGGAGGGTCAAGTAATGTGCGATCTTAGAAGCCTGTGGGTTCACGACCAAAATGTTGTACGAACTGTTCACTTTTTAAACATCCATTTCCAGAACTCACTAAATGAGTGGAATTTACTCAATGGCAAGATAAAAATCCTAGGTCTATTTATTTGAGTGAAAACTGCTTCAGATTATAAAGCCTGTGAAAAACTCCTAGTACAACATTTAAGAACTAACTACAACTCAACTGAAGTGTAGTGCTCTTAATGAGCACAAATTCAGACAGATTTGATTGCTTAAACCCTTGCTGCGCCAGCGGCGAAGCGGTAGAGGATAATGAATACTTTCTCCTGCGCTGCCCTCACTTTGAAATAATGTGCAGAGATCTCCTTGGTCAACTTTCCAACATTCCCAGGATTGATATTACAGTCATTAATGAACTCAAAATCCTTATGTCATTTGTCGCTGTTTGGAAGCACTAATTTAACCATTGCTGAAATTGTATCATCTTACAAGCGACGCTGGCACACATGAAAGCAACAAAAAGATTTAATTAGGGTGGCTCTGTTTTCTGCTTTGGAGGACGGGGAAAGTTGTTTTCGGGGTTGATCTCTGGGGGATTGGTTTCTTTGGGGGTACGGCTTTGTGCTCGGGAGGTAATATAGCACTTGACGTACTTTGTCCCTTTTCGGGTGCATATTCGTATTCCCTTGAGGAGCTAATTCCTCACAGTTTTAACGACGCTCTACACACAAAACAACTTTGTGATCTCTGGAGGCAGCTTTCCGTCCTTGTCAGGGTGGAGGACAGAGTTGACTTAAACTTTTGAGTAAATTGCAGGCACGTACTTATTCCGTCGTTCATATTGTAGTGTTCATTATGGTAATATTTTGTTGATAAACTATTAGTTGTTGTGTATCTTAAGTGCTATTCCCAGTGGATGCTTGATGACCATGTGTTCATTTCCACTGTGAATAGCAAATGTATTGTAAGTCTAGTGTATCTGTTTAATGTATCTAAATGTCATTGATCATAAAAAGCAATGTTTTTATCATTTCAGTAGATCTTAAATTGATGCTGTCAGTAAGACTCGCAATGACATTGTAAAAATTTTACAACTTCATGGAACAGGACAAATTGTCTCCGTTATAGCAAAATTAAAAAAAATCCTTTTGATGTGAAATATTTTGAAGAGAAGGATAAAAGATAAGAAAAGGGTAGCAACTGGTTTCACATGGTAAATATCGTGAGATATCATCGCTTACTACACATGGTGAATATCTTTATAAAAATGTTTCCAGGCCAGACAAATAATTGATGTTTTAGTTTTTGCGGCATCTAGTCTATTTTGGAAACCTCAATAGTAGAGAATCTTTGGTGGTCTTGGCACCCACCTTCTAAACTTATGACCAATGCAAGGGTGTTGCCAATAAAATCAAATATTTCACTCAGGTGGAAAGCGCAGTTTGACTAGGAATTGAGGGATGAGGCAAGCGATGACAATATGACAACCATTGTATATTTCATTATTCATAGACATTCCAGTAAAGTTGACATTATTCGGAAGTTGACAATCCAGTTAATTCGACAAATCAAGTATAGTAAGACAAATCCATTAGTAAAAATCAATTATGTAATTAAGTAAGACATGTTCAGAGCATTTCGAACCTGCCTAGGTTCATCATCAGCATTTAATTAGGAGATAAACAATAATTTGTACCCAAAGATAAACAAGAGTTAAGGGAAAAACAAGCGTAAGCTACATTTCCTACATGAGAGGGGACCCAAGGCTCAAGTCCCAAGTGGATAAAATAAAAAAAATAACTAAAGGGATAGATGACTGCTGTGAATTGAGTTCAGTTCGATCTTGTAAATTATTTCACTCAGAACTGATACCAGTATTCAAAGATCATCAATCTTCACAAGATTTCATCTCTAGAATTCTAACTTCATAGCAAAGCTTTGCAGGCAAAATTGCTAGGGGTATTTACCAGAACAGAATTTTCCAGTTTCTGCAGTTTACCTTGTTTCTCATACCAAGTTTTTTGATGGAACTTCAATTTCACAATAAAGTTTAGTTTCCCGATTTTTATATCCAGCTTTATTGGCTATCAGCTCATAACTTCCCAGTTTTCTCCAGCTTTCCAGGAAACTAAGTTCCCAGCTTCCAAAGCTTTCTGGCAAAATCTGGGAAACTGGGAAAACACTAGGACATCCTAGTTTTCTAAGTTATTTCCCAGTTCTTTGGTATCACCCTCCTAAAATGGCTGGGCCTTAAAGCCTACACACTTCCTTTATAAACAGATTGGGGCACAGACCACACTTTACAACAGTTTTTTTCCTGAAAATGTGATATATATATATATATATAATACAAAAAGTAACATACCACTATCTCTTGGCCCATCATAATCCTGTGAAACTTTTCCATTCCTGAAGATTTTCAATGTTGGGTATCCAGACACTCCATGTTTCCCACATGTTTCTTTTCCTGCTTCTGTGCAATCAACCTGTAATAAAGAGTTTAGGTTTAAGAAGGACATTGGGATTTCATTCATTGCACTGTCACAGTAACAATATTTTCCCAAGACATGTAAAAAAGGAAGTTGGTGAAGGTGAGGCTGCATCTAGTATATATAGCACCAAGTGTAGGGTTGACAGAAGTAGCTAAACGCTAATCACGTCGGTGACCACTTGTCATGATGCTCCAGTTTTATGTGAGGCTCTATTGCAAATCAAGTCCTATCTGCCTACAGGAAGTTGAACTGTCTTAATTAGTCCTGAACATGTCTTTATTAACTAATTTTTGCTAATGGATTTGTCTTAACCAACTGGAAATGTCTTAACCAACTGGAAATGTCGATTTAACTACGTTTATGTCTTAACCAATTGGAAATGTCGATTTAACTACGGTTTGTCTTATCTGAAATGACTCTCAAAATGTTGTTCGTTGTGGTCCTAATGTTACGATTTATGATAAAGCTGCGCTTTCCAACCAATGTTTCAAGTTGAACTGTCTATGAGAAAAGCATCCCAATTCAAACAAATTCAACATTAGCAAATAACATGAAATAAAGATGAAACAACGGCTAGGAATTAGTGATTAACACAACTAGCAATTGATGCTAAAGCAGTATATAAATTTTTTTAGAAGGTAAGCTTCTCAGTTAGTGTAGATGATCGGAATACATTTATGCTACAAGACCACTTTCTCATGGTGGGGGGGGGGGCGCAAGAAAGGCCCCAGAAGGCCAAGAACAAGATTTCCGAATAATGAGATGAACATCCTTACAGCTGGAAAACTGAATCTCGGAATATCGAGATGTCAGAAAAATGAGATGTCGGTGAAACAAGATGTTGGTGAAAAGAGATGTCGGAACAACGAGATGTACCCCTTAGTCTACTTGAAAGGATTTACAAAATGAAATATGCTCTCCATACATAGCTACATAAATACATTCATTTCTGTATAGTTTGAAAAACTCGTTTGCAGGGTCAAAAAGGTTTAGGTTGCATTTAAAGTGATGAACACTGCATCATTTTACAAGCCAGGGGGCTGGAAGGGCGATAAAAACGCTAGATATGTAACGTTCTATGGAAATCCTCTCAAAGACATAAGCTACTTTGGACCATAGCAACACTTTCAGTGTTAACGTTTGCAGATTTGTATATGCTTTTGAATGTTCACTTTTTACAGAGATTACTGTGACATAAACCAACTTTGGGAAGAAGACAAGTAAGCCTAAATAAAGAAATTCTTCGAAATAGAAAAATAGCCATGTGTCGTTTGTGTACCTGCCCCCGGCACTGAGCAATACTATCCATATGAGGCACAAATCGCCCAGAACGATTATCCCAGCCCTAAGCCCCTATAAGGGAAAATTTGGACCTGACGGTTTTCCATGGATTTCTGTGGATTCCATGGAATTCCATGGTTTCACTACTCATGCTATCCATGCTTTCGCCAAGCTTTTTCCATGTAATTGTTTTCCCCATGCTAGCATGGAAAAGCATGGTAAGTACCCAATGCTTTCCATGGTTTTTTGCTCTGATGGATTTCCATGGATTTCAAGGATTTCCATGGAATTTTCCCCATGCTTTTTACATGGAATTCCATGGTTTCTCCATGCTTTTTCCACCAGGGAAGGTCTCTTTTCTATTTCCCCCTGTACTCCTCTAATAGGTCATCATGGATTCCTTCAAATTTAATTCAAAGCAATCAAATGCAAGCTATCAATGATATATATTTCTTGAATGCTTTGAAACTATTGAATATCATCTTGTTAATCCTTTACACTGGATAATATTTCTCCAGTTTCTGACATTACGGCAGGGTGTTTAATGCATCCTACATCACAACGTGAACACTCAATGTACCTTCTTTTTGAGCACCATGTCATGAGGCAAATAAAGGTGAGAGCAAATATACACATACATGCCGTTCCCTCTCCACCTACTGCAATCAGAAGCATATGGGAATTAAGGGTAAACCATGGAAAAACCATGCACCACATCCTTTTCCAAATGCTTTTTGTATCAGGGCGCAAAAATTTTAAAGGATACAATTAGAAAAAATCAAATGTTGGCAATTCTTTTCTTATCAATATCAATATCTTGTTTACCTCCAACTCTTTAAAACTATGCTGATAGTAAGCATGCAGTATGGGAGATTTGGAAGAGACATTAAAAAGGGTTAGGGACCTTCTGGGATTTGATAAGAAACTTAATTGGCAATAGTTTACTTATCTCTGCAAACTTTCCCATTCCGGCCAACTTGTGAAGTTACTCTTAAAAATTGTTGCGTTTTCTCAAACTTGAAACTTTTCCCATGAAAGTTTCTTACTGCAAGTGTCACGACGAACAGTTTCATGGTTTCATTTAATTAATTCTCATGATACTCAGGATGACATGACGGAAAAGACGACAAATCCAGTAGAAAACAAAATCGACAATCCAGTAATTATGACATATCCAGTAGACAATCCAGTAGTTAAGAAATATTAAATAAATTAAATTAAGACATGATCAAGTTAGTACGTTTCGGCACTCAAACTCGTGCCATCCTCAGCTAATAAATCGAAATACACGTGCTGTTTATATAGCACTGATTATAAAACCGGTTTAACTGGTCAGTCCAGACAACTTGGAAAAAAAAAACAACTAAGTAGTAAACAAGCCAAATACCCCAGGGATCAGAACAGAACGAGGGGTATTGATGAGTTTTGAGCATTAAGGGACGGTCTATCACGCAAAATTAATAAACTCTCAAAAATCAGAAGATCATATTCATTATTGGCCTTCTCCAGAATAGTAAAATTTTCTAAATTCGCACAATGGCCTGTTTGTTTAATGTGTTCACTAATGGCCGAAGGTGATGTCTTGATAGGCTGACCTTTTTTATCTATTCCCAAATGTTCCCTACTTCTAATCAACAAGTGGCGAGATGTTTTACCTATGTAGCAGGCCTGGCAGCCTGAGCACGAATACTTATAAACCACATGGGAGCAAACATTCTTAGGAATACGATCCTTAAATGGGAAAAAGTGTTCAATACGTCTTCCTGATCGAAAAACAACACGAAAGTCTACGCAGGGGTAAGCTTTGCGTAATAATCTGGAGATCTTGCGCCTAAGTTGAAGGCTGATTTGACCTAGATAGGGCATATAAAAGCACAAGGGCATTTTCTGGACCGTAGTAGGCTTAGGCCTAGGGTCAAAATGTTATTCAAAAACCTCTTAATGAAACGGTCAATTAAATATTTAGGGTAACAATTATCGTGCAATACTTCTTTAATAAACAATAATTGCTTATGAAAGCTTATGTAAGTAGAGCATATATGAAAAGCACGATACACCAAGACCGTAATAAGATTAGTTTTGTAATTGCTTGGTGTCAAACTGCCAAAGTCTGTATAGAGCCCAGTGAATGTTTTCTTACGAAATAAATCAGTAACAAAATCGGAACCGTCCCAAGTGACCAAAACATCCAAGAAGGGTAGCGAGTTATCTTCTTCAATTTCATAAGTAAATTTAATATTCCGATGCTGTCCGTTGAGATACGCCAGAAACTTTTCAACACGCTCTACTTTTTCGAATAAACAATAAGTATTGTCAACATATCTACGGTATAATATTGGCTTAAATTCAGAGGGGCAATTCGCCATAAACTTAGTTTTGAGAACTGACATGAAAATATTTCTAGGTAAAAACAAGGTACAAAAAAGTTTCTTACCTTGGCAAGTGGTATTGGCGGATCAGCTTTCTTCAGGCTTGTTGCAGCTGTTTCATATTCAGGAGCTAATCGCTTGCAGTGACCACACCTATAAAACAAACACACCTGTTCAGTGTTGCATTGGAAACGGTGCATGAAAAATCACTGATAAAAGGCAAGGGTGAAGGTGAAGTTGCGGTTTTCAGTGCCAAGCACTGGGATCCTAGAGATAGCTAAGCGCTAATCGAGTCTGCGACCCCTTTTCATGATGCTCAAGAGGTGCTGGTGGGATTTGAACCTCATCCGCCTGACTGTTCTATTGCACAGTCAGTGGATTACAACACAGTGCCACAACACCATCAAAAAATCAAATTTCCCTGCAACAAAAGGTCTGTCATGAAAGAGATAGTGATTTTCTGAAAGCCTGACTCCTGTGCTTTCATTTGATAGTGAAATTTTGCATTTAGTACCTTTCTTGGGAATTTCTGAAGAAAGTAACTGCATGCTGCAATGAGATAGCACTTTGTGTACTGTTTAATTGTATCTTTGTTGAAAGGATGGTCTTTGCAAGAGCTTCAATTTGTCTGTTTATGTAATCAGCATGAGAATTTATCTGTTTCTGTAATATTGCACTTTAACACTTAGCAAATGATTCAATTTTCTGGCAACAAAATTAATACTTTTATTGTTAAAAACGTTTTTGTTTTTTAGAATGAAACTCTGAGCAACAGCTATGGTTCCTTTCAGAAAGTCAGCCCAGTTCTGTCAAGACTTCTCATTACAGAGAAACTAACATTTATCAGCTGGTAGCCTTTTTTGATAACCTCCCTGGTAGAAAAAGCATGGTGAAAAGCAAGGAGTCCATGGAAATTCCATGGAATCACCATCCCTCCCGTGCTTTTCCATGCTTTGATGTTGGCGATGAAGGTAGCATGGAAAAGCATGGTAAGCAATGGTAGATATGCTATGGACTACTGTTGCAGCATGGATAAGCATGGAAAGCATGGATATTATAAGTTAACAAGATTTTAAGGGGTAGGAAAGCATGGGAAAGCACGGAGGACATGGTTATGCATTCCTTCCAGGGTTCTTTGTTGCATGGAAAAGCATGGAGACCATAGATGTCATAAGTTATGATAATTTGTAAAGCATGGGGAAGGATGGGAAAGCATGGAGGACCTCGTTGTACATCTTTTCCAGAGTTCTCCATTGCATGGAAAAGCATGGGAAAGCATGGATGTCATGAGAGTCACAAGAGGTTCATTGAGGATTTACAAAGTTATCACTTTATGCAATTTCTTGAATAGATGAAGAAAATGAACCTGGCGATCACAAACAACTGAAAGAAATCCTCTGGGAAAAATTAGACAAATGTGCTTGTTGTAAAAAAAATCGTTGGGTTTGAATTTGAAAAAAGGCGCAAAGCACACAAAAGTTTTATGCTATTTTGACATGAGTCTTGTTAGATGCAAAGTTTGTAGTGCAACGCTCTGTCAAAAATTCAAGGGGGATTCAAGGAAGATTCGTTGTAAGAAGATTTTGAGTCACTGAAATAATGGTCAATGCAACTATTGCGTGAGTATATAGATAATATTTGTATGTTAGTAATCGACAGGATGTTAAATAGAGATCAAGCTACGCTGAATAGACATAACTCTCACAATCATTCAGTTTCAGATTTCTTCGAGGCCACTAAACTTTCTGTCTTCACAAGATTTCATCTATTTTCTTGATCGTTGAAGGCTCTCGAAACAAAACGACCCTATCAACAGAAACTTAACAAGCAATAAAGTTGGTTCTCTAAAATATGAGAACATGAAGCTTTTCCAAGTTTCTTGAGTTCGCAAATGGAAATACACTGTCCTGTCTCTACCAACCTACTGCCTGCAAAACGTTCCCTGCTCAATCCATTGAAGATTTTCATGGCATATGGAAAACTTTGGAAAAATGAGGGGCAGTTAACTCTTTCGAAAATTTGTACATGAGATTTCTTCAGAACAGTTTCAGTTCATATATATTTTAAAACAAAAGGAGTTTGAGTAAAGAATGCACAAGATTTTTAGGATTGAAATGCCCCTCGTAGAAAACACTGGAACAACGTTGAGAACTTTGATATGTTGGAATTCTGAGATGTCGGAATTACAAGCTGAGGTAATAAATGAGGTGCACGCCGCTTTAACTCGACCCAACCCCATACACAGACATCTCGATATTCCTACAGCTCGATATTCTGACAGGCATGTCAATTTGAAATTTACTTCAAACTTGTGTTTAATGACGGATTAACAGCATTAGGATCAGTATTTGGCGAGGGGCACGTCACTCATTCACTGCTCAAGATATCAAGCACACGAGATATCTTCAAAACAAAAGGACTTTTAAGGACTTTTGATGGATTTTTCTTAAAAATAAAATGAATTTTTGCCAACAACATACGAGATTTTTTGGGAGTGAAATGTCCCTTAGTTCTTGGAACATAAACTCAAAATTTTCAAAGAAGTCCTGTTAACAGGCTAATGATAAAGATTCCCTAATGTCACACTGGGGAAAAGTTATGTCTCAAAGTAATTTGGGGCAGGACTAGCAAATCGTACACAATCTTCACAAACACTTGTCTGATATGGTAGATTATCTTTAGGAAAATCATTGTGAATGCCACAATGTGGCAAAGATTGGGAAAATTTTCTTGTAAGTTACTACTGGCACCAAGTAGTTTTGGCTTTCTAATAAGTTTTGCTGTATGTTCTTTGCATTTGTCTGCATTGATTGAAATCAGATGTATGAAGTCTGCTATAACTGCTGAGTGCCTCTCTAAAGCCAGTCTAAAGATTATGGCAATTTCAATCCATATTGTTTTATTTGAAAAAGCCTGTTGAAATCTCCAGTGTGAAAGTTCCATACTCTCCACACCTGCACTCAAGCAACTATCATATCAGATAAGCTCTGTGATGCTGTTATTATTTGGGCTTATCATATTCAACGAAAGGAAACAAACGAAACAAACGAAACGAAACAAATGAAGCGAACGAAACGAACATGGAGAGTGGGGCAAAACTCACTTCTGCTACGGGCTTTAGAGTCTCCCCAAGATCAGCTGTAGGGAGGTCAATATGAGGCATCAACACAATGCCATTCAGCCAAAAGCCTAGCCTGATTTTCATTTGGTCTGTGAATCAGGTTACAAAAGCCATGTCCAATCAAATGTTTACTTCTTAGATATGGAATGCCCTGGATAAGGAAACTAAATTGGCATCGTCCCTGGTTACATATAAAAAATCCATATGAGAGGTACGTTATATTTTCATTTTTAGTTCTATTATGCTCTTTTGTACATTGCATTATAATTCTTTTAATTTAGACTTTTCTTTTTTTCTTTTGCACAGGTCAATTTGTAAAACAAATATTTAAAAATGAAATGAAATGAAAAAAATTTACTACCCACACCAAGGAATGTGATTATGAAACAAATATCTGAAAACAAACCAAACCATTGTAGATAGTTCAATTTTTGTGAAACAATTCAAAACATAACAAGTTTTTAACTATAAGATCGTGTGAACATTTGAACGTCTTTGGAAAGTGATCTTTAACGAAAGAATGAAACCAATTCAATAACAAACGGATAATTCATCAAATCATAAACAAAGCCACAAGATTCATTTGAAGAGGGTTTACACAGTTTAGATATTCCCAAAGCAAATTTTGCATAAAGTCGAAGAAATAGGAATAACTCGTAAGAAAGTGACAAACAAAACAAATTCAATAACAAGCAGGCAATTGATCAAATCAAGAAAAAAACCAAAGGATTTTGAGGAATTTTGAGGAATGTGAAAACACATTCTGTTGAGCATTATGGATCTGTAGAGCATTGCATGCAATGTTCTACAGATCCATAATACTCTACCTTGGTTGCTGACCAATTCTGGGCCATTTGAAAAAACGTCACAAATTATCAACTAAAGGGGGGCAGTTGATAATTTGCAAGGATTTTCTAAACTGCCATTAAATATGTCTGATACTTGATTTTTTGGTGTCATTCTATGGAAATATGGTACTAAAGCAAGAAAATTTAAGGAAAGATAAAGCATTTGCTTGTTGTTCTCAACAATTTTACACTTTTGGGCCTCAGCACGTGGTCATGTTGTGATTGCAAGTCTCCTCACAAACATGGGCAAATGGTTTAAAAGGTTGGATTGATTATGCAGGTCCTGGAATGTTCTAAGGAGACATATGCTCTCCTCTTGCTCCTAACCAGTTCTGGGCTGTTTTTAGAAAACTCGGCAAATTATCAATTAGGGGGGGGGGGTTGATAATTTGCTAAGTTTTTCCAAAAACTTCCAATTTCACTCAATTTTCTTAGATTCAGGTAGGTTGGTAGGTAATCATGTTTTACATGGCCAGCCTGTGAAAGTCTGAGAGACTTATTTCCAGCAGGGGCCCCGGATGTTTTACCATCAACCCACCGCAGCCAATGGTCACAGCTACCAGATTTCCCTCACACGGCTCTGGTTGACCGGGCTAGAGTTACGGAAAACGACCAAACTATCCAGCGGGGAATTTGAACCTCGGCCATTCTGACCTCTGGTTTGTGAGTCAGTCGCCTTAACCACTTGGCCACATGCTGTAATTCAGTTGTCTTGTCTCACCATGCATTTGAAGGCCTTTTCTTGAGGAAAGTTGCATGAGATGCCAAAATGCTCCCATAATTTCTTTGTGCAAGCGATCCCTCAGGTAAAAATTAACAAGCCACTTTATTCCTTGAAAATTCAAGTTACAATTGAATCTTTATATTACTTCTGTCAATTGAGAATGAATTGTTGGAACACTAAATGTTAGTCATACTCAATCATATGGTGGCACGGATACCCTTTTTTCCATCTTGTCTAATCAAAACTGATGAATCTTTACTTTCTACTGTATCTTCTGCTTTTGGAAGTGTGTTTGTTCTTACTATTTATCAACTCTTCACATCGGGCAGGCAATTTTGTTGCTCCGTCTTCAATTTAGAGCACAATTTAATTTGTTGTAATTCTGCTAAGATGACGGTCAACAGTATGATGCTCTCATGACTTTAAATGGGAAGAAAGAGAAAACTTTTGCATTCAATGATAAAAAGTATATAAAGGATCAATGAACGTTGATTGCTGAAATGATGAATCCGATGTCTGGCAATCATATTTGTACCATCCTAATTTGTGGTTTCTATGAGGATGGTTCCTTGTCTTCTTGAAAGACTATACACCAAACAAGATCTTTGAAGTTGTTTCCCTTCTTTTAGTGTTTCAGGTCCCATTCATGATGCTGAAATTCTCTAAATTTCATTTCTGTCTGCTCTTAGAACCAATTTAATTAAATCATCTCCCTTACCAATAAGATATTTTCCGGCTTTAACTTTGAGCTTATAATGCGGTTCTACGTCAGGTTTTTATTGCATGTTTATATTCGTTTTTCTGAAAAAGATGTGTTCTTGAAGTATGATCATTTCTACATGCGGTCAAATCCATTAATTCTGTTTGCCAACAGAAGATTTGTTTATGACATTTTATTCTATTGCAATTCACAAGAAATTGTTGAGAGTGATTTCCCCTAACATTTGCAACTTTTGTGAAAGTGATAAAAAGCTTGAGTAACCACGTTTCTGTGAGTGCACACCCAATTGTGAGCGATTGCTCACGTTCACTTCAAACAAAGAGGCCTCATTTGACAGTTTTTATCTCCATATTAGATGAACTGCAAGATCTTTGTAAAAACTTTGTGAAGTTTTCGCAAAGCTTTTAAAAAATTTGGAAATTGCCATAAGCCGATTCAGAAGGGTTCAGGTGCTCTTTTCTGTCAAAAACTACACTGGTGTAGGCCTATTTGTAATTAATGAAATGTTATATAGCTTCTTTTGATCATCAAGACGAGACACAGAGCAGACAGATGTGCAAAGAAATGAGAGGCAGAGAGGGTTGGAATTCAATGGCCTGAAAAAACAACCTCTACAAATGATTTTATTGGTCATTGGCTTTAAGGTCATCTTGAATTATTTTTGGTTCTTTCAGGTTTGTTTCGGTCATTTCTGGCTTGCTTTTGGGTTTCTGTGGGTCATTTTGGGTTGCTCTGCCTCCATTTGGGTCATTATGGATCATTTGGCTCTTTATGGATCATTTTGGCTCCTTATGGATCATTTTGGCTCGTTTTGGGTCACCTTGGCTGATTCCATAGTTCAGTAAAACTGATGTGATTTCTGTCTGCAATAATTTTGAGGCGTTTCAAATAGCGGCCTGTATGCAAACAATAGAAATAACTTGTTCGGTAATGCCTGATAGTGTTCCACAATGCCCTATTCAACTGCGGCACAACTTTTTTTCATGCCTAATGATTAGCATGTGGTACAGTTGTGAAATCCCCTGAATTTGCTGTCACAAAGTCAGGTGGAGTGGTTCCAAACCCGGTATGGCCTCACCACTTGAGAGGAATTAAGCTGCGTGATCTATTTAAATTGAAGCTGCTTTTTTTTGTATACAATTGTGTAAACAAGATCTCTCCTTATTGTTTTCATTCTTTTTTTAATCTAGTTCAATCTGTTCATCAACATGGTACACAGCAAGCCACGATTTAAATGATATTTTTCTAATGCAGAAAAATACTGCTCAATACCGCCTTCGATCAGTTTGTTACTTTGGAGCTAAGCGCTGGAATGACATTCCCATGGATATAAGAGAATCATCCTCTGCAATCAATTTTTGTCGTAAACTCAAAGCTTTCCTCTTTGAAAATATTTACCAAAATTGATCTTAGAATAATAGGCACAAAAAGGTCACCATCCATCCTAGTCATATAATCTCTATTGAAAGTAATATGAAATGTAAATGAAATACTTCCACAACAGGGGGTGCTCTCTCCTCGATTAGTCTGACTAGTGAGAGAGCTCCTCCTTTAAGTAATTCCCTCCATACAATTCATTTTTTCTCTTTGTTTCGCTCAATGTACATTGTATTAATTGTTTTCCATTTCTTTTTTTGCTGATGTATCAATTTTCTGTATCTTATATTCCTGTAGTTTAGCTATTTACAGTATCTGTTTAATTATTTCATAAATTGTATGTAGTGGAATTTAAAATCTATATGAAACTTAAACTGAACTGAAACTGAGGACCATGGGTCGCAGACTTGATTGGCACTTTGCTACTTCTACCATCCCAGCACTTGGTACTAAAAAACTGCAAACTTCACCTACATACTACCACCAAGTGTGGCAAATTTGTCATGGATTAAGCTGACAATTTAACTTTTTCCATTACTGTAAGTGCTCCATCTGAAACTACTCCATATCCATAACAAATATTATTTACATACAGCCTGCTAAAAGTCTTAAATACCTCTGCTGCTTTGAAGGACCATTATGGAAACAAGGTCATATTGACCTTTTTAATGCTTTTCCTGCCATTTTTGACCTGGGGCGCTGTTTAACTTATTTTTAACTTTTTGCTTGTAAACCTTATATTCCTGTTTAATTAGAACACTTTCCTTTTATTAATTTACATTGAAGCCCACTTTTTATGGCAAAATTTTACATGCAGACATTGCCTTGTTTTACAATTTTCCCCTGACAGGTCTGTAGAATGATGGGCCAACAACCTTTAAAATCAGCATTGTTTTGAGGGTGAGGGGGCATTTAACAATTGACATGATCACTAATAGTAAGAAATGTGAATTACGAAGAAATGACCTAGTTGTTCCAAGTACTTTAGGCAGGCAATAGCATTATCTTAATAATTCACATTTCTGACCATAGTGATCAGGTTTAAATGGCCCCAAACCCATGTCATGATTCTTCTAGTAAACTTGGCCCTTCTTGGTGGGCTTCTAGTAAACTTGGTTATGGGGTTATATTCTTGAAATGTTACCATAGTTATGGGTCCCCCCACCCTGGATTCTCAGGCAGGGGCACATTTTACTTACACGCATTCACAAACTCCTATCTAGCGGGCTGGGAGAGCTTGGTGTTGCCCCCTCTGCCCCACAAAATATGTTGTTAACTAAAACTACCAAATGATCCGATTTGATCCACTGATGCCAGTCCCGTTCCCCCCTCCCCGGCTCTGTATGGACTAAAATTCATTGTTAATGAACAGTCAATGATCTCAGCCTATTTTCCCTTGATCAAGGCTTTGGCCTAAAAGAGATGAACTAAGGCCTCTGGCCTAAGCGAGCCCATCATGCAGATCTTTCTTACCATGGTGCGAAGAACTCTACGAGCATAATTTCCTCATCTTTGGTCTTATCTTCGAAATTGCTGTCTGACAATTCGATGACATCCTCAGCCAAAGCATAAGAAAAGAGAATGAGCGCAGAGATGTAAGGAATCCACATCTTGGCTTGTTAGGCTTGCTTCGTGTTCGTTTGTGAAATTAAGAAAAGAGAAGAGAAGAGAAGGGAAACACGTTACAAGGAACGAAACGAGGTTAATGTTGGCACGATCTCATTGGTCAATCAACTTACTTCCGTCAATTGTTTAGAAAACAAATACGACAAGAAGCATTTTGCAGGGTGTTTCAGAAAAAAACACCACCCAACAATATTTTGAGGTCTTAAAAAACTAATTTAATTTGAGAAGATGTAATGCGTACCATCTGAAAGCACAATATTCCTTCAGTCTAATGATGTGCAGGTTGGATAGATCAATGGAATTATCCATCATTTAAATTGATACCTTCATAAGTATGGCATAGCCAGGATGGCCATTTTCAAAGTCAGCATGCTGCAAAAAGGTGCAAAATCGCAAACTCAGCCTCCCTTTCCATGAAAGAATAAGAAAAAAGTTTTATCAAATTTTCAGGCCTAAAAGCAGAGGTGATGCCTTGGGAAGGAAAAATGACAATTTCACATGAGATGGATTTGTAGATAATTATAGAATATCCTCTCACAAAGGAAAACATAAGCATATAAGCAAATCAAACAAGACTGCATGCAGCAGAATCAAAACAACGGAATCCTGATAAACGAGCAAAAACAAGTGGCAACTAAATTTCATGAATATTTCACAAACGAAGCTCAACAGCTAGTTAAACTTGGAAAAAAGAATAAAGTAAAAAGTGATTACGTAAAAGATCAAAACAACGGAATCCTGATAAACGAGCAAAAACAAGTGGCAACTAAATTTCATGAATATTTCACAAACGAAGCTCAACAGCTAGTTAAACTTGGAAAAAAGAATAAAGTAAAAAGTGATTACGTAAAAGATCAAAACAACGGAATCCTGATAAACGAGCAAAAACAAGTGGAAACTAAATTTCATGAATATTTCACAAACGAAGCTCAACAGCTAGTTAAACTTGGAAAAAAGAATAAAGTAAAAAGTGATTACGTAAAAGATCCTGTCACAAATAGTTTCACGCAATCTCCAGTATAAGATACTGAAGTACTCTCGAGTACCGAATAATCGTCCCCCCCCCCCCGCTTATTAATTTTTGAAAAATTTTCCAATCCCCCGCTCTTATTCCAACGCCCCCCTTTTATTAATTTTTGGAAAAATGAAATGATATTAAACATGATTTCTGAATAAACTCAAGAAAAAGTCTCAAGAAGTGCATTCAACAGAACCAGAGTTCAAAAGTAAATGTATCAGTAACATCACAGTTCACATAAATATATAACAGATAGGTGTTTACCTAAGAAAAGGGCTGTTTTCTGTTTCTCCAAGCAGCCCCCCATTATTCCAACCCCCCGATAATTGTTATGTCAAACCATTTCCAACCCCCCCGATTATTCTCACCCCCCCCCCGTTTATTCGGTACTTTGAGAGTACGTAATCAGTTAGGAGCCCTAGCTGAAACCAAGGCTAACGATTCGTATGATATTCCAGTCAAAATAATCAAACTGATTAAAAATCACATAACTTTTCCCTTCACGACACTGATAAACATCTCCTTTAGCAAAGGCTGCTATTCAAGATTACCAAAATATGCTAAAGTCATACCAATCTTCAAAGCAAACTCTAAATATGAAGTTTCCAATCGACCTATATCCTTGCCCCCCCCCTTCAATGAGATCTTTGACGAATTGATGTTTTCTTGTTTAATTGATTTTCTAAACAAGGATAAAGGGTTATTCCCACATCAATTTGGTTTCCAGAAAGGTAAGTCAAAATCACTTGCTATAATTACTTGATGTTTGCATAAAATTGGCAGAATCCATAGAGAATGGAGAGTTGTCCCCGGGGGGGGGGGTAACTCTTATATGTAGGTGAACGGAGTCCTGCGGCCCATAAGGATGGGTTCGAGAGCTTCAAAATCCTTAACTATGGGTCTTAAAATGCCGTGATTCCAATAGAAATGGGTAGGCTTTACAGTTCTGAAACCTTAATAATGGGTTTCGACGAAATCTTTCCACAAGAAAAACAGGTAGTTCAGTTACGTTTTTTCGTGTAAGAAAAACTTTGCAGATATTTCCGTCGACTCTCTTCTGCGAACTTGTTCTTCCATTTCAAGCGCCTCCCTGTCAACAGCTGGTTAACAAGCTACAAGAGATTTAACAGGATAACAGATGATTTCCATTTCAATGATGATTTCACACATTGCTGTTGTTGTTGGTCATAGGAAAGAGCGAGCAAGAAATCCTTGAATGGACGGTTGATCATCTTTAGTATGCACGAAAAGCTCTCTGCTAATGAAACTTGGACCAGAGAACCCATACACCGAGAAGCATGTCAGAAGCGCGGGAAGACAGCAGCCGAAGTGAAAGGAGAGATTCAGATCCCGATTAAGATGTTCAACCATTCCTCTGAAGAAGAATGGAGTTCGATGTAAGTGCCTGCAGTTATCCAGTCAGGGCCGAGGAGGGGGTCAAAAACCTGGGACACATGGCCATAGGGGCCCATAAATAATAACACAGGTTTTTCAAATATAGCTAAAATCAAGTCTCTGCCAGGTTTAAGATCAAAAGGGCCCCAATAACTGCTCAAATTGCTATAATGTTTTGAAATCAAGAAGAGGCAACTTGTTATTATATGGTGATTCTTGTGCATTTCTATGGCAGGCTAGTTCGATGACATGATAATTGTATTTAGAGGCGCAAAATAGCTACCAGAGCCATTCTAGCTAGCTTGATTTTAAAAATTTTCCCTGGGGAGCATGCCTCCGGACCCCCTAGATGAGTGCACCTCCTGTGTACCTTTCACAACTGGCTTTGCCAGGAACCTATGTTTAGTTTAGACCCGGGGGAGTAGGGTCGTAGGGTCGCTGAGTTACCGTTCATATTCAATCTTTTTGGCCTTTTGAGACGTTCGTTCCCATAGACTCTGGCGACTACTCAAGTGACTGCAAATGACCTGGTGTGAACCAGACTTGAAGTGCATAATATAAAAACTATCTCTTTGATTCATAAATACATTTTTTTGCATAACCTTGACACAGAATTTTCTAAGGTAATCAGTTTTAAAAGAGGCATTTTCCTCATTTTCCGGGAGTGGTCACCAAGGTTTTTCTTGGGGGCTGCGCCCCCAAACCCCCCATTATGGCCCGTTCCCATAGATCACTTCAGGGCCCGAGCTAGCTCGACGGCCCTGCACGGTAATGTAAACGCTTTTTCTTGCAAGATACTAGTCTTCAAGAAACTGATAGCAAGATGGCCGCAATGTTGAGAAACCGTAGCACTATGTCTGAGAGTTAGACCTTTAGAAGTTAAATGCAACGGATATCAACGTTCAAATGCAACTTGGCAACTATGTCGTTGAGCCTTGATTCTTGAGTAATAACAACCGACAGTTTTTGTTTTGAACATAAAAGAACGCTGTTTATTCCTGCATGATGTTTTAAACCTCGAGGAAGATATCTGCAGCAATGCTAAGACCAAAGTGACAAGTCATACGTTTGCAAAGTAAGAAAAAATCTACCCTGAGTACCAGTACCCAGGGTAGAAAATATCAAGAAACTTTCAGTGCTAAGATGCAAAAATTGTTGAATCATTTTGAATTATGAAACGTTTAGTACTGTTACCAGATCCAAATTTCCGAGGGGCAAATCACTCCTGAAAATGGCGTACGAGATTAATAATCACAAGTGATTATTTTTGTGATTAATTTGATTTTTTGGTGATTTAAGTGATTAATTTGTGATTATTTTAGAATTAATCACATTCCAAAAAGTTCTCAAATAAGCTCCCTGTACTATAAAAATTGTATGAATAAGGCAAGATAGAGCAAGATTGATAATCAAATGATGAAATATGACGGTAAGCTGTTTCATGAATCGAGTCAAAGACTATCATGCCAATTTGATTTGGCAGGGTTGTTTGTAACACAAGAATGAGTCTTTCCTTTTTGCTCCATCACATGGAACAAAGATTTTGCACTTTTGTGCTGTTCATGCTTTGGCGCTTGTGATTTGCATATGCAGTAATGTGTTCACATTAATTTGGAAAATGGCGACAGGTAAACTCTAATCTTTTCATATCTTATAAAAGTGAGCAGATGAACTTAGTTAAACATTCAAAATTTGTGATCAATATGACTGGTGATTTTTCATGATTAACGTGATGTTTGAATGATTAATGTGATTAATTTGTGATTAAAATGTGATTATTTGTAAGAGTGTACGAGATTTTAAGCAGTGATTTGCCCCTCGCAAATTTCTCATAAAGAAAAAGCGTACAAAATATTAGTAGTAGTACGTTATTATTCAATCTCTTGCATGTTACATACAGTTGAGTTTGGAAACCATAAAACTGGGTATTTTTTTCTTTAAATCCTTAAAAGTGGGTATGCAAAATGGATGTCAATTAATAAGAGTGGGTATGACGCTACAATTTGGGCGGCATGCCCCCGTCATCCTTTGGTCCAAGTTACCCCCGGGGAGTTGTCGTGGTGCATTTTCCTCGACTTTGCAAAGGCTTTCAGCAAATCATTCATAAAATACTTCAAAATTTGATGAAACTTCATCAAATGCGGTTAATAGTCTCCTGCAGCCACTGTGTAAGGCCTTAGAACCCTCGTTCCGCACCACTCGCATTAGAGTGAGTTGGAAACCTAAAAGACCTGAAGCTCTTACCCAGACCCTCACTGCGGGAAATTTAACAGAGATCTGCAATCTACAGAACATCTCTTTTCGCCAAATATTGGGTATTCCCTGAGGAAAGACCAAGGAAACTGAGATCACTCTCAATGGGGATTATAGGACCAAATCAACACATAACTAGCGAATGGCTAACAACCCAAGAGCGGCTTGGTCGTGGCAATTAACGTGGTCTCCTGCGAAGTTAAACGAGGTGCAATTCTGTGTAGCTAGGAGAACAAGGGCATTAGGTAACGGTCTTTCAAAGCGCGGATTACAAACGATACAAGTGACATTAGAAGCGTTAATTGCATATGCTATTTATAACGACAGCTAAGAAAAATGCCGTGGGAAAGTACTGCCAAGAAAGTCAGGTGACTTTACCGCGCCAAAATAGGATGCGAGACAGCCAATGGGATCAATTTTCTTGCCAACGTGACTTTAGTCGGCCAGTAACACACAAGGTCATTGTATGTCTTCACCCAATCAGGGGAAGCGAGAGTAAGCGATATGATCGCATGAAAATAACCAGCCCCATCTCATTCTCTTACAACGTACACGAAGGCAGTAAGAAATTTTCGAAGTCCCACCCAAACCCTCCCAGAAAGCTTACCAAGTAGAAGTTACCTAAATCCGCCTGAATCGATATATCGGTAACACTCACTCTTCAGGATGCACTATAATTATTGCATATTGTTAAATAGTCAGGCTTCATCTGCTGACTCAGAAAGATTCCTTTTCATTTAGTGGACACTTTGACATTTTAGGTTTCATTCAGTAGCGATGATTTTGCATTAGCGTTTATCATAAATCGTTTCTACATAATTTATGTGTAGCGTGAGATGCTTTCATTTTGTGACGTAAGTGTCCTTCGCAGCACACCTTTCCCATAGACTCTCTAAATGTCACAGTATATTCAATAGACTAAACTCAAGATATGAAAAATATAGATTCGCAATTACCCGATACTTACCTAACTCCTGTCTGGGTCGCTTGCCTGGATCGGTAGGAGTTAGGCTTTAAATAGTACAGGCTAGGAAAAATTCACTATTTTCTTTTTCCAAGTTGCTCAACTTCTGTCCGGGTCGTTTGCCTGGATCGGTCGGAGTTGGGTTTCAAAGCTACAGTCTATGGAAATTTCACTGAGGCCGGGCTCGCTCCTGTCTGCGTCGCTAGCGTGGATCGTTTAGGAGCCCCCCGTGCTTCAATTACGACTCCGACGCGTAGGAGCTCGTTTTCAAAAGCACTTGAGGAAATTTCTTACGCCACAAGATACATCTCTATTTCACATTTATCTTTATGGTTGATAGTAGATGCATGTAACGTCATTTTGTTCGTTCGGGCTTTTGTGTGATAAAAGCTTGCTGTACAGTTTTACGAATGTCTTTCATTGTCAACAATAAGCAATAATAATCAACAAATTATAATACTAAGGAGGTGTTCCTCTGGATTGGTTTCGATCCTACCTGAACGAAAGGAGTCAACGTGTCTTTGTTGATGGTGAGCTGTCCGTAGACAGGACTATTAAACATGGTGTATCACAAGGGAGCGTCTTAGGCCCTCTGCTGTTCTTTTTGTATTAGGCAATATCCCAAAAGTATCAAAAATTATGAATTTCCACCTTTTTGCAGGTGATCCTATAGCCTCTTCTCTTCTCATAAAGATATCAACGTCCTACGGGGCGAGCCAGAACAAGTTCCCACTTTAAAGTATTAATAGCACCAAGAGTATTTCACAAATCTGATCAATTCAAATTTCATTTAAGAGACAGAAGATTGAAGTATTTTTGTGATTTTTCTTGCTGTATTACCAGCACTAGAAGTATTAGTAAATTTAACATTATGAAAACTTCACGTTTGCAAAATGACTGAAATCATTGAACAAATAGCAAGGACATTCCTTACACAGAACAATACGCAATGGGCGTTACACCCATCTCGAGAGTTATAACACATCAATATTCAAACAAATACTACCGGGTGAGTCAAAAACACGCTAGGCGTTTGAAAGGCTACTGCTCCATGAAGATAATATAGATATTCAGTCCCAGAGCAATGCATGGGTAGTGGGTAACTGTTATCCATTTGGCTCCTTAACAAATGATGAATTCTTAGGACTCCGTGATTTTGATTTACCCTCATTCACTGACTCTGCACCCTCATTTGAAGTTACTTCTAACCTAATGGACTTGCCCAATCTTAGTGATTATGATATTGATGAACATATGCCTCAAAATATTGATTCTCGCTACTTCACTTTACCTGAACTCTCTTCTTTACAATTATCCTCTACTGACTTTTCTATTCTTCACACTAATATAAGAAGCCTATCCCTTCATCATGATGAATTAGTTTCTTTATCTGCTCACACTAATTTGAATCCAGCGGTGATTGGATTGTCTGAAATATGGCATTCAATTGACAATCCCTTGCCATCAAATGTTGATATCCCTGGCTATACCTTTTTTAAGACTCAGTCACTTACACAGAATGGTGGTGTTGGTTTGTACATTAAAGATTCTCTTACTTCCAATCCAAGAACGGATTTAGACTCTTGCACAGATGATTTTGAAACAATATGGGTTGAAATTGAAACAAAAAAGGACAAAAATTTCCTAATCTGTTGTGTTTACAGACATCCTAGTTCAGCTATTGATAACCTTACATCTCATTTTCAGAATGTTCTCCCCAAGATATCACCAAACAAGCTGGTATTTATAATGGGTGATTTCAATGTCAACCTGCTAGATTATGCTTCCCATACACCAACAAGTGACTTTGTTAACAACTTTTTCTCACACAGCCTTCTTCCTTGCGTTCATCATCCAACTAGGGTCTCTGAACATAGAGCATCAGTTATCGATAACATATACACTAATGCTACCAATGCAAGTATAACAAGTGGCAATATTATGATGCAAATTACTGACCATTTTCCCCAGTTTTTGATTTTGAAAAATACTCATGTTAGCCAGAGTAAATCTGAATCATTTAAATATGATTACTCTAGGTTTAAGGAAGACAAATTTCTTGACGACTTCAATCAGATTGATTTTACTTATTTAGAAGACAGTGACCTGGATGTGAATAATAAATTTGATAGGTTTTTAAAAGACCTCAATACCTTAACAAATAAGCATGCTCCAGTTAAAAGGCGGAGTAGAAAGGAAATGAAACTCAAAGATAAGCCATGGATAAATAATAGAATATTGAAGATGATGAGAATACGAGACAAGATTTTGCTGAAACTAAAGAAGCAACAGACTCCTGATGACCTTAAGCTATATAAGAAGTTTAGAAACCGTGTATCCAATGAATTAAAAGAAAGTAAAGCTAAGTATTTTCATAATTATTTTTCTGTCAATAGTCAAAACATGAAAAAAATATGGTCAGGTATCAAAACAATAATTTCTCATAAGTCCTCCACTTCTTCTTCAATCAACAAAATTAAAGGCAAAGATGGAAACTTAACTTCAGACCCCTCTAAAATGTCTAATATTTTCAATGACTTTTATGTCAATGTTGCTGATGGTATAACAAAGACAATCCCACTTACTCCAAAATCTCCTCTTGAATATTTATCTAACAGAACTGGCAATTCACTTTTCCTTACACCAGTTACTTTTTTAGAAGTTAATGATCTAATCAATATTTTAAATCCTTCCAAATCTGTAGGTCCTAATAGTATACCAATAAAATTACTTAAAATTATTGGACATTCTGTTTCACCACTCCTTGCTCTTCTTGTGAATCAATCTTTTCAGTCTGGAATTTTCCCTGATAAACTCAAAATAGCCAAGGTTATTTCCCTTTTCAAAAAAGGAAATGCTGAGCTTCCTTCAAATTACCGGCCAATTTCTCTTTTATCCATTTTCAGCAAGATATTTGAGAAGCTGATGTATAGACGACTTTATAGATTCCTTGAAATCCATAATATTCTTTATTCTTTACAATTTGGATTTCAAGAAAACCACGCAATTGATCATGCCCTTGTGAGCCTAACAGAAGCTATAAGAAATACTCTTGACAATAAAGGATTTGGTTGTGGTATTTTCATTGATGTACAAAAAGCTTTTGATACAGTTAATCATAAAATTTTGCTATCAAAATTGGAACATTATGGTATACGTGGATGTGCCCTTCAGTGGTTTAGATCATATCTATCTGATAGAAAGCAATATGTTTCTGTTAATGGAAGTAATTCTGACTTACTTTCAGTTACTTGTGGTGTACCACAAGGTTCTGTACTGGGTCCATTACTTTTCCTCATCTATATCAATGATCTACCAAATGCTTCTAAGAGACTCACTTTTTATCTCTTTGCTGATGACACAAACATCTACTATGAATCCAAAGATTTAGCTAATTTGACTAAAACTGTCAACAAAGAGCTGAGATTGGTAAAGAAATGGCTTGATGCTAATAAACTATCATTAAACATTGATAAGACTAACTATATCATATTTCATTCTTCATCTTCTAATGTTCCTTCTGGTTCTAATATCAAAATAGGGAAGAAACAGATTAAAAGAGTAAAGTTTGTTAAGTTCTTAGGTATCCTCCTGGATGAGCATCTTAGCTGGAAATATCATCTCAGTGAACTCGCTAAAAAATTATCCAGAACATGTGGAATGTTTTTCAAAATTAGGAATTTACTTCCATTAGATGTTTTAGTTTGCTTGTACAATGCTTTGTTTCTGTCCTTCCTACAATATGGACTGATTGTTTGGGGTCAAACGTATGCATCATACATTGATCCAATTTTCAAATTACAGAAGAAAGCTGTCAGAGCCATCTCATTTCAGCCTCGCATGTCTCCTTCTCTTCCAATCTTCAATGATTTTGAACTTCTGAAACTTTCTGAGCTCTTTGAACTCCGACTCTTAACTTTTGTTTTTGATTCTGTTAATAAAACTTCACCTACTTGCTTTCATGACTTTTTTCTACTGAATTCATCTGTTCATCATTATTCCACAAGACAGGCCAGTCAAGGTGACTTATATATGTCTCGAAAAAACAGTCTCCAATATGGTCTAAAGTCTATTCGATATCTCGGTGCCAAACTTTGGAACGAATTACCTGTGGAACTCAGAAATGCCTCATCTAAAACATTATTCAAAACAAAACTGAAAAGTTACTTCTTGAACAAAGTTGACCGATAAACCTAAATCTATGCTACTTTGCAACTTAGAACTCTATTGAATTCACCTGATCTAATGAATTTATTAGAACAGGGGGGGGCTCTCTCCTCGATTAGTTTACCTATTGAGAGAGCTCCTCCTTTAAGTAATTCCCTACATGCAATTTATTATTTAGCTACTCTTTGTACTTGTACTGTATTTTTTTTATATTATATATTCAGTCTATGTAGTTTAGTTAGTTGTATGTACTGTAGAACTGTAGAATTATAAATTGTATGTAGAGAATTTAAATTATATGAAACTGAAACTGAAACTGTTAACCGTGAAGAAATGCACTATCTTTATTGATCTGTACGAGGAGCCCTTTCTGACTTGTTCATTGTTTTAACCCATTTGTCAGTCATTTTTGAACCATGGAAATTTGGCTAAGTTGAAATTACCTATATTTCTAGTGCTAGTAAGGCAGAGAGAATAATCACAAACATACTTCAGTCCTTTGGCTTTTAACTAAAATTTGAAACATTCAAATCTTTGAGGTACTGCTGGCGCTATGCACTACCAAAAGTGGGAACTTTTTTCTGGCTCACCTTGTAGAAGAAGTTGTAAATGCTGAGCTTGGCTGTATTTCCGACTGGTTAGTTGCAAACAAGTTAGGTCTAAATACGAATAAATCAAATGTCATGATAATCAAGTCAAGACAGAAAAATTACCTAAAAAGATCCAACTAGATATAAATGGTGAGCACCTACATGAATCAAGCTATGCAAAATATCTTGGAGCTGTAATCGAAAATAATCTGACGTGGAAACAACTTATCTAACATGTTGATACTAAAGTTGCAAAAGTATTGGGATCTTAGCTAAAATGAGACACTTTGTACCAAATGTACCCTGGATACCAGAGCCAAAGAGAGTAAGAAATACAAAAAATAGAAATAGAAAAAGGAAAAAGTCTAAAGGACTTTTCCCTCTCTTCTTCGTTTTTCTTTTTTCTTTTTATTATTTTTATTTTTTTGGCTCTGATACCCAGGGTATACCAAATGGCATCTTGGGAAACATCTATAACGCCTTCATTTCCCCACACATTAATTATGTTATCATTAACTGGGGAGGAGCGCATCAAAACTCACTAGATCCTCAAAGCAAAAACCTAAAACAAGCAGCTAGGATAATTTTATTCAAACAACGAAATGAACACGGCAAACCACTGTCCATGACACTAATGTCGCTAAACTTGCATGATACTTGTAAGCTAGAATGTGCCAAATTCATGTATGATATCTCTAAAGGAAACTATGAAACGCTTTTCAGCGACCTTTTCCAACTAACTAGTAAAAAGAAACACTACATTAAAGCCAAAGAAGCAACTTCTGGAAAATTTTCTCTGCTAGTAGCCAGAACTCAGCCTTAAAGACAAAAGTAGACTCAAAACAAATTTTGGTGTCAAGGCTGATTTTCACTCAGTAGAATTTTCCGATTGGACAGAAAATCCTTTGCTTACGTGAGAAAATGTTGCATTGAATTCGAACAGAATGTTGCACATGAGTGACAATTTATTGTGTCAAATTCAGTCCGCTCGGAAAAGGCATTGAATTGAGTCCGTATAAATGGGACAGAGCAAAAACTGCGTAAAATGACGTCTTCAAGCAATCTGAGATAAGGAAGTTTTTGGATAGATAAAGTTTTTGAAACGACAAATCAAGAGTTTAGGGCCCAAGGAAGAAAATACCAAGTGTTGCCTAAATTCGGGGTCTGTTGGAGGGAGCTAGGGGGGGGGGCTCAAAATTGCGAGAATTTGCGCATGCGTGCGCAGTTTCTGCTCTGTCTATAAATAGCGCTCTCATGACCAATATCAACTTCTTTTCAATCATGAAATAAAAGTTTTCATTTAAGCCCCATTGAAATTAAACCAAAGAAATTCCTGAGGATAATGCAAGGATTAAGAAGTCTTTGATCTCCACTACTAATGACTTAAGCACTATTGTACGATAACAATGGGCCGTCAGCGGTTTGTCAGCAAAAATTCTGGACAGCGTTAACGTTCAACTTTTTATATGGACCCAATTCCTTTAAGAATCTGGCACGATATTCGAAAAATATGAGGACTTCTCCTATAAAAAGATTTTTGGAAAGCAGTAAAGGTATCTTCACTCCAGACTTACTAATAATTGAGTACCTATTGGTTTAAAAACTTTCTTGTCCTTTCTGTATTATTTCTCCTGCCTCTCGTCATCCTCCTTTTGCCTATTTTTTAAAGCGTAGTCATGAGTTTTGAATTGTAACCAAAAGTATTTTCAGTAGTACAATCGGATTATTGATGTTATCGTCCATAACCACGAAACTGAGGGCATATGGCTCGAAAGCTCTATCAGAGTTCTTTTCATATGTCCTCTTCAGCCCTATCGATTTTTGATGCATTACATAAATTATATTTCATGCGTTTTTCTCTATTTGTATGATTTCAGTATCATATCGTAGTTGTTTTATATGTAGCTTTTAGCTGAGAAATATACATGAAATGTAAAAAATGAAATGAAGTTGGATTATCGTCTATGTATATTCAAATTCAGTTTCCAGTATCTATACTGGGCCATACTCAACGAAAACGTCATTTAATGCAACCCTGCTTTCCGCTCCAGTGAGCAGGGAGTTGCCGTTTTGCAAAACTACTCTCCTCAGAAAACAGTTAACTTCTCTATTATACTATACGGTCGATCGAAAATCGGTAAAAAGGACGTTGTTTTACATGGTCTTGGCAATTGAAATATATGCAGATCGCATTGTTTCCGTTAAGGTTGTCTTTGCGAATCATTTTTCAAGACATTTTGTTTACTTTTAAGAAAATTAGATTTATCTCCAAAACTACTAGAAAATTTTTTGGTTTTCTTTCGCCAAATCATTAGCTAGGTTGTTGATCCACAACTTTGTCAAGTCTGATTGAAAAAGCTAGGCTAGATTTTTCGCAGTCGAATTTTACGTTTGATACAAACCTCGCATGTGCCGTCTCCTGTTATTTGTTTGCCTATAACAAAAAATGAGAGCAAAGCCTAATGGTTAGCAGAGGGTCTTTTAACGAATAGTTTATCCCTATAATCCCGGCTATCTATGTTTGAGTGAAAATGCTCACTATTGCCCACGACTTTACACACTTGACAGCAAGATTGACAGAAGCAATGGCAAAGACTTTGTTGATATTGCTTTAAGCAAATTTCAATGCAAAGAATACGATGACCTACCTATAGATTCGAAATCACTTTGAAAACTTGATGACAATCTTGGATCTGTTGTGAAAACATCATTCGTTTCGTCTGATTCTCATAACTGCCTACTAATTGTCCTTTTTTTAAAATTCCAAACAATTAATTACATTGAATTTATTCCATTTATAAGAACAAAAGAGCTGATAAATAATGAATTACAATTGGAAAAAGTCTTGAATTATTTTTAATTTTGAATGATGGAAATTTAATAACGCTCTTGGTGACTTCGTTGCAATACCGGGTGAGTAAAAAAGGCCCTGCATTTGAAAAGCTACTGATCTCGGAACATATATGCAATGACATTTTGCAATATCTGATTGAATAGCAAACATATTCAGTAACCTTTAGAGCTCTCTTGCTGAGATCAATCACTCTGTTCAAATTTCCAAAGAATTGTCTACAAAAAAGTCCCTTCGAGAAACCATAAAGATCGCCCTTAAGTTCCGTGCAAGTTTCCTTAATATATTTAAATTACGGCCAAGAATTGAGCAAACTTTAGCGCGTGCCATCCTCTCGTGGGAAGTGGGAGTGAAAGTCTCTTCCTCCCCGTATGATTAATTTCTTCGGCGGGATTCTACTCTCCCAGAAGGACAAAATACATGAACACTTGAAAAGCATCATTATTTCTAGAATGGAAAACAAGAGGAAATCTCTCCGGGGAAATCTTGCTGTTTTCACTCGTCTTTGAAGATCTCAAAGGGGCTTTTCTGCAGAAGATCTCCCATATCGAAAGGAAGGGATGGCTGATTAAAGCCGGTTAGATTAACTGGACATGTCGTGAAAAAAACAAGTCAGTTTTCAATGGTATTGCTTTGATCTTCAGGGAACATCATTTTTTCAAACGCCAAGCCTTTTTATTGACTCATCCTGCATAAATTGACGTATATGATGTCCAACGTGTAGGTATGTGCTTATAATTTATTTTGGACCTATATGATAGCTTTATTGAGTTTACACTGGCGGAATGTATGAAGCCTGAAGTGTGATAGATCATGTCTGATGAGCGGCTGGCTGAGATTTCTGGAAAGGTTTTGCACTTATGAATTTGTGCGATGTGCTCAGCAGCAGCTGCAAAAGTGACTTTTTATATCAATGTCTTAATAAAACTAATAAATCTATATGGAAAACATTTAGGACGATGATTGATAGCCTTTTGTGTTTCATTTGAATTACAGAAGTAAATAGAAAGGGCATATCTATAATTTTGTTTTGAAAGGAAGGAGGCTCTTAGGGAAACGACGTAATAGAGTAGGACTGAACAGAGCTTCTCTTTCCCTTCGAAATCGTAATGAAAGCAAAGCACGACGGCGGGCTAGTGCGGCGTCGCAGGCAACGCGTGGCAAGCCTAGTACAACACAATATTCTGTGCCGTCCATAGTAGAAATAGACATTGTGAATGGTACCATCTGGTTCTGGCCATGAACGGCACTTAGAGATCAATTCCTTCAACAACAATCAGAAAAAATATAACCAAAAAAACCAAAAAGCAAAACAAAATTAAAGACCAATTTTAGCACTCTGTGCACCATGAAACCATCCTACCTTGACAGGCACTAGTATGTGCCAACCGCGGTGGTTGAATTGTTTTGGAAGAAAATTTTGACTGGCGAGGCATTTGCCAAGAGAATTATTGAATTCTCGAACAATGAAAAGATGTACTAGTTTCCCTAGAATGTCATTGATGTGACTTATGCATCGAAGCTGCATGTTCCATATGTTGTCAATTGCTTGATGCCACAGCATTGGATGCCAAATGAATCAAAGCAAAGCTTAAGTACAAGATAGGGAGCGTAGCCTCGATTCAGAGGTTAGGTAGAAAACAATGACCTGTGTGCTTATGACGTCACTTCGCTCACTTCAAAGATTGAAGTACATAATTTGCGGAAAAATAGTGCAAAATTTTGGAATAAAAGTACTACACACCAATAAAAATGTGCAACATTCATTTATTCACATTCAAAATCTACCATCAAGTAATTCTCTGCATACAATTCATATTGCTTCTTTGTTTTGCATATTCATATTTCATTGGTTTCTACAATCAATTTTTGAAAGATGACTTCATTTTCTTGTTGTCCAGATGTTTTTTTTGCATAGTTAGTTTTTCCTAAATTGTAGGTAGGGGAAGTTAAAATATGAAACTGAACTGAACTGATCTAAGTGTAGTAGTTGCTGCGAAGGGTTGTGACTTTGTGTCATGTTCTCAAGCAGGACATGCCTCAATGACCAAAATAGAATAAACGCAGTCTAATGCAAGCTAAGTTTCCAGAAAGTGTTCAAGAGTAAAGATAATCATATCATATATTCCTTATTTAACGTTGGTTTACAAGAATACCTGATATTGATAAATGCTAATTTAGACAAACCTTTTTTTATAAATCTACAAATCTAAATAAAACCTAGTGCCATGTCCTGTTCTTTTAACGGCATATTCTGCAGGTGCAGTGTTCTCCGGCCCAATTTCTTATTTTGTCTTTACAGCGTGCGAGTGTCGGTTCTTGTTTTACAGTATCATCACGTGTATTCCAAAGGGAACTACCCATGAAAGATAAAGATTCTACTCCATAAGATGCTGTCTTTGCATTTGGAAGTTGGCTAAGACTTTTTTCCTTAGGTGATAGGCCACATATTTTTTCTCATGAAAATCCCATATAATCAATGGATTCATATTAAAAGTGGAATTTATATCTCATTCTTCAATTTTTGCAAATTTCTTACGCGGATGGTAAAGCTGTTACTGCGAGCGAGTAAAGACTGAAACGAAGAGCCAAAATCATTGTGGAGGATCTTTAGTGCACGCTTGTGAGCACGATCTACTTTCTTGTTTGCACCTTTATTGCAGAATAACAATATCAAAGGGCAATAATTGAGATTCGACAGAATCACCACATTGCATATTGATAATGCTTGCTCTCGGGAAAGGTACATATTTAGCCTGGAAAAAGCACTAGTCTTTTTTGTGGACTTTTTGGCATAGAGGTTGCACATGCCCCTGCACATGCTTGTCAAACTTATGTTTGTTGTCAATTTTAATCCCAAGAAGTTTGACATGCGCTTTCGCTAATATTTTGCTGCCTTGGATTTTTAGGCGCAGTTCTTGCTTTCTTTTCAGACCAAGGAACATTAACTGAAATTTCTTGGGATTTTCTACCATGCCATTGCATGTAAACCATTCCAACAGTTTGCTCAAATCGTTTTCCAAAACAATCGCTATTTCTTGTAACTTATTTCTACAAACGAAAATGGTGTTATCTTGTGCAAAATTGCAAATCTAGCAAGTCATTAATAAAGATGTTGTACAAAATAGGTCCTAATACTGACCCTGGCGGAACCCCCCCCCCCCACATGTATTTTGTGGAAAACTTCTGATGGAACCAATCTTTACCCTTTAATATCTGTTATTTAGATAGTCATACATCAGGCAAAGAATGTTGCTACTAAACCCATACGCCGCCAACCTTGCTATTAGGAGATGATGAGACAGACAGTCATAGGCCTTTCCTCATACCAAAAAGTTTGTAACATTTGCTTAGGCCCTTACTTCCGCGTACTGCGGTCTGCCAAATCTGCCTCAAAATAACCCAAAAATGGTACATTTCCATCTCTCTGCGTAAATCCATCGCATTATTCAAAAACATACAGGTGGATTCCAATAATTCAACTCTCTTCTGACAAATTGAGACACAAACAAAATGATTTCCTTCAAGATTCGAGGCATCAAAATGAAGATGAAATTTTCCACTTTGGCTCCAAGCAATAGGAGATTTGTGCGTTGGCCACGTGTTGTGATTTGAAAATGCCCTGTTGCTTTAGCCTCAGACTTGATATCAAAAACACACAGTTGGATCTGAGATCGCTATTGTTTCATCTACCATATAGGGTACCAAATAAACTTATATTTTTGAAAAATTCGAGGCATAAATATGTGAATTTTTCACATCCAATTTTTCGACTTTGGATCGCCTGAAGCTGCGGGAGAGCTTCGAGGATAATGATCGCGTGTCACATGAGGACAATGAAAAGCAAACAGAGCTTGCGCACGTTGCTACCGGTAGCTGTGAGGGAAATGTTACAAATCTTGTCCTGGTCTTTTCCCATGTCCTTGCGAAGCTAAAGAAAATCGGCAGATGTGCATACTAATCCAAAAAACCGCAGCTATACTGAATACAAAATTCAACGTAATGAAGAGGTATAGTAACAACATCATCATTGGCTAGTTTTGGAAATAGAACAGTCTTGGTGTGCATAACTCTAATTTATAAAACTTTTTGTGAATAGATTACTTACATTTGATTTTGATCAAATTTTGAATGTCCTTATTCTTGTTGCTTAAAACTGTAGTACAGACAATCGTCTTGCAGTTGAAAGAACTGACCATTGAGATCAATGCATTTTCTGGACCAGATGTTCAAAATGGATATTGTTCTTGGCACCAGATCAGCTGTAAAGGCGGGTTTCCACTTAAGCGAATGTGGTCGCATGAACTGTTTAATCGTTCGAAAGCAGTCGCACGACCTAGTCGCATGACTGCGCGATCAAAGGCCTGAACATGTGTATTAAGTAATTATTGTAGAAATTAAAGCAATTTGATTGGCTCTGCTTGTGCTGGTCTCAAAGAAGTTGAAGTCAATCCAACTTCCAAAATCCTTCCCGCGATCGCGGATGATTGGGGAACCTTCGTCTCTCAAAAAGCCATGCATGCCCGACAACTGGTCGTACGATCGCGCGACCAAATTTGCACAAGCGGAAACCTGCGATTCTGGCTGAAAAGCTGCAAAATTAAATCACTGCCACCTGCGACAAAGAGCTTATCACAAAATACATAAGAAACCCCCGGATTCTACTGAAAAAGAACTGCTTTAAACACAGCTTCATAAACGAGCAATGTTCTACATCAAAGCGAAAAGAGACGTTACAAAGGTTTGATAAATGCACATCATTCAAGACGCATAGCTAAATTAGAATGGCAAAGCTGATTTTACTGCAACTTTTGCTGCAAGGGTAAGAAAGTCGCTCTTATGTCACTTAGCTATTTTGAAATTTATCATTTCTTTACGAATTCTCTTCAGGAACTCAGCTCTTTAAACATCACAAAAAATATTCGCGTACTGGAAAAACATTAACCATGAAACTTTTAAGCTCATCATTTGCCACTCCTATAAACGAGAAGTACTTTCGATTGTTAGTTGTACTTTGTCACACCAAAGTAGAAATATTACAGGAGACATGGAACATCCTTATTATGAAAACCATGAAGCATTGGAGGAGCTTTGTAAGAGACCGCCCCAGGGACCGCGCAGCCATTGGGCTAGGGGGGCTGTAGCCCCCCCCCACTTTTTTCAGAGATAGGTCTAAAAACTTTTACAAATATGGAATTTTCAAGTTCACTCATTTAAATGTATCGATGACAGCGAAGAAAATAACTCGCAAACAAATTTACATGTCAACCGTGGTAACTTTAGCACGTCGTAATCAGGGTCAATGACAGGTAACTACGTAAAACAAAACATTGCTAAAGTACCTATCGAATTAAGAGCAAGGTAGTTCATGATCTCTTTCTCGGTCTTCTCATTTAATACCTGAAACGAATGGGGGTGTTGATGATCGCGGTCTTCTGGGTACACTTATTATAGCTGGAATTACCATACATTGTGGGTTTCCGGCTTTAGTTTCTGAAGACGTGCGAAAGCATTTGTGAAATTAAGCCTTTCAATCCTAAGAAGTACTCCTTCATAACTGTGATTTAGGTGCACCTCGCTCAGTTAGTAGTTCGAAGTCGACGGAGATAATGACAGGCGCTTTCAAGGTTGTAGTATGCCTCCTCGGCTTGCTTTTTGCTTTGCAAGCGATCAACTCGAAGTCTTCGTGGAATGTGATCACTTACAGCATAGTCACAAGAGAGAACCATAGTCTTGAGGCTAGAACAATCACCCATTGTTTGGTTGTTGTGTTCACGCGCTGATGTTGAAACGCGCTATCACGTGACCGTGAGAGTGCATCGATTCACAACATGCGAGAGGATCCTCGTACTTACAGCGAAGGTTTCCGTCTCGTCGTCTCTTTCGATGCATGTTTTGGTTTAGCTGAAAAGGATTTGTTGGAGCAAGATGAAGCTATCAATTCTGAAATGGATGGTGGTGTGTTTGAGGTACATTTGAATTTAATTCAGTTTTGTTTTCTTTCATAATCGCACGATAGTTAATTGACTAACATTAGGCCTACTTTTGCATATCGCCAGGAAACTTGTTCTGCTTTTGGTCTAAAACCAGATTACACCGGGAACAAATTTGTTAATTCTTATTATTAAATAACGACCATAGCTCTACTCATGTATATATGCGTCAAACTCTCGCTTTAGGTTGAAAAAGAGCAAGAAAAGGACGCATTTTCGTGAGCGATGTTGAGAGAAGTGCATATCATAGTTGTGACCCTACGAATACCAAATGCGAGAAGAACGAGAATTTTGGCGAAGATACTGCAAGAACTTGTAACAGAAAGAACCAAAAGCAGCTGGGTCAGTCCTGCACCCATTGCAGTTCAAAGGAATGATTGCAAACTCAGTTCCAAAACTGACTGATGGCGGAGAAAAGTTATCAAATTATCCTGCCAAAGCAGAGCCTTGAGACTACAAGAACATGGATGATGTGTTCTCTATGCACAAGAGCATTGTACATCTATCATCCAAGCATGAAATAGAAACAATGAAAAAATTTCCCCTATTTTTATAAATCTTTTTGTCGAGGAAGGATTCCAAAGATTGAGCAAACATTCCTGTTCAGTAATTGGAATGTAGCTGGCAATTCATGTTTTCGCCTATTTACATCAAGCCCAAGCAAATTCAACTTTACTACCAAGCAACATTTCTAATATACTGTAGCAATTCTAACAGAGGAGGCTTGTATTGCATTGCTAAGTGGATATGTCTTTGGAAAATTGCATAGGTGTATCCAAAGTTCAAATAACTTAAATAAAAATTCAAGAGCCAACAGTTTTTGTCATAAATGATTGTGGCAAAGTAACTGATGGCATGGTCATCTCAATTTTCTTTGGTGTTTTGAAATGTTTCTCATAAAAAGATGAGCAGTGGAGATATGACAGCAAAACTTCTTCAAAATCGTGAAATTTTGACTTTGACAGAAAGGGCTTAGCAAGAGCGAATCATCATCACCCAAGATAACAAATTTTTTCAAAAAGGACACCTCAAATAAATCAAGAAAGTTGTCCTTTCCGTATCATTTCTGTTCTCTTACTAATATTATCTGTCGTTTTCTGGAGTATCTTGTGTCAATGGTATTACGGCAAACTCTTCCTCCAGCATCTAAATGTTACTCTGGGCTTCTTTTAAATAAAAAATCCATTCCTAACGCTGGAATTCTGATTGATTTTTAGGAATAAATACAGAAAGTGATAAGACAGCCAATGTGATTCAGCCAACTCAATTGACTCGACCAGATCAGTGTACCCAGTTCATAGTGTCATCCATTGTAGATCAACAGAGCACTTCAACATGCCAAAATTTAACCTCTACGACCACTACACGCTCTCCTGCCGCATTAGCCACGCCTCACGACAGTGCTACGATATCTATTGCCACACCTTTCCAGCCTGTTCACTACGACTTTCAAGTTCGGAAAACAATCTCGCTCATGCCAGAGTGTTTGGTTTAGGAACTTTCCATGGCTTCATTATGTTGCTTCTGGGGACCATCTGCTGTGCCACGTTTGTTCGCGGCAGAACGCGAAACTTTATTTGGAGAGTAGCAGGAATAAGGAGGATTCCTTCATTAAATCTGGATTCTCGAACTGGAAGCATGCTCTGGAATATTTGAAGCAACATGAAAATTCAAAATGTCACAGGACTGCTCTCTTACTTACGAGTATGTTGTTCCAAAATGTGGTGATGCATTGGCTACGGTGCATGAGAAGGCCAAAACAGGAGTGGAACGTAATCGTCGCTGTTTTTTGAAAATTCTCCAGAGCATTCGGTATCTTGGTAGACAAGGAATTGCTTTTCAAGGAGATGCAGATGAGGCATCAAACTTCTTGCAACTGATGAAATTACGTGCAATGGACGATCCGATATTGGGTGAATGGGTTACAAAAGGAGAAGATACGTACTTGAGCCATGATATCCAAAATGAAATCTTACAAATCATGTCAAATACGTCCTTCGAGGTTTAGCTGATGATATTCGTCCGAATTTCTATTCCTTGATCTGCGATGAGTACACGGATATTACAAATAAAGAACAGATGAGTTTTTGCCTTCGATGGGTTGATGAGGAATTACTTGCTCATGAAGACTTTTTAGGATTTCATAACGTGCCTAACATCGAATCCAAAACAACTCTATCTGCAATACAAGATTGTCTAACACGGTTCTCGTTACCGTTAAAGTTGTCTCGCGGACAGTGTTATGCCAGAGCAAGCAACATGCTTGGTCGAAAATCAGGGGTTGGAACGAAAATTTGTGAAATTCAGCCAAAGGCACTTCTTACTCATTGTCATGCTCATTCTCTGAGTTTAAGTGTGAAAGACACAACGTCGGATAGCAAGATATTATCCGATGTAATGGATATTTCGAGAGAGATCATCGCACTTGTTAAATGTTCTCCGAAAAGGGAGAAAATTCTTGCCGAAATAAAGGACAACATCGAAGGTGATGTGGAAGATCTTGATGACAGGGTTGCATCCCTAACAAAGCTGAGCGCTACGAGGTGGTCTGTGAGAGCGACAAGTTTTCAGCGGATCATCGATAACTACGATCAAATCTTAGATTTATGGCGTCTTTGTTTAGACGCTGGAAAACTAGATTCAAGTGCGAAGGCTAGGATAATTGGTTGTGACCATAAAATGAAAAATTTCGAGTTCTTTTTTGGGCTAAATCTCGGTCAACGGCTATTTGTATATACGAATAACTTGTCGAAGACATTGCAAGGAACCAAACTGTCAGCTATATCTGGAAAGAGACTGGCAATCTTGACTAAAACGACTCTCCAAACCATTCGGAATACAGAAAGCTTCAATCTGTTTTACGATGCAGTTTTAATGAAAGCGAAGCAGCATAATTTGATCGGAGAAGCAAAGTTGCCCCGTAAACGACATAACCCTGCAAGATATGAGGAAGGGAGTCAGCCTACCTTTGCAGAATCCCCACGAGATTTATTTCGACAGATCTATTTTGAAGCTGTTGATTTGATGGTTCAGTCCATTGACCTCGGGTTTAGTCAGCCTTGCTTCAAACCTTATGAGCAATTGGAGTCATTGCTTCTCAATGTTTTGCAGTCTAAGGACCATGCGGAGGAATTAAGGTTTTTGGAGCAAAATTATGCTGGCGATGTCAATATGCTCTCGCTTACGGCTCAGCTTCCCCTCTTTAGACTGTTGTTTGGAGAGAATAAAGCCATGTGCTTCGACGACATTCTGAAGGGGATCATGAATTTTAAGCCCGAAGAACGTCGTCTCATCGGTGAAGTGGTGATTATTTGCAAGCTCTTGCATGTTAACCCGGCAAAGAGTGCATCTGCTGAGAGATCTTTCTCAATGGCTAGACGCCTGAAAACGTGCCTTCGTTCGAACATGAAGCAAGCAAGGTTCAACAATCTCGCAATACTGAACTTCCATAAGAAACGAGCGGACACGATGCCCCTCTTGGAAATAGCTAACGACTTCGTTAAAAATGAAAACAGGCATCGCAACTATGGCAAGTTTACTGAAACAGATCTGCAGTAGTAATTTTTATCGTGAGGAGAAACCCTTTGTTGTTAATTTTGTTGGTTCTTTATCTTGTTCGCTAAGGGTAATTTTCGTTACGTTTAACTTGTTTGACATGGTTCGTACTAATACCTTTATATAACATTTCTATGACGCCGAATAGTTGTCACGATATGTGTCTCTTTTGATACTTCCTTGTCTCTTTTCTGAAGGGAACTTTAACTTAATAGGGACATAAATAAGCACATCTTTCTTTGAAAGGGGCGTTTTCCGACGTTCTAAAGGGCGTGGTCTCAAAAAATTTTCCGGGGGCAAGCCCTCGGACCCCCACCTTAGCTCGCTTCGCTCGCCATTCAGCCCCTCACTTTTAAACTGCTGCGCGCGTCCCTGGACCGCCCGTAAAACTTTAAAGGTTATTTTCAGGTATATGAAAGCATGTATTTCTCAACCATTTATCACGTTCCTTTAACTGATGAAACCTGTATTGCCAACATGTAAACTTGGATAAGAAAATGTATTCTGCCACAAGCGGTACTGTCGCGTTAAATTGCAAACGACTCTATGAATGTATGTACGTATGTATGTATGCTTTGCCAAAGATAAGTTAAAGCATAGATAAGTTTATCAAAAAGGAGAAGACTAATTACAGGCGTGTGATATTAAGTGACAATAAGACTTGAAAACATATAATTTAAGAGCACCCTTTGTTGAAAGTGGCAGTGATAGAGTTGAAAGGTCAGTACGACCTTGTTTCTATAATGGTCCCTGACTGCAATAAAAATATTTCATCCCACAGCATTGTTGCCCCACCGCCGTTGTAAAGGAATTCACTTCCTCATTCGCTTCAACATTTTTACAAAATCGTTTGTAATCTGAGAGCCCTAAGGAAGAATATGACAAGGTAAATTTTCTAAAGTCTCGTTTACACCACACCATATAACCTTAGCTATCAGTGGAGTGTGGTCAACAGTGGAGAGTTGTTGCTTTTGTTGACGTAACATGGAACGTGGGAGCTTCTCCAAATTTGCACAAAACTGTTTCCTTTCGTTAGCCCCAATTTAATGGATAAATGTGCTCAAATGGGTGCTGGGGTCAACAGTGAGTGAATGATTTTGCTTGCGGCTGTATAACTGCCCGATTCCAGGCCCAAGAACAGGTTTCTTCCCAGGATAAGTGTAGGCCCTTTTGCCTTGCTTGTTGGAAATCACTAAAATTTGTTAATTACTTTGAGATATTAGGAAGAAAAATGCATCTAGGTTATTGCCAAGGTTTATATGCATGTTCTGTGAAATTTTAAACGCTGTATCTCCTTTCTAACAATTTATCGTAACTTTCGAAGAAAGGTCAATTTTTTTGGCCGATAAACGCTCGTAGCTCCAGCTCCAAATAAGATATTTGCCTAAATATCTGCAACCGATTTATTACAAATATTTTGAATAACTGTAATATTTGAGCATTCATTTCAATATTTGTGAGGGTTGCAGAAACTTCAGGTCAATTGACCGATTTTTTCTGAGGGTGTTAGAAGCGGCGATGTCATCGTCTGAATTTCGTGAGGCTGGATAATTTCTGCGTGTTCTGAGAACCTGTGAGGATTTGAATCTTATCTTCATAGACGTAGATATAACCGGAGGGGGGCACTGGGGTCACGTGCCCCCCAAATTTTGAAATAAAGAAAGACAAGTGTCCTTTTTATTTAGAAAATGTCCCTTTTTTCTTAAGGAAGTGCCCTCGAGGTGTCGTGTCCCCCTAAGTTGGAGATGCTTCCAACGTCCCATGAAATAGTTCATTGAAAATGTTCTGTGATGCCCAGGGGGGGGGGGCTTCTCTATAACTTTCAATTTTAGATACTGAAGGAGGTCCATGCCAATAGTTTGGGTCCAAAATTTTATTTTGAGTCAATATTTGGAGTCTGTGAATTACAACATGGACAAAAATCCAATATTTCGGGTCCCTCAATCTGAAAAAACGACGAATAGTGGAATTTGGTGCAGGTCTCCAAACATTAGACTCAATATTTGGGGTCCCCAAAACCTTAGGCTTAATATTTAGGGGTCAGCAAAGAAATAGTGGCATGGACCTCCCACCGTATTGACAGTTAGATAGTACCCCCCTGGGTTGTGATGCAAGACTTTCGTGAAACAATGTCAAAGTTCAGAAATGGCTGTTGAAAGAGGGAGAGAATGTACACGAGATATGGACCGAAAAAAGGTTTTTAACTCATCAACGAATGGTTGTTTCTTACAAAATTATGTTGCAATTCAAAAGGCAAACGAAGTTAGACTGACGCATGAGTCATTGGTAAGTGAATTGCTGAGCTTGAGGATTTTACCATATCTTTTGAGCTGACAGATCTCGTTAAAATTTGCCTCTAAGTTTCAGGTATCATAAAAGTGAACAAGTTTGGGTTGTTATTCAGATCATTATGGATAGTTGCCGAAATTTAGCGATTTCTATCTATATTTCAACGAAGGCTGACATTCTTTGATCGGAAAATGAACGTAGCTCCTGCCCCAAACAAGCTATGTAGCTAACCATGTAAGAAACTCTGGATGGACATTACTGCAAATGACTTAACAAAAAAAATTGCAGATAACTCATATAAGTTAGAATCTATTTCGGTTTTTTGTGAGGGTACCAGAAGAATTAACCCCAAGCGATCGATTTAATGCCCAAGAGGTTGAAATCCCATTGGCTGATAACCATGAAATTTGATTATTTCCACAGGAGTTAGCATCCAGTAAGGATGTGAGCCTTGTCTTTAGCTCGTAACTCTATTTTTAGATTACTGATTTCTTGGTACGACATGCGAAACTGCAAGTTGAAATGTCTAGCATACAGCTGGAGTGAATAGAAACCGTCAGTTTCTGAACTTTTTTCTCCGCGTTCGATCAAACACCAGAACTTCCTTGGGGACACTCAGTAATACCGGGTGAGTCAAAAACACGCCCGGCGTTTGAGAGGCTACTGCTCCCTGAGAATATAAGCAGTGATATCTTGCAATACTTGATTGAATAACCAAATAGTTCAATTATTTTTAGAAATTTTCCTGACTAAAATCGGTCACTCCGTTCAGATTCTGTAAGCGATTTTTTAAAATGAGCCCCTCTGAGAAACCTTAAAAAACGTGCTAAAATTACAAGCAAAAGTTCTCAATGTGTTAAAGGCACACTGTCGTGGTGTTGATTGGATAAATAAGACAATCAAGAAGAAAAGAATTAGGCAAAGTTCAGTAATTTGCTGTACAGTGAAATTCACGAAGATGATAATGATCCGATTCCCCTTATTCTCGAAACAAAATATGATCCAAGAGCATAAAGGCTTGGTAATTACTCTAAGGCCAGAGCTTTGTTCTTGATCTCAACATCACAACTAGCTAATCACGACGACGACAGTGTGCCTTTAACCTTACTGCGATGACTTTCAGCACGCTTTAGCATGTGCTTTCTTTCTGACAAGTTGAAAAGTTTTCCCCCTAGTGTGAATAACTCATTCAGGGGGATTCCATTCTCTCATGAGGAGAAAATATATCTACACATTCAAGAGTCATTATTGTCAGGAAGGAGAACGAAGGGAAATTTTGCTTGCTGTTTTCGCTGGTTTTTGCAAGTTTTCGAAAGAGGCTTTTTGCAGAAAATCTCCTAATTCGACGGGAAGAAATGGCCGATTAAAACCGGGTAAATCACTGGACCCAATTTGACATATCGGGGATAAAATAAGACAGTTTTCAATTTCATTGCTTCGATATTCAGGAACCAGGATTTTTTCAAACGCCGGGTGTTTTTATTGACTCACCCGGTACATATTACTTTAAAAAAACGACATGCAGTCACCTAGTTCCTGTTGCTGATTGGATAGCAAATCAAAACACACAACTTCTAAACAGGGAAGCAAGATCAATCAAAGAAATCAAGGGCAAAAAAGAGTACAAAACAAAGGAACAACAAACAACGAAGCGAAGGTATTAAAAGAGAAACAGAGAGATGTCGCTCATATGAAACTAATCGAAAAAACGGTTTGCTAGCAAAATCTCTTGATTCGTCCAATAAAGGTTTAATTCATTCGATATGACGGCAATATTCTTCTATTTTAGGCTGACTCTTATAACATGGAAGTCGTTAACACATCAAAATATACTCCGTCTCCCATGTAAGTCATTTGCAAACTTCAGTGTGATCAGAAAGGACCATGCACTACATGCAAATTCTTCAATCATTACCTTGACTGATATCAATGTAAACAAATGCAAATCTAGATGCCTTGAGATACCAAGCTGCAAATCTATCAATCTTATTGATAATGAGAAGGTGTGCCAGTTGAATAGATATTCTGCTGAAGATCGTAATGACAACGTATCTGTTTCCAGAAAGACAGGATGGACGTATTTATCAACAAGCTACAACGAAAGCATGGTGAGTTAACTATTTTGCCACTCAATATATTAATGTTGTCTGCTCGAAAGTCCGAAGGGTGCTTATCATGAATCACCCATATTCTCTGTTCTTTGCTTTTCATTTCAGTTGTCCAATTCCTTTGGTGTTCATCCACATTTTGATGGCGTCTGCTCACATACACCGTGGTCTAGCCTTTGCTCTGCACTTTTTATTGATGAATCCTTCTATAATGTTAATTTTGAGGAAAAACTTCGGGCTTAGACTTCTTGCTTGCAGCCAAAGAATGACGATTCAAGCTGAGCAGTTTGCTTTAAAGGGGCAGGGTGACATAACCTTAAACAAACCTGTTATCGTTAGAATCTATGTTGTTGCCCACACGTGGCCATTGTGCTCTGTACGGATTTTTGTGGATGGGGTGAGTCCACATTAAAGATACTCCTGAAAATCCACCAATATCTCTGCAATCGTACAATATATGAGTGTTTCATTGGCTTCTCTACAAAGTTTTAGAGTCCACCCTCAAAATAATGCTTTCATTATGAGAAAGCAATGGAAAGTCACTGTCATACGGCATATCAAAATATAGCAAAATAATCATTTCGAAAGAAATTTATTTACATTACGTGATCCTGCCCCTTTAACCCTATCTCACCTGGGCGATTTGAAACGCTCAATGCCTGGGGCAGAGGGATGGATTCCACCCCCTCGTTTATCTCTGTTGTTGCTTGCAAGCAATTAGCATCATCCATGATTAGTGCGCCAAGGTCTATTTGTTCATTAGAGGGCCAAAATAAACAGTACAAGTTTCAATTCTTATATTTCTTATCAACATGAAAAAACGAAATTAATTCACCAAGCAATAAAGTGGCATCCATCATTGGTAGTGATGAAGGGCATAAAGCAATGCATTTCTCCACGAATGACACCTACAACCAATCAACGCATAGATACCACCAGGTGAGCCAGAAAAGGTTCCACATTAGCATTTAATTTTATCAAGAGCAAGGAGGATCAAAGTATTTTTGTGGCTTTTTCGCATTTTACGGTCACAGATAATAAAGGTAAATTCAACGTTACCAAAATGGGAAGTGGTTAGAAAATACTTGAATGAATTATAAAGAATCACCTCACAGAGATCTTATACGCATTCGCATGGACATTTCACATGTCAGGATTCATCATGAGCACTCGCCTTATTCAATGCTAGGGTAATACTTGCGTAGACGATATCTCTCACATGTGAAATTTGGTCATTTGACGACCATTTGGTAACTCTAATCTATAAAATGCAACAAGGGGGAGTGGGGGATTATCTCCCAAATCTCAAGAGTCTGCAAAAATTGTCAGACTAAAATGGCATAAAATTAGTTTGGTATACCTTTAGGTTGAAAAATCACTTCAAATTCCCCCATACTGCTTTCAGATTTTCAGAGCTGGTACCGCCACTGAATGCAACTTTTTGTGGGTGGTTTATAAGGACCTCGCTGATGAAATTGGTAAAAATAGACCTTATTCACAATTAGTTTCAATTGCAAGCAAATGTTGCGAATCCCAGCATAACATGAAATCTACGCCATCTTTATTTGATGCAGATAAATGTACAAAACTATTTCATGCGTTGCCTAGAGCAACGCACGTTTTTGGGATTTAGCTCCGCATCATCTCCAGGAGAATGAGGCATTGATTGGGCATGTTTGATTGTTAACACAAATCTTTAGTTTTCCATGTCTACCGTTTTTAGAATTTGCACCAATCAAACACACCCTTGGAGTAAACTCAATCCATAAAGCTGATCAGTTTGACCGAATTCATTCAAACTTCTGTCATGTCAAACATAACCAATTCTCCTTCTTACGAACATTCCTTTTGAAGTATTAATTATATGTAGTTTGCGTACAATTTTTCTTGTTACCACTTGGTGGACATAACATTTTTCTCCTCGTTGTATCGACTTTGTAACATTGTAAAGTACTTTGTAAGTAGCATCAGATGTGTCGTGCATAGCGAATTCTAATTAATGATATATAATCTGTGAAAAATCATACTTTGTTCTTTGTTTCGTACAGGAAAGTTTGTGTTGACTGCATCGAACGTTTCCGGCCTCTGTCAGACATTTTCATTTTCTTGAAGTTGAATTCACTAAGTGCAACTTTCGAAAAGCCAGGATAAATCATTAAGTTGACCGATTTCAAAACATTTCTTTTTAATCTTGTGTTTTTTATATTACAATATTTTTTGTTTTTTTGGTCAATTTTCCGAGAAATTTCAAATATTTTGAGCTTAACCTTGTGTTATTATCTTACATTATACTTGGTTATGTTTTGTCGATTTGTCAAATACCTAGTTATAGACATACTAGGAAGTAAAAGCGCTCCCTTTGCTCGCGCCATAAAATTCCTAGCTCAGTGCCTTTTACTGTTAGTATATTCTCTTTTAGTTTTTCTCACAAGCAACAAAAGGTACATTTATAAACTATACACCATTCCATTCGGAATGAGATCAGAGCAGTAATGGCCAGTCATAAGACTTCAAAAATCTAAAGAATGGTACGCTTTGCGTCACAATATGAGATGATTAGACATTCCCGCTTCTATAACTTTCTAAATTCGATGACAAAGGTTGGGGAGGGGAATAATATTTGTTCCTTCTCAAAGATCGGTAGCTGTTTCCTCTCGCTTATAATTCAGTTATCAGGAAAACTCAAAGTAAAAAGGTTGGGAGGAGAATATTATTTGTTCATTTTCAAAGATCCCTAGCCGTTTCCTCTAGTTTGTAATTCAGTGTTCAAGAAAACGATCTGATCTAAAACACCACACAAGTAGAACACAAGTGGAACGCAAGTGAACACAAATGAACACAAATGAACACAAATGAACACAAATGAACACAAATGAACACAAATGAACACAAATGAACACAAGTGGGACAAGAAAGAACCCAAATGAACAAAAATGAACACAAATGAACACAAGTGGAACACAAATGAACACAAATGCACACAAATGAACACAAATGAGCACAAATGAACACAAGTGGAACACAAATGAACACAAATGAACACAAATGAACATAAATGAACACAAGTGGAAAACAAATGAACACAAATGGACACAAATGAACACAACTGGAACACAAATGAACACAAGTGGAACACAAATGAACACAAGTGAACACAAATGAACACAAGTGGAACACAAATGAACACAAATGAACACAAATGAACACGAATGAACACAAATGAACACAAATGAACACAAATGAACACAAGTGGAACACAAGTGGAACACAAATCAGCACAAGTGGAACACAAAAGAACACAAGTGGAACACAAATGAACACAAATGATCACAAATGAACATAAGTGGAGCACAAATGAACGCAAATGAACACAAATGAACATAAATGAACACAAGTGGAACACAAATGAACACAAATGAACACAAATGAACACGAATGAACACAAATGAACACAAATGAACACAAATGAACACAAATGAACACAAATGAACACAAATGATCCCTAGCTGTTTCCTCTAGTTTGTAATTCAGTGTTCAAGAAAACGATCTGATCTAAAACACCACACAAGTAGAACACAAGTGGAACACAAGTGAACACAAATTAACACAAATGAACACAATTGAACACAAATGAACACAAGTGGGACAAGAAAGAACCCAAATGAACACAAATGAACACAAATGAACACAAATGAACATAAATGACACAAGCGGAACACAAATGAACACAAATGAACACAAATGAACACGAATGAACACAAATGAACACAAATGAACACAAATGAACACAATTGGAACACAAATGAACAAAAGTGGAACACAAATGAACACAAGTGAACACAAATGAACACAAGTGGAACACAAATGAACACAAATGAACATGAATGAACACAAATGAACACAAATGAACACAAATGAACACAAGTGGAACACAAGTGGAACACAAATCAGCACAAGTGGAACACAAATGAACACAAGTGGAACACAAATGAACACAAGTGAACACAAATGAACACAAGTGGAACACAAATGAACACAAATGAACACAAATGAACACGAATGAACACAAATGAACACAAATGAACACAAATGAACACAAGTTGAACACAAGTGGAACACAAATCAGCACAAGTGGAACACAAATGAACACAAGTGGAACACAAATGAACACAAGTGGAACACAAATGAACACAAATGAACACAAATGAACACGAATGAACACAAATGAACACAAATGAACACAAATGAACACAAGTGGAACACAAGTGGAACACAAGTGGAACACAAATCAGCACAAGTGGAACACAAATGAACACAAGTGGAACACAAATGAACACAAGTGAAAACAAATGAACACAAGTGGAACACAAATGAACACAAATGAACACAAATGAACACGAATGAACACACAAGTGAACACAAATTAACACAAATGAACACAATTGAACACAAATGAACACAAGTGGGACAAGAAAGAACCCAAATGAACACAAATGAACACAAATGAACACAAATGAACATAAATGACACAAGCGGAACACAAATGAACACAAATGAACACAAATGAACACGAATGAACACAAATGAACACAAATGAACACAAATGAACACAATTGGAACACAAATGAACAAAAGTGGAACACAAATGAACACAAGTGAACACAAATGAACACAAGTGGAACACAAATGAACACAAATGAACATGAATGAACACAAATGAACACAAATGAACACAAATGAACACAAGTGGAACACAAGTGGAACACAAATCAGCACAAGTGGAACACAAATGAACACAAGTGGAACACAAATGAACACAAGTGGAACACAAATGAACACAAGTGAAAACAAATGAACACAAGTGGAACACAAATGAACACAAATGAACACAAATGAACACGAATGAACACACATGAACACAAATGAACACAAATGAACACAAATGAACACAAGTGGAACACAAGTGGAACACAAATCAGCACAAGTGGAACACAAATGAACACAAGTGGAACACAAATGAACACAAGTGGAACACAAATGAACACAAGTAGAACACAAATGTTGGTGTAAAACCCTAACCCTAACCCTAACCCTAGCCCTAACCCTAACCCTAACCCTAGTAACCAGTTCAGCTTGGTATTTCGACCTTGCAGCAAAAGAAGACAAGGAAAGTAAAGCATTCATTCCCCTCCCTCTCACTCCCAAGTAATCTCGTACGCATTTTTGGCAAACTCCTTTTGTGATCAAGAAAAATCCAAGAAAGATCGTAGAAGTCCAGTACTGAAAAAGTCGCACGTTTTATTGAACGAGTAAAATGCCCCTCGTACTTCCCTGCCTTTTCTGCAGAGAAAATATTCATCTTAGAATTCTTTCTGGAGAAAGGTAGCAATTTTGGTATAAGTTCTTGAAATTTGAAAAAAAATTTCCTGTTTTTTACACCAACATTTGTGCTCTACTTGTGTTCATTTGTGTTCCACTTGTGTTCATTTGTGTTCCACTTGTGTTCAGTTGTGTTCCACTTGTGTTCATTTGTGTTCCACTTGTGTTCATTTGTGTTCCACTTGTGTTCCACTTGTGTTCCACTTGTGTTCCACTTGAGATGGCGACGACGAGGCCACTGTTTTCGCTGAGTGACATTGTCAAGCACTTTTTGTGTTCCTACATTCTTGAGTGACGATAATTCACTCCGTTATTGTTTTTATAATACTGTTTCAGAGAAAATACTGTTCAATTTCAGTTCAAATTGGTTGTACATGTACAAGTTTATGGCATCAAACGAGACTTTTTGACTTGCCGTTTACCAGGGCCACGTGGCCTAAATTGGTTGTTCAGAATGGGCGGTGACGCGTTCGTAACCATGAACATTGTTCAAAGCTTACTTGAAGTTCAAGCTAATGCCTTCAAGGCCTCATTCCGCGTACTGTTTGATGAGCTGAAGGAAGAGATAAAAACTGTGAGAAAGGACATAGTTGAATTACAAACCAGCCTGAGCTTTTCTCAAGGACAACTTGACACCTCGCTTAGCCGCCTGGACAGTATTGACAACAAAGTACGAGGTCATGCACGTAATCTAAATGATGTTAATGTCAGTTTAGACGGGATCGATTCAGAGCTTGCGTATATGGAAAATCAGGACAGAAGAAATAATATTAAGATAATCGCTGTCCCAGAAAATAAAGAAAATGAAAAGAGTTGGGATGAAACCGAGAAAGTTGTTAAGCAACTCATCAAAGACAAGCTTGATATACAGGAGGATTTGGAAATTGAAAGATGCCACAGAATAAATCACAAAATTACAGGAAAGAATGCAGGAAATCGTAATAATGATTCAGGTGTTGAACAACCACGAAATATCGTGGCAAAATTTTCCAGCTAGAAAGTTAAAGAAAGCATACTAAAGAAAGCAAGATCTGTCAGACCTGCAAATTTGAAATTTGTTGCTGACTTTTCCCAAAAGACCCTGGAAATACGAGCAGCACAAGTGCCTGACCTCCTCCAAGCAAGAGCCAATGGGAAGATAGCATATTTCATTATGGATCGCCTGATTGTAAAAGACAAACCACCAGATAATCGTTCTGTACCAAGACAAGGATCATCTAGTTCAGATGCTGAGGTGACATTTAGAGATTCGTAACTCTGAACTATGGTATGACAGTTTGTGTTGGCAGTGAACTTTTGAGTATTTTTCTTATTAGGTTCCTTTGACAGTCCTTTCTTTTTTCTTTTCTCTTTTTTTCATTTCAGTATCTATCTTAAGAAATGTCAGTGACAAGAACTGATGCCTCTCCTTGTGGCATTTGCCACAAAAGAATTCCTGAGCATCATAGATCAGTTTTCTGTGACCATTGCAATTTTTGGGTCCATATACGATGCAATGATATATCTGTCAAGGAATATGAAGAATTTCAAAAAGAACCTGAAAATGTCCCTTGGTGTTGCCTAAAATGCACCAAAATCATGTTTCCTTTTGGTTCAGTTGAAAATGAAGAAAAAGCTAACCTCAACAATTTCGATTTTCCATCTTTTGCTGATTCAGCACCATCCTTTGAAATAACATCTGGTCTTATAAACTTGCCTAATTCAATTGATTATGATATTGATGAACATTTACCTTCTTAAATGTTAATTCTAGTTATCATACTCTTCAGGACTTATCTACCCTTGATACTTCAGATAATGATATTTCCTTACTTCATTTGAATATTAGAAGTCTCTCTCTTCATGTAGATGAGCTTGTTTCAACTCTTGCAACTTTGACAATAAATTTTGATGTTATTGGTGTGTCTGAAACTTGGAACTCTTTTGAGAATCCTATTAAGACTAATGTTGAAATTCCTGGTTACAGCTACTTTCCATGTCAGTCACATAGTCAAAATGGTGGTGTTGCGCTTTACATGAAATCAGGTCTTACTCTGATTCCTAGACCAGATTTAAGCAAGGATAGCAATGATTTTGAGTCGGTTTGGGTTGAAAATGAAAACAGTAATGGCAAAAATTATCTTTTTTGCTGCGCTTATCGGCATCCAAGCACATCCTTTGATACCTTCAGTGAATATCTGCAAGAAGTTCTGTCTAATCCAGCTGTTTCTAATAAGCAAGTATTTATCCTTGGAATGAAAGCAAAGCCAGCTATTTCTATAACTACTTTCAACAGAACAGCAACAATATGAAGCCATTATGGTCAGGTATTAAATCAGTTGTAAGTATTAAAAAATCAAGCAACATGAATGTGATTAACAGGCTTAAGGACTCAAATGGCAACATTACATCAGACCCAGCGGTTATTGCAAGTATTTTTAATAAATTCTTTGTTAATGTTTCTCATGACATCACTAAAAACATACCAAGATCGCAGAAGTCACCTGTGGATTTTATGGGTGATAGGGTTGGAAATTCGTTTCTTACAGCACCTTCAATTTCTCTTGAAATATCTGATATAATCTCAGCCCTAAAATCTGGAAAGTCTCTTGGCCCTAATAGCATTCCCATGAAAATTTTAAAGTCTCTTTCTTCATTGATATCTTCTCCACTTTCTCAAGTCATAAGTGAATCATTTCAATCTGGGATATTCCCGGACAAGATGAAGTTTGCCAAAGTAATCCCACTTTTCAAGAAAGGTTGTCCACTAACTACATCAAATTATCGACCTATTTCCCTTCTCTCTGTTTTCAGCAAAATCACAGAGAAAGTCATGTATGAACGTCTCTATAGATTCCTAGAAAAACATGAAATTTTGTATTCATTACAATTTGGTTTTCATGCCAGCCATTCCTTTAACTATGCCCTGGTTATTTTAACAGAAGCTATCAAAAATTCACTAGACAATAGAAAATTTGGTTGTGGAATATTCATTGATTTGCAGAAGGCATTTGATACAGTAAATCATCATATTCTTTTGATGAAGCTTGAGCATTATGGAATTAGAGGAACTACTTTAAATTGGTTTGAATCCTACCTCTCTGATAGGAAACAATGTGTTTCAGTAAATGGATTTTACTCTTGCTACCTTAGTGTTACCTGTGGGGTTCCATAAGGTTCTGTTCTTGGTCCCCTTCTTTTCTTAATTTATATTAATGATTTACCTCTCTCTTCCTCAAAACTAGCCTTTTACTTATTTGCAGATGATACTAACATCTATTGTGAATCTGACAGTCTTGATCAGCTTCAAAGTGTGGGTAACAGGGAATTAAAAAAAGTGAAAATGTGGCTTGAGGCTAACAAATTGTCGCTCAACATTGATAAAACTAATTTCATCATTTTTAAGTCACCTCAACGTTCTTTACCTAAAAAATGTCAGCATCAAAATTGGAAAGTTTCCAATTAAGGGAACTTGTTATGTAAAATTTCTTGGTGTTCTTCTGGATGAAAAGCTTTCTTGGAAGTATCACCTGACTGAATTATCCAAAAAACTGGCTAGATCATGTGGTATGTTTTCAAAGTAAGACACTTCTTGCCCATCAATATTTTAGTCTGTCTTTACAACTCTTTATTTTCGCCGTTTCTACAATATGGAATTTTAGTTCTTAGGGTCTTACCTATGAGACTCATATCAATCCAGTATTTTTGTTGCAGAAAAGGGTCATAAGGGCCATTTCATTTGAACACTTTACTTCTCTCACTACACCTCTTTTCTCTGATTTAAAGATTCTAAAGCTGTATGATCTATTTCAATTGAAACTGCTTTCTTTTGTATATGATTGTGTAAATAAGATTTCTCCTTCTCGTTTTTATTCTTTTTTTGATTTAGTTCAATCCGTTCATCAACATAATACACGGCAAGCCACTAAAAATGATATTTTTCTAACTCAGAAAAATACTTCTCAATATGGTCTCCGATCAGTTCGTTACTTTGGAGCTAAGTGCTGGAATGACATTCCCATGGATATAAAACAATCACCCTCTACTATCAGTTTTTGTCGTAAACTCAAAGTCTTCCTCTTTGAAAATAATTATCAAAATTGATCTTAGTTGGCACAAAAAGGTCACCATCCCCCCAGTCATATAATTTCCTCAAAAGTCATCAAATTTATGTGAAATACTAATTAAAAACAGGGGGTGCTCTCTCCTCGATTAGTCTGATTACTGAGAGAGCTCCTCCTTTAAGTAATTCCCTCCATACAATTTATCTTTACATTTTGTTTTGTTCAATGTATATTGTATTACTTTCATTATTATTTTACTGATGTGTCAATTTTCTGTATTTTATATTTGTTTAGTTTAGTTATCTGTCTGTTTAGTACTTCATAAATTGTATGTAGTGGAATTTAAAGTATATATGAAACTGAAACTGATGAAGAAAGGTTGGGGAGGAGAATATTATTTGTTCCTTGTCAGAGATCGGTAACTGTTTCCTCTCGTTTATAATTCAGTGATCAAGAAAACTCGAAGTAAAAAGGTTGGGGAGGAGAATATTATGTGTTCCTTGTCAAGGATCCCTAGCCGTTTCCTCTTGTTTATAATTCATTGATCCGTCATAGTCATTTGCTTTGTATGACGAACAGGCAGCCATACAGGACTTTGTTTTTACAGCCTCAAAATATTTGTCTATGTCTGTGTCAAGGTATTTACGAGATAGGTGTCAAATTTATCGTTTTGCTTTCTCCTTCATGGTTTGAAATGAATTACGGCTTGGAAATAAAGTCTATCATGTTAAATCAATGATGAACACAAAATTAGTCTTATCTTGCAAAGAGCGCTCTCCAATGTTGAAGGGGCGTGGTCCTAAAAGTTTTTCTTTGGCCAAGCTCCTAAACTTTAAAGCCTAGTAAACTGTATGTTCTCTCATGTATTGCCCCTTTCATGGATCAAGGCAAATTACGGTAATTAATGAGAGCTTTTATAAATGGCCAGTTTCAATACTGTCCCCTGGCGTGGATGTTCACAAAGGCGGGCATTTTACACTGAGGACGATGGCCCTACCTTTGTCCACAAACCTGTCGTTCACGAAAAAATTTTCACCATCTTTGTCCCAAAAACTGACCTTTTTAATGACACATTTACGTTGTCATTTTTCTTCGATTTGATGGAGAATTTACTCTCTGGCGATGTTTGTCCCGAAAACCGATAGTTTCGGCCAAAACCGTTTTTCTTCCTCACCAAAAAAATCCAAATCATTTGCAGCGAATCCAGTGTTTATCCTGCAGGCATCATTACCGTCGTTATAATATCTATAGAGCAGCAGTGTCCCAAAACTGGTACTCTTCAAGCAGCAATTCCGAGGTGATCCCTTGATTCTAAAAGATTTGGTGATATTTCTCCAGATTTGTCCCAAAACTGGTCTTTTATCTTTATTTAGCCACTCTAACGCAAAATGGAATTCCTGGTCTTTTTTTTGCAAACCTTGGCAAACAAAGATAAAACCGCTTATGTGGAAATGTAAAATACTGACTTTTCTACCTTAAATTTGGTGGGCAGAGGTGGAGCCAGCTTACAGTTAACCTTTAGGACTTTGACTAGATAGGAGGCTAGAAAACTTGATTTTTATTAGAAATTATTTGATGAAAATTATAGATTTTAAAATTTGACATTTGTTTCACAAACTGGTTGTTTCGGGCTGGAAAGTCAAACTGTGTCATGAAAGAATCGTTTATATTTTCAAATTTCCTTCGGACAAACATGGGGTCAAATGTTTTACAGTACTTGCCCGTCCCTGAATGGCCAAAGCTTTCTGGTTTTTGAGGTAACGCAAGTTTCATTTATGAAAATCAATATTTCTGATCTGAAAGTACCAGTGATTAACCATTAATTAAACCTAAGTGCTCATTACTGGATTGAAACAAAACCTGCATACTGTTTTGAAGACTCGGCTCGGTACTTTTGATTTGAAGCTTAGCAGGAAGCCGGCAACAACGACAACTCCCAGCCATGACGAACTATTCTTCAACACTCGTCGCCTGCAGGAAATCCTACCTTTAAGAAGCTCATTTCAGAGAAACAGCCTCATTGGTTTCTTATTTAAGACTTTACTTCGTCTCCAGGGGAGGGAACTTCTATTTGTATGTGATTGGGGGTCAGACACAGTATAATTTTGAACACCCGAAAATATACTAAATCTAGGGCTTTAGCCCAAAAATAAGCTCACAGCATCATGGTATGTGGAAAATAAAGGTTTCATACCATTTTCGACAACTTTCGTCTAATATTTTGGTGGGGGACTTGGCACTCATCTCGTTAGACTTTCTCATTAGCAACACGAAAATATAACGATTATGCACCAAATAGCGTACCCAAAGATATACTAGACAACGTTTTTTATATATATATTTAACATAAAAATGTACAATTTCCGAATTACCTGCGACTACGAACGATCTACTATACAATGCTACAAAACGATACCAAGGGGAGCAGAAGATCATGACTACCCCAGGGACGTTCACATGCAGAATATTAGTCTAAAACTACAACTAAATATACAATTGCGAGAAACTTTTATACGAACAATGGAACAGAGAAACGAGACTCTATGACAGGGGAACTTTACAAAAATGAACATGGTGTGAACACTAGACAACGTTTCAAAAACCCAAAAATACCTGAACCCCCTGTCACTTACTAACAGGGAGTCTCCCCCTTGGGACTTCCTCTAAGTAGACAATGGTATACGAAACAATGACATACTCGAAAAATCTGTCAAAATAGAGAAGAAAATAGTCCTAGCATAAGCACACTTGCATAGGAAACTAAGGAATTGAGCCCGTGCTGAAAGTTTCTTAAAGTTATCAAGTTTCGATTTACTCACAGACAGAATTCTTGCGGGTTCTGGATGGAGGTCATAATTCAAAATGATCTCATCATGATGTTAAATTTTCCCATGGGTTCAGATATACCTTTCTTTCGAATTTTCTAGAGAAATCTTTTCACTCTCAATTATGGCTGTGATGAGCGTAGCGGACAAATCTTTTCTTTTGTCCAAAGCTCCCATGGGGTTCTTCGCCACGCTCTGGTCAGATCACATTTTCTCCTAAAACTGACCAATCAGGTGCCGTCGTTGTGTTTACTTCCGCGTTTCGCGGCAAAAGTTAGGCCATTTTTGACCGCTTTGACCACCACCCCCAAAAAAGCATTGCACACTCGGCTATGTCGATTTTCGTAAAAATTTCAACGGGTGAAGATTCTCCATACCTCGGACTATAAGTGTTTTCGGTATCACAATGCAATCGCTAAAATTAGCTTAATACTCTCCATTCCGCTTTTATACCGAACATTGGCTTTTGGAGATATTTTTATATCACTAATTCGAAAACCTTACGAGATTTTCAGAACAAACAAGGATTCTTACGGATTGTGGTAGGTTTTTCATGAAAATAGAAGGATTTTTGCAAAAGGTGCATGACATTTTTCTTCTTGTTGGATGTTTTTGTTATTTTTGTGAAGCACCCCCTCGTATTCATGTGCTCAGAATGATCAGGGGCTCTCAGGTTGTTTAGGCCCAAATGCGAGAGTCTGTTATTTTGCTCGGTCTTTCAAAGACAGAATTCTTAGGCCAATGAAAGACATTCGTAAAACTGGACATCAAGCTTCTATCACACAAAAGCCCGAACGAACAAAATGACGTTACATACATCTACTATCAACCATAAAGATAAATGGGGAATGGAGATGTATTTTGTGGCGTAAGGAATGTCCTCAAGTGCTTTTGAAAACGAGCTCCTACGCGTCGGAGTCGTAACTGAAACACGGGGGCTCCTAAACGATCCACGCAAGCGACGCAGACAGGAGCGAGCCCGGCCTCAGTGAAATTTCCATAGACTGTAGTTTTGAAACCCAACTCCCACCGATCCAGGCAAACGACCCAGACAGAAGTTGAGCAACTTGGAAAAAGGAAACAGTGAATTTTTCCTAGCCTGTACTATTTAAAGCCTAACTCCTACCGATCCAGGCAAGCGACCCAGACAGGAGTTAGGTAAGTATCGGGAAATTGCGAATCTATATTTTTCAAATCTGGAGTTTAGTCTATTGAATATACTGTGACATTTAGAGAATCTATGGGAAAGGTGTGCTGCGAAGGACACTTACGCCACAAAATGAAAGCATCTCACGCTACATATAATTCATGTAGAAACAATTTATAATAAACGCTAATACAAAATCATCGCAACTGAAGCCTAAAATGTCAAAATGTCCATTAAATGAAAAGGTTTCTTTCTGAGTCAGCAGATGAAGCCTGACTATTTAACAATACGCAATAATTATAGTGCATCCTGAAGAATGAGTGTGACCGATATATCGATTCAGGCGGATTTGGGTAACTTCTACTTGCTAAGCTTTCTGGGAGGGTTTGGGTGGGACTTCGAAAATTTCTTACTGCTTTCGTGTACGTTGTAAGAGAATGAGGTGGGGCTGGTTGTTTTCATGCGATCATATCGCTTACTCTCGCTTCCCCTGATTGGGTGAAGACATACAATGACTTTGTGTGTTATTGGCCGACTAAAGTCACGTTGGTAAGAAAATTGATCCCATTGGCTGTCTCGCATCCTATTTTGGCGCGGTAAGGTCACCTGATTTTCTTGGCAGTACTTTCCCACGGCATTTTTCCTAGCTGTCGTTATAAATAACATATGCAATTAACGCTTCTAATGTCACTTGTATCGTTTGTAATCCGCGCTTTGAAAGACCGTTACCTAATGCTCTTGTTCTCCTAGCTACACAAAATTGCACCTCGTTTATTCGCAGGAGACCGCGTTAATTGCCCCGACCAAACCGCTCTTGGGTTGTTAGCCATTCGCTAGTTGTGTGTTGATTTGGTCCTATAATCCCCATTGAGAGTGATCTCAGTTTCCTTAGTCTTTCCTCGGGGAATTCATAATATTTGGCGAAAAGAGATGGTCTGTAGATTGCAGATCTCTGTTAAATTCCCCGCAGTGAGGGTCTGGGTAAGAGCTTCAGGTCTTTTAGGTTTCCAACTCACTCTAATGCGTGAGGTGCGTAACGAGGTTTCTAAGGCCTTACGCAGTGGCTGCAGGAGACTATTAACCGCATTTGATGAAGTTTCATCAAATTTTGAATTAATACTCTCCATTCCGCTTTTATACCGAACATTGGCTTTTGGAGATATTTTTATATCACTAATTCGAAAACCTTACGAGATTTTCAGAACAAACAAGGATTCTTACGGATTGTGGTAGGTTTTTCATGAAAATAGAAGGATTTTTGCAAAAGGTGCATGACATTTTTCTTCTTGTTGGATGTTTTTGTTATTTTTGTGAAGCACCCCCTCGTATTCATGTGCTCAGAATGATCAGGGGCTCTCAGGTTGTTTAGGCCCAAATGCGAGAGTCTGTTATTTTGCTCGGTCTTTCAAAGACAGAATTCTTAGGCCAATGAAAGACATTCGTAAAACTGGACATCAAGCTTCTATCACACAAAAGCCCGAACGAACAAAATGACGTTACATACATCTACTATCAACCATAAAGATAAATGGGGAATGGAGATGTATCTTGTGGCGTAAGGAATGTCCTCAAGTGCTTTTGAAAACGAGCTCCTACGCGTCGGAGTCGTAACTGAAACACGGGGGCTCCTAAACGATCCACGCAAGCGACGCAGACAGGAGCGAGCCCGGCCTCAGTGAAATTTCCATAGACTGTAGTTTTAAAACCCAACTCCCACCGATCCAGGCAAACGACCCAGACAGAAGTTGAGCAACTTGGAAAAAGGAAACAGTGAATTTTTCCTAGCCTGTACTATTTAAAGCCTAACTCCTACCGATCCAGGCAAGCGACCCAGACAGGAGTTAAGTAAGTATCGGGAAATTGCGAATCTATATTTTTCAAATCTGGAGTTTAGTCTATTGAATATACTGTGACATTTAGAGAGTCTATGGGAAAGGTGTGCTGCGAAGGACACTTACGCCACAAATTACACCATGGTGTGATTCCCCATAGACGAATCAAATTTGCCTCGCTAATCTTTGCGAGGCTTGAATGAGTGTTTCTGTTGGCGTGCGAATGTATTTTTCAATGCAGTCCAAGGACCAACGCCCTTATGTCTTGATGAACCAAGCTGGGAGCTTGGCCGCCCCGTTGCAGCTCCTATTCAAAAGCTGTGGCCGGCATAGTCGGTTGGGTCCAATCCACCTATTGACCGAAGGTTGCGCACATTTTTCGTAAATTATTTGCGGCTGAAAGGTTTGCCGTTTTGGTACGAAAAGAGCGGGCTATTGATTGGCGAGTTCTTTATGGAAGTAAATCTGGAGAGCTTTTACGGGGCAAATTTCGGCGTCTGCTGCACTCAAGATTATTTGTATTCCTTTTCTGAATGGGTCCTTTTTGGACGTTGTAATGTTGATACTGACTGATGTGGCTGTAACCAAAGAGGGATAGAAAAATAGACCTCTACTAAATATGAAATTTGACCCACCAATATGAGCATTACGTCCATTATGACTTAACGAGGTACCCCTCCCCCTGCGGAGTATTCGGTAACAGATTATTAAACGCACAGGTTGCATTAGTAGCTCTACGAGTTCGTGTTATTCCGCCAAACAGTCAGAACAGCATGTATAACAGCTCTGCAATCCACTTCCACTTGCATCCGAATTGCTTTCATGCGATCAGATCTCATTTCGAAGCGAATATCCTACCATTTTGGCCGCATTCGATGAGATACCTATAAAGATAAAAGGTTTAGGTAGTAGTCGCGAGTCAGCCTGTAGCGTTGACTTTTGATGTTTTTTGGTCTGTTGTATTGGAGTTACAAGTGGCCAAGAAAGCAAGCATTATATCATAGTTCGTAGTAAGTTACAAGTCTAATGTATTCTGAGTAAGCTGAGGTACGCTGTTGCAGCTATGATTGGTTATATGTTTGAAGGAGATCATCAACAGCAACTGGCTATTAAACTCAAACATTTCTTAAATCTATTCTTTAAAGGATCCTTCCTTTACCAAATCAGTTATGGGCATGTTGTCCTTATGCAAGGTTAGATAAAGCTGATTTTTTTTAAGTTTTTAAACCAACAAGCTGTTGAGTCAGATCAATAGAAATGCTCCCATTTAATTATAATGAGAGTAACTGATTGCTTGACAATTTAGGCGATGGGTATATCACTCTTCCGAAAGGTGTACGCGCCTCCCGAAAACGAAAGGATTTGTAGCGACTTTCGGCAGATCTTTTCCGAAAACAAAGTATTTTTTTTTGCTAGATTCTAGAATACCCTCCCTTCTCATGTTTCGTTCTTAGCTCGCATTTTTTCGTTCTTAAATATTATTTTTTCGTTCTTTAGATCTCATTGTTTCATTCTTGGGGGGGGGGGTGGTAGAATCGCTCTTTTTTCCAAGGAGTCGTGACATATAAAATCTTGCAAGACCTTGCATGACATTCGCCATAAGTTCACAGAAAGATCCATGATTTCAGAGTATAGAACCAGAAACCATGGAGATCTGCAAATTCCTAAAGTTAGGTTAGAAAATGCAAAGCGAAGTTTCTGTTTCTCTGGTGTCAAAAACTGGAATGATATCCCTGACAACATTGGAGAAAGAGACTCAATCGCTCGTTTTAGAATAGGTCTTAGAGATTATCTTTTGAACCTTTCACAGGACCCAAACACGACCCCTTGGTAGAGCAGCAATATTCCAACCTTTTCTTTTTCTTTTTTTTTCTCATATTATTTTATAGAAATATTGTTAATAGGATATTAATTTGCTGCAAGGATCTCGTGTGTTTTAAATAATGATAAAATGAAAAATGGAAAATGAACCTAAGTTTACAGATTTAACGGAGTTCTTATCCCCCCCTTCGAATTTGGCCAAACAGCAATTAATATAATATAAGATAAAACACTTAGCTTTCGATTCTCGTTGAATTCTCCAGATGAGCGAATGAATTGCCAGATCACACTCTACACACTGACACGACCTAAAACTCCATGTAATAGTCAATCCATCGCCAATCATTTCGATATTATGGAAAAGTCCAGTCCCCGACGAGCATCTTGCTGTCTCCTGCTTGCAGTCTATTGAGCCAGACAGCTGGTGGTCCGTGTGTCGCTCAATTATGCTACTTGATCTTCTTTTCCGTCTCAGGTTGAATCTTGAAATCTCTTGAAGTACTTGTCTTGAAGAGTCCTTTTGTCCTTAGAAATCTTAGTTGCCCTTTTTGAACGAAGGCCAGTGCTGACAGAGCTTTTGGAAGAATTAGCAACACACATTTGTTCTTCATGTAGCCAAACTTTTCTTGATAGAGGGCCAGAGGCGTCTATTAAACATCCAAACTGCCAAGGTAGAGCAAGTGAGAAGTTCCTGGCGTGAAATCTTGCTTGGTCGGCCCAGCTTCTTTTAAGCTTTCTTTGAAATTTTTTATTTGAACTGACTTTCGTTCATGTTTCACATCTAACTTCGAAAATTTTTAGCCGATTCGTGGGGTTTTGAATCTCATTGCAGTCATTTTTGCGTAACAAATCCTTCAAAACTTAGCAAAAAGCTAGCACAAACTGATAATTTAAAGTCTATAAACCTACCTCGGCTGTTGTGAAGAGAAATATCCACTTCTCTGCTACAATTCACTCCCAGTTTCACGATCAAATCGCTCCCATTTGCTATGCGCCTTTTCGATAAACAGTGCCCCGATCCTTCTCCCAACTCCTGCTGTCGTTACAGGTCTGTAGGAGTGGAAACCGGCAATGTCAACGAAAATTTCTGAAATTTGTGAATTACTTCTTTCATAAGGGCACAAGAGATGATAGTATCGTGTTGCAGGAGAGCGGGTCCCATATGAAATAGAAATGAAATGGGAGCTGTGCTTGAACGGAAGAAATGTACATTTTGCTTTCATCACGAAAAACTATTTCGCATTTTAAATACTATTTTTCAAAGTTTCTCAAAATCAATTTCATGATTTGTGCTGGCATTATAGAAGATATCTTTAGTTCTCCAGCACGTATTAGGAAATCACCCCTTGACAGTCATACAGCAAAGCAGCATCATAGCAAACGTAGATGTCAGTGTTACATTTTTTAAACTCATGGAAGTACACATTCATTTTCTGAGATGCTAAAACTTTGATCTCGTATTCAAAGTTTCTCAAAATTCTTGTTATTATATGAGTAAGGAAAGATTCTTAAGGATTCACCTCTTGTGCCCAGCCGTGAACTGTTTTCGAGGCACCTCCAGTGTTTGGACATCACTTAACCTTTTGAGTCTTATGACAGAGTTTCTTACGGGTAGTTTCCTATGAAACTTTGTTTACAGAACAAAATCGTTTCATCTTTTGCCTATTTGTTATTTGTTATACTCCAAGTTTCTTATGTGATCCCGATCCACGAGATCCCCCATCAATACCAATGGAAATCTGAGGGGCCTGCTGTCAATGGAATTCTGAAGGAACTTATGAGAAACCCTTAAGAAACTCTCTCTCTCTCTCTCTCTCTCTCACTCTCTCTCTCTCTCTCTCTCTCTCTCTCTCTCTCTCTCTCTCTCTCTCTCTCTCTCTCTCTCTCTCTCTCTCTCTCTCTCTCTCTCTCTCTCTCTCTACTCATATAATAATAATAACAAGAATTCTGAGAAGCTTTCAATACCGGGTCAAAGTATCTCAAAAATACATGTTTACCTCTATGAGCTATCAGAACGTAACAATGATATCTATATTTTCTTTGATGATGCTTTCTTGTTCTACTGTACAGCCCCGGGATGATTTCCTATTACGGACTGCAGGACTAAAGATATCTTCTATGATATCAGCACAAAATGTGAAATTGATTTTGAGGGCCTTTTGAAAAAGTCTTTAAAAAGTTAAATGATTTTTCGTGGTGAAAACAAAATGTAAATTTCTTCCCTTTGCTGCTATTTGTAAAAAGATTAAACACAGCTTCATTTCATTTCTATTTCACGTACCTGCTACACTGAAAGACCACGGTGCAAAGACGTCACTGTCTTCTCTTGTGCTCTTCTTATGCAAGAAGTATGGGCTGTGAAAATATCTGCAACGTTTTGGTTGACATTGTCAGCTTCCACTCCTTCAGACTTGCAAATATGGCAGGAATTGGGAGAAGGATCGGGAGCACTGTTTATCGAAAAGGCGCATAGCAAATGGGAGCGATTTGATCGTGAAATTGGAAGTAAACACAACGACGGCACCTGATTGGTAAGTTTTAGGAGAAAATGTGATCTGATCAGAGCGTGACGAAGAACCCCACGGGAGCTTTGGACAAAAGAAAAGATTTGCCCGCTATGCTGCTGTGATGTGACGACATATTGAGCTACATAGAAAATATAAGATTACTATGTACCATTCTAAGATTAGGCCCTGTAATCTTATATTTCAGTTCCTTAAAGACCCTGTGCTCTCCATGATCCATCGAATGCACACAAACCAGCAAAACATCACAGTCACTGTAAAGAACGAACTTCCACCACAGAATATGGAGAAATGAATAGCTCTAAGGAGAAAAGCTTCCCTAATCCTTCAATTATTTTTGGGAATGTCTTTTGCTTGAGTTCAAAGTGATGACTTCATATAATGTTCATTTGAAGGCTGAAACGACACTGCGCAGCCTTGCAATTGCTAGGCCATAATCTTAGTCATACAGTATGAAATTCATTTTCAGACCAGAAAGGATCATGCGGAGCACATGGTCTTTAAAGGCGTGACTTTACTGCATTCTCGATTTATAAATTTAGAATAACGATAGCCCCTTCTCTATTGCAATTATCTATTAATTGTTCCTTATAGGTTGGCAAAAACTGCCGTCAGTTAAATCCATGCAAGCCTGGGCAGATGTGTATGGATAGTTGTGCTTGCCCAGGATACACTTGTGAAGGTAATTAGTGGGCTACTCAAAGAATAACCAGCGCTATTCGAGCAATTAAGTTAAAGATGGCAGCCGTGGAGTGTATTGTTGGTAAAAAAAGTTCCTTAGTGACAATAAAGTGAGATGAAATTTCAGCCTGCCGTTTTCGCTAGCTAGCTATGGTAATGATTGCACCAAAGACACAATGTAAGATGTCTAGCGCCATATTGCATTTTCTAATTGGTCGCTCATAAAGAGCTTTCGAACTCAAATTTTTGTTGACCTACCCATCCTAGAAAAGCAACTAAATAATCTGCTAAGAGCGCAGTCTCTAGCTTGTTGGGGTAAAACAATGCAAGTAGAAAGTAAAGGTGCTCGAATCTGAGTTTATTTTACAAAATACTATTCCAGCAGCCTTTGAATGTTTCAACGTGTGTAATTGGCAAAACGACGGTTATCTGCCAGCCAATAGTTTTAAATTGATTTCAGCACCAATGATACCCCTGCCAGTGAGACGTATCTTAAATGTATCAAACTCAATTTCTGTAGGGAGGATGGGGGTAGGAGCATTCAAAATGGTAAGTGTTTCCGTCTTAAGCTAGATTTTTGAATCCCCGAAAAATTAACCAGATGGAGTACTACTATGCAAAAGCATTGGACATGCAAAATCCATGCTAAATAATTCCATCCGGATGATACGAATGATTTAGCATACCGGCAGGGGCGCAAATGAGGGGGGTGTGGGGGGGGGGGGGGGTGTGACACTCCCCTAATAATTTCACCATCCGGTCCCAGTCGCTATTCTGTGGTGTAAAAGTCGGTCCCGATCCGGCTCTGAACTTGAACCGCTTAATGTTTGTCAATGGTTCCTAACAGAGTTGTACCACAAAGCTGTGTTACAGCAGAATTCGGTCCCGATTCTGCTCTTAATTCCATGCTGTATCGAAGTGAGCCATCGTGATCTTGTTTCTTTAGCAGGACCAATTAACGAACAATGTCCGGGAGTCGGTCCCAGTCAATGCGGCTGCGTTAACGTACAGTGGTGATGTCCAGTAGTTCTGCTTCTTTGGAAGGAAGGAGTTGAATAACCAAGACTGGCCGGGGCACGCTTGCAGGGCCGAGAGAGGGGATGAGAGAGTTCAAAAACTGTAGCTCATAGCCATAGGGGCCCTGGACTTGCCAAAGTCTTCCTCTAAGACCATAGCATTTTTCAGAATATGACTGAGGGGACTCTATACCACAGTCCGTGATCAAAAATGAAGCACCAAGAATTTCTCAGTTAGCTATGATAAACTGAAAATCGAGAAGGGGCAGAGACAGTGATAAGGAGTAGCAGTCAAAGAAACCAACTAAACTATTGACATTGAACGGGTGAGCAAGAGAACAAATTTCCTGCATTCGAAACTCTAAAGACTGAAACTCAGTAAATTCAATTTTCTCCAGAGTGCTGTAATTAGAAATTTGAGCAGCCCCCAAAAAGATGCCCTTACAAACGTATAGAATAGAACGTGGCTATTTATTAGTTATCACCATATCGAACCTTTGCTTCTGCATAATGGCTAGTCGAGAGATGAAACAAAAAATTTCCAAAAGCCCCCTTAAGTAGACAAAATGTTACAACTCTAGCAAGAATCAAGTTCCGCTCACTAAACTATTTCAAATGATATCTAGTTTGCGTTATTCTGCAAAATAATGGTAGTTCTGTGGCCAAAAACCATTTAAAGCCGCTCAAGGTCAGATTTTGTCGAATTCGACTTGTCGAATCAGTTTTCCTTCAGATTTGTCGACTCGAATGTGAGCTTTTACATGGTCAGATTTAATCGAAATGGATTCCTTGTAAATTTAGTTAGAAATGGACGAAGAAGTTGCTTCAGCAGCAATAATAATCGGTTTGGTGCCTAAAAAACTCAAAAATCGAGAAAAATGGGCAAAGGCATGGCAGTTACAAGGAGCAGTCCATGCCGTGTGTGGACCGATTTTGACTTACGATGCTCCGTTAAAAGTCTTGCGTTTCACGGAGGAAAAGCACCATAATAATTACTTGAGGATGACTGGCGAAGATTTTGACGAAATCACAAAGAATCACAAAGAATTACATGATCTCCAAAGCATTGCAGTGTGGAACCATGACCTTCAGCGTGGGTGAGGAAAAATTTCATTCATTTTCCGTTCGATATAGCGAAAGGAATGGATAGAACACGTCCAATTCCTGAAAAATCGAATTCGACAGTCTGGCCATGGCATCAGTCATCCGATTTTTGCCTTTTCTTGGTCAGACTTTATCGAATTCAACAAATCAAAGTCGACATAACTCTACACAGTTTTTTGTTACACTTTAGTTACCTCGATTTAAGAATTGTTACCAGAGGAGCACACCTCCGCATCCCCTTGGACGGTGGGCCTCTGACTTAAGTCTACCACGTAAACGCCTTTGGACCGTGGCACATTAATCTTCCCGGTGGTCCTGCCACATGTGGCATTTGGTGATTTCACCAGGACCAAGACAAAGTCGTGGTCAACATAACAAAAAGGATATTGCTTGCATGCCTAAAATGCATACTTATTTTTGAGGTTTTGATAGGACCATCCTAATTCCTTTCGGCTCGTCGCAGTCCCCAAAATAATTCGCTAGGTTTGTTCCTTTTTCACGGAAGAAGGCTCTGAAAGTCAGACTTACGGAAAAGAAGATTAAAGCAAATGAAGCTGCAAGGAACGTATTAGAAATATCAAACTATCATGCGTATACTTCATAGAACTACAGTAAAAACCAATCTATTACTAAGTGATTTTAAGTTCTTTTTTTCAGAATTTACCTGGAAAGCCTTCTGTTGGTCGATTTCTATTGCACCTTTAAAAGGCGAATTCTTCACAAAATGGGGCATTTTCCAACGATCTCAAGTGTGTGGTAGCAAAAAATTTCCCTCGGGGCAAGCTCCCAAACCCAATTTTTGCTCGCTTCGCTCGCATTTGGTTTCAACATCCCAAGTTTTGTCTCAACGGGCGTGTCCTAATTCAGGGGAGATGGCTAAAGATACTACTCAGAGACAACTTAGGGTTAGTTACAATCATGTTTGGTTCGTGTCGATAGTTCTGAAAATAATTCTGCCTGTTATTTTAGTTGTATTTTCATTAAATCATGGCGTTTTGGCAACAGAATCTGTTTTGGAAAGTCGGTCCCTCGTGGGAAAAACTCGGTCCTTCGAACGCACACCCCCCTGAAAAAATTTTGCATTTGCGCCCCTGCATACCGGAATTCCTGAGAAGAACGCAACGGATTAAAAAATTCTTACACAAGCTGTTTCAAATCAATAATTAGATAATTATTTTTCTCTAAATTCTGACTTTTGGTGACTTGGTTGCAGAGTTGCAGATAACAACTTTAAGTTCATTAAAGTATACTGCAAAGTTACAGGCAGGGCATAATTGCAGCTTCACAGGATTACAGGCAAGCTCACAAATTGATCAAGAAACTAACAAACGGATCCTTTGCTGATTCATGAGTTATCTAGTTCTGAGGAATTTGTCAGTGTTCATTTCCAATTAAAAGTATAACTCCAATGATGGCCTAGTCAGTTTAGAAAAGTAACTGTGTATTGACCGAAATATTCATAAAACGTGTCTATCAAAAGTTCAATTAACTTGTGTGTTGCACCCGGGGGGGGGTATTTGACCTAAATTTGTACGGGGATGTGCCCACGAAAAAAAAATTTTTCACCCTGCTCCAGAATTTTTGCCTTCAAATGATACCCTGTCCTAGAAAAAATCTGTGAAAAGTATACTCAAAAACACAAAAATTTGACTAAATAATAACCCGTTGTAACAAAATTTCCTCTTATTACATGTTTTGAAAACCTGCTTCAGAAAATTTGCCTTATTTTGATACCCTGTTCTAGAAAAAATGGGCGAAAACGATACCCTGAAAAACGGCACATCCCAGTCGGACAAATATACTAAGTACGCCCCCCCCCCGGGGTGTTGCATACTTGTCAGCAGACTTTGGTAATTGCTTGAATGTCATGTTTATAATTTGACACTATATGATTCACTACATGATTCAACATGATTCACTATATCTAATGCAGCAGCTCTGGTCCTGACGTAGGGGTAATTTTGAAGTTTGCAGATTGTTAACTTTACAGCTAGAGAAGCGTCTCGGGTTGCGAGATAAAATTAATTTAAAAAGAAGGAGATGTACTAGGACACAGCAAATAACGATAAAAATGTTTACATACTCTTTCTCAAAGCAGACTTTGAATGCAACGACCGTCCTCTTCTTCGTCTTAGGAAATTTTCGTCTCAAACACTAGTCAGTCTGACCGGCCTAATCTTCGGCATGGCGTCTAATTTGGACGTACCCTGAACTCATAACACCGCCTTCGCAGTTACCTCGTCGAACTGGTCGCATCGCAAGGAATCCTGTATGAAGCGGTGATGGGGTCAAAAATGTTTCGTCGCAGCAATAGCCTTCCATCGTTGAAATGGTCATCCATCGTTGAAAACCTGTCCATCGTCGGAAAGTGATTCGTGGCTGAATAAGTAATTCGTCATCATCACATCATTCGTCGTCGCAATCATCATCCGTCGTCGTAAACATTATTCGTCGTCGTAATCGTCATTCGTCGTCGCAATCATCATTCGTCGTCGTAAACATCATTCGTCGTCGCAATCATCATTCGTCGTCGCAAAGTAATTCGTCGTCGCAAAATACCTCGTCATGGCCTAGGCCTTTCGCTTCGGTAAGACATGATTGCCAACTTGTGTTGTGCTGGTGTAAAACAACTGAAACATGTCGGTAAAAAGAAAAAGAGTGATCTTCATTATTCCTATTCATATGGCTTGTCGGCTGTATTTTGCTATATTGCTTCTGCATTTTTTGTGGTTTCAATGAAAACATTTGGAAGTATGGAACTGTCTCATGAGTTCAAAGATTCCGTGAAGAAGTGGGCTCACTTTGTAAGAATTTTGACCGAAAAATTTGAATCTGTATCTGACAAATATCCTTGTATTTTTTTTTGAATGTCTGAGCCCTGTAAATCCTTCAAAGTATTTCAATCATGCGAGATGAGAAATACTTGGAAGGATTGTTTAATAATTTTAGTTATCAGTTGTTTCAAAGAATGACTGATCAGTCATATCTCTTCATCATCAAAATTACAGGCTTTTTTATAAGAAACTGATTTATAAGAAACTAATACTAAGACGGCCTAAATTTTAAGAAACTCTAGTACTATGTCTAAGAAGTACTAAGAAACTTTTCAAAATTGAAAGCATGGATATTATAGTAAATAGATCGTTGGACCATTATTCTTGAGCAATATCATCTAAACATTTGTGTTTTCGACATAACAGAACACTGTTTATTCATTTATGATGTTTTAAATGTAAAGAATCATATTTGCCGCAGTGTTAGCGACCACATTGATAATTTCATTTTTTTATTTTCATTTAATCTTATATATCCTGGTTATCCATTTAGCATTCAATTCTGCATTCAAAATATAATAATAATTCTTCATGATAATAATGCTACAATAAAAATAAGTCTGCGTCCAAAATATAAGAAAGCAATCAAGAAACTTTTAGTACTAAAATGGATAGAATTTCATGTGAAATTAAGAAACTTTTAGTACTAAAATGGATAGAATTTCATGTGAAATTAAAAAACTTTTAGTACTAAAATGGATAGAATTTCATGTGAAATTAAGAAACTTTTAGTACTAAAATGGATAGAATTTCATGTGAAATTAAGAAACTTTTAGTACTATGGCCTGATCCAAGTATAAAAAACGTGTAATTTTTTCATTGACAAAGACTTTTAAGGACAAGGATCATTTCTGTTATGGTTGTATTGGTGGTACTATACAACATTAGCCTGAGATCAGGCTCACTCGGAAAGAACTTTTAGCTTAAAAATCTCATTTCATGAGCGGACTTGACAACGGGCTCAGCTCGAAACGTCGTATTTAAACAACTCTGCTCAAGGTACGATTAATTTTATTCTTGAATGTTTTCTTGGGCATCTCTGTTCTTCATGAATACAGGGCAGAAACATTCTTTATCGAAAAGGTGACAGGGCAGTAGTTTTTCTTTGCAATAATTTAATACGGGCGAGCAGATTTCTCTGCAAGCATCTTTCCTTATCTTGTCATATATGGTAAATTTTGCTCTGACCCTTATTCATCAATAAAGGCAGCTGACAGGCCATTTTATATCAATAAGAAAATGAAGATCACGAATAAAACTCTTTTTCTTCTTACTGACATGTTTCAGTTGTTTTACCAGCACAACACAAATTGGCAATATCCTGCAATTAACCTACCATTATGCCTTTCCGAAAGCGCAAGCGAAAGGCTTAGACCGCGACGAAGTACTTTGCGAGGATGAATTACTTTTTGACGACGAATGATGTTTGCGACGACAAATGATGCTTGCGACGATGAATGATGATTACGACGAAGAATGACGATTACGACGAATTGCTTTGCGATGACGATTAAAGATTGAAGCGACGAGTAACAACTGCAGTGACGAATTACTGTGGGAACTTCGAATCATTTGATGATGACGAATTACTTATTTAGCCACAAATCACTTTCCGACAATGGACAGGTTTTCAACGATGGATGACCATTTCAACGATGGATGGCTATTGCTGCGACGAAACATTTTTGACCCCATCACCGCTTCATAATCCTGAGTGAGAGTTTTGATCTGTGAGTACCATGGGAGAAATAAGGGGGTCTTAAGAGATGTTTTGAAATACTTTAAGTTGGTGAGGATTTTTACAGTGATGACAAAAAAATTTTCAGTTAGATATTCATAAATATTGATATATGAAATGATGAAATAGGATACCATCACAAATGATATCAACAACGCAGTTATTGAGTTATTGACAACGAATTCAAGATTTGAGCGACTGAAAATACTGAAAATTATGATTCGTTACCAAATACCCTTAAGTGCCGCATTGCTGGGGGTGTGGGAGCTGTAATTTCTGACAGGATTTGAATAACAAGGAGGCAAGAATTCGAGGGGGCTTTTGGAAACTCAAAGGGAAATCAGTATTTATCCTATGACGACCCAAAGCGAAATCTTTCACCTTTCCTTCTTAACCCTTGAACTGAACAACAATATTACCATTTCCCAGTTAAGAAACTCATCAGAAACTTTTTTGGTGGCAAAATTTCCCCATGATCTAAAAAACTTGCTACCAGCCGGATACTTTAGTTTTCTCTAAAAGCTTTGCTCACAATCATTTAGGAAATTGTTTCAAAACTCCATGTATCTCACTTAAAATAGAAACAGTCACTTTGTTTGTACGCTTCTTTATTGAACCCCCTAACTCGTCAAACTGTGCTTTTGACCTCGTGACTTCTGACAAGTCTGGTTGACAGTGCAGCCAATAAGAGAGTTCAGGATCCCAAGGCTGACCAATAGGGGCGAAGGTAGGTCAGTCAGACTACTACTGAAACACAACCCCCGGCTCCTTTACCAGTTGCAAATTTTTTTTATTTTGCTTTGAAAGTTACATTTTGAGGGTTTGAGTTTCCCATAAATAAACCGTAGTTGTGCTTTACTTCAAATCCCGAAGCAACATGAAGAGAATAAATCTGGAGCTTGGAAAACAGAAAGGAAACAAAATACACTCACCTGCATCCATTTCAAGTATGTATTTGCAAAACATTCTTCGCAGCGAAGTTATGCAGTTTAAAACCAAAACAAAGCGAGGGGGAATTTCTTAGATGGAGTCAGCAAATGATTTTCGCGCTCTTTCGAAAAAAGCTAGACCCAAACTCCTTCTGACACGAAGTTTTTGCAGCGCGGTCAAAACATGGTGAAAACGTAGGGTGACCATTTAGGGCGACGCCTCTCTATGTCTCCGAAAATAGTGGGAAATATTTCAAAAATCATCCTTATCATTGAAGATTTCAATAAAATAATCATTTGATAATAAGTATGAAACAATTACCATTAGAATCTTTCTAATCTGTTGCGTTTTTGTCTGGGAGACCCGGTAGATTTAATGGTTATTCAAATAATGCTGTTTAAAAGATGATCTATAAATCTACTACCCTGGGTACCAGACTCTCAATTTTCTTTTAGCGAGATTCTGGCACCCAGGGTATAAATCTACAAAACAGTTTTAAGATGATCTAAAGATTTAAGAGCTACAAAACAGACACAATGCTATGATCTACTCACAGCAAGGAAGGAAAGAGGGAAGGACTTTGGTCATCCAGCTCCCGCTATGGCTGACAATTACTACTCAACTTTTTTTAAGTAGATATCATAAACAAAGCAAGCAAAAAGCACGAACGTAAACACCAAGAGACCACTGCCTTGGTGTTATGATATTGGGTCCGGTTGAGTCACAAAATACGCATTGATGTCTGGCGAAAATCCTGCTTTCTGATTGAAATAGCAGAACCTGATGCCGATTTTAATTTTTTCCGGTTTTACTGCTTCAGGGACACGGGAACGCAATCGTTCCGTTCCATATCGTTCCGTTCCGAAAAGTGGAACGCTCAGGGGTTGCGTTCACACGGGAACACTTGAAATGACATCGTTCCGTTCCAAAAAGTGGAACGATGAAAAAAGTGATACGAAAAGTGGAACGATACGCAATCGTTCCGTTCCGTTCCCGTGTGAACAGGCAATGAGGTCAAAACTGGTCCAAAAAACGGAACGATAAGATTTGTTTCCCTAAGCGCATGCGTGGACGTAGTTGTTACTGAGAAAAATGGCAAGGACTGAAGAAAAAACTCTGAAACGGAACGATTGCGTTCCCGTGTGAACAGAAACAAAACCCGATACGCAATCGTTCCGTTCCCGTGTGAACAGTCTATTTTTGCGCTCCAGAAACTGGAACGAAGATGGAACGGAACGATTGCGTTCCCGTGTGAACGGGGCCTAAGGCCCCGTTCACACGGGAACGCAATCGTTCCGTTCCATATCGTTCCGTTCCGAAAAGTGGAACGCTCAGGGGTTGCGTTCACACGGGAACACTTGAAATGACATCGTTCCGTTCCAAAAAGTGGAACGATGAAAAAAGTGATACGAAAAGTGGAACGATACGCAATCGTTCCGTTCCGTTCCCGTGTGAACAGGCAATGAGGTCAAAACTGGTCCAAAAAACGGAACGATAAGATTTGTTTCACTAAGCGCATGCGTGGACGTAGTTGTTACTGAGAAAAATGGCAAGGACTGAAGAAAAAACTGTGGAACGGAACGATTGCGTTCCCGTGTGAACAGAAACAAAAACCGATGCGCAATCGTTCCGTTCCCGTGTGAACAGTCTATTTTTGCGTTCCAGAAACTGGAACGAAGATGGAACGGAACGATAGCGTTCCCGTGTGAACGGGGCCTAAAGCGACAACAACAATAAATAGGCATAGTTAAGGCTCTTATGGTTAAGGGTGACTGATCTAAAACAGCGATTATCTAATCAATACGAACTTTGGATTGCGATGATGATAATGTACCTATAGCGATTTCCAGAGTAATACCATTGGCTTTTAACTTCAGAAGTCGGAAAGTTTGTTTATAGACGAATAACTAAAGTTTTCAAAATTCTTTATGCACACAGCTTAACCGTTTTTTATCAGGATGAAAAACGTGATTTTCTATTAATTAATTTCTAGTCAAATGATTGGTTGCTAGCAACCAAGAACAGTGTGAATTTGACGAAATTTGAGCTATTAGAAAAATGTAGATTTACAATAAAAAAATTGCTGAAGTGGGCTAAAATCCTTACTTGATAGCATAGAGATTTCATATAGTTTCATATCAATATTTGTGATTTTTTCAGTAATTAGCTAATGAAATAAGCGCAATTCAGTTCAATGGAAAGTTGTTGCCTCGCTAATAATGACTAAACATCATTAACTTGGATGCATTGAGTGAAATCAAGTACTTTCATCAATATTACAAATCGTTACATGATTTTTCGTACGAAGCTTATTAATTCATTTAAACTATGAAGTCATAAATATTTATGACGTCATAGAAATTATAGATTGCTGATGTCGGCAAACATACCGGGTGAGCCAGAAAAAATTCAATCTTTGACAATTCATAGCATCAAGAGTACTTCACAGATCTGAATGATTCAAACTGTAAATAAAGGCCAAAAGATTGGAAAATTTTTGTCATTTTTCTCGCTGTCTCATGTGTGGTTGAAATATAGGTGAATTCAACTTTGAACAAATTTCATGCTTGCAAAATGACCGAAGAATGACCTAAAAAGTAGATCAAATGAATGACAAGGGACTCATCGCACAGATCAATAATAAAGAATTGCATTTTTTCATTGATACGAGAGATATCCACTGCACATTTCAATTTAATCAATGTTTTAGGACCTTTTTCAGTCATTTTGCAAAAATTGAATTTTTATAAAGTTGAATTTGCCGATACTTCTAGCGCCGGTAAGACAGTGAGAAAAATCATGACAATACTTCAATCTCTCGGCTTTTAACTGAAATTTGAATCATTCAAATCTGTGAAGTACTCTTGTGCTATGAATTGTTCGAAATGGGAAGTTTTTTCTGGCTCACCCTGTAGATAGATTATTCCAATTATACCGAGTGAGCCAGAAGAAAGTCCACACGTTTGAAAATTCATAGAATCAAGAGTATTTCACAGATCTGAATGATTCAAATTCTAGTTCAAAGCCAAAGATTGAAGTATTTTGGGATGTTCTTCGTTGCCTCACAAGAACTAAAAATGTAAGTAAATTCAACTTTACAAAATTTCCATGGTTGCAAAATGACTGAAAAATGGCCTAAAACATTGATCAAATTATAAAGGACTCCTCGCACTAATCAATAAAGAAAAAGCAATTGTTCATGGATGAGAGATATCCACTGCACACTGTTGCCATGGGACTGAAAATCTTAAAGCAGTGTGGAAAATAACAAAAATACTTTAATCTTCCAGCTTTTGACTGGAATTTGAATCAATCAAATCTGGGCAGTACTGATGGTGCTGATGAATTTTCAAAGGCGGGAACTCCCTTCTGGATCACCCAATATATCAAATTAAAGTACTGATCGAGAGAAATTGAATGGTACATATATTGACGAGATTAAACATAAAACAAAAAGTTTAGAGCCATTCAAAGGATTTTCTTTGTGATCAGTCCCCAAATGTGGGCATCTGGTGGTCACGTGGTTAAATAATTGCCATTGTACTTTTCACTTTCTGGCTGGCAATTAAATTTTGATAAAAATCAGGAAGTTTCACTTCTATAGCTGTCATCATTTAGGGAGCTATGAAAGAAAGTTCTGACCCTTTTAAGATAGGCTTAACAGTTCTTTTGATGTAAAACCGATGACTTCCTGAAATGTATGGGGGAAGCAATTCAATCCCATGTATACTTCTTCTTTTATAGCGCCAAAGAATTGTAGAGCGGTCTTAGAGTCTGGGGAGATAAAAAGTGGTATCTATGACCTAAAATTGGCCAATGGAATCACTATCCAAGCATATTGTGACCAAGTCACTGACGGAGGAGGGTGGACAGTACTTCAGCGAAGGGTGGACAACAGCTTCAGTTTTGACGTAGATTGGGAAATGTATGAAAACGGCTTTGGGATTAAAAGTGGTAGCTTTTGGCTTGGACTCAAATCAATACATGTACTTACAAATGATCAAGCTGTTTCGTTACGCGTGGACTTGAAAGATGTGAGTGTGTGTTTTTATTTCATAAAGACTAAAAGATACGATTAAAATTGTTTCAACATTCTTCGTGATGCTAAAAGGGATGTATTTCATTAGTATAAAAGCATTCGTTCCTATCTGATGGCGACAAATGGTTAACTATATGACCTATTTTCAGAATCTTGTCATGTCTTTTTGCAGTGACCTAGATGCAATCGAGCAGCTGAAACTGACTATGTTATAGCAAAAAAGTTTCGGTCTTCCGAAACTCTAGAGCAGCCTTAAATAATGGGCTCATCCAAATAAACCCTTAGACTCTCAAAAACACCGTAATCTGCAGAACAGTGTAGTGTGGTGTTTTGTGCGTCTGTTGGTTCATCATGATGAGTCTGTTACTATTTAGAAATATTGTACCACAATTCATATTGTACTACAAGGTGTTTCAGAACAAACGCAACCTAACAATAATTCAAAATCTTACAAAATGAACAAATTTGAGTAGATGCAAGGTATACAATTTGAAAGTAAAATCTTTCTTTTGTCTAATGATGTGCAGTCTTGATACATTAATGGAATTATTTATCATTGAATTGATACTTCCTTAAGTATGGCCATTTTCAAATGCAGCATGCTTCAAAAGCAAAGGCAACCCCTTTTTCATTTCAAAAATGATGAAAAAATTTTTTCAGAATATCTCAAGCCTAAAAGCACTTGAGGTGATGCCTTGAGGGAGGGAAAATACAATTTCATCATCTTGAGATATGTTTGTAGATAATGATAAAACATGCTCTCAAAAGGTGAATTATCGTAGATTTAAATTCCCTGTCACTTTCCGGCATTTAACCCTATCTGGCCTGGGTGATTTAAAATACTCAATGTCCAGGGGTGGATTTTGCTCTCCCCCCCGTTTATCTCTGTTGTTACTTGAGATATGGCAACCAAATGAACTTTTATTAAGAAAATAAACAATGAACTTTTGCAGCAATGGTTTCATAAGCATTGTTGCTGTTGTTGTTAGAGCATAATTAATATCATGATGTCATACGACGTCACAAAACTGAAAGTGTGTTAACCCTATCAAGCCTAGGGGGGCCGAATCAGCCCCCTAGCGGTTTTTTGTCTGTAGATTTTTAGCAAGTGCACTTACAAAGCCGAAACTTTCTGACTTTTAGTTTTTATCCTTGTCACGATCAAAAATTAATTTTTTGAAAAAATTTCATTCTAGGGGGTGAATGCGATCAGTTTTCGAGAGATGTATGTGCAAAATTTTGAATAATTCCTAATAAAATCTACAGCTAATGTGATAAAATGATGAAAAGAAAAGAATATATACTACTTTTGATGCTCTATAAAACAAATTAACTATTTTTAATTTGAGCGTATGCTTTTCGTTTTCTCACAATCAACGATTAAAAATTTTTAGTGCTGAACCCTATTGACTTTGAATTTGAAAATTGAACAATGTGACGTCATGGAAACGTCACGTGACATATCTAAAAATATATTCCATTTTTGGGTTCACCATATGATGTTCTATACACATGCAAAGTTTCAAGGCTCTATGTTGTCCAGAACAGGAATAAATTGGGGGGGGGGCTTAATCAGCCCCCCTTAGGCTTCCTAGAGCATCAAATACCCTAGGCCTGATAGGGTTAAAAGGTCATAGAACTTTACTTTTCGTAAAGAAATGAAATTTATAGATTAAACTAGAAGTTAATTGATAGTTTAGACTTAATTGGACCAATTCAAAAGGATTAACTCTATCGTGGTTGGGCTATTTGATAGTCCTATTTTGGTTGGGGGGGCAAAAAAGCCCCCCCTACCTAACTCTTGACTGGTAATAGGTAGAGTGACCAAATTTTGTGTGCTAATAGCCTCAGGCATGTACTTTCTGAAAATGTAAAAATTAACCTAAGATTGGCCCTCATTTTTGCTCACGTCAGCATTTTCCTTTGTGTGATCAAGAAAGGCGGCAAAATTGACTAAAATCAGGAAAATCGCGATAAAATTAAATTTGGAGCACATTTTCCACCCAAACATGATAATTGTGACAGAATGCATTAAATAACACTACACTACAAAAGAAATTTGCAAAATATTCAACTTACGTTCCTTTTTTCGCGATAATTGAGATTTAAGAATTTGCGATTTTTCCAGGGTCAGTCCCAGAAAATTGTCTCCCGCCCCCTCATTTTTCAAAATATTTCAATGAAACTTTTTGAGAAGTTGTACAATAAGTAGTTGCAAAAAGTCAAGAAGTTTCATGGCTATAAATATCTTCCTAGCAGAGTTATTAAACAAAATCTACTAGGGGGGGGCAAATTTGCCCCCCCCCAACCAAAATAGGGTTAAGAGAGATACAATGTATATTTTTCACAAAGTGTGGCTCGACAACTTGGTTACCATGGAGAAAAGGCTAAAAATAGAACACCAAAAATGTTACAGTTTCATTGCTGTATGATAGAAATTTAAACTTGCTAAATCTCAGAGACATTCTGCAAACATGGAATACGTATAAATGAAAATGTACGGAAACCGCCCCCCCCCAGGTCAGATAGGGTTAAAGCAAGATGCCCGTTGCCTTTTTCAGGCTAACATTTAACACTATCAATAAGATCTGTTTTTCACATTACACCTATTTACAACAAAGTTAATAATTCAAAACCTACAAAAATCAAAATAAAAGGAAACATTTTTCAAATTGTTTTCTTGAAACTATACAAGGATGTTGCCTGATTTGACTTGGCTGACAGGCTATTCCATAGTTTTGCACTTCTATGTGAAAAGCCTCCTTTGGCCCAGTTACGCTGCAAGTTAAACCAGCTTAAATAAACCTTCGAAAAAAGATTTTCGAATAGGGCCTGAAGATTGGTCAATCCAACAAATCCAGTCATTTGATTGGGTGAAATTTAACTGGTTTCAATAAAGCTGGGTTAATTGTGTCAGTGTGAATGCAGTATTAGTTTAGATGAATTACTCTGCGACTGCAATGCTGCTTTGGAAATGCAAGGTCGCAAAATCTAAATTAAGATCTCGTCTACTAGGTATAAACAGAGGACTCCTACTGCTCAAACGCTTATACCTCTTTGGGACGCCAGGTAGACAGAAAACTTAGATAAGCACGACAGCAATTGTTCCCCGAGTTAGGCCAAGAAGACAGGGCTGTGAATAAACATATTCCATGGAAGGTAGACGCCCTTGGTCAACCAGTATGTAAAATCTTGTATTTTTTCCTACAGACAACTGGAGCTTTTTCAAAACTAGAATATTCTGGTTTTGTCATAACAAATTCATCAGACGGCTATAGGTTGCATGTGACTGGCTATAATCCAAACAGCAATCAGTTAGACAACTTGGCATTTACGAACACAATGAAGTTCTCTACATTTGACAAGGATAATGATTTGGATGGTATCAACTGTGCGAGCAAGTATGGTGGAGGCTGGTGGTACATTGGAGGCCATGGTGTCAGTTGTTCGTATGCGCAGTTGAATAGCAAATATGGTCCAACATGGGACAACATAAAATTTTGGACATACAGCTCGATGATGATTAGATAACGAGCAATAAAACTACTGATTTGGCATTCCTTGGGGGGGTCTCCTTATTATACTGATATAACTCCATTATTTAGAGGCACAAGTAGACTTGTGATACAGTGAAGTCCCGCCTTTTACACAAAGACAGCCTGATTGGTTTTTTATGTCAAGATATACTTCTTCAAAACAGGTGTGTATGCCTTGGTATAAGAAACTCTTTTAGACTCCACACAGCAGTCCAAATTGTTAAAAAACTTTTTGACATATGCACTGTTGTGCAAGGATCTAATGGCTTAAGCCAGTACTGAGGGTTTCTTGAAATTATAACAATTTTGGCTCTAAACTTTCTTTCTTGTTTGTAAAGAATTGAAACCTATCGGAGACGCTCTTTGATATTGCTATGTACCATTGTATAAGAAACTGAACATGAATCAGCCTGGATAGTTTCTCGTAAAGAGGTAATTTTATTCAGCGAAATCAGGCCTGAGTTTCTTATAATTGTCATGAATGCGACTTTCTTTGTTATCATTTGTGAAGATGCGAAGTATAAGTTTCTTCCGTGGATCTGATCTGACTTGGATTCACTTGTAGTAAGGGCACGAGCGGATAAATCACACAAACTTCGGTTATATGATTATTAACAAACCCACTATGTACAAGGTTAACGGCTCTCCAGTGAGATCCGGAATTAACGTGTACTGATAATCAAAGATTAACTCAAAAGTTACAGAAACTACGCAGAAATACAAATTAAGACTAACCAATCAAATAACAGGAAAATGATTAACATGAGATTTGCATTAAAGGACCAACCTAGGTAATAAAACAACTAGTCATATACCAAAAGTAAATACCGAAAAGGAATGAAAGCGAGGCTCATACGTAATCAATGCTGAAAATATGTGAAATGATACCTAGTCATAATCTGAAAGGAAAAATCAGCAAAACTCAGGAAAAATAAATTCAAATGAATGAACTCATAAAAATGCTAAAAAGTGCGTATCGTCACATAATGCAGATTCTTAAAGGCGGGACTTTACTGTAATGAGTCACTTGTATCCCTTTGCTCAACAGGGATTCATAATGAAAGAGTGAGAAACCTGACCCTAGACTACACGTTGACCCAGGCTAACCCTAGACTAATTATATGGTCGTTGTTATCGCTATTGAAAGGCTGCCGGACGCTCCTATCTACGAGCGATCCAATATGAGAGGTCTCGCTTTGGTTTAGCAGCTTCGTTTCGAACAGCCTTATCTGGGACTCATCGTAATAAGTATAACCTTGCCCTAGCCTCACGACATAGTCCCAGATATCGCAACAGCAAATACCATAATAACAACAACAACGAAAGTTTTCATTTTTGCTCAATCTTTTTTATAGTTAGAATGTCCATCAGTCTATCAATAGCGATCACTACGAACATGTCATCAGTCTTACCTTGCCCTATTCTTTGCTTTCGATCAATCGAACCGTGATCGAACGACTGCTTTAACTCTGTTCAACGGTACTCCTCTGAAAGAAAATGAGATAAAAACCACGTGAATCAGACATTTAATGAATGAATCTTAAACTTGGTCTAAATCTGAAGAAGGAAACTCACTTTACCTGGTGAGTGCAAAATGAGTCTTTTAACGCTACATGTTCCATGTTTATAAGACCAAGACAAACCAGAGGAGTCTTCATCTGCCAGCAGCAACGACGTCGTTCAAAATCTAGTTAACTGCACCATTCGAATTGAAAATTCAACAGCATTGTTCTTTGCCATATCTCCACAATCTGATTGGTACTCTTGGAATCGCGGAGTTTGGGCCTAAATAGAGCCAGGCCTTTCTGAGTAATATTATGAGTCTCTGTTGACCGAGGGGAAAAATGCACTTTGGCAGACACAGCTTTCAAGGAAAACAGGGGTTGAATGGAATTGTATTGTTACGACTGATTGATGACTGGTTTCATTGCTCTTATGTAATTTGATGTGAAAAGTCCAAATATTTAATTTGTTTCACTCTAATTGTCGTACTTTTGATGACGTCATCATCTTTCTTTGTTTTTGACCAAAAACAGCACTCGTACAGCTTTGACTGTAAAATCTTACTCGACAGAAACATTACGGTTGTTTGAAGTTAATTTACAGATAAAGCATCAAATATCTGAAAAGCACAACTTTTTGAAAAATCATGAAAGAAGTAATCCTATATTTATTACCTAAATTCATCAGATATATGACATCATGAATTACGTGATATGAAGAGAAACAAAAGATTCAGCATTTTTCATAGTATCTCAATGATTAATGGTTGCGCGGAAAATTTCATCCAGTTATCGTCATTCTGTCGAGGATTATCTTAGTTTGAAGATATAATGGGTTTGGCAGTAAAACAAGTGAGAAATTATAACTGCTCTCTCAAAAATCATTATATTTCCAAAACTACATTAGATATCTTGACGAAATTTTGACAGAAGATGCGAAATAGATATTTAGGAAAAGTCAAAAAAGATCTATCGTTGGAATTAGCAAAGAAAAGCTACCTGGGTAAAATTTGGAGTGGGGCTATGTTAGCGTCTCCCCCCCCCCGGTCATGCAGTGGGACGACGATATGCGTCACCGTAAGCGAGCGACAGTATTTTGAGTGAAGACATGTGTTACAATTTGTGTAGCATTCATTCACATATCCAAAATTTCCAAGAAATTATCAAACATAGCTCTTTACACCAAATTTACTATAGATAATTAATTACATAAGATACAGCAGATGATCGACATATTTCTACGACGCATGACGGAAGTAAATAAAGAGAAAGTTCATTCATCTTAAAAAGACGAGAACGAGGTTGCTATTGATTGCATAAGGCAGATGCAATTCCTGTTAGAGTCAAGATAGGGTTAAGTATTGACATATAAGCACAGTAGGCACGCAGTACATCTCGCAAAAAACGATTTTTTGAAATCACATTATCCATTTTGATATCCTGCAAGCCCAGCCCAATGATTACATAATTGGATAGAAAAAACAAAATGCATTTGTCTTTTTGCAATATGAATTTGTCAAAATGTAGAAATTTTTCAACTTTAATGTGATTCTTGATTTTTTTGGATATTCATTCATAAAGCCAAAGAAAATCATTTTAAAACTTAATTTTTGTGTCCAATTTGATGTTATGATTGTTTGCATTCTTTAGGAATAGGATTTCGGTCAGAATTTTTCTGTTTTGTGCCAAATTTAGGCATAGAAATGTAGATTTTAAAGAAAATATGCGTATTTTAGGGGTAAAGTTTTCCATACATTGGAAAATAGCTCAATAGGCCCAAATTTGGCCCATATAAACCATATATGATTCTGAATCTATGAATTATCAGCTTTAAGGTGAGCTTAACCATATTATCTATGGCTTAATCAAATATGGGCCCAATTTGAGCCGTTTTGATAATTCAATAAACCAGGAAATTAGACCCTTAAGAATTTTGGAAATGCCTGTTGCAAAGAAGTTTCAAGGTCGCCAATATGTCATTTGAGCCACCAAGTCACACAGTGTGCTTTTTTCAAGGGGTTGTCACACCCCCCACGCCCCCCCCGTCGCGACGGCCCTGGTCACACTGATTCTGAATTTGAACTTCATTTCTTTGTAGATTGTGTACTTTGTTAATTATGCGCTATTTATTGTACGGGAAAGACATGCTTTTTGCAAGTCTTTGCCAGAACGAGGGTCCAGTCTTTGGGTCATAGTTCATAAGGTGCATATGTTTCTGAAATATTTATTGCAGATTTGAAATTAGGAGGAGCTAGAGATCAGATTACACGTAGTGAACTTATGACTTTTTTCTAATGCAGAGGTTGCAAAACTCCCAAAAGAGCGAGCCATATTTTAGTTGCTAATCTTTGATAAAATGATTATTTCAATGATTGAAATAGTTGCTGCAACTAGATGCGTTACAAAATCTACAATCCTTCATAAAACATATTGATACCAACATAATAAATCGCAAAACTTTAATACCTCCTTGTCTCCAGTGCAGAAAATATGCTTTTTTCTTGCCCCTGTGACTTCCCCTCTCTCTCAGTCAATGTTGTGATTATAAAAAATGTTTTTTAATGAAAATTCAAATGCATTCACACTAAGATAACACCAATCAACATTGACTGAGGGGGAAGGGGATGCAGTCTCATAATTTTTGTGAAGGATTGTAGCTACTTTTGGTACAAGTGAAATGTCCTCATGACCCCCTATTTATGCCCACTGTGATATAGCCTACGTGTTGACTCTACTGTTTCCCTGAAGAGAAGTGAGGTTCCTCCTCCACATGTCATAATTTCATGTAATAACGCGCATGTCTCCTTTGCCAAAACGTTAGTAAGGGCCAGTGGAGGGCAATTGAAAAGAATTTTGGCTTTTTTCGCGCAGCTTGAAAGTTCAAGGTAGAACGGGACCTACAATCCTCGCCAAAACCTCTTGTCACATGTATTTATGGCTGTATGTATGTAAAATTGCATCATAGTATTAAAATTACAAACTTGCTATAAAAAATTTACAGGAAAATGAACGGAAAGCTAATTGCATGTGTGTAAAAAGATAATAAAAGAAAAAAACAAACCAAGATCTAGTATAAAAATCCATCATAAAAACACCTCCAGTTTAAAATGGCAAGGATAGCATTAAAAGGTCAGCGTGACCTTGTTTCTATAATGGTCCCCCTAAGTCAGTGTGGTTTGTCTTGACTCAGGAGACGTGCTGCATGATCATCTCCAAGTTACAGAAATCAACAACATTGACTTGAGGGATAAAGAAGGGAACATTTGCTCTTCAGATTTACTTTCTTCTGCTTTGTGACAAGGTTTTATGGCGAGGATTGTAGAAGACATTTTCTGACTGGAAGAAGAGGAAAAAATTGATGGTCTGTTGCAACATTTTCTGGCTCCATTCTCGAGATGTTCATAGAAAGGAAAAGAGAAAAAAATGGAAAATTTAGCTAATGATTTTGCTAATGATTTTGCTTCGTGTGATAAAAACTTTCTCTTTTACTATTCCTGTTGATGGACATAAATCTTTGTCTTTTGCTATTCCTATTGATGGACATATCTTGGAAGTTTTATGTTAGTCCGAAAAAGTATGACCGTGTCATTTTCGGCTTCAGTGCGAACGTTTTTTTTTTACCTAATGCAGTGAAAAATGGGCTTTATAATCGTTAGTCAACTATAGAATCTAGTCATTCGAGGATTGTAGAAGAGATTTCTGAATGGAAGGAGAGGAAGAAAATTGATGGTGACTGTCCGAAAAAGTATGATCGTGTCAATTTCGGCTTCAGTGCGAACGTTTTTTTTTTTACCTAATTCAGTGAAAAATGGGCTTTATAGTCGTTAGTCAACTATAGAATCTAGTCATTCGAGGATTGTAGAAGAGATTTTCTGAAAGGAAGAAGAGGAAGAAAACTGATGGTGACTGTCCGAAAAAGTATGATCGTGTCCATTTCGGCTTAAGTGCGAACGTTTTTTCTACCTAATGTAGTGAGAAATGGGCTTTATAGTAGTTAGTCAACTATAGAATCTAGTCAGTCGTTATAGTCAGTCTAGTCAGAATGACTGACTAGCTTCTTTAGTTGACTAACGACTACAAAGCCCATTTTTCACAGCATTAGGTCACAAGAACGTTCGCATGAAGCCGAAATTGACACGATCATACTATTTCGGACTAACATAAAACTTTCAAGATATGTCTATCAACAGGAATAGAAAAACACAAAGTTTTTATCACACAAAGCTATGTCTTGGCTTTTGAACAAGGTTAGTCATTAGAGAGTGGGGAGAACAGCCTGTTAGTCAACTGATCAAAACCTCTTCTACTACTTTACTTGTCATGCAGAAAAACTCGAAGATCGAGGTAAAAAAGTAACCACTGTCATACCTTTCGTCGATTTCAAACCAACCAAATAAAACTTCGAAAGTAATTTAAAGCGCACAATCGTCGCCAAAATTTGCTTAATACTGTATGTATCCAAAATCAGTAGCTTTAAAAATAATCGACGACAGACTGAATCTATTCCTCGAAGCATATATACGCCTGAAAGTTAGTTGATTGAAAAACGATTGAGCAACAACAGAAACCATGAACCATGGAACTTTTAACAAAAATGTCATATAGAGGCCTCGGTCTGATTTCAGTTTTCGCATTAAATCTACCTTCATTAGCTTACAACTCCATGATTTTTTTAGTGGATTTGCAAGATTTTGGTGTCAAAAATCAATTTAGAATCTCAGAAAATGGGTTACTTAACCAAGTGCCCATTCAGCATATCTTTATTTTTTCGTACTTAATCAAACATCGAACAATTTTTGGGCGACACCCCGTAGACATGGTGCAAATTTTAGTAAACTTCCTTTGTTATGGTGTGTGACACAGGTCCACACCAAAAGGATGTATTGTCGCTGGTGCGCTGGTGACTTACAGGACTTCTCAATACTTCCGGCCAACAGTTCCATCTATATACTGATCACTGCAAGTAGAATTAAAGCAATGTTTGAAGAGTGAGATCATCCACGTAGTATGCTTCATAAAGAAAAAAATATTCATTTGCAAAAGCAACTATTGAATATATGACTTGGTTTATAGCAGAATGACAGTAGCCTTTCTTGAAATTACAGGTCAAGAGGCCAAATTTTGGGAACTTGCCTTTTAAGGAGTTGGTAGCTAAATTGAAGAATTCATTAACAGCTATAAATTCTGGGAACACAGAGTTATCAATCTTAGTGAGGAAATATCAATTGACAGCTACCAAAAGTCGATTTGTCAGCCCAGATATATCTGAATTGTCTTGATTGTACGTGTAGGAAGGTGAACTTTTGCATGTATAGTTTAGTTGGAGAAAAGTAATACCGTTAGGAAATACATCATGGTCAAGAGCTTAGGATTTGGAATTCGCCTTGGAGTATACTTATCTTTAGTTGCATATCTGAGAAAAGTTTCTTAAAAGGGTTTAATACTTGTTGTCTCCTGAATACCCACAGAGTACCAGTGATAACCATTATACTAAGTATGTATCAGAATACGATACGAATACATGTCAACACTCGTTAAACAGTGTCAATTGACGCACGCAGTCTTGAACCAATCAGCGTGTAGGAGAAATTGCAAAGCAGTGTGGTATCGTAAAAGTTATAAAGATCATGGTTTGAAATAGTTTGAGTGCAGTTCGTAGCCAGGGGTTCAATGGCAGGGACCTTACGGTCTCCAGCCGAATCCCACCAAAGCTATAGTAGATATATATCGATAGAATTATATCGATATTGTGATATGGATGAATAAATACATAAAACTTCGAATGAGTTGTCTTTATTGGAGTATACGTTTTGAACTACCATTGTGTATGGACACCGCCGCTCCCGAACCCCACCAACCAGGTGTTACATACGCGTTAACAATGCCTACCTTTTGTTTTCATTGTATACATTAAAAATGCCTAAAGAAGTTTAAAAAAAAATAAAAAGAGATGAAAACAATGCCTACAAATATCTCAAATGCTTTTTGATTGTTTCAACTGCATGTATGAAATGTCAACATTCCTGATTCCTTTCTCTCTCTGAAAGTAGGTAAGGGAAGGTCCCGTTGAAGCAAAAGCCCTTCCATAATGTTTTCATTCGTCAAACATAAAAAATGATAGCTTATGTCATATTCGATACATGGTAGTACCTAACTGAGCCAGAAAAGTTAAGTCCAACAGCTGACATGATCCAATTCTCTACAAGATACCTTGTTCGCACAAGTGCATTCTGACGATGTGGAAGTGGCCTAAGCATTTGGTCGTCCTAAATTTTGTTAATTCGGGTATCACATCACAATAAACAAGATAGCTAAAGTGTTGATTGCCTTGATTATTTGAGCAAGTTGATGGCGTTTTCTCTGCGGCTTCTTCTCTGTTCACCTCGATAAAATATACTGCTGCAACCACTGCAACACTGCGACCACTGGTGGAGAAGCTGCGGCCGCCATTTTTCGTCTCACTCGAACCGCTTTTTTAGCAGTGGTTTATAAACTGTTTTGCATCGAGGAGAACAGAGAAGAGAAAGCAGAGAAAACAGCATCAACTTTCTCAACTAATTAAGGTAATCAACACTTTAGCCATCTTGTTTATTGTGATACCCGAATTAACAAAGTTCAGGACGACCAAATGCTCAGGCCATTTGCATAGCGTCAGAATGCCCCTGGTACCTTGGGATGTGCCGCCCGCAAGGTTAGTATACTTTTCCAATTTATAATAGTCTAGGCTAGGGTATACTTTTTGGAAATGTTAGTCGAATTTAGTCTAGGCAAGGGTATTATACTAGTACTTCTGATCATAGTTTCTTTTACAAAAGGCTTTGGAATGCGGAATATCCTCGTGTTCTTTTCAACGTCACTATCATTCTAAGAACTGAGGGAAACTGAGTTGCTTGAGTTAAGTGTACCACAACAAAGGGAAAAAGCAGGCGTGGATACAAAGGCCTAACTCAACAATATCATGCAGTTTTGTTCAAGGGTGATCGGTGGACAGACGCAGCTATCGACTCTCAAGCATTTATTCCCAAGCTTAAGTTCAAGGGAGGTCGCAAACGCACGAGCAAACTGCAATGGAAGGAGTAGAGGATGTGACTTACTATCATCCCGATATCACCCGAGACGAAGCTAGTGAAATCTTGAGGCAGACGAGGACTCGAGGAGCATTTTTGGTACGAAACAGCGAGAGCAAACTGCGTGCAAAAGTTTTAAGTGTCCTGTAAGTATTTCATTTGAAGATATAGTCATTGATTATGGTAGCTCTTTTGGTCTAGATTGCAATTATGCTCAAAACAAATTATTTTATCCAACTCTTGTCAATGAGGGAAATTTTTTTATTGAATCACAAATTAATGATGGCCGTATCCTTACCGCGATGCAGATGTATCTGACTTGGCTTTTTGCCGCGTAAGTGGGAAATTACTTCAAAAGAATCAACGAGCTCTAATACATATTTCTCTCTCTCGCTGTCGTTCTTTCTGTAGCTCTCTCTGTCGCTCTTTCTGAGTGTGGTGATGGGCTTTCTCTGAATAGCCTTTTTTATCACACAATATCGAAAAAGTCAGAGGCGGTGTCATCAAAGCCGTCTTAATATCAAATGCCAACAGAAATGGACTGCATGAATGAGGGGTAGCATGACAGGAGGGGGGCAAGGGGATCTTGTAATGTACCAAAAATTTGAAAGGCCTATTAGTTTTGTTACATTCGCCATGTTGGTGCAGTTTTCCCCCATCTCCCAAGACGTCGCGGCACTCACTAACTAATGTTTTGCAAGAATGATATTAAGAGCAAGAGAGAAGGAAAGTATAAAACTGTATGCCCTTTTCCTCATTTCACAGTTTTGTTAGCGATGGGCAGGGTCTTGTCTTTCAGTACCATTTTGCGAAGAAAGAGCTAGAACTATTTCACAACTAGCTTTAGGAAACCAAATGTCCTGATGACCACAAAAATGGTGCCAGAAGGTAGCTAAATAGAATGACTTCACTACCTTTCAAAAATCTTGCATGGTCGATTTATGTTACTTTGCGAGAAAGCAATTTTAAAATATGGTAATACATTCAATTCTCAGATGTCCCATCCCTTTCCAGTCAAATATGCTTAAAGAGCACAAGATTGGAACGAGGAGGAGAGTTTTTTTGCAAACACAAACACTAAATTTACCCGAAGGATTTCAAGTATTTCTCCTGTACGTTCGACCAACGTTCACAAAATTTGTTGACTGGTAAGGGATGACGAATATGTCGTTCGAAATAAAAGGAAAAATTAGTATTTGAAGTCTTTTTTTCAATCTACTTGTTGTTTCAAAAAAGTGACCCGCTTTGACTGGAATAGAAAGGAAACGATAAGATAGTATCACTCTCCAAGTAAACAGCTAAATGTTAGCCTGTGTCCCAGAAGGCCACTAAATGTGGAAATCTTAAACTTAGATTCAAATACCTTGACTTTAAAGATCGTCTACCAAACACCGGAGATCCAAGCTCGCAAACTCAAAATTTACAGTTCATCTGAAACCAGGGTTTTTTGAAAAAGGGCCTAGCCATCGTGATTTACATCATGGATATCTTTCAAAGCACCTGTTTTAAACTTAAAATTTCAGTTTTTCGCTTTTGAAAAATATGAAAGACTCGTGGATATGCACTACTAATTAAACATATGTAATAAAATGTAGTAAGAATGATAAACTCGTGCCACATCTCCAAAATGGGCCTGCGTGTGCTTCTTTTCCTCTTCTTTGACAATTATTTGTTTGGATGGAATGCAAAGCACGGATTGATTGCCCCAAAAAAAACATGACAATTATTTATTTGGATGGAATGCAAAGCACGGATTGATTGCCCCAAAAAACAATCATTTTTGTAGGACAATAACAGAATTTCAAGGAATGATTCTTTTCAATAGAAAAGCTAAAGGTCAAAGATGAAATTCTTTTGCAATATGCCAGTGATATCAAATCATGGCAAGGCTTTTTGCAAAGCCTCTGGTTTCAAGTGCACTCCGAAAGTACATTTTGTGAACTCACACGTTCGATTTAGATTAGTTGTATATGTATGTATATGTATGTATGTATATGTGTGTATAGCTAGGAGCAAATCGAAATAAGATAAGTTCACAAGCAAACAATCAAATCTCCGAGGTTCCGAGGACGATATTAAATGCAACGTATGTTCATGTAAGTCGAAGATCAACAATTATGCCTATGAACGCAAAAATACCGATATTCTATCGTTTCGTTCCCTTGCTTAGTCAATAGGTGGTACTTTTCCTAAGACATGTGGTAGTTTTCAGGACAGTAACAATTGCAGCATAGTTGATACTTAAAGTGACCATGCAACATTTCAAATGATAGCAAAGCCTTTCAAATATCTGATGAGACAGAACACTTGTCAATGATGATCGTTTTTAAAGGGCTACTTGTGATCTATCTCTGAAAGTTTCAGAGGGTTTTTTACATGGACACATAATATGAATGAGACTTTCGCATCACAAAATAAGATGCTATTGTTCACAGGAAACAGTGCAGGAAAAATGAGCGTACTCGTCATAGACTCAAAGCTAGTTTGCTAGAGAAGCAAGAGTTATGGACAATCCAACTTTGGAAGGGTCTTTGGTCTGATTTGGACACAACGCTGCTTATTTTAACATCAGTGGTTAAAGGGTTTCTGAAGTCAATGGATGTAGGACTCTACAAAGAGAGATTTAAAACTTGTCTAGCAACTGTTATCAACTGGAATTTGAGACTGCGCAAATCAAGATTGCAGAGATATTGGTTTGCTTGATATTCGATATGAAACAAGCTGTAATTTCCTCTTTTCGATGATTTCCTTCTTTCAAAACTAAAGTTACATGATCTTTCATACCACAAATCAAGTGATGCTACTGTAGTAATACTACTCTAAGTCTAAGGTCAGGGGGTCAAAGCGTCTATCTTAGACGAAATGATGGAAGAGTCCTTCTTTATGTCAAATGGCATTCCAATTTCTTTTCAAAGTTGTCCATAAAAAAACTGGTTATTTTCTCATAGTTGATCATGAATGAAAATCTATTAGTGATTCATAATAGATTATTTCAGCAAAGGCGATTAATAGCTGCAAGCGATTACTCAATCACTCAGCACCAATCGATTAGTTGTTAGGCCAAATCGTAATAGACCTTTTAGCTATTCTACAAAAGAGCTTGGATCGAGCGATATTTTTATAGAATTTTAAACGCGAGGCTCGATAGATTGGAGTCAAATTGTGCACATTCGAAAATTCTACAAATTGTAATGAAATATCGTTTGATACACATTCATTTTCAGAATAGCTAAAAGGTCTATTGTATAATCGGACCTTGATGATAAATCGATTGATTCAAGAGCGACGGACAAGCTTTTTGTAGAATCATTGAAAGACCAGTACTCAATGGAATCATGAGTTCAGAAACAACTTTCTTGCGTAGGCTTTTAGCCTATTTCATGTTTCAAAAATATCAAAGCAATACCAGAGCATGAGATCGCCTTCACTCAGAGAATTCCTGAGATTTCCTCGACAGGGGAAAATAATATCCTGTTGATATGTTGATGTGTTGATTCTTTGTAAGTGACTAAGTGTCATTGCATCAGAATCAAATGAGTCTTACACAAGGGAAAGGGGTAATATGGCTTCTTAGCAAGCTTCTCAAGAGTTTCCTGACCTTGGTTATCATTCCTGCCAGTTACTTGGACAGGGGCTAACATTCAAGTACTGACTCAAACTTGAGGTTAACATCATTTAGAAAAAGCAATTTTGATACACGGTCTAACGTCTCTGTTGCAATATTACAAAAGGAGACTGCACAAAGCTCTTGCCCGTAACACTTTCATGAATATGTATGAATGCAACATGCTGTGGCATGTGCTAATATCGATAACTAAACTCATTAACAACAATGAGTGCCTCTTATGTAGAGAATCAATATCATTCAAGGAATATGATCAGACATGACTACAAAAGTGTGGGCAGGAACGAGGAATGTTAGCTTGCGAGCGAAGTGAGCGATTTACTTCCTAGTTTGTTTTGGTAACGTGCTACACTCGATAAGGAAATTTAGTTTTTCAACTATTATGGCAATAATTTTCTGGGAACCTATTATGGTTTGCGTTCATTTAAAGTGAACTTATTGCAAAATAGGTTGCTAGTGAATTCACAAGCAAGAAGAATTGAACCATATGTCCCGGGGGGTATATGATTTTTGGATGGACGAAGATCCGCCGCCCAGTTTTCAGAATGCTAAACCCTGTTATAATTACCGATAGTTGCCATCATACCCACTTTGATGACGATTTTTGCGGAAAACTACCCATTTTTGGTAATTTTTGCCAATTTTTGGAAAACTACTCATGTTTGAAGAAAATTGGTCGAGAAAGAGACCCTTGTTTAGAGAATTTTAGACCCAAAAACCCACCAATATGGGCGCCACATACATGTATCCTCAACATGCTATGTTACACCCCCCTTGCAATATGTGCAGATCAGATAGCATGTCGTTGGACATTCTTCACAAACTCCATGATAGCCACATTCCCCTTAATTTATTCACTCCCTTCATTTTACTACAGAACAGACAAAGACTCTGGGGCTGTTTCAAGTTACAGACTCACGGAAACTGCAGCTGGGAAAGTTTATTTAGCCGTGGTAGGTGGATTCGGAATTCATATACAACTAGTTTACCAGAGAAAACATGGACAATTTTCGTCATTCTACGCCTATAGCGGATAATTAGTCCAACTTTCAGTTTAATCATTTCTGATTCAGCATCGACCAGTTTGAACTTAACTCATAGATTGATCATGTAAGTGACAGGTTTGCGCATTGAACTGAATGATTGTCACAGCTTCAAGCTCAGACTCATGACAAACCAGCTGTAAAGCGCAGACTAAATAGGCCAGCTGGGCCAAATTTAGATTGCTACTTCAGATTTCTACTCCTTGACATGGTAAGACCACGTTCCTTTTTCAGAGTTTCATTGGCTAATTAGGACAAAGTTAGAATCCTCGAAGCGAAATGATGCTCGAAGTAGTGCTCGTTTTTTTGTTCCATATTCGAATGACAGGAGATGCTCGACATTTTTTTATATTTCTTGCAGGCATCAGTGTGAGTTTACAATAGACTTATGACGATGAATCCCTTGTATCCCTGCGGTAAACCTTGCTCAAGAGGGACTCATCATGAAACAATGAAAAACCCGGCCCTATCTCATGCATTCGATCATGACTCGATCGATCGAGTCAGGATCGAACGACTGACGTAGCTCTATTCAACAGTCACTCCTCGGAAAGAACATGTGATAAAAACCACGTTAAGCAGGCGTTTCATCAAAGAAACTTGGCATAAATCTGAAGAAGGAAGTTCACTTTACCTAATAAGTCCAAAATGAGTCTTTCAACGCAACATTTTCCATGTTTTAAGAGCAAAACAAACCAGAGAAAACTTCAGCCACCTGCCGTAGCAACTTTGTTCAAAATCTAGTCAACTGCTTCATTCGAATCGAGAATTCGACATCATTGCTCTCTGCCAAATCTCGCAGTCTGATTGGTACGTTAGGAATTGTGAAGTTTGGGCCTAAATAGGGCCAAGTTTTTCATAGTAATACTATGAGTCTCTATTGCCTGGAGCGACATCATCAACTCAAAGAGCACAGGGCAACAAGAGACTCGTCGTCATCAGTCTAAGTTTACAATACGTTTCGGTGTAAATCCTTGTATGAGTGAAAATGAATAAATCAGACTAAAACATTGAACAATTACAAGAAATCACTTCCTCAGCCAACTCAAAAGACAATTTAGTTATTTTGAAAAGAATCAGAATCAAAGGATGGTTTGCTTCACTTTTTGTAGAGTTTTCCAATTTGCACAATAGTGATCAAATCAAATCAATCAATCAACCAATCAATCAATCAATCAATCAATCAATTAATCAATCAATCAATAATATCATAGTTTATGTTTTAATTATCCAGTGCTAGGTGAATCAAAGGAACCACCCACCCCAAAAGCCAACGAAAAACCGCACACCCGACCAGCCCTGAAGAGCTCTAATTCAACTCGGTTGAGCCTTGTGCATAGAATTGTAGAAAGATAACGCTCGATCCAGGCCTTTTAGTCGGATAGGTAAAATGTTCATTTATGTACCATGCTTAAAAGATAAAATCCTAAATTCGATTTGAATGGCTGCTGTAGGTTAAACTGATTACATTGTCTTGGTTATCGCTATCAATATACTGATAGATGTTGTAACTACGACTCATGGATCTTCACATTGAGACGCAGGATGAAATTTTTGCGCTCGATTTAATGTCCGCATATGGAAACCATAGCATCACTGCATGAAAAGCAGCTGCTGGCGCGAACCTCTCATGCCAAAACGTCTCAATGTTAAATTGTTCAATGATAACCATTAAATTGCTGCAAGTAGCCAGATAAATGTCTCCTCAATCGAAGAATCGGTAAACTGTTCATTTTGAACAAGGAGGTTCTCATCTTCAAGGTCAATTACCTACTATGAGCTTCATCGCAGCAATGAGACTTTAATTCTCGTTCCTGAGGCTGCAGGTAAAGTTGTGCCTGGCCGTCCTAAATTTTTGAATGAAAATCTATAAGTCTCAGTTCGAGCGAAATTGAGAAATGTCATTGCTTCTCCTCATTTGTTGTTCTCGTTGTCATTGTTTCGATAACTGGGACTATGTTGTGAGGCTAGCTGTTGGTATTGAACCATTATTTACTGCATTAGTTGTTCAATATTTAACCCTATCTCACCTGGGCGATTTGAAAAGGTCAATGCCTGGGGATGGATTCCACCGCCCCTGTTTATCTCTATTGTTGCTTGAGATATGGCAGCCAAATTTGGCACAAAGGTTGTCCATTATATAAACAATGAATTCGTGAAACAATTGTTTAGTTAGCGTTGTTGTTGTTGTTGTTGCTAGAGCATAATTAGCATTATGACATCATACGACCTCATAAAAATGAAAGTGTGTTAAAAGGTCGTAAAACTTTATTTTTCGTAAATTAATGAAATGTATAGATCAAAATAGATGTGAATTCATACTTTAGACCTCATTGGACCAATTGAAAAGGATTAAAGGAGATACAATGTATATTTTTCACGGAGTGTGGCAGGACAGCTTGGTTACCATGGGGACAAGGCTAAAAATAGAACACCACAAGTTTTACTGTTTCATTGCTGTATCATAGAAAGCTAAACTTGCTAAATCTCAGAGGCATTCAACAAACACGGAAAAACTTATAAATGAAAATGTACGAGGGGGGGGGGGTGGAATCCACCCCCCAGTTGAGATAGGGTTAAGTATTTATGTTTACACCTGATAAAGAGTTCAGCTCGAAACGTTGGAGCTACCATAAGTTTGCGTGCAAAGTCGTATTTAGAATCTATTATTTTTCACTAGCCACCCGCAACTAACAGCCAGTTTGCTGAATATATTCTACCGGCTTCAAACCGTCACTTTCCGCTAAAGTTGGTCATGGTTGTAGAGAATTGTGATCGTCCTCTTTAGGCCTCCTGCTAAAGCTTGTGGAAGGGGTTTTTCGGAAAAAGTCTTCCGCAAATTCATCTTTATTATCAATGACTTTAAAACTAATTGACGTTTTTGAAATGATATTTTGCAACGTCAGTGCGTTCATATCAGGGGATCAATAACCATTCATAGAGGTATTGATCTTCTCCTACTACATGGTAGCCGATAGATACCTATAATGCCTGCAAGAAATCATGAAAGATCAATCCTAATGTTCCGTTGATTTTTTTTCTCCCCTCTCTCCCTCAATGAAACGTAGATTTTGTCTCTCCGACCCCTGCTTCCCTGTGTTCTTTGATTTGCTGATATCACTTTGTCAACAGGGATTCATAATGTTACACTGAAAAAGTAGGCTCACTTTAGGACACGTAAAATGATTCCGTATTCGCCAATCAAAGTGCTAGAGTTAAGCGTTCAGCCAATCAGAAGGCGCTATTCAGACAGTGTTGTTGTTGCATACAAAAAAGCTGTTGTTGATTAAGTTTAGAATTCTCGCAGCTTTGATGGATCTATTTTGTTTCTACTGAGGAAGATTACTGCCTGAAAGGTATGCATTTTGCGATTCGTAGGTCAAGACAACGTCATTCTTTGTACTAAAAGTTTCCTTTTTAATGTTCAAGCTATGTAGACAAGATTTTGAAGCGATTTTGTTGAGTGTACGAGAACACCCGCTTGTTTAGGTCATTTTGAGAAAGGGAACCCACTTTTTCAGAGTAATGTTATGAGTCCTCTTTGACAAAGTGATATCAGCAAATCAAAGAAGGAAGTGAAACAAGAGACGTAGACTAGAAGTTTGAGTAAAACGGTGCTGTGGGAATAAAATGGAAGTATCAGGACGATTAGCGACTCTGATCTTATGCTGCAACAATAACCTAGGGGTGAGGGGGTGCTACAAACTAATCGCTATTGATAGAAAGGCAGATAATAAAGAAATGGCCTCAGCGTTGCAAAGACTTTTTGTAGACATTGAAATGCCTAATTCCCTGCCTATCTGCCTTCATAATTCTTGGAAAAGCCGAAAATACACATCTCAATTGATAATATTTTGATTTGCTTCGCTTTGGTCCTTTTGCAGAAGAATGATAAGTTCTACGATAGCTTGCAAGAACTAATAGCAGATTACCTGTCAGGTAGAGAAGTTTTGCCGGATAAAGTCAAATTAATATATCCAGTAGCAAACAATGACCAACCGATATATGTTCATCTACCAAAAAATAAAGAAATTCCAATCACAAGTTACAAGGAACGATCTATCAGAAAAGGTTTGTTCATTGATCACAATTTCCGCTCATTACTGGTTGTGTAAAAGTATCAAATTTTTACCTCAAATAAGAGCAATAAAGTACCTACAAACAAGTTAAGATGCCTACAAATTCTGACACAAAACTTATGAATATCTTAATAGGATAGCCACTCAGCATGTAGAATACTATCATCAAGTTCCTGCTGGATGATTAATTGTAATAAACAGTTGCTTAATTAAAACTTACAAACTTAGAACCATAATTGAAGTAGAACTTAAATACCGACAAAATCAGAAATTATTAAAATGCTTTCTACAAATTGTATAAAAAGAAGCTGAAATTCGACGTGCCTTGCCAGTTCAACCTATACCTCTATGCCTTGTCTCATTCAGACTTGAGAAGCTTTTTAAATGGCAACATCCTTGATGTATTTTTGTTGTTTTTAGATCGAATTTGGACTTGCAAATTTGTAATAGCATATAAGAAGGCCCACCTTCGAATTAAGCTGAAGAGCCTCTGTGACCATCAGGCTTCAACTCAAGATAGACAAATTAAGCAATAACTTAAAAAATAAAGAAGCGAACTGTTTTGCAAGATATCTGATGCCTCTTACGTGATGGGACTAAAAATTGGATATTCTAAATCAATCAGTGCAAAATTTTTATGTCTCAAGGCACACTGTATCAATGTCACGAGCCTTAATTTTTCCAGATTGCGTTTTGGATTTTATATTGACTTGACAAGAATTATATTTACATCCCATGGTATGAATCAAAGGCAAAAGTAGTACAAATAGTGTGTATTGCTTACCGAAAGCAATGTGTAATATCCAAGTTATAGATAACTTAAAATTATTTATACGTATGATATGCTGAAGTAAGTGAACGGAGATATAGCGACACAAGCTAAATGCAGCACAATGGAACGTCAGGCACCACTTATCTTTCTTTTGTTTTCATCAATCAAAAACAACAAATAAAATAGTTTATATTTAGATGGACCCAGTTCCGCTAGCTAAGCTGCTTTTAACTTCTTTGATTTACTTTAATATGTCTTTGTCTCTGTAGCGCTTTACAGCCAATCTCAAACAATATGCAGAGAACATAACTAAATTTGAGGAATCCTGATGCAATGACCCTAAGTTTACTTTTATAACTGTCTTTCTGTAGATCATTTGCTGCTTCAGAATACTTCATGTACCGGGTGACCCAAAAAAATCTTCTCGAGCTAGATCATAGCTGGCACCCTGAAATTAAAAGCTATTGTCAAATACTGCCTATCACAGTTTAGATGAAAGGTTTGGCTATCTTTTGAGGTATGGCATGATCATTAAAAGCAATTATTACTATTTGAAAAATCAGATTCAAAGAAAATCTCCAATTCCGCATTCCTCATTTTGAGTAAAATAACCACCATCATTTTCCAGTCAACATTTTTGTGAAAACTCGACATAGCGATGGATTAGAAGTCTTCAGGGGAAGTTTTTTGTTTGCAAAATGATTCACCTCTGTCCCTCATTCAAACTTCACGTTCCAAGCAAACTTGGAATTCTGCTTTTTTCACACTTTTCAAAAAATTGACTGGAAGGCAAAGGAATGGTCCGAGAAAGGAATGAATTTCCATGTTTTGGAAACTGATTTTTCGGACAGTAGGCATATCTATAACTGACCAAGCAACATCTCAGAAGATAGCGGAGCCTTTCAGCTACATGCTGATACTCTGTTTGTCTTCACAGCATTTGCTTTCAAGAATGTATGTGCGATCTAGCTCATGAAGTTTTTTGGGTCACCCGCAAAGCCTTGACGGTAAATGATTATTTTGTTTTCAGCAAAACTTGTAAAAGACAATGTCGTCGATTTTGTCACGTGCTTGATCTGCTTAGAAATTGCCGATGACGCGATGGAAACTAGCTGTTGTCACAAAATTTATTGCCGTGATTGTCTCTCCAAGGTGGAGAGCCGACTCTGCCCAACATGTAGACAAGAATTCAAGATGATCATATCACATACCACACGCAGGATCATCGGCAGCCTACCTGCCAGTTGTCCCAATGCAGGATGTAGTCTCGAGTCCACCGTCTCAGAGATCAAGGTTCATGAAAGGAAATGCGAGTTTTTGAAGCGCGCCTGTTTGATTCCTGATTGCCAGGTATGTGCAACTTCCTCGCTCGGTCTCGGGTGGTTATCTTCCTTAGCTTATTCCTTTAGTTCTCCCTTAGGTTTCCTCTGTTTGCCTTTTTGTGCTCTGATCACCTTCATTTCATTTTATTCTTGTCATTGCTCTTCTCTTTGCTTTAGTCATTCTAACTGAGTACTTGCCATATTGAGCTGTAATTATTTAATTAACAAGCCTTGATTCGAGAAGACACTTCCTGGGTGCTAGGTTTATGTGACTGAGCAACTAAAGCAAACCGTGCAATTTGATGTATGAAGCAAAAGCCATTTAGGAACTGAGACTGTTTCAATCTCTTGTTGGAGATTCTAAAGCAGTCAATTATCTATGAGCAATCAGATTGTCATGTTGCTCTCCCCTCTCTTCTAATGCAATTATTGAAATAGCACGATGATCCTGCAAAGCTTTTGAGAATACTTCTAACATGTTGAAAAAATTCTAAAGTGCTTGGTTTTTCATTCATGGAGTACACTTATGTGGTCGGTCTTCGGAAAAAGTGTTTGGGCATCCGCCGGTTCAAAATTTATATCTCCTCAAGTGAGACTAGATGGATGAAGATGATAAAGAAAAGATGCTTCCCTTTGTCATGCAAAATCCATGCATTACAGCCATTACCGAAGAAACGGCATTGTACGTCTGCACTCTCTGAAAAAACAAGGCGGAAGAAAACTTTTTGATAGCTGTGGTATCGATGAAATGGGATAAGGCTTCCAAACAATTTATTTATTTTCTGAGCTAAATTCAACATTAAGAATAATGCAAGCACAAACATGAAGAGTGCTTTGTTTTATGGTAATCGCTGTGCGACGTAAAACACAGTGGCAGCTGGTGAGGAGAACATTTGGTGGGGCAATTTTGAAATAATTAGAGGTCTGGAAGTAAGACCCAGAATAAATATATCATCGACCACGGCATTCAGATGCTCGGAAAATGTTGGCAACGCCCTTTTTGATATATTTCTGGATGCTATATGTAACTTCTCTATATGTAGAGCTTTTTTGCATACGTGGCTTTCGTTCTGCTTGTGCGTAGGGCAGCATAGAGCTCAAATCTTTTAAAAAGGTGGGTGTAAAATTCTATTAGATTTTTCTTTGAATTAAAGTTCTTGAAAGGAACTTCAGGTAATTCGCAATAAATTTGCCGTGGCAATTTCTTGATACCTTGACTACTTTCAAAATGGTGGCATTTATTAATTTTGAGGCTGTGACGTCATCAAATTTCTAAATCCTTAACTATAAAAGCAACAGATTTCTGCTTGCAACCATGTTGTAGACCTTCATAAACTATGTTTATCTTGAAGATTGTATCCATTTCTCTCTATTAATTTAAGATTTACGATGATTTTAATTTCTTCAAAATTTTCGATGAATTTTACAAAATAAATCAAAATGCCGCCATTTTGAGAATAATCAATATATCAAAAAATTGCCACGGTAGATTTACAGCAAATTGCCCAAAGTTCCTTTATAGCGCATGAATTCAAAGAAAAATGTGATACAATGTTACACCCACCTTCTTAAAGATTTGAAAGATTTGAGCTGTATGCTGCGTAGGGCAGAATGCCTAGGTAGAAATTTTTTTGCCTTGATTGAGTTCAAACTTTGCTTTCAAAGTTCAGTAAAACTTTATATTTCCTGGAGGGATGCAATAAAAATTGTAAAACACAACAAAATAGCCATCAAATGGTTCTCGGCTCTTCGTTGAGTCAGTCTTTCTAAACAAGGAAACATGTCTTCTCATCAGACTTGCTAAGCTGCAACGGGTACTGTGAACCAGTAACGGGTACTGTGAGCCAGTCTTACCTTGAATAGGAGCTCCTTGCAAATCTACGCGATGGTGATTTCAGCCGCCATTCTTGGCGATTTGGCCACAAACGTTTTACTTCTCATCTCCCTTCATGACTTTGGCTATCATATTTCGATCGTTTGTTGTCAAGAAAACTAGGCCTAGGCCTTCGAATTGTCTGAAGCATCAAGTGGTGTTGCTGTTGTTGACTGGGGAGGGCAAATTGAATTCTGCCCAAATGTTACGAAAATTGGCCAATCAGCTAAGTTCATGAAAAAGATGACGAAAACGTTATGATGCGCATGAAAATTCCAAACTGAGAGGGGCAGAAAAATCTTTGCCCTGAAACAACAGAAACAAAGAGAAGGAAGTTCATAAAGGTCATAGAAATTGATAGCATCAAAAAAGGCCGATTCTATCAATATCAATAAGCTCTAGACGTCACTTATCAACAGAAGAACGACGCCCACAATTTTGATAGGGCACATACAACAATCCCAATGCAAGCCTCCTGCTTTATTCAAATCACACACAAAATCATTTTTGGATTTTGTAAGAAATATTTTCTTAGAAATATTTTTTTACTTTACTTTAAAATTTGCAGGCGTGGCACTGCTCCAAGTGCCCTATAGCACCAGCAGCCACTGTTTAATAATTAACCAAATACCGAACAATTTCTTCGAGATGCCATGTACATAACTCTCCATACAATAAATGATTGTTTCAAATCATCAGAGTTCTGTCAAAGTTAACTTCTGGTATTTCTTTAGGAGAATAATGGAATAATGCAAGAAATCACATGATGTCATTTACTCTTAAGTTTGTGCATTCTTCAGGTAAGCTGTTTAAAGAGAGACCTGGGAAAGCATCTGGTAGAGGCACACGAAGATTTAGTTATACGCTGCATGGAGAGGTGCTATCTAAAGCAATCTGAGGAAGAATTTGACGCCTATGTATATACTGAGCAAGAAAGAGTGGCTCCATCTGATAGAAACAATAGAACTTCACGTGTTCATACACAAGACGAAAGTTCCTCGCAGAGGATGTTACCACGTTCTTCTCGGCTTGGCGCAGAAGAGCAAAGATCACGACAGACACCAAGAAGTTCTGCAGTCTCTATGGAAGATGAGTATGACTTTGGCATTGGTCAAGAAGAGCTGCGATTACCCCAAAGGGAAACTTCTCCCCGTCATAAAGAGGATGATCAATATCATTGCAGTCAAAGACAAGTGGTCTCTCGAAGCCCAGTCCCTACTAGTAGGGATGTGGTACACGATAGGAGTCTCCGAATAAGAGGAAATGTTCGGACACATGCAGAGGAACTTTATGACGTTTATGAGCCTACACATGATCAGCTACAAGATAGGAGCTCATCGAAGAGAATTCCAGTTTGCAAGGAAGATTCTTATGGTTACAATAAACAACAAGGAAGAGGTATACGGAGAAGACATTATGTAAGAAATAGAGATGATTATGAATTACCAATGAATAGAGCCTGGCTGCATGCACCAACAGCCGAGTCGGAACCAATTTATGAGTGCATCGATGCAGTGAATGAAAATGAAACTAACGAAGACATTTACGATTCCGCACTGTAGAGTACATTGGACAATAGTGGTTCAGTGATTGATTTTAAACCTTTCCTGAAGGCTTATACGATTGAAATTATGATGAATACCTATTTATCTGCATATCTGTATTGAATTTGCTGATGAAAGATGTAAATTTACTCATTTTACGATTCCGCACTGTAGAGTACATTGGAAAATAGTGGTTCAGTGATTGATTTTAAACCTTTCCTGAAGGCTTATATGATTGAAATTATGATGTATACCTACTTATCTGCATATCTGTATTGAATTTGCTGATGAAAGATGTAAATTTACTCATTTTACGATTCCGCACGGTAGAGTACATTGGAAAATAGTGGTTCAGTGATTGATTTTAAACCTTTCCTGAAGGCTTATATGATTGAAATTATGATGTATACCTACTTATCTGCATATCTGTATTGAATTTGCTGATGAAAGGTGTAAATTTACTCATTTTACGATTCCGCACTGTAGAGTACATTGGAAAATAGTGGTTCAGTGATTGATTTTAAACCTTTCCTGAAGGCTTATATGATTGAAATTATGATGAATACCTACTTATCTGCATATCTGTATTGAATTTGCTGATGAAAGATGTAAATTTACTCATTTTACGATTCCGCACTGTAGAGTACATTGGACAATAGTGGTTCAGTGATTGATTTAAAACCTTTCCTGAAGGCTTATATGATTGAAATTATGATGTATACCTACTTATCTGCATATCTGTATTGAATTTGCTGATGAAAGATGTAAATTTACTCATTTTACGATTCCGCACTGTAGAGTACATTGGAAAATAGTTGTTCAGTGATTGATTTTAAACCTTTCCTGAAGGCTTATATGATTGAAATTATGATGTATACCTACTTATCTGCATATCTGTATTGAATTTGCTGATGAAAGATGTAAATTTACTCATTTTACGATTCCGCACTGTAGAGTACATTGGAAAATAGTGGTTCAGTGATTGATTTTAAACCTTTCCTGAAGGCTTATATGATTGAAATTATGATGAATACCTACTTATCTGCATATCTGTATTGAATTTTCTGATGAAAGATGTAAATTTACTCATTTTACGATTCCGCACTGTAGAGTACATTGGACAATAGTGGTTCAGTGATTGATTTAAAACCTTTCCTGAAGGCTTATATGATTGAAATTATGATGTATACCTACTTATCTGCATATCTGTATTGAATTTGCTGATGAAAGATGTAAATTTACTCATTTTACGATTCCGCACTGTAGAGTACATTGGACAATAGTGGTTCAGTGATTGATTTTAAACCTTTCCTGAAGGCTTATATGATTGAAATTATGATGTATACCTACTTATCTGCATATCTGTATTGAATTTGCTGATGAAAGATGTAAATTTACTCATTTTACGATTCCGCACTGTAGAGTACATTGGAAAATACTGGTTCAGTGATTGATTTTAGACCTTTCCTGAAGGCTTATATGATTGAAATTATGATGTATACCTACTTATCTGCATATCTGTATTGAATTTGCTGATGAAAGATGTAAATTTACTCATTTTACGATTCCGCACTGTAGAGTACATTGGACAATAGTGGTTCAGTGATTGATTTTAGACCTTTCCTGAAGGCTTATATGATTGAAATTATGATGTATACCTACTTATCTGCATATCTGTATTGAATTTGCTGATGAAAGATGTAAATCTAATCATTTTACGATTCCGCACGGTAGAGTACATTGGAAAATAGTGGTTCAGTGATTGATTTTAAACCTTTCCTGAAGGCTTATATGATTGAAATTATGATGTATACATACTTATCTGCATATCTGTATTGAATTTGCTGATGAAAGATGTAAATTTACTCATTTTACGATTCCGCACTGTAGAGTACATTGGAAAATACTGGTTCAGTGATTGATTTTAGACCTTTCCTGAAGGCTTATATGATTGAAATTATGATGTATACCTACTTATCTGCATATCTGTATTGAATTTGCTGATGAAAGATGTAAATTTACTCATTTTACGATTCCGCACGGTAGAGTACATTGGAAAATAGTGGTTCAGTGATTGATTTAAAACCTTTCCTGAAGGCTTATATGATTGAAATTATGATGTATACCTACTTATCTGCATATCTGTATTGAATTTGCTGATGAAAGATGTAAATTTACTCATTTTACGGTTCCGCACTGTAGAGTACATTGGAAAATAGTGGTTCAGTGATTGATTTTAAACCTTTCCTGAAGGCTTATATTAATGAAATTATGATGTATACCTATTTATCTGCATATCTGTATTGAATTTGCTGATGAAAGATGTAAATTTACTCATTTTACGATTCCGCACTGTAGAGTACATTGGACAATAGTGGTTCAGTGATTGATTTTAAACCTTTCCTGAAGGCTTATATGATTGAAATTATGATGTATACCTACTTATCTGCATATCTGTATTGAATTTGCTGATGAAAGATGTAAATTTACTCATTTTACGATTCCGCACTGTAGAGTACATTGGAAAATAGTGGTTCAGTGATTGATTTTAAACCTTTCCTGAAGGCTTATATGATTGAAATTATGATGTATACCTACTTATCTGCATATCTGTATTGAATTTGCTGATGAAAGATGTAAATTTACTCATTTTACGATTCCGCACTGTAGAGTACATTGGAAAATAGTGGTTCAGTGATTGATTTTAAACATTTCCTGAAGGCTTATATGATTGAAATTATGATGTATACCTACTTATCTGCATATCTGTATTGAATTTGCTGATGAAAGATGTAAATTTACTCATTTTACGATTCCGCACTGTAGAGTACATTGGACAATAGTTGTTCAGTGATTGATTTTAAACCTTTCCTGAAGGCTTATATGATTGAAATTATGATGAATACCTACTTATCTGCATATCTGTATTGAATTTGCTGATGAAAGATGTAAATTTACTCATTTTACGATTCCGCACTGTAGAGTACATTGGACAATAGTTGTTCAGTGATTGATTTTAAACCTTTCCTGACGGCTTATATGATTGAAATTATGATGTATACCTACTTATCTGCATATCTGTATTGAATTTGCTGATGAAAGATGTAAATTTACTCATTTTACGATTCCGCACTGTAGAGTACATTGGACAATAGTTGTTCAGTGATTGATTTTAAACCTTTCCTGAAGGCTTATATGATTGAAATTATGATGAATACCTACTTATCTGCATATCTGTATTGAATTTGCTGATGAAAGATGTAAATTTACTCATTTTACGATTCCGCACTGTAGAGTACATTGGACAATAGTGGTTCAGTGATTGATTTTAAACCTTTCCTGAAGGCTTATATGATTGAAATTGTGATGAATACCTACTTATCTGCATATCTGTATTGAATTTGCTGATGAAAGATGTAAATTTACTCATTTTACGATTCCGCACTGTAGAGTACATTGGAAAATAGTGGTTCAGTGATTGATTTTAAACCTTTCCTGAAGGCTTATATGATTGAAATTATGATGAATACCTACTTATCTGCATATCTGTATTGAATTTGCTGATGAAAGATGTAAATTTACTCATTTTACGATTCCGCACTGTAGAGTACATTGGAAAATAGTGGTTCAGTGATTGATTTTAAACCTTTCCTGAAGGCTTATATGATTGAAATTATGATGTATACCTACTTATCTGCATATCTGTATTGAATTTGCTGATGAAAGATGTAAATTTACTCATTTTACGATTCCGCACTGTAGAGTACATTGGACAATAGTGGTTCAGTGATTGATTTTAAACCTTTCCTGAAGGCTTATATGATTGAAATTATGATGAATACCTACTTATCTGCATATCTGTATTGAATTTGCTGATGAAAGATGTAAATTTACTCATTTTACGATTCCGCACTGAAGAGTACATTGGACAATAGTGGTTCAGTGATTGATTTAAAACCTTTCCTGAAGGCTTATATGATTGAAATTATGATGTATACCTACTTATCTGCATATCTGTATTGAATTTGCTGATGAAAGATGTAAATTTACTCATTTTACGATTCCGCACTGTAGAGTACATTGGACAATAGTGGTTCAGTGATTGATTTTAAACCTTTCCTGAAGGCTTATATGATTGAAATTATGATGAATACCTACTTATCTGCATATCTGTATTGAATTTGCTGATGAAAGATGTAAATTTACTCATTTTACGATTCCGCACTGTAGAGTACATTGGAAAATAGTGGTTCAGTGATTGATTTTAAACCTTTCCTGAAGGCTTATATGATTGAAATTATGATGAATACCTACTTATCTGCATATCTGTATTGAATTTGCTGATGAAAGATGTAAATTTACTCATTTTACGATTCCGCACTGTAGAGTACATTGGAAAATAGTGGTTCAGTGATTGATTTTAAACCTTTCCTGAAGGCTTATATGATTGAAATTATGATGTATACCTACTTATCTGCATATCTGTATTGAATTTGCTGATGAAAGATGTAAATTTACTCATTTTACGATTCCGCACTGTAGAGTACATTGGACAATAGTGGTTCAGTGATTGATTTTAAACCTTTCCTGAAGGCTTATATGATTGAAATTATGATGAATACCTACTTATCTGCATATCTGTATTGAATTTGCTGATGAAAGATGTAAATTTACTCATTTTACGATTCCGCACTGAAGAGTACATTGGACAATAGTGGTTCAGTGATTGATTTAAAACCTTTCCTGAAGGCTTATATGATTGAAATTATGATGTATACCTACTTATCTGCATATCTGTATTGAATTTGCTGATGAAAGATGTAAATTTACTCATTTTACGATTCCGCACTGTAGAGTACATTGGACAATAGTGGTTCAGTGATTGATTTTAAACCTTTCCTGAAGGCTTATATGATTGAAATTATGATGAATACCTACTTATCTGCATATCTGTATTGAATTTGCTGATGAAAGATGTAAATTTACTCATTTTACGATTCCGCACTGTAGAGTACATTGGAAAATAGTGGTTCAGTGATTGATTTTAAACCTTTCCTGAAGGCTTATATGATTGAAATTATGATGTATACCTACTTATCTGCATATCTGTATTGAATTTGCTGATGAAAGATGTAAATTTACTCATTTTACGATTCCGCACTGTAGAGTACATTGGACAATAGTGGTTCAGTGATTGATTTTAAACCTTTCCTGAAGGCTTATATGATTGAAATTATGATGAATACCTACTTATCTGCATATCTGTATTGAATTTGCTGATGAAAGATGTAAATTTACTCATTTTACGATTCCGCACTGAAGAGTACATTGGACAATAGTGGTTCAGTGATTGATTTAAAACCTTTCCTGAAGGCTTATATGATTGAAATTATGATGTATACCTACTTATCTGCATATCTGTATTGAATTTGCTGATGAAAGATGTAAATTTACTCATTTTACGATTCCGCACTGTAGAGTACATTGGAAAATAGTGGTTCAGTGATTGATTTTAAACCTTTCCTGAAGGCTTATATGATTGAAATTATGATGAATACCTACTTATCTGCATATCTGTATTGAATTTGCTGATGAAAGATGTAAATTTACTCATTTTACGATTCCGCACTGTAGAGTACATTGGACAATAGTGGTTCAGTGATTGATTTAAAACCTTTCCTGAAGGCTTATATGATTGAAATTATGATGAATACCTACTTATCTGCATATCTGTATTGAATTTGCTGATGAAAGATGTAAATTTACTCATTTTACGATTCCGCACTGTAGAGTACATTGGACAATAGTTGTTCAGTGATTGATTTTAAACCTTTCCTGACGGCTTATATGATTGAAATTATGATGTATACCTACTTATCTGCATATCTGTATTGAATTTGCTGATGAAAGATGTAAATTTACTCATTTTACGATTCCGCACTGTAGAGTACATTGGACAATAGTTGTTCAGTGATTGATTTTAAACCTTTCCTGAAGGCTTATATGATTGAAATTATGATGAATACCTACTTATCTGCATATCTGTATTGAATTTGCTGATGAAAGATGTAAATTTACTCATTTTACGATTCCGCACTGTAGAGTACATTGGACAATAGTGGTTCAGTGATTGATTTTAAACCTTTCCTGAAGGCTTATATGATTGAAATTGTGATGAATACCTACTTATCTGCATATCTGTATTGAATTTGCTGATGAAAGATGTAAATTTACTCATTTTACGATTCCGCACTGTAGAGTACATTGGAAAATAGTGGTTCAGTGATTGATTTTAAACCTTTCCTGAAGGCTTATATGATTGAAATTATGATGAATACCTACTTATCTGCATATCTGTATTGAATTTGCTGATGAAAGATGTAAATTTACTCATTTTACGATTCCGCACTGTAGAGTACATTGGAAAATAGTGGTTCAGTGATTGATTTTAAACCTTTCCTGAAGGCTTATATGATTGAAATTATGATGTATACCTACTTATCTGCATATCTGTATTGAATTTGCTGATGAAAGATGTAAATTTACTCATTTTACGATTCCGCACTGTAGAGTACATTGGACAATAGTGGTTCAGTGATTGATTTTAAACCTTTCCTGAAGGCTTATATGATTGAAATTATGATGAATACCTACTTATCTGCATATCTGTATTGAATTTGCTGATGAAAGATGTAAATTTACTCATTTTACGATTCCGCACTGAAGAGTACATTGGACAATAGTGGTTCAGTGATTGATTTAAAACCTTTCCTGAAGGCTTATATGATTGAAATTATGATGTATACCTACTTATCTGCATATCTGTATTGAATTTGCTGATGAAAGATGTAAATTTACTCATTTTACGATTCCGCACTGTAGAGTACATTGGACAATAGTGGTTCAGTGATTGATTTTAAACCTTTCCTGAAGGCTTATATGATTGAAATTATGATGAATACCTACTTATCTGCATATCTGTATTGAATTTGCTGATGAAAGATGTAAATTTACTCATTTTACGATTCCGCACTGTAGAGTACATTGGAAAATAGTGGTTCAGTGATTGATTTTAAACCTTTCCTGAAGGCTTATATGATTGAAATTATGATGAATACCTACTTATCTGCATATCTGTATTGAATTTGCTGATGAAAGATGTAAATTTACTCATTTTACGATTCCGCACTGTAGAGTACATTGGACAATAGTGGTTCAGTGATTGATTTAAAACCTTTCCTGAAGGCTTATATGATTGAAATTATGATGTATACCTACTTATCTGCATATCTGTATTGAATTTGCTGATGAAAGATGTAAATTTACTCATTTTACGATTCCGCACTGTAGAGTACATTGGAAAATAGTGGTTCAGTGATTGATTTTAAACCTTTCCTGAAGGCTTATATGATTGAAATTATGATGTATACCTACTTATCTGCATATCTGTATTGAATTTGCTGATGAAAGATGTAAATTTACTCATTTTACGATTCCGCACTGTAGAGTACATTGGACAATAGTTGTTCAGTGATTGATTTTAAACCTTTCCTGAAGGCTTATATGATTGAAATTATGATGTATACATACTTATCTGCATATCTGTATTGAATTTGCTGATGAAAGATGTAAATTTACTCATTTTACGATTCCGCACTGTAGAGTACATTGGACAATAGTTGTTCAGTGATTGATTTTAAACCTTTCCTGAAGGCTTATATGATTGAAATTATGATGTATACCTACTTATCTGCATATCTGTATTGAATTTGCTGATGAAAGATGTAAATTTACTCATTTTACGATTCCGCACTGTAGAGTACATTGGAAAATAGTGGTTCAGTGATTGATTTTAAACCTTTCCTGAAGGCTTATATGATTGAAATTATGATGTATACCTACTTATCTGCATATCTGTATTGAATTTGCTGATGAAAGATGTAAATTTACTCATTTTACGATTCCGCACTGTAGAGTACATTGGAAAATAGTGGTTCAGTGATTGATTTTAAACCTTTCCTGAAGGCTTATATGATTGAAATTATGATGTATACCTACTTATCTGCATATCTGTATTGAATTTGCTGATGAAAGATGTAAATTTACTCATTTTACGATTCCGCACTGTAGAGTACATTGGACAATAGTGGTTCAGTGATTGATTTTAAACCTTTCCTGAAGGCTTATATGATTGAAATTATGATGAATACCTACTTATCTGCATATCTGTATTGAATTTGCTGATGAAAGATGTAAATTTACTCATTTTACGATTCCGCACTGTAGAGTACATTGGACAATAGTTGTTCAATGATTGATTTTAAACCTTTCCTGAAGGCTTATATGATTGAAATTATGATGTATACCTACTTATCTGCATATCTGTATTGAATTTGCTGATGAAAGATGTAAATTTACTCATTTTACGATTCCGCACGGTAGAGTACATTGGAAAATAGTGGTTCAGTGATTGATTTTAAACCTTTCCTGAAGGCTTATATGATTGAAATTGTGATGTATACCTACTTATCTGCATATCTGTATTGAATTTGCTGATGAAAGATGTAAATTTACTCATTTTACGATTCCGCACTGTAGAGTACATTGGACAATAGTGGTTCAGTGATTGATTTTAAACCTTTCCTGAAGGCTTATATGATTGAAATTATGATGAATACCTACTTATCTGCATATCTGTATTGAATTTGCTGATGAAAGATGTAAATTTACTCATTTTACGATTCCGCACTGTAGAGTACATTGGAAAATAGTGGTTCAGTGATTGATTTTAAACCTTTCCTGAAGGCTTATATGATTGAAATTATGATGTATACCTACTTATCTGCATATCTGTATTGAATTTGCTGATGAAAGATGTAAATTTACTCATTTTACGATTCCGCACTGTAGAGTACATTGGAAAATAGTGGTTCAGTGATTGATTTAAAACCTTTCCTGAAGGCTTATATGATTGAAATTATGATGTATACATACTTATCTGCATATCTGTATTGAATTTGCTGATGAAAGATGTAAATTTACTCATTTTACGATTCCGCACTGTAGAGTACATTGGAAAATAGTGGTTCAGTGATTGATTTTAAACCTTTCCTGAAGGCTTATATGATTGAAATTATGATGTATACCTACTTATCTGCATATCTGTATTGAATTTGCTGATGAAAGATGTAAATTTACTCATTTTACGATTCCGCACTGTAGAGTACATTGGAAAATAGTGGTTCAGTGATTGATTTTTAACCTTTCCTGAAGGCTTATATGATTGAAATTATGATGTATACCTACTTATCTGCATATCTGTATTGAATTTGCTGATGAAAGATGTAAATTTACTCATTTTACGATTCCGCACTGTAGAGTACATTGGAAAATAGTGGTTCAGTGATTGATTTAAAACCTTTCCTGAAGGCTTATATGATTGAAATTATGATGTATACCTACTTATCTGCATATCTGTATTGAATTTGCTGATGAAAGATGTAAATTTACTCATTTTACGATTCCGCACGGTAGAGTACATTGGAAAATAGTGGTTCAGTGATTGATTTTAAACCTTTCCTGAAGGCTTATATGATTGAAATTGTGATGAATACCTACTTATCTGCATATCTGTATTGAATTTGCTGATGAAAGATGTAAATTTACTCATTTTACGATTCCGCACGGTAGAGTACATTGGACAATAGTGGTTCAGTGATTGATTTTAAACCTTTCCTGAAGGCTTATATGATTGAAATTGTGATGTATACCTACTTATCTGCATATCTGTATTGAATTTGCTGATGAAAGATGTAAATTTACTCATTTTACGATTCCGCACGGTAGAGTACATTGGACAATAGTGGTTCAGTGATTGATTTTAAACCTTTCCTGAAGGCTTATATGATTGAAATTATGATGAATACCTATTTATCTGCATATCTGTATTGAATTTGCTGATGAAAGATGTAAATTTACTCATTTTACGATTCCGCACTGTAGAGTACATTGGAAAATAGTGGTTCCGTGATTGATTTAATACCTTTCCTGAAGGCTTATATGATTGAAATTATGATGTATACCTACTTATCTGCATATCTGTATTGAATTTGCTGATGAAAGATGTAAATTTACTCATTTTACGATTCCGCACTGTAGAGTACATTGGACAATAGTGGTTCAGTGATTGATTTTAAACCTTTCCTGAAGGCTTATATGATTGAAATTATGATGAATACCTACTTATCTGCATATCTGTATTGAATTTGCTATTGAAAGATGTAAATTTACTCATTTTACGATTCCGCACTGTAGAGTACATTGGACAATAGTGGTTCCATGATTGATTTAAAACCTTTCCTGAAGGCTTATATGATTGAAATTGTGATGTATACCTACTTATCTGCATATCTGTATTGAATTTGCTGATGAAAGATGTAAATTTACTCATTTTTTTGCCAAATGATTTTATAAGAGTGTCAGAACTGGGTAGCCTTATTGTCAATGCTCTATGGCTGATAAGAAATTAATTATGTCACTAATACACCTCATGAAAATGCCGGATGAGTCAAAAAATGCCCGGCGTTTTAAAGGCTACTGCTCCCTGAGTATGTAAGCAATGATATTTTCCAATACCTGATTGAAAAGCTAACCTAACCCTAACTCTAACCTAACCCTAACCCTAGGTTTTGAAATATCACGTTGTTATTATCAATTTTAGAAATTATTATTAAATTAGAAGTTATTATTAGAAATTATTATTCAATTATTTTTAGAAATTTTTCTGGCTAAAATTGGTCACGCCCTTCAGATTCTGTAATATATACATATAAACGATATAACGTGGCAACGCCACACAACGTTTTCTCAGATTTACATCTCGTAGAGTAGCAAAATATATACGGTGATGCCACCATGAGAGTCCACCACCAGAGCTCCTAGGAGCTCAAACCATGTGGTCCAAAAGAAAACTGAAAAAATCTGCAAGCGATTTTATGAAATAATTCCCTTCGAGAGACCTTAGAGAGCATGTGTCGTGAGCCTGATTGCCTAATGCAATACAATTATCTCTTTTGTTCAGTACAAAGCACAGGATCGAGGCTGAATTTTTACGGCAGTAAAAATTCACAAGGAATAAATAAAGTTTCACGAAACAACGGAATTCCACTCCAAACTTCTTTGTTGTATTTACCAACTGCTATCGCGACATATGCCCTTTAAAATACGTTCTAAAATTACAAGCAAATTTCCATAACATGTTTACCTCAATGCAATGACTTTCAGCACGCTTTAGCACGTGCTTCCCTCTGGTCGGGTTGAAAAGTCTTCCCCCTACTATGAATATCGTATTCAGGGGGGTTCCATTCTCCCAAGAGGACTAAATACATGAACGCATCCAAGTGTCATTAATGCTATGAAGGAGAACAAAGGGAAATCTTGCTTGGTGTTTTCACTCGTTTTTGCACGTTTTTAAAAGGGGCTTTCTGAAGAAAATCTCTTATTTCGACGGGAAGGAATGGCCGATTAAAGCCGGGTAAATTGCTCAACCTAATTGAACGTACCGGGAATTAAGAGATAGTTTTCAATTTCGGCGTTCCCTGGTTTTCAACTTCATTACTGCAATATTTAGGGACGACAATTTTTTCAAACGTCGAGCTCTTTTCTTGATTCACCCGGCAGTTTGTTATGTGCTCTCTGTTAAAACTAAATAGAGTAACATTGAACAACATGGGTCAGAATAGGGAAAATGGGTCTTTGAGGAATCATGGACTTCTTTTTATCAATATGCTCAAGAGTCATTGACGATCCAATTGTCAAGATGTCTTCCGGTAACACCGATGTAGAAATGACACAAAGTGCTATTTCATCTTAGTTTGTAATCAAAATTTCTTAGAAGGAACTTCGCACACATTTTTATTGTTGCTCTTTGGCAATCTTTGATACCTTTGATCAGAAGCTTCCTCGACGAATGGATGAAACAGAGCAGTCAAAGAGGAGCTACAGTAGGATGTCTTAGATTAAGACAAAGTTGATGGAAAGTAATTAGAGAATCAGGCTTTCCTGACAAAGAAATGACAATCATCCCAATTCTGAAGCGCATGTCTTTGGCTGTATATAATGTTACTTTTCTATGCTGTACCCAACTGTTTTCTACCGTATTCAAACGTTAATGCTTTGTGCCATCCATGGAATACTTTGCACAAAAAGAGCTCATAATTCAGAAATTTTGCTTTGAAAGGAAACCCTAACTAACTGAAGCCACAAATCTTGACTAATGACTAATTTTGAGCTATTTTACTTGACTATTACTTAGGAGAACCCCCTCCCCCTTATATACCCTCACATTAGGAAACATTATCAGTATTGGCCCTCCTTCTCTGCTTTGTTGACAGAAGATCACTCTCTTTCTGCTGATTTATATCAAGGACTTTGTGGAGAAATACTCATCATAGCACCATGAAAACTATTGATTGCCCTCCCTACAGCCAAAATAATTTTTTACATTCAATCTAAACAGTTACAATACATATTACTTAATTACACTACTTACAAAAAACTATACCCTACCACTAGTACAATACCATGTGGAGCAAAAACTATGACTACCTCACGGCAACATAAAACAGGAAACACGAACATAGCACTACACGTAACGACGTTAAGAAGGGAATGGAAGGAAATTGAAGAAAACAGGACAATTTCTTGGGATAATATGAAAAATTTTTAATCAAGACGCTCTGTCTTGAGGATATACGTAATAGTCAAAGTTAGAATTGATCTGTTTATCTCATAAGACAGACTCTCATCACCGTACAAAAGAAGCCAAAATATAACATGACTGATAGCCCAACTTCTATGTGGCTAATGGATAGCATCGTTTATAAGATCTGATAGCAAGAATTATCTCATAAAATGACTGGTAGCAAGTTAGCACCTTATCACAAGAACAAAACAGTTTTATCATAAGTTTAGTAGACATCTAAATTCTCTTCCCTCGTAACTAAACACTAAGCTGTAGCTGCCTACCAACGTCTTCTCAACTTGCAAAATACGCTTGTGGTATACATGTGAGTTTGACACATGAGCTGCTAAGATAAGATGATGCAAAACATTGAATTAGGAAATGGGCTTTGCTAAAAAGATCATCTTAAAGGAATGGACATTGACAAGATACACGAGTTGAAATAAAAGGGATTATTCATTTGATTGTACCTAAAATCCTTGCCAAACAGATTGAATAACTTCATTTTGCTTCTTTTTCGGCTGATTAGCCATCCACATTACATAGCAGGAAACTTAACGTAACTCTTCTGCTTCCTGTCATTTATGCATTGATTGATGCTTTAGGCCATTTTTCAGTCATTTTGAGACCATGAAATGTTCAAGAATTTTAATTGGCCTATGTTCGTAGTGATGGTAGGACAGCGAGAAAAATCACAAAAATACTTTGATCTTTCGGCTTTTAACTAGAATTTGGATGATTCAAATCCATGAAGTATTCTTGGCGTTATGAATTTTCTAAAGTGGGAACTTTTTCTAGCTCACCCGGTATATCATAACAACCATTGTTGTATTGGCCTCAAGCTATTGGGCTTGAGGCTCTTTCTAAATAAGCTCCCCTTAGAGTTGTATTGCATGTAAAATTATAGAACTTAGATGCTGATACGGTATTGCTCTAGTTTAATATGAATAGTGGCCATCCATCCACTCAACTATTCATCAATATTCGTAAGGAAAAGTTTCAAAAGGTAAGATAACTTTAAACGCTTTCATTTAATCATTCGATTACCGCCTCTATCAGACACGGGCAGACCTTGCAACAAAATAGCACCACTTAATTTTGAATGACACCGCAATTCAAAGCGACCAGTGACTTCAACAAAACTAAATTCGCTCCACCAGTAATTCAAAAGCAACAACAGCGAAAATCATCCTGAAACAAGCAGGCTGAAGTAGCATTCACCGTAAGCACTCGAGCATAGGTTCCAAATCTTTAAATCTACGAAAAAGCCGGGTTTAAAATTCAATGACTATTTCTTTAAGCTGAATGACTTGAAAGAAACTTTATCCACTTTTCTATGATTCTACCGTTGGACTTTTCAGAAATCTTGATTATTTGTCAAAATTACAGCCTTTTTTATATTTCGGCTCATTTTAATATGTGACGTCATCAAATTTCTAAATCACAAACCAGAAGAGTGAAAGAGTTTTGCTTGATACCATATTGTAGGCATCCATAAACTATGGTTTTCTTGAAAATCATTTAATCTTTCGTCAACTGGTGTAGAAATTACGATAGTTTTATATTTTTTTCGAACATTTTTTTGAATTCTTGAAAAAAGAAGAAAAACATTGTAATTCTGAAAATATTGAAGATTTTAGAAAAGTCCAACGGCAGATTTACTGTAAAGTAGTTCCAGTTTCTTTACAGCCGTTCAGTTCAAAGAAATAGGTCATCGAATTTTACACCGGCTTTTTTAAAGATTTGAAACCTATGCTAAGCACTCGAAGGTTTCTTTTAAGAGAGTTACTGAATTTGTAATTAAAGAAGAACGATAAATCTCAAAGTCTGCATTGCTTATTTTGTTTATTTGATTCAAGTAAAGAGTAGTTGTTTTGATCAACCCGTGAATACAGGGTGAGGCAAAGAAATTTCCAACTTTAGAAAATTCATAGCACCAAGAGACTTCACATATTTGAATGATTTAAATTCTTGTTAAAAGCAAAAATTTTGAAAAAGTTTTGTGAATTTTCTTGCTTTCTCACGAGCACTAGTTCCATAGGTAAATTCAGCTTTACAAAAATTTCGTGATAGCAAAATGACGGAAAAATGGCCTAAATCATTGATCAACTCATAAAGGGCTCTTCACGCAGATCAATAAAGAGTATGCAGTTGTTCATGGGTGAGAGATGTCCACTGCTCATTCATTGCCATGGACTGAAAACCTTTAGGATTTGTTAGACAACTGTTATATAGTTCTCGAGAGAGGTGAAACGCCCCTTTCGAAATGACATTTTTATAAGGTTGAATTCGCCGATATTTCTAGTGCTGGTAAGGCAGCAAGAAAATGAAAAATTGTTAGGTCTTTCGGCCTTTAATCAAATTTGAGTCATTCAAATCTGTGAAGTACTCTTGGTGCTATGAATTTTTAAAAGTTGGAACTTTTTCTGGCTCACCCAGCATGTGATGACTGGAACTCCTTCTGCTTGGCTTGAAATATTAAAAAATGCGAGACGGATCTTTAGGTTTATCCTTGTTCTTTTCTTACAGACCAATGTCTCAATGTCTTCTCGTGAAAACGTCTTTCACGTGCACAAGCCGGCAGTTCTCTGCTCTGCAGTTTTGTCTGTTTTACATTAATGGTTGAGAGATGTCCTTGGTCTGCAATTGCAAATTGCTTTGAATTCAGGTGTCAATCAGAACTATCTGACGGATGCCATCGTATTACCAAATCTATCATTGTTTCCTTTCGCCATTACAGCTACTATCATTATATGCTCAAGGAGCATCTCATATAAAGTTAATTTGTATATCATTCTACCTCTTTCTGAAATATGCAAATTAAGGACTCACAGGTGTGCAAATATAACAAAGGCTTCATCGTAAATAAGAATCCAATTTGAAACCAGCAGGATGATAATCAACATGGATGGAAGAATAATTCTTAGCATGATACTTGCAGGCTTGCAATTTTTTTTAATCAACAGTGATAAGATTTCATCTAAAGCAACTTTTGAACTTGTCTCTAATGAGAGTCAAGGCCCAATGATAAATATCAACGACAGAAGTTTTCATCAGTGCAGCATGACTTCAGAGAACTGCAACTTCGTAGTAAAAAACACAGAAACAAATAAATATACCAGATACAACAATGAAGCTGACATCCCAAGAGGAACAAAGAACTTGGTCATATTCAAGAAAGTAAAGAGAGGTATGATTTATAATTGGCATTTTAACTCCCTCTTTATGCTGTAACAAATAAATACCTTTTGCGCAGTACTCGGCTGGGCTTCATGATCTTTCGAATGAGATTTTGTGATTAATGACCTAAATTATACATCAGATATTGTCATTTTCCTCTTCACGTACTCTTCATAGGAAACTGGAATTTAGGCCAGTGCAGAAAGTTTCCTAGGATTTTCCGACTTTCAGAAATCAGAGTTTCTCAAGTTTCTTAAAGATTCATGAATTTTCGTGTTTACTTTTTTTGGCCTTTTCAAAGTGTAGAAATTACTCAAACAGGCTCAAACACCTTCTGAGTAATATGATACAATTTACTTAATAAAGATTTAAAAGAACTCTGTTATACAATGCTCAACTTAGATTTGAGTAGTTGTTTCATTGCTGTATTTGCACGCATTGATTTGGTATGGGTATTTTCCTGAAAAACAGAAAACCTGAAATGCTCAAGAATGAGCTAAATACTGTTTATCAATAAACTCGTTAAGCCTTCACCTCAAAGTCCACGGAAATTTTTTTTGGTTAGATCCCAACAGTACGGAGCTTGATCTCCGTAAAGGGACCCAAGAAAACAGTCATATATGTCTGTTTTGTCCGTAAAAAGCACAATCATCGCTAGATTTTCTACCTTTTCATGGACTTCCCCGGCAAACGATTTCGAAAAATCCATATTTTGGAGGTCTTCTGATGAGCAACAAAAATCGGTGGATTTTTATGGATCCAAGTGAGCCTTTAAGCATAAGATTGCCGTTTACATCGTTCAATAGGAGGCAGTGTTTTTTTGTGGAGCTGTTCAAATGGGGTAATTTTTTAGGGACACCCGGTATGCTAAAAATTTCCTTGACTGGAATTAGCTAATAGTTACTTAACGCATTTGCCCTTGTGCCGGGTGTCCCAAAAAAGTATACAGATTTGATCAACCATAGGGACTAGACTATAGCATCAATCAATCCAAAATGATGTTCAAAACATACCTAGATAGCAAACTTGAACATAGACCTCGTTTGCTGATATCGGTGCGTTGAGATTGAATATATTAACATTTAAAGGACAAAGTTGCCTTAACCTCCAGACCAGAGCTTTGACGTTTTGGCCGAAGCAAATAGACCTAATGGGCTAAGGTTTGTTTAACCAATTTCAAGTCATGTGATCATACTCTTGGGAAGTTTCAGTATTATGCTGTTTTTTGCACTCATGGCTCAACTTTGCATGGCGCGAAATATGTTAAAGAAATGAAAAGACGTTTCATCAAGTGATTTATCATGTGACTTGAAATGGGTGTAAACAAATATTAACCAATTTAGTCTGTTCTTGAAGCGCAGTGAATAAAATCAATAAATTTGAAGACGGCGCAAGAGATGTATTTTACAAAATACAGTTTATGTGAGACCTATCGCCAAGGGAGCGCCGAAATCAGCTTCATTTAGCCAGCAAAAATTCATTTTGACATGCAAAAATGAGTGAAAACACCAAGCAAGATTGCTTTTTATTCTCCTTTCTAGCAATAATGACTCTTATTTGTGTTCATGTATTTTGCCTTCATGGGAGAATGGAATACTAGGGGGAAGACTTTTCAGCCCATCAAAGGGAAAACAAGCGCTAAAGCATGCTAAAAATCATTGCTGTGAGGTAAAGAGATTTGGGACTGTTGTTGGTAGTTTTAGCACTTTTTTTAAGGTTTCTCATAGGGATTCATTTTAGACTGCGTTCACACGATGCAGGCACATTTTGAAAACGCTGAAAAAAGTGACGGTTGCAAAATTTGAGCTAGCGTTCACACAATACCGGCACAATTTAAAAACGGTAGGAAATTTGATGGTAAAAAGTCGTTGCAGGACTTTGATGCCAAAGAAAAGTACCTACACCCCCGGGGGGGGGTAACTTGAGTTTCCAATATACGGGGTTGTGCCATTCAAATCGTGTAAGTACCACCCATAAATCCGGAGAAATTTCTCAAAAGTATACCCATAAATCTGGAGAATTTCTGATAATCATACCCATAAATCCGGGAATGCCAAAACAACTCACCGATAAATGAATCCTGACAGAAAACTATGCCCATAAATCCGGAAGATGCAAAAAATTGTTGAAAACCATACCCATAAATCCGGAAACTCTCATGAAAAAATTACCCTAAAAAATGGCACAACCCCGTACCATAGACAAATTAAGTTACCCCTCCCCCCGGGCCTACACCATAAGAATCGACTAGTCTCGATCCAAAAGCGTCGAAAAATCTTCTGTTTTGTTCTGTTCATTGTCGAGTGTTCACATGATGCTGTTTCAAATTTATGCCGGTTAGGGTTCCGTTTTAAAAGTCTACTGTTTTCGAAATCTGCCTGCAAAAAAACGTGCTGTTTTCGTGTGAATGGGAGACCTATCCGTCACATTTTCACCGTTTCAAAATGTGCCGGCATCGCGTGAACGCAGTCTTAGAAAATCGCTTACAGAATCTGAACGGAGTGACCGATTTAGCCAAGAAAATTTCTAGAAATAATTGAAGATGTCAAATATTCAATCAAATATTGCAAAATATCATTGCTTATATACTCAGTGAGCAGTAGCTCTTGAAATGGCGGCGTTATTTTTGTGACTCATCAGGTAGAAAAGTTAAGCAGCTTTGAACGTTATAGGAGGCATACGGTCTTTCCATCCAACATTTACGTAACCACAGCACCGTCTTTTCATCAGAAAAAGAGCCTGGAGCTATGATCCTCTCTATATTTCAACTAAGAAAGCCACTCCCTGGGTCCTGAAAGCAGATTTTTGTGATCTCCTTTTTCTTGCAGCATTTTTAAGTTGCAAGAATGCCTTAAACGAAGGATACACTGAAAGTGGTATACACTACCTACTGCGAAATGACGGTTCCACGTACGAAGCTTACTGCGATCAAGAAACTGATGGTGGAGGTTGGACTATGCTGCAACGAAGAGTCGACACAAAACTTAGTTTTCGTAAAAATTGGAAGGAATACGAACATGGTTTTGGCAACCTGTCTGGTAGCTTTTGGCTTGGTCTTAAAGCAATGCATGAACTGACAACAAGAGAACAAGTTTCATTTCGCGTAGATTTGAAGGATGTAAGTTTGGTAGATATCTTATAGGAAACTGACACGGTCAAAGTTGGTCCTGTCTACATTCGCATAGCAGCTATAACTATGTCAGTTTCCTTCAAAACTTGACAATTCTCTTACTTATTACTCTGCTTCATTTCATTAATTCTCTTCCCCGCATTCTTTTGGTGAGTTCTGAGCTGGCTGGTATTAGTTGAAAATAGGCCGTTAAAGGACAAGTCCGGGCTTGGTAAAGTAGTTGATTATTCAAGAGATTACACTGTTGTCAATGGTGTGTAGTACTTTTTTCAATTTTTTCTCTTTTAATCTGCGAAACTACAGGGTGTCTCAAAAAAATTGTTCGAAGTTTGATTGAATACTAAAAAATAACTATACACTGAATGCACCCTTGGTTAAGTTACCCTTTTTCTGAGATTTTAGATTAATTTTTGACACAAGAATCTTGTAAATCCGCTAAAAATTCTTGGAGTTACAAGCATTTGAAGTTCAAATTTGTGCGAATGCTGAAACCAGAGGCCTCGAAATGGCATTTTTGGTAAAAGCTCCATAGGCCGTCGTTTCTGGTATTTCTCAATTGTTTCAGGGTGAACCAAGTGGGATTCAAACAGCTTTTCGATAACCTAGCTGTCAATCATATAGATGCTTTGAGGAAAGAGATTCAGTCTCTCGCCGATTATATTCTGAACCACTGTTTTTGGACTTATGCAATGTAAGGAAATTTAGAGAATAATCGCAAGAAATAATTTACTTTAGAAGTCCTATTTGGCTTGCTCTGATATCAACGAGAGGTATGACATTGGATAAGATTCTTTTACCTCCGTCCTCGAGCTTTTTGCAATACCAGTGATCTGGGGGGGAGGGGGGGGCGTCTCTGGTTTCTGCTATCGCATATTTTTGATCTTCGAGAGCTCGTAACTCAGTGAATTTTCAACCGATTTGCACGATTTTAGTCTCTAAAATTATTTCATAATCTTAGGACCAGGTTTATCTTTCCATGAGCTTGTTCACGTTGTCCTTATTTTTCAATATTTTATCAAACGTCGAACAATTTTCTTGAGACACCCTGTATATACCGTGTGACCCAGAAAAAGTGACCCGACGCGACCCGTTATAGAAACACAACTAAAAGACGGATTGAGATGATTCGAACGCAGTTCTGTCGCTGAAAGACTACAATACTTTATGAGTATTTTTCGCAATTTTTTAAGCACGTTAATTTTCCAGAATTAAGGATTTCGAGGAAAATGGCGAGCTTGAAATCGTGAAAAAGTCACCAAAAATAGGGGATCGATTTCAAGCCACTTCACATCATGAAAACAATGAGGGGCGTGCTCTACTTCAGGCTGGGAAAGGCATCTCAGTCGAAAGTTTACGCAAATCGAAATCTTCAAGAAATGTCTGCAGGGAAAGCAGGAATATCCTTGCCCCTTGAGAAAAGAATATTTTAGGTACCTAGGGACAATGAACTTGCTTTGAAAATTTTCGAGTGAGTTGCCTATTCCCAGCCTGAAATAAAGCACGTTCCTCATTGCTTTGAAGATCTGAAATGGCTGTAAATCGATCCCCTGTTTTTGACGACGTTTCCAGGATTTCAAGCTTGCCATTTTCTTCGAAATCCTTAATTCTGGAAACTTACCGTGCTTACAAAATTGCGAAAAGTACTCATAATGTAGCGTACACTTTCAGCAACAGAACTACGTTTGAATCATCTCAATCGGCCTCCTAGTTGTTTTTCTATAACGGATCGCGTCCTGTCGCTGATTTCTGGGTCACCCGGCATATCCATCTGCTAAGAAGTGTGAAATGACGTCATTTTCTATGACGTCACTTACTTCACGCTGTGCTGAACGAGGCTGCCAAATCAAGGGCGATATGAAGCGCCCGTTTAGGCCCGATCAGGAGAGCAAGTGTTTCTAGGCCGAATTCACTCACATGTATCGGTGCTTGTTTGCTACAAGAAATTGTTCTTACCTTACTGGCATTACCTTCAAGCTTTCCATGGCATTTATTGTCCTTACAGCTCTGTAGCACGCATTTCATATCGCCCTTAGCCAAATGTGTTGATATATTATACCAGTCACATTGCTAGCCTCCGTGCCGCACCTTCGCACACTAGTACAAAATACAAAATGGCAACGACATGTGGTCTAACTTACGAAGATTGATTAAACAATTTATGAAAGTTGGAAGTATCAAAACTTTGAAAGAACTCACGACTGGTGTTCAGCAGTTGGAAAGATTGCTTTTAACAATGATTTTGTCAGCCCCGGACCTGTCCTTTAAATCTCCCGGGTTCTACGTTTAACATGAATAGTGTGGGGCTAAAACTCTCCGAGCTTCGTAGCTTTTTTATATCATCTTAAAATATTAAAATACACAGAAACAACAACAACAGTTAGACTAGAATAAACAAAGGAGAGATATGTCGTTCGTAGCGAGAAAGGACACAAGGTCATCGAGTTCCCACTACGAATGACATATTACAACAATTAAAAAATGCAACTTTAAATCTAGTATAAAAAAACAGACACTACAAACATGTGGGTGTACCAGGTGCATCAAAGAAATATATCTCTAACTCACCTGGTAAGGAGGATTTCCACTCATTCAATTCTTCCGATTGGACAAGAAATAGTTAGTTGACGTGCGCTCAGAATTGAATAGAATGTTGCGCGTGACACTCAAATAAGCGACTGTGTAAGAGATGTTTTCCAGTCAGCGGAATTCTCCGAGCGGGCAGAATTCCGCTGACTGGAATGTCCTAGCTCATCGATCCCTTGTGAGGGATGCTTGTGTCAAGTCCGTAGATTTAAATTCAACCTTTACATATACCGGGTGAGTCAGAAAAAGCGTGGGGCGTTTGTCGGACTGTGGCGTCGCATTGAGTCTTTCTATCATCGTAAACTAACTTTTTCCAAGCAGCTAACAGTTTAACTTAGATCATAAACCTTTCCCCATTGAAATCGGTCTCTTAATGCATTTGTTTTAAAAAGTTTTCCTTCGTAAGGCCTTGTATGGGATTCTTGCAACCTGACGGAATCTTAAACCAAGCCTCTTCAGCAGTTTAGCCTTACCAGAGTTGCAGGTACACGTGGAATAATCAGGGGATACTGAAAAAGTTAAGCCTGGTTCACACTAGCTCGTTTAGGTAGCTAAGATCGTGCAGAAAGAGCAAAAGACAGAGACTCAGAGTTTGAATCCTTTGTCTTTTGGGTCTTCTTGCACGACTGGAGCGACTTAAAAGACCTATTGTGGACTAGGCCTTACGAAATGCATTGTAGGCAAAAAGTCCCATTGCGATTTACAGTGCGCTGATCTGCTTGAAAGGGATCTCTTCGCAAGACAAAGATGTACGCATTATTAATGTCTTTCAAACATATTCTCCACATAGGACAGGTTATGCTAAGACATCCCAGGGGAGAAAATACTATCCCCTAACAACTTGATTCTCCCCTGCTAATACCACGTGTACCTGTAACTCTTGCCAAAATAAAATGCGGAAGGGGCTTGGCAAAAGATTTCACCAGTTTGCAAGACTCCCTCCCAAACAAGCTCTGGCGAAGAAAAGCTTTTTTCAAAAATTCATCAAATGGCCGATTTCGATGGGAAAAGGTTTATGATCTAAGTTAGACTCTTGGCTACACGCGAAACTTTAGTTCATGAAAATAGGGTGACTAAATGCGATGTCACAGTCCGCCAAACGCCCCACGTTTTTTCTGACTCACACGGTATATATAAATTTTTAACCTATATATATACCAGGTGTTGCTTCTGGTAAATTCTCAAATTATCTTCTTTAGGCTTCTGGTAAAGCATACAAAGTGATCAATAATCGAATCATAATAGCAAATGTAGACAATGGATACAGATTACATGTTTCTGGTTACGACAAGGCGAATTCAGATCTGGAGCAAAGATTTAACTTTATCCAATCAATGGAGTTTTCAACTTACGATGAGGATAACGACAATGATGCGGGGAATTGCGCCAATTCTTATGATGGTGGCTGGTGGTATCGAGGTGGAGTAGCCACATCTTGTGCTTATGTGAAACTAAACGACAAAAGTGGACCAACTTGGAACAATAAAGTTTTTATGTCGTATTCCTCAATGATGATACGATAAAGAAGTCATATGCAGCGCAAGACTTTTAGATTAAGCAGGGCACATCTTTACTGCACTTTTACCCCATTCACAATGTAAGTTAACACAGCTTAAACTAAGCCAGGTTATAACATAAAGTCCTCTAATTGATCAATTAAAAAAAACAAATGCAGTTGATTGGTTGAAATGTAACATGGTGTACATAAAGTTGGTTTAATTGTGTCATACATACATACATACATACAGACATACATTTTTATTTGATAACGCAGGTTAGTTTTGGCTAAAATACTGTAGATGTGACCCTGCAAATAAAAATTTATAAAATGAATATTTCCAAAATAAAGTAAAAGTTACAATAAATTATTAAAGTGAATGCGGTATTTGATTAATTGTACGTCTTGATTAATTGAACTTCACGTATAGATTAATACAGGGCCGCTTTTAAGGAATCATAACTTGGGGGGGGGGCAAGTTTCAAAACGGGGACCTCATTTTTAACACAAGAAATATTTCTCTTTATGAACTCCTTAGGAAAGCTATACTGCTTACAAGGTATAAATTATGGTAGAAGGCCAATCACTACTATTATGCCGTTCATCTTTGTGATCAGGACGAGGAGAGGATTTATGGATGGCCCAGGGTCAGAAAAAACATGGGCCTTTTGTAAAGTAAGGTTTGAAAGGTACGCCAAAATCGCATTCATCTAGGGGGTCCAGGAGCATGCTCCCCTGGGAAAATTTTAGAAATCTTTGATGCTAGAATCACTCTGGTAGCCATTTTTTGCCCCTAACCCGGCTATCACATCGAACTGGTCATCCATTATAAACAAACTGCAGTAATAGTCAATCTATTGTCACATATACATGCTGTTTTATAAGAAACTTTGTACTAAACATAGTACTTAAAGTTTCTTAAAACATGAAATTTTGGTCCATTTTAGTACTAGAAGTTTCTTAATTGGTTTCTTATTTTTTGAATGAATGATTTGTCAATGTGGTCGCTAACACTGCTGCAGGAATGTTTCTTGACATTTAAAGCATCATATAGGAATAAACAGTGTTCTGTCATGATAAAAACACAAATGGTTAGTTGATATTGCAAAAGAATAAAGGTTCAACGATCGATTTGCTATAAAATCCATGCTTTTATCTTTGAAAAGTTTCTTAATACTTTTTAAACAGTAATAGAGTTTCTTAAAATTTCGGCCATCTTAGTACTAGTTTCTTATAAACCAGTTTCTTATGGAAAATTATGTAGGCAAAGAAAGGCATTTCTTGGATAGAAATATGAACCAGGGAGCTGGGTGAGCCAAAAACCATTCCATACGTCTGAAAATTCATAGCACCAAGAGCGTCTGATGCATCGATATTTGCTTGATAGCCGAGAGCCGAGAAAATTGAAGCATTTCTGCAAGTTTCTTCTGTTTTATGAGTACTGTAGTGGAAAAATAAGCAAGTTCGTTTTCATAAAAACGTCGCGAAGGCCTGAAAAGGAACTTAAGAACAGCAAAACGAAAAAAGGGGCCATAAACTAGGGGGGCAAAACACTGTTAAAAGTTGTAACTGGAAGGGCAAGCAAGGAGGACTGGGGGGCTTTTCCCCCCTAGTTTGTATGTTAAAAGAGGCTCTGGATTAATAAGAGGTTTATGCAACGTCAGAAGCTTTGCATTTGCAAAGAGTGACAAAAAAGGAGAACCATCCCATTTAAGTCGAAGTTGCACACTAGACGTGGCAATAGATAACCAAAGAAGCGATGTCGGGTCTAAGTGTTCTCTTTGTTAAGTTTATAAACAAGCCTGTTTAGCACCAAGATGGATACTTCACTGTCCAATCGTACAGGATTAGGTGCCAGTTTAGGGCAGTTTTTGGCGGGAAAAGTCTAGGTATAGGATATAATTTTTGCAAAAAGTTAATGAGATTTGGGTCGAGTCTTTATTGAAAATTTTGAGAATGCTCAAGCTTAAGATAAAGAACAATTTCTCTATTGTTTAATGCGGTTGCAATTGAAACGAACAATTCAAAAAAGTCCTTGCAGCTCTGAGCAAACTTCCATGCCCATTCTGAGTTGGACATGGTAGGGCTCAACATTTTTTATTCACAACACAAAATGCTCACAAAGTCGACACACAGGTCAAACTCTGACGAGACAAAAAGGAGACACACACAAAATTAAATGGCTAACGTCTTTTCTCCTAAAATATTTTCAAGATCTTGATTAATAAAGATTCGTAATTCATATAAGTTAAAACGAGCTGAAACGAACTGAAACCGCCTGAAACGAGCTGGAAGGAGCTGAAACCACCTGAAACGGTTGAAATCGATGTCAAGGCTGAAGCAACCTGAAACGACTTGATTATACTAGCAACGGGTTGTAACTGCCAGGGGAGTCCTTTTTTCTGCATGATATCGCATTCTCTCTAAGAAATGAAAGAAACAAATTTTACGGGAGTCGTCTTTGTTCTCTACGTATTGTCACATTCTCCTTTGATGCTAAGGCTAATTTCAATTCACACATTTCTTCCCAATAAGTACCTCTTTGTTTGATTAGAATATTAACGCCTGACCAGCAACCCAAGAAATCAAAGAAGTTTATCTATATTTATCCTTCGATCCCCTGTTGAAGAGTGTCAGTGTCAATGTTCCCAAAAACATTTTTCAAGCCTTAAATTCAGTTAGGATGGTTTCTGACGCCTAGTTTAAACATCATATCTTTTCTGCTTCTAATCAAACGGTATTAAAAACGGAAGAGTCTTCAATATTTTTGAAACTGATGTAAACTGAGGGACGTATCACTCAGTCAAAATCTTGTACACCTTAGGCAAAAATCCTTTTGTATCCAAGAGAATTCTGGAAAGCTCCCTAAAAAGTCCATTGCTTTAGGAAATCTCGCATCACACGCAGGAACCGCTGACCAGGACACATAATTGATCACAGAGATAAAGTACTTAACTTAGATAAATTAAACGCGGCAAAATTACTATGCTTTAAACAAGTCGTCGTTTCTGCCGTTGGCTATCTTATTTTTCGATCCGGCATGGCAAAAGATGACACAGAAATCAGATTTTCAAACATGGAAGATTATGTAGTTTTTAATGCATTCCAATTCGGCTCAGCAAAGATATGGTGTTTTAACTTGGCCTAAGAACTTCTCTACCTGAAAACAAAGCTAAGAGACATTTTCTAATTTCCACTAAAATGTTTCGGGAATTTTGACGTAGCAATCTTTAGCGGAGGAGAGGTAGAAAAATATGGATCAGTTAGGCTGATCGTCATCAGTTAGGCTGATCCTCATCAGTTAGGCTGATCGTCATCAGTTAGGCTGATCGTCATCAGTTAGGCTGATCGTCATCAGTTAGGCTTATCGTCATCAGTTAGGCTGACAGTTAGGCTGACCGTCATCAGTTAGGCTGATCTTCATCAGTTAGGCTGATCCTCATCAGTTAGGCTGATCGTCATCAGTTAGGCTAATCGTCATCACTTAGGCTAATCCTCATCAGTTAGGCTAATCGTCACCAGTTAGGCTAATCGTCATCAGTTAGGCTAATCTTCATCAGTTAGGCTGATCCTCATCAGTTAGGCTGATCTTCATCAGTTAGGCTGATCGTCATCAGTTAGGCTGATCGTCATCAGTTAGGCTAATCGTCATTAGTTAGGCTAATCGTCATCAGTTAGACTAATCGTCAGCAGTTTGGCTAATCGTCACCAGTTAGGCTAATCTTCATCAGTTAGGCTGATCCTCATCAGTTAGGCTGATCTTCATCAGTTAGGCTGATCGTCATCAGTTAGGCTGATCGTCATCAGTTAGGCTAATCGTCATCAGTTAGGCTAATCATCATCAATTAGGCTAATCGTCATCAGTTAGGCTAATCGTCATCCGTTAGGCTAATCGTTATCAGTTAGGCTAATCGTCACCAGTTAGGCTAATCGTCATCAGTTAGGCTAATCTTCATCAGTTAGGCTGATCCTCATCAGTTAGGCTGATCTTCATCAGTTAGGCTGATCGTCATCAGTTAGGCTGATCGTCATCAGTTAGGCTAATCGTCAAAAGTTAGGCTAATCGTCATCAGTTAGACTAATCGTCATCAGTTTGGCTAATCGTCACCAGTTAGGCTAATCGTCACCGGTTAGGCTAATCGTCATCAGTTAGGCTAATCGTCATCAGTTAGGCTAATCGTCATCAGTTAGGCTAATCGTCATCAGTTTGGCTAATCGTCATCAGTTAGGCTAATCGTCATCAGTTAGGCTAATCCTCATCAGTTAGGCTAATCGTCATCAGTTAGACTAATCGTCATCAGTTAGACTAATCGTCATCAGTAAGGCTAATCGTCATCAGTTAGGCTAATCCTCATCAGTTAGGCTAATCGTCATCAGTTTGGCTAATCGTATCAGTTTGGCTAATCGTCATCAGTTAGGCTAATCGTCATCAGTTAGGCTAATCGTCATCAGTTAGGCTAATCGTCATCAGTTAGGCTGATCCTCATCAGTTAGGCTGATCTTCATCAGTTAGGCTAATCGTCATCAGCTAGGCTAATCGTTATCAGTTAGGCTAATCGTCACCAGTTAGGCTAATCGTCATCAGTTAGGCTAATCTTCATCAGTTAGGCTGATCCTCATCAGTTAGGCTGATCGTCATCAGTTAGGCTGATCGTCATCAGTTAGGCTAATCGTCATTAGTTAGGCTAATCGTCATCAGTTATGCTAATCGTCATCAGTTAGGCTAATCGTCATCAATTAGGCTAATCGTCATCAGTTAGGCTAATCGTCATCAGTTAGGCTAATCGTTATCAGTTAGGCTAATCGTCACCAGTTAGGCTAATCGTCATCAGTTAGGCTAATCTTCATCAGTTAGGCTGATCCTCATCAGTTAGGCTGATCTTCATCAGTTAGGCTGATCGTCATCAGTTAGGCTGATCTTCATCAATTAGGCTAATCGTCATTAGTTAGGCTAATCGTCATCAGTTAGGCTAATCGTCATCAGTTAGGCTAATCGTCATCAATTAGGCTAATCGTCATCAGTTAGGCTAATCGTCATCAATTAGGCTAATCGTTATCAGTTAGGCTAATCGTCACCAGTTAGGCTAATCGTCATCAGTTAGGCTAATCTTCATCAGTTAGGCTGATCCTCATCAGTTAGGCTGATCTTCATCAGTTAGGCTGATCGTCATCAGTTAGGCTGATCGTCATCAGTTAGGCTAATCGTCATTAGTTAGGCTAATCGTCATCAGTTAGACTAATCGTCATCAGTTTGGCTAATCGTCACCAGTTAGGCTAATCGTCATCAGTTAGGCTAATCGTCATCAGTTAGGCTAATCGTCATCAGTTAGGCTAATCGTCATCAGTTTGGCTAATCGTCATCAGTTAGGCTAATCGTCATCCGTTAGGCTAATCCTCATCAGTTAGGCTAATCGTCATCAGTTAGACTAATCGTCATCAGTTAGACTAATCGTCATCAGTAAGGCTAATCGTCATCAGTTAGGCTAATCCTCATCAGTTAGGCTAATCGTCATCAGTAAGGCTAATCGTCATCAGTTTGGCTAATCGTCATCAGTTAGGCTAATCGTCATCAGTTAGGCTAATCGTCATCAGTTAGGCTAATCGTCATCAGTTAGGCTAATCGTCACCAGTTAGGCTGATCGTCATCAGTTAGGCTTATCGTCATCAGTTAGGCTGACAGTTAGGCTGATCGTCATCAGTTAGGCTGATCTTCATCAGTTAGGCTGATCGTCATCAGTTAGGCTGATCGTCATCAGTTAGGCTAATCGTCATCACTTAGGCTAATCCTCATCAGTTAGGCTGATCGTCATCAGTTAGGCTGATCGTCATCAGTTAGGCTGATCGTCATCAGTTAGGCTGATCGTCATCAGTTAGGCTGATCCTCATCAGTTAGGCTGATCGTCATCAGTTAGGCTGATCGTCATCAGTTAGGCTAATCGTCATCAGTTAGGCTAATCGTCATCAGTTAGGCTAATGGTCATCAGTTAGGCTAATCGTCATCAATTAGGCTAATCGTCATCAGTTAGGCTAATCGTCATCAGTTAGGCTAATCGTTATCAGTTAGGCTAATCGTCACCAGTTAGGCTAATCGTCATCAGTTAGGCTAATCTTCATCAGTTAGGCTGATCGTCATCAGTTAGGCTAATCGTCATCAGTTAGGCTAATCGTCACCAGTTAGGCTAATCGTCATCAGTTAGGCTAATCGTCATCAGTTTGGCTAATCCTCATCAGTTAGGCTAATCGTCATCAGTTTGGCTAATCGTCATCAGTTACGCTAATCGTCATCAGTTAGGCTAATCGTCACCAGTTAGGCTGATCGTCGTCAGTTAGGCGAATCGTCATCAGTTAGGCTAATCGTCATCAGTTAGGCTAATCGTCATCAGTTTGGCTAATCGTCATCAGTTAGGCTAATCGTCATCAGTTAGGCTAATCGTCATCAGTTAGGCTAATCGTTACCAGTTAGGCTAATCGTCACCAGTTAGGATAATCGTCACCAGTTAGGCTGATCGTCGTCGGTTAGGCTGATCGTCAGACGTAACAGCATTAAATTATAATCAAACAAACAGATACTTCTCTGGAACAAAAGGTGTCAATTGAAATTAACTGCATAGCTCTGAAAAATAGTCCGACAATACGTAGACAACGAAAGAACTCCCCTGAAAATTACACCTGACAACTTTACAGATGATGTGTACCAGCCTCTTTTGACAACCAAGCGAGAAGCTTTAAAAGTATGCCTGCTGTTGATGCAAAAAAGGGTTCAGAGGAAGGTGCAATTTTTTCCATGCTGAGCTGCAATGTACAACTTTTTCCGTATGTGAAGGTCAACGCAATTCGTAAGATGGAATACAAGAATGACATGTCGATGCAACTCACAGCGTTATGTTGTCAATATTCTGAAGAGAGTTTATAACTGACGATGTTTTTGCAGCAATGATGATTAATTGCATTAAGTCTCGATTTTGTGTGTAGCATGACGGAAAAATTTCAGGATACTTCATTTAGATGATAACCTTGATATTGGTATGGAGGTCCATTATATTCCATTCCGCAAAATAGCCTAAGCCAGAAATTCATTAGCTGTAAAATACAAGTTGATGTAGCTATGAGTGCCAATGCACATGGAAACAGTTCAGAATGGCTATATTACTTCATAAGTGGATTTACTAGCAAAGACAGTGGTCCATATCTTAATCACATTCCAGTCTGTAAAATAGCCCAACTCTGAAATTTCGCTTGGCACTAAATCCAGAAATTTTCAGCATCTCAGACTGATCATGTGTGCCAATTTTCATGATTCTACTACGAAGTGCACAATTCCGCAGCTAATCCGCGGGACTATAAATTGCACTGCATTTCATTTCAATTGGCTGCCCCAGTTTCTGCTGATTATTTTTATTGTTAATCTGACCAAGACAAAATATGGATTTGCTTGTCTGTAACTGAAGTTTTTCACCTGTTCAAAATGAATCTGCCTTAATCATTTATTCATACTAGAATCATTGTTTACTACTACATCAGAACTGTATTGCCAAAGGAATATAAACATACGTTTTTAACTCTCTTCCATCATAGATAATTCTCTTCTATATACTGAATTCATAATTCATGCATGATATATCCAAAGATATGTTGAGTAACTAGTTATGACCTATAAACATCCTCAAATGTTTAATTATCAAACTAATATTTTTAATTTGTGCCATTCTACCTTTTTAAATCGTTATCTTTGCATCACATTTGACTCTTCCCACCTTGATTAAATACTCACCTAAGAATACAGCTTTTAAGAGCCTGTTTTCATGATCCCACCTTGCCGGGATATCTCGTCTACAGGCGACCCTACCTACAGACTGAAATTCTGAATTAGATCCCCAATACACAAGAACCCCTTCAGCCTGGAATTTGATATAGGTTCTTAGCTGTAGAGATCATCAAACTAGAAATTCAAACTAAAAACTAACAACTAAAAAGCATGCAAAGATTGTATCCCTGTAGATCCATATTTTTAAGATCTATGTCTCGGATCACTGATGTTTTTGCTGATGTCACCCCTCCATTTTGTTTGCAAACAATATTTTTTGGCTAAAATTGGTACAGATTGGTTTGAAAATGGCGAAAATGCTCATTAAGAGATACATATGATCAGAGATGGCGCCAGGGAAGAAATGCTACCCGGGGGACAAAACTTGTCAAAGTGCCGACAGCTAGCGCAGCAAGCAAAATTATACAGACCACACCTTTCTGACTGGCTCAAGATTCGACAAAACTCTCTAAAAACATGGCAAGCAAGTTACGGAAGTGCCGGCAGTGCTTAGCAATCTTCAAAAATTCAAGTGCCGACGGGGGCTCAGTAGATTTTTGGGGGCTCCCGTTGATTTATCCGTTATATTCCAATTAAACCTTGTCGGAAAAAATGTATCTTTGTCGGAAAATTCTGACCTTTGGCCCCCCCAAAAAACAATGCTTCCACGAAGCCAGTGAAGCAAATGATAGGAAAGTAACAGGCCAGTAACAAGCGGGACAAGCCAGCAACAGGCCAGTAACGCGTTGAACAAAGCGTGGAATTAGCGTGGATGCGTGGCTGAACCCGACGGGGGGGGTGGGTGGGGGGACATCAACGTAGCCACAACATTATGAAGAAAACAAACGAGATTGAGAAAAGCAGAGACTATTCCAAGAGAAGTTCTAAACATGCTGCAGCGTGACAGGAAGAGTATCATAAAAATAATAAGAAGCAGAAAAGGGTCGTCTGTCCAAAGAAACTCCAGTGCTAGCGACTACATGACAATTCGTGCATGCAAACAACCAGAAACACATTAGCAAACTTTTAGTACTTCTGGTCTGGCCTGCTCGAAGTTTCTCATACGAGCATTGGTATTGGGAACGGCTATGTTTTCTGCTGAAGTAGTCAACAAAGCCTTTGAAGGTAGGAGTTTCATCTTGACAATCCATTTTTGCCGAAAGGTTTGGAAATGAGTTTAACCCTGTGGGCATTTCACGCATTTGAAAAAAGAGTACGAGTTTTTTTCAGAACGAAGGGAGTTGTATGGTTGTTGATGGATTTTGAACTTCACGGGAAAAGGGACACTTCACTCATTCAAAAAAGTACACGATATTCTTCAGAACGAAGGGAGTTGTATGGTTGTTGATGGATTTTGAACTTCATGGGAAAAGGGACACTCCACTCATTCAAAAAAGTACACGAAATTCTTCAGAACGAAGGGAGTTGTATGGTTGTTTATGGATTTTGAACTTCACGGGAAAAGGGACACTTCACTCATTCAAAAAAGTACACGATATTCTTCAGAGCGAAGGGATTTTTACGGACTTCTGGTGGATTTTTCTAAAAATACGATCTTTGCCAAAGATGAATGAGATTCTTTGGGAGTGAAATGTCTCTCGTAGCGTTGTCGACAGTACTTTTATCATTCTCATTTTCTTCTTCTTATCGTTGCGGCAACGTTAATGTTTCCCCGTCGATTTCAGCTACATTCCCACGCTAATTCCACGCTTTGTCCGATGCGTTACGCCGATACGCAATCCTACCGTTCCCGTGTGAACAGTCTATTTTTGCGTTCCAGAAACTGGAACGAAGATGGAACGGAACGATTGCGTTCCCGTATGGACGGGGCCTAGTTTAGGCCCACTGTGCATGCCGCATCCAGACATGGGACCCCTAGTTTAACGTCCATTCCGAAGGACGACGAGGTGAGTTGCAAGGTCGGGCCTCAGAGGTCACCCATCCGAAATCTGACCTCACTCGACCAAGCTTAAATTCAGTCACCTGACGCTTAACTTCATTCACCAGTATGGTTTCCGAAACTTGCATTCGGTCGTCTCTTGTTTACTGAACTGTACAAATGATTGGTACGTAAATATTGACAGAGGGAAATTTACCGCCATGATTTTCATTGATCTAAAGAAAGCCTTTGATACAGTCGACCATCAAATTCTTTTGAATAAGATGCGTAATTACGGAATCGACGGTCTTGAACACCAGTGGTTTAGCTCTAACTTAGATAATCGCAGGCAGTTCTGCAAGGTCAACGGCGTCTGCTCCGATCCTGCTGAAATCAACATATAGGTACCTCAAGGTTCTTGCCTTGGACCGCTTCTATTTTTGATTTACATTAATGACCTACCTTTTGCATTAAAACGTGCAAAAGCAACGATGTATGCGGATGACACAGCAATTTCGTTCTCTTCTGATAATAAAGAAGAGATTGATGCTGTTGCCAATGCTGAACTTGCCTGCCTTGAAAAGTGGTTACATGGTAACAAGCTTTCCTTGAATGTTGTCAAGACTCAGGCCATGATCATAGGATCGTCGCAGAAGTTGAGGAAAGTTGATACACCTATGGTACCGGTTCCTCATTTTCAGGTAAATGGAAATGATATCAATCTTGTGAAGGAAACTAAATATCTTGGTCTCATGATCGACGATAATCTAAAATGGGAGAGCAATGTTAAATGTACACAGAAGAAGATCTCCAGAGCTATAGGATTTTTGAAGTATGAAAAACACTATGTGCAAGAGGATACATTAAAAAATATGTATCTTAGTATTGTTCAACCACATTTCAGTTATTGTTGCTCTGTTTGGGGATGCTGCGGGGCAATTAAACTGAAAACGCTGCAGAAATTACAGAACAGAGCTGCTAGAATTGTTACAAGTAGCCCCTTTGACACTCTAGCTGCTCCTCTATTGCAGCTGCTTCGCTGGCCGTCAATTGAGAAACTAATCAATCGAGAAACTTGTACAATGGTGTATAAATCTTTGAACGAACTCGCACCTGAAAACCTATGTAACATTTTCTACAAATTGTCTGATGTTCATACCAGGGTCCTTCGCGATACGAAATGCAATCTTGCAGTGCCAAAGATGAGAACTGCTTATGGCCAATAATCATTTGCGTTTCGTGGAGCGAAGGCATGGAATAAGCTCGACTCGGAAATGAAATTTGCCCCTTCGATTCAGTCATTCAAAACGAAACTAAAAGCTTTGAATTGACAATATTCAAGGAAAGCTGTTCTACATCGAAAGAGTCATCGTTATTTTTTTTTGCTCGTTTTATAGCCATGTAATTAGAAAATATTGTAAATAGGTTTAGTTCTCATTAGCTTTTTATTTTATTTTTTGCTGGGACAATTGGAAAGTAGCTACTTAATCTATTTTTTCTTTTTTGACTGAATTGTATCCCAGGGTAAACATTTTAAAATGAAAAATGAAATGAAATGAAGCCTGTATAAGCCACTCGGCCATTCACCCGGCAAACTGCTTTGAACTGCTCCTAGCTTTTCCGCTGGTTACTGGCCTCTTCCGCTTGTTACTGGCCTCGTCCGCTTGTTACTGGCTTGTTACGCTTCATTTTCATTATCATTTTCAATTTATTAGGGAGAGAGACCCTGCAACCAACTGGTTGATTTACAAGGGGCCCTCCATATAAAAATTTACAAAACTAGAAAAATGTTAAGACAGCTAAAACTTAATTACAATGAATATATACACCTAACCAAAAGTCTATAAAAATTAAAGAAAAGTACCTAAAAGCAAATGGACTACGAGTTCCCCCAACGACCGAGCAACCAGCCCGACTCCCGCCCTCTACCCCCGCCCCACCAGGCAGACAACGAAAACCCAAAGATAAATCTCCGTTCCCGACCCAGCTGACACCAAACACAGGGACAACGAGCGCGCCAGCCACCCGGCCGCCGGAAAAACCCCCAGTCCATCATAAAAGATGTTTAAAAGTATCAATAGAGGATGCCTGCTTGGTCTCAGCTGGGAGGCTATTCCAAAGTTTAGCACCGCGAAAGGAAAAACATTTCTGCCCATTAGCAGATGTTTTCATCGGCAGCCTCAAGTCTGTTGCCGAATTTCAGAGGCTACGAGAGTTACAAGCAGAGTTTCTAGTGAAAAGATTGCGCATGTACTGTGGAGCAAGCCCATTGAGAGACTCGTAGACCATTGATCTGGACTCCTCATCGACAAGCTCACGGATTGTCTTCCAACCAAGGCTCACAATCAATGGTCTACTCGGGGAATCAAAGCTGCTATTCGTTACAATTCTAGCAGCTCTATTTTAAAGCTTTTGGAGCTGATTGATATCAGTGTTGCCACAACAACCCCATACAGAACAGCAGTATCGAAAATGGGGCTCCACAATACCTGAGTACAAAGTTTTCAAAGAAGCCATTGGGAGAATATTTCTTGCGTGTTTTAGAAATCCAATGGCTCTGGATACTTTGCTAGATACAGCTTTGAGATGTTCTTTCCAATCTAGACTGTTGTCAACTTGAACACCAAGGTATTTGGTCTTCTTGACAACGTCCAGTTCTCTGCCACGAACTTCTAAATTCAGTTTTTCAGCTGCATTGTTGAACGTTCGGTGCTTCGGTTTGGTTGCGATTAGCATAGATTGTGTTTTAGCAACATTTAGCGAAAGTTTGTTGCCCTTCAACCATGAGATCAACATTAATAGCCTCGTTCAGCTGAGAAATATCTTTTGACTTTAAGCAAAGGCTAGTGTCATCAGCATACATTGACACGGTTGAACTCTGGACAGCACTTGGGAGATCATTGATGTAGATCAAGAAGAGAAGTGGTCCAAGACATGACCCTTGGGGTACTCCTACTTCCACTTCCCCAGTTTCAGAATCTACTCCACCTACTCTGCAGTACTGTTTTCTGCTAGAAAGATATGATTGAAACCAAGAAAGTTCCCTTTGTCGGACACCATAGTGTTCTAGCTTTTTGCAGAGAAGGTCGTGATCTACAGTGTCAAACGCCTTTTTAAGATCAATGAATACTGTACCCACCATCTGTCCAGTGTCCAACCCACTATACCAGTCATCAGTGTTTTAAAGTAGACAGGTCAATGTAGAATGGAGTTTTAAAAATCCAGATTGACCAGGATGAATAAGGTTATACTTAACCAGATATTGGTGAAGTTGGTTAAACACTAATTTTTCAAAGAGCCTTGAAATGACAGGAAGAACTGAAATTGGGCGGTAATTAGACTTTTCAGCCCTATCACCATCCTTGAAAATTGGTGTAATCCGAGCATTTTTCCAAATATCAGGAAACTGACTTGTTTCAAGAGAGGTGTTAAACTTGAAAACTAAGGAGTTTTCAATGTATGGAGTAGCTAACTTCAAGAAGTAGCTAGATATGTTGTCACTTCCAAGGCTCTTAGATGTTTTTATCTTACTCATTGCATCTCTAATGTCCTGAACCACAATTGGCCTAAAATTAAAGCGCCTATTATCAGGGTTATGATTATATTCACCTGTGAGCATGGGGTTAGGGACATCCTCAATCTTGCTAGCTAGATCCTTACCTCCTGAGCAGAAATATGCATTCATAGTATTTGAAATTTCCTTCCTATCTACAATTTCTCTTCCAGAGTCTTTCAAAAGATCTATGTTAGTTGACTTAGATCTTTTGTTTATTACCTGTTTTATTGTTTTCCATGATTCCTTCATGTTACCTTTAGCTTGCACAAGCCTTTCCGAAAAATACTGCCTTTTCAACTCAGAATTTTGTTTGTTAATTTTGTTTCTGATATGCCTATAGGAGCTCATAAGAAGCTGAGATTTGCTTTTAACAGCAGCTTTTTTAATTTTATCCCTGCTTCGTATTAGCTCCTTTAGGTCTTTATTCACCCTTAGCTTGTTCCATAATTTAGTGAAAAAACTGTGTAAATAGGTAAAAAGTTGGTTCTAATCAGCTGTAGCTAGCTACATTTTCTCTTACTTGCCACCTGTTAATAAATCATCATTTATTTTTTCATTTACTTGGGATAGTTTTAGCATATTTTCGCCGGTCACTTAAATAACAAATATACCTTCTTTGCTAATGGCTCAATTTCATCAAAATTTCACTGTTCTTGGTTGCCGAACAACTAATCACATGTAAGTTTCATTGTCATAGCTTTTACAATTGCAACGATAATCAGGGGATCGAAAAAGCCTCCTCCGCTGCTAGATAATTACTTTTTCACCCGTTTAAAAAAGGATTAAGAGTGATGTTATTGCTATTGATCCGTGTTGACCAATTGATATACGCAAATCAAAGGACGCTGGGAATCAAGGCACGATAAGGCATAAGTGTAACGACAAGCTGCTATAAATAGGTTGAAGAAGCACCCACAACCCCATTGTTTCCTTCACCAAACGGTGAAACCCATAGAAATATTGTGAAACCGCAGGCGTCAAGGTTGCTGTGTACAATAGACATATTCTGAATTTGGTCCGGGCAAGCCTTTAACTGTTTCTATTCCCTCTAACTTCCAGGGGGGGGGGTACTCAGGTATGTTTAGGATAGGAGTGATCAGGCTGGAGTACAAAGCATCAACCCAAACAAATTATATCTAACATAAAAATGGACCCAAGAAGTTATTTTTACTCATTCAAAATACCTAAATGTTATGAAGTCGGTATCTTAAATCTATGGAAAAGTGCCCTAACTGATTAGATTTCTCATAATCTATTGGGATATCCAATTTTGACTTTAGCGACATTACTTGATTTTAAATTTCGTTGGTAAGATATGCCTTTCTCAAATTTCTTTCTTGAAACCATATTTGAGACCCAAAAAGTAATGCATAACTCCAGTAACAAAAGAAAAACAAGGTGATTGACCCAAAAGTGTAAGCTCTGTCCAAATTCTGGACCCAAAAGAGTAAAAGAGTATCCTGAGGCATTCCTAACCAAAATATACTCGAGTACCCCCTCCCCCCGGGCTTTAACATGAGAAATCGTAGTTTCAATTTTTGATCATGAAACCGTACCACGCCCGACAACCCATCATTGGACTTCCGTAGCCTCGCTCTGATGGTAACAGTATTTCTATGGGAGCATAATTTTTCTGGAACTTTGGCCAGATTGTTGCGAAAGAAAAATATGACCTGTATCAACGAACCTGAGCAAAACTTGTAGCAAATTTATCAGAGATTTTGTTCACAGGAAATTTGTTTTCATTCCAAAAGTTTAAATGATCGGGTATCAAGTGTTTTTGAAGACCGGTCATAATTTCTTCTGGTAAACCCCATATATGGTATCTGTTCACCCTTCTTTGGCACAACTTTTCCAACATCAAACAGGTCGACAAGCCGCTTCGGGAAGAGAAATTTCTTGTTACAGGACTGAATTTTCTAAAATATGACACTACTACTTACACAACATAGGATTTTCATATTGTATATTCAGCTGTAAGATGATGGATGATATATACCTAAACGGTAGGCTAAGAGAGCACTTCTGAGCCGTGAGAGAGCATAAAATGTTGGAGCGGAGACTGACTGGCCTAACCAAAATGAAGGGAACAAGAGATGAACCTGGCCAGCGCCTAGTTGATAGGCTCATAAACTCCAATAATAAGCAAGTCATATTTTACATCACGAGAAAGGCAGATAATTTTTACGTGGCTTAAGACGTTTCTTTATTCTATCACTTGTTATTTCTGCAAGAAAATACGCTCCTTATGAACCAGATCAATTTCCGTAAAATTTGACGAAGCGATAAGTAAATGAATGGCGTACTAGTTGAAAGAAACCCTAGAAACAGGATAAAGCCAAAATTTCATGGGAGCAGTGATTTTTGCATGGAAATATGGATATAATGAGATAAAGTCGAAGAAAATTGGATGCCAAGGCGGCAGAAAGCCGTGAAAACGTTGAAAACTGGAGATGGAGACAGACTGGCCTAACCAAAGTAATGGGCACAGAATTCATAGTTGGCCCACGCCTTTTTTATAAGCTTCATGACAACTACAAAAAACATACCAAACCTTAGCTCAAAAGAAAGAGAAATGAATTTTGCATGGCATAGGCAGGGTTTCTTTCTCATAGGACGTAGCATTTGGAAGAAAATTGACGTTGAATGAAAAAGTGAAAATTCGACGAACGGAATTGCAGCAATTCAATATGGAGGTGTAATGCAACTCTAACTTCAGAAAAAGCTACAAAATCACAATTTAATTGTTTTTGGAAGAAAGTATGACTGTCGTTCTACAAAGTGCCAACTTATCGATCAAATAGAGAACTTATGGCTGAGTAGGAGACAAAAAGTCTAGGTAGAGACTTGTTGGCCTAACAAAAATAATGGAGTTGTAAAGCGAAGTTGATCCGCGCCTAATTCAAAGGATCTGAAACGGAAGCCAAAACGATGCAAAGTGCCATATCAAATGAAAGAAAAATCAATTTTACATGGTATAGGATTGTTCGCTTTTCAAATAAACTCGTCAATTCTCGAGAAAACAACCCTGAATGAAAATCATGAAATTTCGTCTTACAAAACGAAAGAAAAATCTGAAGGGAGTCTTAAGATTAAACGATTCTTGAAAATGGGTAATTTCATTCCAAAATATCCCAAACAAAAGAAAATAAAGTTTGTGAAGCCTGTTCTTCCAAACAAAATCAAACAGCTTTGGAATATCACAGCAGATGGATAAGAAATTCATAGATTAATGTTGAGTTGCAATTCCAGGCCTGGGAGATTTTCATGAAATCGAAGAAGATCTGCTTACCTGCTAGCAGCCACAGCGTTTGTTTCCCTGCATCCAAATCATCAAAATCTTCAATTTTTGCTCAGTTTTTATCATTAAACACGCTCAATATCATATCTTACGAAAATGAAATGTTTTTTCGTTTGTACGCGTGATGAAATCAGGAAAAGGGCGCGCAAAAATCACATGACCTCAACCTGCCTCCACAGCTTCGAGGATTCAATGTGACGTCACACGTCAGTTGGGGTTGTCGGGCGTGCGTACTGACTTTTGTAAGTTGCAACTTAAATTTCCCCAGGTAATACATAACATTCTGATAATGTACAGTAAGAGGCCCCCCATAGTGCCCCTGGATAACGGATTCACGTGTTGATTTTCGTTTTTCACTCCATCACGGAATATAAAGCAGCATTTTCACGATCTCGTTGGTTGGATTTCTAAGAATGCTCCAGAATGAAAGTTTTATGTAAAGACACAGCTGGCAAAGACACACCAAGAAGCGCAGGGTCATTTTAGCATGGATTTTGATTTAAAGCTTCAGGGCTAAAACTGCGAGTCAAATGAGGTAAATAGGGGTCTGGGGGCTTGCCCAGAAACTTTTTTGAGTACCCGCCTTTTAGAACGTCGAAAAGCGCCATGCTGTGGAAATTAAAGGCTGGTAGCCTACCATTTGCTTCTAAGAAAAAGTCGATTTTTATTCAAATAAACTGCATCTTATATACTTTAGTGTTGTTTTGAATAGTATCATGTATTTTTTTAGGTAACCCAAAAAATTCTCCATGTGTTCATGTAAGATTAATACTCTATTTCCAGTTTTACCGAATTTCACAAGTAAGGCTTTCTTGCAGACAAAATTCCCTAGATGGGCAAGATTGTGAGCGAAGCAAAGAGAAATGGGGGTCTGGGGGCTAGCCCTGGAAGTTTTTTGGAACAACAACCTTCCCTCACAACCTCAAAGAACGGCATTTTTGAGAAAGTTCAAGGCACAATCACGTGCTTTAAAGGTCCATTTCACGAATTTTGCGAAATGATAACGAATGTACTCAACCCAGAGTGAGATCTGTCAGCAACGGGACAGAAAGCGTCCGATTTAAAGGTCTGCAAATGTGGCAAACCTTGCCACCAACCATACGGAATTCGGAAACCCTTTGTCGATTTAAAAAAGAGATTAAAAATTGGTACGGAGAAAATTGTCCCTGCAAATTATGCCGCATTTTCATTCCAAACTTTGCCTATTTATGATGATTGCTTTTAGATATCCGTTTTAATTGTATATTCTGATGACTTGTAAATACTTTTATCTATTACTTTTTTCTAATATTGTATATACATCTTTTTACGTTGGAATTAATTAGCTATTTTTTATTTTAGCTATTGTATTTTATTATCCAACGAAACATAAATTGATAATGATAATGATAATGATAATGATAATGATAATGATAATGATAATAATAAGAATAATAATAATAATAATAATAATAATAATAATAATAATGATGATGATAATAATGTCCGCACATGGGGCAAACGAATACAATAAGGAATGCAATTACAGGAAAGTTTCAAAAATTTCTGGAGGTACTTGTCACAGTAAAAACGTAATCTACGCAGCAGATTGCAATAAACATAACATTCTTTACGTTGGTTATACCTCGACTTCAGTCAGTCAAAGATTTAACAAACATAGGAGCGACTCGAAGAATGATCCCTCTGCAACGGAACTAGGAAGACACTTTTTCAACAGTCAAGACTGTAATTTTGATCGGAATTTGAAAGTGCACATTTTGCAGCAAGTGGAAGGAAATGAAACCGATTTAAGCAACTTTGAGGACAAATGGATCACTAGATTGGACACCAAAGAACCTCATGGAATGAACAGCACCATGGGTGAACTAGCAAAAACGCATTATAAATTATTCCCAAGTTTTGATGTTGTAATAGCATTTCCTTGTATTTATTTCTTATTTCCAGTTTTATGTTCTTATATATTTATCCCATTTGATATCAACAGTCGACGCCACATTATTAGAATCAAGAATTCCACGGAAATTTGTAGAACTCTTAAATCGAATTTATAATTCTTCCCTTTTTCGTTATAGTACACACTCTTGTAATTCACTCACATTGTGACTGAAGAAGATCTACGTAAGATAGAAATATTTCACTGAAAAGTTCTTGTTTTTCTTGAATCTATTACACTTAAATAATCAAGACAAAAGAATCTTTACTTACAATTATTATAATAATAATAATAATAATAATTGTTTGGCTCTTCTTTATTGTATCTTAATTTAGGTTGTTTATCTTAGGTTATAAATGCTCGGTTGCTTGTTTGCAAAGTTAGGCTGATGAAGATTTTTAATCGAAACGTACAATTTTAACAGTTTGTTTTTATCTTTTATTTTCTGTTAATTTGGATTGAGGTTTTAGTTTATATAATAATAATAATAATAATAATAATAATAATAATAATAATAATAATAATAATAATAATAATAATAATAATAATAATAATAATAATAATAATAATAATAATAATAATAATAATAATAATAATAATAATGATAATAATAATAATAACAATAATAATAATAATAATAAAAACAATAATAGCGAAATAACGTCCAAATCACGAATTCACGAGTAGAAAATATCAAAATCACAAAATCAAGCGCGCAAATTAGCCAAACAACACTTAACTTACGAAACATGGGGGGCTCCAGTAACAGTAACTGTTCTGGCAATGTTTCCAGTGCAAATCATGTTATTTCTTGTTTTGAGATATTACTTGGTAACTAAGGAGCCGTTTTGATAGAATGGATCAACTCTACACTTCAAGCATTAAAGATAATAATAAAATCGTTGGAAATTTTTTTAACTGCTTCCCGGTCTCATTCCTAATAAGAAACCATGAGCGCGGATACAATACAAAAGTATCAACAGAAATTAGAGCTTAACTGGCTCAAAATTGCAATTGTCTGGTCCACGCCCAGGCTAACAGCTTGCATGCAGACTCATGCCTCCTTCGTAGAGGATCGAGTCTGAAACCAGGTTTGGCCTCGTGGGCCTCCGCCTACTATGCTTGCTTACTCCCTTCAAGGGTACCAACCGCTAATCAAATACATTGATCACTAATTCCTTGATTTTATTTTTGTATTCAGATCAGATCTGCACTTCATTGTACACATGCTATGCATGAAAAAGAAGGAAGAGAAAGGACGGTGTCTGCATTAATTTGTAAATCTCATGAAGCAAGAACTGCAAGCCTTCGCCCAATTTTCAGTCTCTCACTGGTCAGGTCTCTACATGATGAGCACAAGTACCCAATAGAAGTAAAACAAATGCCAACAGCAAAGAGAGTTTCTGAATCCTGATATTCTAAATGAGGATTTTTAACAAGGCTTCTTCATTACAACACGCAGCAATGTTGTAACCTCTGTTACAGTCCCATCCTCGCTCTCATCTAAGCTTATCTTTGGCTCATGTTTGTAGTATTTTTCCTTAACTTTCAACAAGCCTTGAAATGAGGCTTCAATCCATGTTAGATATTCTTCAACTGTCGGAAATTTACTCTCTTCCTCGACGACCTCCATGCAGGTAATCTCGAATCCACACTTTTGAGCAAATTCCTTTATATCTTCTTGCGTCAGTGGAGAAACTGTCTGCATTAATTTGCGAATCTCCTCAGGGGTAGCAAGAACTGCAAGCCTTCGCCCAATTTTCAATCTCTCACTGGTCCCTACATGATGAGCACTTGTACCCCCTGGCTTCAGGGCTGCATACATAGCTTTGAACGTCTCGAGACGATCGACCACTGGTATCCAATGAAGGACTGCGTTGCTATATATTACATCGAATTCTTCATATCTTGATTTCAGAACCTGGACTGCAGTTCCTTCGTGAAACGAAACATTGTTAAGACCATGAAACTTCTCTTTTGCAATTGCTATTCTTTCTAAATCAGGATCCAGAGCAACAACTTTCCCTCCCTCCACCTTTTGCTCTGCAACATAGGCCGCCAATTCGCCAGTCCCACAACCTACAGCTGCAACTGTATCACTTGATTTTACTTGAATGTGTTCCAACAGATTCTTACCATAAATCGTTTGTGAGTATCTTGAGAGGTCTCCGTAGCCTTTAGCTTGTGTCACGAAGCTTTACCCAACGATCTCGGGTTAGTCACGAATCAAACACACATTCTTCCGGCTTTCTGCATCTTCAAATCTAACTCTAAACTCAACTTCAACTTCAGTAATTTCACATATTCATCTCACGAGCTTTCACAACAAAACATCAACCCACAACTCAAACTACTGCACTCAACTACTGCTATAAATACGCCCCCTTCTCATAATTAGTAACCATGTTCAATCAACCAATACTTCCATGCTCCTTCACAGTTTACTTATATTGTCCTGCACAGTTCACTTATTACACTCCCCCCTCCTTAACAATAGTCATAATTCTACGATAAAAAAAATCAATACATCAGCCTTAATTTTAAACTTTTTTTTGTCTTTTTTTCTTTTAGTCTTTTAATGAGTTCATAATTATACAGTTCAAAATGGTTCACATACCAAATGTTATTTACAAAACAATTCGTTTTCAATCAATTGCACAAAATGCTGTCCAAAAATGTCTCAAAATGTTTTTTCAGCAATTCAAAGTAAACAATTAAAAGTCACTCACCCAGGCGCCAAAACGTTCTGGTGGTTTTCTTACCCTTTCTGGATTTCTTCTTTCTTGTCTTGCTCGGTTCACGTCAACAATCTCTTCTTGAGCATCTGGAATAAACCTGATCTCTGGCACATGTTCTTCAACTCTTGGTGGAATAAAAGTATCAATGTAAAGTTCCTCCTCATCAGAAGACAAATCATCCAATTCTGCATTGTCAGCATCATTAACAATGTCTTGTTTCTCAATTTCAGCATAGTAAGGCTTCAAACGATTATAATGTACCGTTTTCAATTTCTGTGTGTCCAGCGAACGAATCAAACAACTGCTATCCAATGTAGTAACAATCTCAAATGGACCAATAAACTTGTCATCTAATCCTCTTGCTCGTGGATTGCGTAGTAACACAAAATCTCCAGCATAAAAGTCTTTTTTGGATTTAACACGATTTCGAGCATCATACAATTTCTTTTGTTTCTCCTGAGCTGCTTTCTGTCTATCACTCGCAATATCCTTCAAATGACTAAAACGATCTTTAAGCTCTGACAAGTATTTAGTCGGACCCTGAATTGGTTTAAGAGTGCTGTTGTCACGACTAATGGAGAGAGGCAAGGTAGCTTCTCGACCATATAACATTTCAAAAGGACTTAAGCCAGTGGAAGCTTGTATCGAACTTCTATAAGCAAGAAGTGCTGCAGCAATTTGCTCATCCCAATTGTCTCTATCACGATTTACTCTCTTCCTCAAAAGAGACTTTAAAGTGCCATTAAAACGCTCACACAAGCCATCAGTTTGGGGATGATAAGGTGTTGTCCGCCTTTTCTCAATTCCGAACAAGGAACAAATTGACTTGATGATCTTTGATTCAAAATTAGAGCCTTGATCCGTTAAAATGACAGCAGGCATTCCGTGTCTTGCAAATATTTCCTCTAAAGCCCGCGCAACTGTCTCAGCTTCTTGATTTGGTAAAGGAATGGCCTCCGTGTACTTTGTAAAATAATCAATTAATGTCAAAATGTATCGATTTCCTGCTCTTGTACGCACTAAAGGGCCAATAACATCAACTCCCACCATATGGAATGGTACCGGAATAACTTCAATGGGCTTCATGGGAAATCTTGGCATAGGGACTACTTTATTCCGTGCACATGTGTCGCAAACTTTACAAAATACTTCAACAGATTTATTAAATCCAGGCCAATAATAATTTCTTTGCACTTGCTCAAATGTTTTAGCAACACCCATGTGACCGCAAATTGAGTGTGCTTGCGAAGTAACTTGTTTTTGCATTCCTTCAGGAACTACAATTTGAATCCTAACTTTCTCATTATTGTAGTCAAACCATTTTCTGCAAAGTAGACCTTGGTCATTGATCAAGAGGTTGTCAAAAAGATTATAAAGAATCTTCAATACCTGCGAATCAGTGCTGATAGTGTCAGGACGCACACCATCTGTCACCCATCCAACAACTGTGTTAAGATCTTCATCTAACAACTGGGCATCCAACAACTCTTCAGCTGTCATTCCAACAACTTTTATGCCATTTACTGGAGCTCTTGAGAGCGCATCAGCATGAGCCATAAGTGATCCTGCCCTATGAACAATGGTGTAATCAAATTCTTCCAATTTCAAAATCCATCTTGCCAATTTACCACTAGGATTCTTGATATCTCTCAACCACTGTAAAGCGCGATGATCAGAATATACCACAACTTTATGACCATAGATATAAGCATTGAAATGTTCCAAACTCCAAACTACAGCAAATGCCTCCTTCTCGGTAGTTGTCCAATTCTTTTCGCTACCAGAAAATGCCCTAGATGCAAATGCAACTGTCTTTTCAACCCCTGAATCATCCTTCTGAGCAAGAATCGAGCCAACACCAACATCAGACGCATCTGTGTACAACACAAATTCTTGATCATACCTCGGAAAAGCCATAACTGGTGCAGAAATCAAAGAACTTTTCAACTCCTCAAAAGCCTTTTGACAATTCTCATCCCACATAAACTTGACATCTTTCTGCAACAATTTATGTAAAGGGGCAGCAATTTCACTGAATCCACCGACAAATCTCCTGTAATAACCCATCATTCCCAAAAATGACCTCAATGAACTAACATCAACTGGCTTTGGAAACGCTTTTATGGCTGAAACCTTCTCTGAATCGGGAGCAAGTCCCTCACCAGACAACTCATACCCCAAAAACTTGACCTTTGTCTTGGCAAACACACATTTCTTTGGGTTCAATTTCAATCCGGCTTTTCGTATAGCCTCAAACACATCTTGCAAATTCGCCAAATGTTCTTTCAATGAACTCCCAAAAACCAAAACATCATCCAAATAGACAAGACATTTTGTACCCAATAACCCTTGCAACACCGTGGCCATCAAACGTTGAAATGTGGGAACTGCATTACTCATACCGAACGGAAGCTTCAAAAATTCGAAATGTCCACCACCAGGAATCACAAAAGCAGTCTTTGGAATACTTTCTTTCTCAACAGGAACCTGCCAATAACCCGACGTCAAATCTAAAGTGGAGAAATACTTCTGTCCATTCAAAGAATCAACAATATCATTCACCTGGGGCAGCGGATACGCATCTTTCACTGTTTGATCATTCACTTTCCGGAAATCTATACAGAACCTCCAGCTACCATCCTTTTTCCGTACCAACACAATGGGGCTAGCCCAAGGTGAGTTACTTGGACGAATGACCCCAGCCTCCAACATCTCATCAACTTGTTTGTCCACGACTGGCTTCAATGCTTGTGGCAGCCTTCTAGGTAACTGCTTAATGGGCCTAGAATCTGCAGTATCAACAACATGCTCAGTAACATGGGTCGTACCAATCTCCTTGACTGAAGATGCAAAAACATCTTGTTGATCATGTAAGAACGCTTCCAAAGTTTCTTTCTCTTCTTGTTCTAGCTCCCCAATTTCAAAATGCAAATCATTCTGATCTTGATTCACAATACTAACTCCAGGATCTTTAAAATCTTCTTCAAAAGCTTGCAACTGACCCAATTTAGTACCCTTGAACAACCTGATACTCTTATCACCAGGATTAACAATCTGAACAGGGACTGACTGACCTTCAGGCCTAACAATCACTCTGGCAACAACTACCCCTTTATTTGCCAAATCTCCATTGGGTTCCAAAATTTGATCACTTAAACTTGGGTTACTCAACTGAGCCCAACTTATAACTTCATGTTTTGCTGGCACCACAACATCTTCACAAAGAGCAACATCAGGATCAAGCAGACTTGAATCGTACAAGAACAATTTCAATTCCTTTCCGTCTACAAATGACATCTTCCTTTCCTTCACAAAAATGGTTATTTCATGGTCAACTAACCAATTCAAACCCAACAAAATATCCTGTGACATTCTGTCAACAACATAAAACTCCACATCAAATTCATGACCTGAACAAACAAGCTTCATTGTTGTTTTTCCCAGGATACCAAGTGGCATATTATTAGCTGCTTCTGCCACTATATCAGAGGGTTCCAGTTGCTCATTTGTCTTGACTTCATTCCATTTTCTTTCACTCATTAAACAAACCGAAGATCCAGTATCAATCACACAAAGAACAGAACTTCTATTGACTGTGGCTTCCATCACTAAAGTTTGTCTTTTGTTAGCAGCAACAACTGATGACAATTTTGTTTTTACCTCATTTGTTTTGCTAGGAACATTTTCTGGAACATCCCTTTTATCCTGAGAACTTAAGTTACTCTGACAATTCCTAGCCAAGTGCCCCTTTTCACCACAACGATAACAAACAAAACCCTTTTCTCTTGCACCACCAACACCTCCAGCACCCCTTTGGAAAGACAAACATTCCTTGGCCACATGACCTGGCCGTTTGCAATTAAAGCAAATCAATTTTTGTGCAGCATTTCTCCTGGGCACAAAGGAACCTTTGTTGTTACTTTCACAATTTTTGGCAACGTGACCAAGTTTACCACAAACAAAACACTTCCTACTTTCAACATTTCCCACAAAACCAACTTGATTTCTGCCCCTCAAAACTCCAACAGTACTTCTAGCCGCCTCAAAACGTCTCGCAACTGCTAAGGCCTCGTCCAACGTGTCTTTAGGTTCCTGCAGTAGTTTACTCTGGATACTAAGGTCTTTTAATCCCAGAATAAACTGGTCTAACAAACGATTGTCGAATTCTTCTCCTTGAAAATTACATTTTGCTGCGTGTTCTCTCAAACTAATTGCAAAATTGTCAACACTCTCTCCAGGGTCTTGCACTCGTTTAGCAAAATTATACCTCTTCTCCGTAACAGTAGTGTTTTTCTCGAACTTCTGCGACAAAATCTTTCCCCAAGCTTCAAAACCTCCGTCTCCATCTTGCATATTTAGAGACTCGGCCACTCTGAACGCATCCTCAGTCAAGTTAAACAGCAAAGCTAAACGCTTTTTTTTATCTTCTTTCAAGTCAATAGCTTCATAATATAACAAAGTTTTTCTCCAGAATAAGTCGAAGTCATCTCCCAACTTGAACTTCTCGGGCCTACGAAAAATCGACTGCAAATTCGTAGCAGGTTCTTGTTGTCGTCCTGCTGTTTCAGCAGGTTCACCTCCTGCTGCGTTGTCTTCTGGCGGAGGCATATTTACAAACTGTACACTCCAATATCTTCAACAATCTCGGTAGAACCTCCAAAATTTTATGTCACGAAGCTTTACCCAACGATCTCGGGTTAGTCACGAATCAAACACACATTCTTCCGGCTTTCTGCATCTTCAAATCTAACTCTAAACTCAACTTCAACTTCAGTAATTTCACATATTCATCTCACGAGCTTTCACAACAAAACATCAACCCACAACTCAAACTACTGCACTCAACTACTGCTATAAATACGCCCCCTTCTCATAATTAGTAACCATGTTCAATCAACCAATACTTCCATGCTCCTTCACAGTTTACTTATATTGTCCTGCACAGTTCACTTATTACACTTGTTCTTTTTGGTCGATAAAAGACGCCATTTTCCCCATGTGTGGTTAATCAGCAACAGGTACTTGTGATCAACCTTTGTCTTTGTGTGGATATGGTTTTTGACTGGCTGTCTTAAATATCTTTGTTGTAGACATGACGAACTCGTCACTAACCTCAATAAACCCAATCTTCTTCCGTTTCCTCCTTTAAAACAGGAAAATGCTGCATAAACTTTCAAGGAAAATCTTCCGTCGCTGAACCAGTAAAATACTTTGAGATCAGCCATCTCAAAAGCCGCGACAACAACCAGAGTCCAGAAAAGTACTAAACCTTCCTCCGGTCAACAGTTTTTCTGAGGAAAACCTTCCTCCAATTTTTTACATACCAGGGCGTGGCTAAGTCCTACACTTAGCTACATTGCTCTTAGCTACATTACACTTAGCTACACTTACCTAGCTACTTACCTCGTTATTTACTACTGCCGCCTCAAAATCATTAAAAACTAAAAAAACTAAAGTTAATTTAAAGAAGACGGAAAAAAGACACAAAAAATGGTTTGATCAAGAATGTAAAGACAACAAATCTAAGCTACATTTAATAGCAAAATGGAAACATAAAAATCCACACAATGAACATCTGAGGATAGCATATAGAGTAAAAATGAAAGATTATAAAAAATTGTGCAAGCAGAAGCGCAACTTCTTCTGGGATACCCAAATTACGAAACTCCAAGAAAATTTTAATAAACAAAACTTTTGGAATGTCTGGAAAGAGTTTGATGAACGTATAACAGAAGAATCCATAGCTATCAAAGATGGTAAAAAATGGGAATTACATTACAGATCATTATTCTTGGCTCCCCCCTCCAGTGCCAACAAGTTCGATAATGATAATATCCAAAATAGCACGTTCCACACACAACTAAATGAACCAATCACCAATTCTGAAATCATGAAATCAGTTAATCAATTAAAAACTAATAAAAGTGCTGGAATAGATCGTATTAGTAATGAAATGATTAAACATGCTACACCCGATGTAATAGCAACAATCAAGAATATATTTAACATCTTTCTTGATAAAGCTGCCATACCACAATCTTGGTGCCAAGGGCTAATAACACCCATATATAAAAAAGGAAACAAAATGGACCCAGGTAACTACAGAGGCATTTGCGTAGCTAATGCAATGCTTAAATTATTATGCATAATCTTGAACAACAGACTTACAAATTACAGTGTAGATAAAAACATAATTCACCCAAATCAAATAGGCTTTCAACGAAACTGTAGAACAACAGATCATATATTTACCCTGAAGACACTCATAAACAAACATGTGCAAGATAAATCTAAGCAAAAAGTTCATGCTGCTTTCATAGATTTTGCAAAGGCGTTCGACACAGTTTGGCATCATGGTTTATTCTTCAAACTTCGAAATAAAGGTATTAATGGCAACTTTCTCCAGCTCATTCAAAGTATATATAACAGCACAGAATGTGCAGTTAAAATAGGTTCAAAACATACAAAATTTTTTAAATGTTCCAGAGGAGTCCGTCAAGGATGTCCCCTTAGCCCAACGCTATTTAACATCTATATTAATGACTTAATTGATAATCTAGAAAAAATAAATCCTACCCCACTAACATTACAGGATAAGAAAATTAGCTGTCTCATGTACGCAGATGACATTATCATTCTTTCCAGTTCACATAAAGGCTTACAAGATTGTCTTGATACACTTGCATCATTTTGCAATAACTGGAAATTATCCATAAACAAATCGAAGTCTAAATGTATGACATTCTACAAAAGAAAATGTAAATACAACAGGAATTTCTTCATTGACGATACACCATTAGAAAATGTTACAGAATATACATACTTAGGATTGACTGTAGATGCAAAATGTTCTTTTAAAGAAACTTTGGAAATGTTGAGCTGTAAAGCACACAGGGCAATCTACGCCTTAAATAGTCGTTATCAACTTAAACATCTACCAATCCAAGCTGCCTTAAAACTCTTTGATAGCACCATTGTACCCATATTACTTTACGGTTCTGAAGTTTGGAGCATCTATGAAAACGTCGATGATAAAGAATGGGATAGCAATAGGATTGAAAAGATTCACACACAATTTCTAAAACGTATTCTAGGAGTCAACAGATCCACAACAAATATAATGGTGAGGGGAGAACTTGGGCGCTATCCTCTACGCATTCAAACTGATTCAAGGACTATCAACTTTGCAAAACACATATCTGAAGAATGCAAGCCCAGTGCACTCGTTCATTACTCAATGGAATACGAAAAAAGCATCACCAACCGAAAGACTATCATATCTTACATCAACGATCTCTCAGATAAACTAACCAAAAATGAAGTCAGCAAAAAGTTAATAACTGAGCATTCAAAATCCAACATCAAAAAAATCTTAGAAGCAAATTACCAACTATCCTGGAAGTCAAGAATAAAAAATTGTTCCAAAGCATTAACTTATGGAAGCTATAAAAATAGGATCAATCTCGAAGCTTACTTATCATTAATAACTAACAGAGCCGACAGACGAATTATGTCAAAACTACGACTTAGCGACCACTGCCTCACAATAGAAAGAGGACGCCATTGCAAACCTCCAATAGAAAGAGACAAACGGTTCTGCTTAAGCTGTAAAGACAAAATTGAAGACGAGACGCATTTTATTCTCGAATGTGACATGTTTAAAGAAGAACGAGTAACCTTCTTACATTACACAAAAGATATCTATCCAAATTTTGAAACAATTCCAACCCTTGAACAAAAGCTCATTTTTCTACAAACCAATGAAAACTGTCACTTTTTAGAGACATTTACAAGATATCTTAACACAACTTATAAACTTAGATCGCAAAATGAAACCCAGAAAATTGATGATGCATAGCCTAGAACAATAAAAAGACACTTTTTACGTATACTCGCTGATATTTTGTTAGTAGCTCTTAATTTGTAGTTTGTAGTTAGACCATGTATCTTGTAATGATATTGAATCTTGATTGAAAAAAAAAAAAAAATGCTACAAGAAGTTTTGTAGGACAATGTAGACCTTAGGTAGTAAGTCTAACAAAACAGCAATGATTTAAGAAATAGACCTTTTAGCTATTCTACAAAAGAGCCTGGATCGAGCGATATTTTTATACAATTTCATACGCGCTGTTCGATAGAGTGACGTTACAGCTTCGATCGCAATTGTGCACATTCGAAAATTCTACAAATTGCTTTGAAATATCATTCGATCTACATTTGTTTTCAGAATAGCAAAAAGGTCTATTGTCATGACTTTCTATCGTTTTTAAAGGTATTTCACCTTATAATTCCAAAGACAAAGACTGATACCCGCTAGCTATGACTCAGGTAGTGAGTCCAAATGCATTTTTGTAGAGAGTTTAACAACAACAGTGGATATCGATGGCCTATGCAAATAGTTCACAATCTCGTCCGATCTCGTCCCCAGAGTGAATTCGTTGCTCTTCCTTTACTCTGGGAAACAAGAGGCCGTTCGGTAATCTGATTGTCTGTTCGCTATTTTGGGTCGTAACTCCGATTTGCCTGGGGTAAACCTCCCTGGGGTAAACGACCTCGGCATGTTAAAATTCGACGTAAAACCACATTCTTTACCTATTCCGACCAAAGCGAGCTTATTTTCACATTAAACACACTTACAGACCCCAGATTATTGTTTAAATACCTTCATACAGATTCAAATAAGGTCCTCGAAGTGTTTGTTTTCAATTTCTCCATGCATCTTCTGCAGCATTAGCGCCAGAGCAACGGCCATTTTCCATCGCTTTGCGTTGCCTAGCCAACGGTGAAATCCATAATGGCTTCCAAATGCACCCAGATTCTGGGCGCATTTCATCAAAGGGTACCAGGGTGATCATTCGGCTTCGTGATCAGTGTAAATGACGTAAGAACACCCTGGGAACGAGGTTGAATAGTTCAATGAATGTCTAGACTCATTCCAAAATTCTCTTGTTTCGCTCCCCCTGCAGATTTGTCGCTACAAGCGAGACTTATTGACTTGTTAAGACGCCATGTTGGTCCGGTAAATCGAGTTATCAAAGCTCATTTGCATGACAGCATTTGTTACAAATTGTGATTGGTCTAAAACCACGAAAGCCATCATTTTTTATGAAATACTGTGCTCTGGTTGGTAACAATATAATTTGCAGCGAGTTTCCGTTTGCAGAAGCGTGTGTCCATAAGTCCCTCAACTGAAGCGATAACAACAACAACAACAAGCGAAAGTTAGAGGGACTTACGTCATGAATCTAATGAATGTCAATTGTAACCAATTATCAATGCCAAAAGACTATTGTGAGATAAATCATTTGACATGTCTTGCCAATGCACTCTGACTTCATTGCATTGACAGTTTCTTCCAATAATTTGTCTCAATTTTTATTGTCGAGGTATTCATACAAACATTCCTTCAAATCTTTATTTTTAACAAACCTTCCTCCAGATTCCCATTGTTTTACCAACCCTCCTCCGGTCAATGAGCGTGCGACCGTAATGTTTTCTGGACTCTGACAACAACCAATTTTCTCTCCGCCGTCTTTCGATTTTCAAGAATATAGGAGGGGGCAGGGTAGTGGTACCATGGTACCAGAGGGGTGGTACCTGGCAGAGGCGGATCCAGCTCGAAGTTGAAGGAGGGGCAATTTGCAGAGTGGGCGCCAAAAACATAGTGACAAGAAAGCGTGCCGAAGGCGCGCAGAAAATTTTGGGTCTTCGTTCTAGAAAATTTCTCTGGTTTTTCAATTGAATAACGCCTTGATTTATGTGTTTCGATGAAACGATGAAAACGATGAAAAGAGTGCATTTTGGTCAGGATAAGGGGCGCCCTTCTAGCCAAAAATGGGGCGCCAAGCTGACTTTTCATCATGAGGGGTGTTGCTGCCGCGGCTGTTGCTAGGGGCAACCGAGCTGCGACGCATTCTCAGGAGAGTTGCAAAGATCAGTAAATGCCTCGGGAAAACAGAACACGGAGTCCACGAACAACTTCATTGTTTTGGTTGATAAACAACTCATCTGAATGGGACAAATTCAGACGGTTCCATGGGAGATTTACAGGAGTAATTGTAATGTGTCAGGGGAGTAAGAACTAGCGAAATCACGAAGTTTTTCTACGATTGAATATAAATTGCGTAGGAAGAGAAAATTTGGAGAGATGCAAAGACCTCAGCATGTAAAATCGACGACGACGACGACGAGACGACGAGAAGGAAACGGAAAGTCAGTGAAATCAAGATGAACGAAGACAAGAGTAAAGAAAACTGAACCTATGAAGAAACAGAGTTGTGACGTTGTCAGGGACGTGAGAACAAATTTAACTGTTTAATTGATTCATTGATTCATTGATATAGTAGGTTTAGATATTGATAGCGTCGCATTATACAAGCTTTGCATTTCAATCTTTGTTGTTCACATCTCAGTGCATTTTGTGCAGCAACAAAAAATTTTACATGAGGTCTTAAGTTTAGGTCTAATTACTAGGTTTCCACCTTTGTTTATTTGGTGAATTGTGACTTTGAAGCAAATTCGCGGGAAGAAAGAAGCAGAGGTTCACGCAAAATGATGCCCTACGAACTCAGACCTAGAAAAACCAATACAGTTGAAGACGAAGATCGAGCGAAGCGATCGTTGCGTGCAAAGCATCGCAGACTGTCGAAGCAGAAATCAGTTCGAAAGCGAATACAACAGATTGAAGAGCTCATCGGTATGCGAGGGAGCAGAACACAAGTAAACTGTCATGTGAAAGATTTGGGACGTGTTTTTACTGCAGCCACGCTAGCACATGAGGAATATCTGGATCAGTTGGACCCACAAGATGAAGATTACAGCGATGATTGGATCGAAGATCTTGGATTTACAGTGGACACGTGTAAGGCACTTGCAGAGGAATACATACAGGAAAGAGCCCTTGATACCCCTTCAGAAAAAGCCGATACATCAGCTGTCAGTTATGCAGAATCCACCTACTCGATCGAGGACTTTGAGACAGAGAATTTGGAGGCAAAAGGTATGAACTTACATCAATATTCATTTGAATATTTGCCGTCTAATTCGTCTTTTCAGTTTTTTCACCAGCTTAATTCAGAGGTGACCTCAGCCTCCCAGCATCCGGACAGGCATGCAGTCAGTTTGCCCCTCAAGTCATCTGTTTCCCAGGACTCGGCCAGTCATGCAGTTGGCGGACAAATGTTGTTGAAGATCTTAGATCCGGACAGCCATGCAGTCAGTTTGCCCCTCATGTCATCTGTTTCCCAGGACTCGGCCAGTCATGCAGTTGGCAGACACATGTTGTTGAAGATCTCAGATCCGGACAGTCATACAGTCAGTTTGCCCCTCAAGTCATCTGCTTCCCAGGACCCGGCCAGTCATGCAGTTGGCGGACACATGTTGTTGAAGATCTCAGATCCGGACAGCCATGCAGTCAGTTTGCCCCTCATGTCATCTGTTTCCCAGGACTCGGCCAGTCATGCAGTTGGCGGACACATGTTGTTGAAGATCTCAGATCCGGACAGCCATGCAGTCAGTTTGCCCCTCATGTCATCTGTTTCCCAGGACTCGGCCATTCATGCAGTTGGCGGACACATGTTGTCAAAGATCTCAGATCCGGACAGTCATGCAGTCAGTTTGCCCCTCATGTCATCTGTTTCCCAGGACTCGGCCAGTCATGCACTTAGCGGGCACATGTTGTCGAAGATCTCAGATCCGGAAAGCCATGCAGTTGGAGTCCCCCTCATGCCTGCCATTTCCCAGATTCCGGCCAGTCATGTTGTTAGCGGACATATGCAGCCGTGGAACCCACATCCGGCCAGCCATGCAGTCCGAGCCCCCCTCATGCCTGCTGTTTCCCAGATTCCGGCCAGCCATGCAGTCGAAGCCCCCCTCATGCCTGCCGTTTCCCGGATTCCGGCCAGTCATGCTGTTAGCGGACACATGCAGCCATGGATCCCACATCCGGCCAGCCATGCAGTCCCAGCCCCCCTCATGCCTGTTGTTTTCCAGATTCCGGCCAGTCACTCAGTTATCGGACACATGCCGCCGCAGATCTCACAACCAGCCAGACATGCAATCCGAGCCCCATTCATGCCTGCCGTTTCCCGGATTCCGGCCAGTCATGCTGTTAGCGGACATATGCAGCCGTGGAGCCCACATTCGGCCAGCCATGCAGTTGGAGCCCCCCTCATGCCTGCCGTTTCCCGGATTCCGGCCAGTCATGCTGTTAGCGGACACATGCAGCCACGGATCCCACATCCGGCCAGCCATGCAGTTGGAGCCCCCCTCATGCCTGCTGTTTCCCAGATTCCGGTCAGTCACTCAATTATCGGACACATGCCGCCGCAGATCTCACAACCAGCCAGCCATGCAGTCTGAGCCCCCCTCATGCCTGCCGTTTCCCGGATTCCCGCCAGTCATGCTGTTAGCGGACATATGCAGCCGTGGAACCCACATTCGGCCAGCCATGTAGTCCGAGCCCCCCTCATGCCTGCCGTTTCTCAGATCCCGACCAGACATGCTGTTATTGGACACATGCAGCCGCAGATCCCACACCCGGCCGGCTATGCCTTTAGCGGACACATGCAGCCGTGGAACCCACATTTGGCCAGCCATGCAGTCGGAGCCCTCTTCCTGCCTACGGTATCCCAGATTCCAGCCAGTCATGCAGTTAACAAACATATGCAGCCACGGATCCCACATCCGGCCAGCCATGCAGTTGGAGCCCCCCTCATGTCTGCCGTTCCCCAGATTCCGGCCAGCCATGCTGTTAGCGGACACATGCTGCCACAGATCCCAGATCAAGACGGTGGAAACATGCTGCAGCAAATCCAACATCCGGACAGTCATGCAGTTAGCAGACAGATGCTTCCACAGAGCTCAGATCCAGACAGTCATGCACTTAGCGGACACATGCTGCCGCAAATCCTACACCCAGATAGCGATGCAGTCAACTCCCCTTGTATGCCTGCGTTTTCCCAGATTCCGGCCAGTTGTGTAGTTAATGAACACATGTTGTCACAGCTACCGGACATTGGTATTGATGGTCAGGCTGAGTTGAGTACAGATTTTCACACCAATGAGCCATTGTTTTCAAGACTGTCCTCCAGCACTGCTGGAAGGCGCAGGTTTACAGCCCCAGCCAAGCCAAAGCAGCAAGAATTCTTGTCAGATCAGTTTAGGAGAGATGCCTCCAGAGAAGCTTCACAAAGTCAGTCTTTGAGGAATGCAGATAAGCCAGTGGATGCATGGATAGATGAACTAGATATCGACTTTGAGTCTACCTTGAATCCAACCATGTCATCAGAGAATATGACACTGAGATTGTTAGCTTATCAGGGACTACCTCGATTAAACATCAGTCCATTCAATGGCTCACCAGAGGATTGGATCGATTTTGTCATCAATTTCAGAGACCTGATTCACCTTCAAGCCCATTTGTCAAACACAGAGAAAATGTCATATCTTTTGCAACACTTGGAAGGGGAAGCAAGACGAGCAGTAATTGGATACTCAAGGGACAAATTTGGTTATGTTAGAGCACTGAAACACCTTAAATACTTGTTTGGCCAGCCATCAAGAGTTGCACAAGCGCATTTGTCGAAGGTGACTAAAGGGAAGCAGATTGGAAATGATGACCAAGAGGCTTTGAGTGAATATTACTACACCATAAATGATTGTCTTGTCACTCTGCGTCGAATGTGCTACTTTTCAGATCTATACAGTACAGATGTCCTGCGACAGGCTGTGCGACGTCTTCCATCTCGCTTGCAGGAAAGATGGTGTGAGCACTCCCTTAAAATTAGAAGACAAGAAGAACCAAACTTACAGCATTTAGAAGAATGGTTGCAGGACAGAGTCTTGGCTTCAATGGATCCTTACATGTCATCAATCCAGTCAGACCGACAGCAAAGGAATTCCAGACCTCCACGAAGTAGCAAGCCTAACTCACGTTCACAGCTGACGACCTTGGCAACGATGACTACAGAAGTTAAGCAGACCAATGAAGGGACCAAAGGTAGTAATACACCGTCACTCTGTCCATTATGCTCCACCAAACACAAGCTTTTCAGATGCAGTGTATTCCTAGGAAAGCCACTGTCAGAGAGGAGAAAGTTGGTGAAAGAGAAGAAACTATGTTTCAACTGTCTGAATTCAAATCATATGGTGAAGAAATGCGCATCACAATACTCATGCAAAGATTGTTCCAAACGTCATCACAGCAGTCTTCATGAGCACAGCGAACAGAGTAGGGATAGTAGCTGGCAAAAGAAGAAAAATTCAAATTCAGCTAGGCCCAGCAACAGTGATACTGGCGTTGCAACAAAGCAAGGAAAAGCCCAATCATCTTTGAATACCACAAACGATTCACCAATTGTTGGTATGATGACTTCAAATTCACAACGGGTTTTCTTGCAAATTGTTGAAGTTGAAGTACAATCAAAGAATGGTGGACGGCTGAAAACTCATGCATTGCTGGACAGTGGCAGTCAAGCAACGTTGGTCAAAGAAGATTTTGCAAAGAGACTGGCACTCACAGGAACAAAACAGGCTGTGCATGTAGGAAGTATTAAGGAGGAAGGAGAGCCCCTTCAAGTTGAGCGTGTTTCTTTCAGTATCTCATCAACTGACAGAAAATGCACTTTTGACGTAAACAATGCATATGTTATGCCAAGATCAAAATTCAATACACCATCACAAAGGCTTCCAACCTCTTTCAAGACTGACCCGAAGTACAAGTATCTTCATGGTCTCAAGTTGTGTAATGTTTCTGCAAAGGAGGTCGATTTACTAATAGGAGCAGACATACCAGAAGCGTTGATAGCAACACAAGTTCGACGTGGACCTAGTGGGCAGCCATATGCTGTGGATACACCATTTGGTTGGACGTTACTTGGTGTAGCAGATGCAGGAGCTAAGAGTGCAAGAATTCAAATTGATGTTAATCACATGCAAATCTGGAAGGATGACGAGTTGCACAATCGAGTTGAGGAATTCTGGCTGACAGAGGCATTTGGAACGAAATATAGCCTGCCTAATTCATTCTCCCCAGAAGATGAAAGTGTTTTAAAGAGCATGGATGCAACTACAACCATTGTCAATGGTCATTATGAAGTTGGAATGTTGTGGAAACAAAGCACTGTCCAACTTCCGAATAACTATGTTATGGCAGAAAGAAGATTCAAATCATTGATGAAACGTTTCAAAGCAGACCAAAGTCTCCACCGACAGTACTCTGAAACAATAGAGTCTTATGTGAGTAAAGGTTATGCACGAAGATTGACCAATGAAGAGAAGATCATTACAAGCAACAAGACTTGGTATCTGCCACATCACGCAGTCGTCAACCCGAACAAGAAGAAGGTTAGAGTTGTTTTTGATGCGGCGTCGTCATTTGACGGTGTGAGCCTAAACGACTGTCTGGTTACTGGCCCAGATTTCCTTAACAGCTTGGTTGGTGTGTTGCTGAGGTTCAGAAGTAATGCAGTTGCCTTGGTAGCAGACATTGAAGCGATGTTCCACCAAGTTTTTGTGAAAGAAAATGACCGTGACGCCTTGAGATTTCTATGGCGGAATGATGTACATACAGAAGAAGAACCAGATGTCTACCAAATGCAAGTGCATATCTTTGGTGCAAAGGATTCGCCATCATGTGCCACATATGCACTAAGAAAGACGGCACTGGACAATAAAGGCAAATTTAGCAATGAATGCATCAAAAATACACTACGAAACTTCTATGTCGACGACCTCCTTGTATCAGTCAAAACAGAACCAGAAGCCATTATCCTCGCTCAAGAAATGATGGAAATGATGAAGTGTGGTGGATTTAACTTGACAAAGTTTATTAGTAATTCGAAGAAAGTTATGAAAGCATTGCCAAGATCTGCTTTGGCAAAACCTGACCTCGACCTGAGCCTGGATTCCCTTCCAACTGAACGGGCGCTGGGAGTTCGGTGGAACATTGAAAAGGATGCCTTTGTGTTTTCCACTGTCAAAAAAGGAAGTTCCTGCTACCAAAAGAGGGATTCTGAAGCTGGTAAGCTCCATATTTGACCCCCTTGGCTTTCTTGCTCCATTCATTGTGCAAGCTAAGATGTTGTTGCAAGAACTCTGGAGGAGGAAGCATGGATGGGACGATGAAATAGATGAAGACATGAAAACATCTTGGAGGACGTGGCTTGATGCTCTTGACTCAATAGGTGAATTCAAGATACCACGGAGATATGTCAATGTAGAACAAGTTGCTGAATACCAATTGCACTTATTCGCTGATGCTTCAGAGCATGCATTTGGAGCTGTTGCATATCTCTTGTGCATACACTTGTTTGGAAGAAAGTCATGCAGTTTTGTTATGTCAAAGACACGACTCGCTCCCTTGAAGACCTTAACCATAGCCAGACTGGAGTTGCAGGCAGCAGTTCTTGCAGTTCGCCTATACAGCACAATTGAAGCAGAAGCTGATATAGAAACAAGCTCCACGCATTTTTGGACAGACTCCATGATTACTCTGCAGTACATAAGAAATGAAAGCAGGAGGCTGAAGACCTTCGTTGCAAATCGTGTGGCAGAAATCCGTGAAAATACAAAACCAAGCCAGTGGCACCATATTGATGGGAAAGAAAACCCAGCAGATGACTGCTCTCGAGGCCTGCAAATTCTCAAGATGACTCCTGATAGCAGATGGTTGAATGGCCCAGCATTTCCTTGTCACACTGAGACAACCTGGCCTGAAGAACAAGACGAATGTTCGTTAGCAGAAGAAGATCCTGAAGTGAAAAAGGAAAAGATTTTGATCACAAGAACAGATGTCTACCATAAGCCTCCTATTGAAATTCATGATTTCTCCACATGGAAGAGGCTAACAAGAATTATGGCATGGGTTGTCAGAGCATGTAAGATGTTCAGGAAACAGATTACATCAAACCAAGAGATGACCCTCAATTCTCTAGATTCAATGGAAATAGACGCTGCAATCAAGCTATTGGTTCGTCATGTACAACAAGCTGCATTTTCTGAAGAATTCCAAGCTCTTAAAGCTGAGAAGAATCCATTGAAAGGCCGCCTCGAAGCCCTCAGCCCATTCATTGACGAAGAAGGACTTCTAAGAGTTGGTGGAAGATTGAAACATGCACCTATAGATTACTCTTCAAGGCATCAACTGATACTTCCTGCTAAACATCACTTGACAACCCTGTTGATACGCCACAAACACGAGCAGTATGCCCATGCAGGATCAGAATTCACATTGGCTGAGATCCGTCAGAGTTACAGGATTGTGAAAGGTCGATCGGTTGTCAGAAAGGTGATACACGAATGCATGCATTGCAAGAAAGAGCGAGCAAAGCCAGCAATACCCATTATGGCTGATTTGCCTGAATTCAGAGTAGCAGTAGGTGAGCCACCCTTTAGTCATGTTGGAGTTGATTTCTTTGGACCAATGCAAGTGAAACGAGGGAGATCTACGGTGAAGCGTTGGGGATGTATTTTCACATGTCTAGTAGTGAGAGCAGTGCACCTGGAAGTAGTAGAGAGCCTTGAAACAGATACTTTCATCAATTCACTTGAGCGCTTTATGAATAGAAGAGGTCATCCTAACTTAATTGTGTCAGACTGTGGCAGTAATTTCCGTGGCGCAGACAAAGAGCTCAAAGCATGTTTGAAAGAGCTGGACCAGGAAAAGATCAAAACGTTTGCTTCCAACAGACGTGTAGAATGGAAGTTTAACCCTCCAAATGCGCCTCATATGGGTGGTGCTTGGGAAAGATTGGTACGATCAGTCAAGAAGGCGCTGAAGGCTATTCTGAAAGGAAGACTGGTAGATGACTTTAGTCTTGTTACAATCTTCACAGAAGCTGAGAGCATAATGAACAGCAGACCACTCACGGCCACGAGCGATGACATTAATGATTTAGAAGCCTTGACTCCAAACCATTTTCTTCTTGGCCATGCCAGCCCAAATTTACCTCCAGGTATTTTCTACGAGGCAGACATAAGCAATCGGAAGAGATGGCGGCAAGTGCAAGTACTGACGGAGCACCTCTGGAGAAGATTTCAACGCGAGTATCTTCCTAGCTTAACTAGAAGACCCAAATGGAGGAATTCAGAAGAGACAGTGCAGTATGGTGATTTGGTTTTGGTCCAGGATCAAAATTCTGCCAGAGGGAAATGGCCCTTGGCCAGGATCATAAAATTGTTCCCCGGTCAAGACGGCAAAACGCGAGTGGCGGAAGTAAAACAGAGTCAGGCATATACCTAAGGCCAGTAGCCAGGTTGCATATTCTGGAAAAAGCAGAATCATTGAACGCTGGTGCAGTTCAAGGCGGGGAGTATGTTGCTGCCGCGGCTGTTGCTAGGGGCAACCGAGCTGCGACGCATTCTCAGGAGAGTTGCAAAGATCAGTAAATGCCTCGGGAAAACAGAACACGGAGTCCACGAACAACTTCATTGTTTTGGTTGATAAACAACTCATCTGAATGGGACAAATTCAGACGGTTCCATGGGAGATTTACAGGAGTAATTGTAATGTGTCAGGGGAGTAAGAACTAGCGAAATCACGAAGTTTTTCTACGATTGAATATAAATTGCGTAGGAAGAGAAAATTTGGAGAGATGCAAAGACCTCAGCATGTAAAATCGACGACGACGACGACGAGACGACGAGAAGGAAACGGAAAGTCAGTGAAATCAAGATGAACGAAGACAAGAGTAAAGAAAACTGAACCTATGAAGAAACAGAGTTGTGACGTTGTCAGGGACGTGAGAACAAATTTAACTGTTTAATTGATTCATTGATTCATTGATATAGTAGGTTTAGATATTGATAGCGTCGCATTATACAAGCTTTGCATTTCAATCTTTGTTGTTCACATCTCAGTGCATTTTGTGCAGCAACAAGGGGGGCCGTTGCCCCCAACTGCACCCCCTAAATCCGCCACTGGTACCTGGTACAATATTGTGCAAATTTGGTGGAACCTAGTAGCAAAGGCAGGGATATTGGTTATTACGGCCTCACGAAACTGTAAGGAAAAAGCGGCAAGAAAAGCACCTAACTTCCAACTGTAAAAGGTTTGCTTGTGCAGAAATAACATATTTCAACTCTCCACTTTCCCAAAAATTTTGTCCCGATCAAAGATGGCCAATTTGCTTTCCTAAAGGCTCGAGAACCTTCGCTATGTTGCGAAGAGGAGGCCAAAGCAAGGTTTCAAACGAAATGTTATGCAATTCTCTATGCAAAAACGCACATGCAATAGGTACTTCATGTAACATGAGCATTCTGGATCGACGCCATTTTGGTGGGACGCAGAAGTCATATCGGTAAACAAAGGGTTATAGCCCCAGGGTAGTCATGACTACTAGTCATTATCTCTTGTCCCTTCCTTCTGCAATTTACGACCACGTCTACACTCTGCCAGAGGCCCGTAGAAGCAGAGGGAATCGATGATTGCGAAGGTGATTGTGCCACTCCACAACCATTGATCCATGTATTTTCCTCTGTTGTTTTAAGAGCAAAAGCCCCTTCCCCCGCCACCCCCCCCCCCTATTCAGGAACCTCTTCCCACAGCGTTGACTCTACCAGTACAGTTTTTGATTATTTGCAAACTTTTTCATGTTTCAAAGGATGTGTAAACTAAGAAAAATGAGAACGGAAAGCACCGTTCCAATGCTGTTCCGGTACCTGCTTGAAAACGGTGTCCAGAACTTGCTTTTGTCCTAAACACTCTACATTGATTGAACCCAAAAAAACTCATTCAACAAAAAACACAATGGACTATAAAAGCTTATTCAATCAGATAACGCACTCATTAATTTTGCATGATTCAAGAATCTCAAATTCCGCGTTGAACTTTGCAACGAGGATGGGGAATTCGCAAAGGCATTTCACTCAAGAAAGACTTGAATATTATTACAAGGTAAGGAATATTTTTGAATCAGGCAAACAGATGCTCAATATCACTGAAGAGCCCGTTCAGTGAGAATGCTATACATTCAAAGAAGGCTGCAGAATCTTAACAAAGTGACCAATCAAAGTTCTTGTGATGAAGTTTAGGCCCTATGCTGTATTTTTCTGATTACCTCCGATTTTAGGTTTGACAGATAACACTGATATGCATTATCTACAACAATCTAATGTAAATCAACTTTGTTGCAGGAGTGTACATTCTTCTCGAAAAGTGATATCTTGAGGTACGTGTTCACAGAAATCTTCTGCAGAGTATGTTTGTTATTTTTTGCAGCTAACATTTACATTGTGAACAGCTTCAAACTTACGCACTGGGGGGAGGGGGGCTTTGCTTGGCCTTATAGCTCTGGAACAATCTTTCAACAACCTTTGTGTTCTGCTATTCACTTTTAGCTCCTCAAGCATACATCTATTTTTCATATGAAGCCGCTCATAAGGAAGAAAATTCAACCCTCAGATCCCAAAAAGGTAGAGACTGCAGTACTGGGAAATATAATTCAAAGCGCTATTTATGCAAGCAAGAGAAAATTTTCATCATATACTTATTTCACTCAGTGGCGGATTTAGGGGGTGCAGTTGGGGGCAACTGCCCCCTTCATAATGAAAACTCCCCTTGGCGCCCCATTTTCAGGAAGGAGGGCGCCCCTTGTCCAGACCCAAGTGCACTCTATTTTTCGTGTTTCGTTCTGAATGTTGGAAACATATCAATTAAGGCGTTATTCAATAGAAAAACCAGAGAATTTTTCCTGAAGAAAGGCCCAAAATTTCTTCGCGCCTGGGCGTGCTTTCTTTCACTTTTTTTGGCGCCCACTCTGCAAATTGGGCTGGATCCGCCTTCTACTTTGGGCTGGATCCGCCCTTGATTTCACTTTCACTTTTTCTCATAGCACATTAGATACTTCCAATATTCTTGAGTAATATATAAACGTTGAATGGTTTCAGAATGTCTTCATTTTGAAGTAGTCACAAGAAAAGAAATTCTCGAAATCAGAAAATTTTGAGAAATTTTAAGTGCGGGGAAAGGCGTTTAGCTCCTTTTGAAGAGATGCGTGCACAGCGTCAAGGAACGTGGAAATCCTAGGACCTATAAGGGTTTTAGTCATAAGTAGGTAGATAGCGATGACAAGCACTAGTGTTGTCGATTACGACCTCACGACGACAATCTTGCGTTGGTTGTGAATATGGATGAATCTAGTAAACAGATATTACTATGGTAACAGTTTGCATGCGGAAGCAAATTGACAACAGCTGGTGCTGCATTGAAAATTAGAATGATGAAGTTTGTTATTTCTTAGAATTATCTCAGCCAAATTTTTGAAAGTCAGGTTGAATTTCGTCAGACCTGATGCAATCTTGGGACAATATTGGAAAGGAAGGAAGTCAGAATAAATAACATGAATTGCTTATTTGTGCAAACCACCGTTTTAAATGTTGCTTAAGTTTTTGAACAGCTACACGGAATAATCGAAATTTTCTGTCGGCAAAGAATAAGCTCCATTTTCAATAGCTTCTCAAATAGGGAAAATTTCCATTCTGTTGATAGAGGGGTACTTCGGGGGGGGTCCCAATACCGCAATACCGCACGAAAAAGTTGCCAAATACCTCAATACCGCATCGAAAAATAGCAAAATACCGCAAGCAGTAGGAAAATGAAAAACCACGCTGTTCATACAGTATAATGTGCTACTGCTATGTTGCGAGATCGACGCTAGAAGCCAGACTACATATAAACGCCATGTGCTTATCCTTGGATCGCTGTTGCCAGCTTTCAAACGAAGTTCTGCTTTCTCAAATAAATTCTAACGCGTGTATGTACAACATGTACCGGTTAAGGTTACAATAAACGTTTGTAACACGAAATTTCGCTTTTTCTCCCTAACCCCGAACCATTAACGAAATCTAGTTAAACCATACATCCTGAGATGGGTATTATTCCTAAGGAAAAACGATATAAAAAACATTATGCATACCTTTTGCAATCAATTTTACCTCTTTTCCGCTCCATTTTCTCAAAGCTGACGCCGGCAGCGCCCCTGTCTAAGGCTTAATTTGGACTTGTTTGTCAAGAAATTATAGAAATTATAGAAATTATCGTAAGTTGAAACTATATTCATGACCTACGTGTGATGCAACTTTGGGCTTTTAAGGCTGTTCAAGTGGTTTCAACGAATTATTGAACCAGTTTTGGCTTTTTATCTTCTGATTTCCCCGACCTAAAGTTTTATTGTAATCTGACAGCATTCCGAACTTTTGATTCACACCACGGGAAAAATTGCTTTGGAAACATGTCATTGATGCCAGGGTCAATCATACGGAAAGTCGTCAGAAGTTTTTAAATACTTTTTCTACGATTCGCTCAATTTTACTGATCTTTTCGTATGGTGGAGAGATTTCGGCCTGTTCGGGCATTGCTCGACTCATCTCCCGTAAGAAACTTTTGAAAATTAAATTGTGTTCTTTCTTACAGAATCTACAAGAAGTTCCAGAGCCTTGACCACAGAGTGCCGGAAAAATATGTCAACACATACCGTATACCAAAGCAGAATCTAATTGACATGAGGGAGCTTGCGGTGAGACAAAAATATCAATCCTTTCACTGCAGGCTTTGACACAATACTCTTTTGACTAGAAAGAGATGCAATAGAGGACTGTGCTAAAGATGGCGACGAGGAATTTTTACCGAGGTGCACTGCGTTCTGTAATCAAATTCCTAAGGAATCGCTTAAATATTTGAAATTCGAGCGCAATGCATCTTGGTAAAAAATTCCTCGCCGCCATCTTTAGCGCAATCGTCTATTAAAAGGTGTTGTGCCGACAAATTATAGAGAATTTCATTAAAAGGACATTTGTGCTACTGATATGAAATCAGTGCAAAAAATGTTTTCTTGCGCAATTTTCGTCAAGCTCTCCTATTTCATTGTGTCAATCCTATGATTCAGGAAAATTTTCAGTTATTGTGAGCTACTCGCTTTCTCAAGCAGTTCAGTGATTCTCATGGATCAATTCTTTCAGAGCTGCGGTTCTTCGAAACCACTCCATTTGGAATACATTTTTCATCTCCTTTTATAACTCGAGATCGTTATGTGTACTTCTAGAAATCTTTGAATCTTGACTTGCTTTTTCCCCCAATTAACTGATTTCAAAGCATTTTCAAAAACTAAGTACTTGCTCTAACGGGTGGGCCAGAAAAAGTCCCCACTTTTGAAAATTCCTCAATATATGCTTTGCAGCCAAGAGATTGAAGTATTATTTCTTGCCTTCTTACGAGAACTGGAAATGTAGGTAAAAGCAACTTTACAAAAATTTCAAGGTTGCAAAATAATTGAAAGAGGCCTAAAGTACTAAAGTACCGGATCAAATTGTAAGGGAGTCCCCGCACAGAACAACAAAGAAAATGCTATTTCTCATCCATGAGAGACAGTCTCTGCACATTTTTTACCATGGAATTAGTGGAATTGAACATTCTTAGCATTTGTTTGAAAATCAATGTCTTGAGGGAGGTGAAACTCCCATGCGGATTGTTCTGTGTTTCAGTTTCAGTTTCATCTGATCATCAATCTATCCTACATACCATTCTATACATTTACAATACAATTAGATACAAATACAATACTAGAATTAATTGTATCAAAGGGTTACAGCAACTACGTACTAAAACCGAGGGAATGACTTTACATAATTGTATAGAGGATAGACTGATTCAGTAGGAGCTCTCTAAATAAGCAACCTTATCGAGAGAGCCCGCTCCATAATAACAAGAAAACTAAAAACTTTACAAATAAAATATAAACCAGATAAGCCTCAACAAATTTCAAATTAGACATGTGAGTCAATGAAATGGATTTTTAATTTAGAATTAAAAATTTAGATAGAACCAGCAACACTCATGAAAAGTGAAAGAGCATTCCACAGTTTAGAGCAAAAGTACTGAACGGTTTTGAGTCAATTGAGGTTGTTCGTCCTTCTTAGAGAAGGAACGGATCACTTTTGGTGGCCTGACAAGCTCCAAAGCCATGGGTAGAAGTGAGTCCTTGCCGTCTGATCAAGTACTTCAGGCCCTTTTTCGGTCATCTTGCATCCATGAATTTTTGGAAATTTGAATTTACCGATATTCCCAGTGTTTGTAGGTAGACGACGAGAAGCACTGTGGGAACTTTTTCTTTCTCACTCGGTACCTATGAACTACTTTTCAACCCTACAAAAACGATACAACAGAGAGCATTAGAACATGCATTCTCCGTGGCCTTCACATAAAGAACTTCCAACTAAATTACAGTTAGATATACAACTGCAAAGTCTATGCATAAACAGTCAGAGCTGTTGAATACAGGTGTCAGTTCTACAATAGATGCCAGGCAAGCATAGGTGATAATGGTGAACGTAAGCCCAGTTCAGGGGACAACAATGACAACTGCCACCGCTTCTGCTCCTCATCCATACTCCAATCATTCAAGAAACCGCTCCTTTGCTGTCAGTTCGAGGTTTCTTGTTACAATATTGTTGATTAGCAAGATTCAATTCAAGTGAAGATGAATTAGTCTTTGCTTGTACAAGTTACTTCTCTGGGCATATGTTCTAAATCTTTAAATTGGCGTGAAAAGGTAGGTGCAAAATTCTATCATTGTTTCTTCTGACAGAATGACTTTACCAAATTTTACTTACTTGTCTTTATTCTACCGTTAGGCTTTTCATAAATTTGGTAAGTTTTTCGAAATTTCACTCATTTGCGGATATAACATCATGAAATGTCTAAATCACAAAGCAGAAGGGTGGCAAACTCTTGCTTCATATCATGTCTTACCTGGTGCGTCAAACAAATTTTACTCGTTTGGCGGCTGTGCAAAAGTCATGTGCCTGATATCAAACAGTAAGGTATTAATCTATACGGATTACGGATTGCATATTCGTAGCTATCGCTATTCAAGAAAAGTTTGGTTGTTGTTGTCATTATTATTGTTGTTGCTATTGTTGCTATAACTGGGACTATATCTCGAGCGTAATATTAATCTATCAGTCAAAGGCCAACTTAGAGGAGAAAAGTCGTTGGAAACATCACTCATCTTTAAAGGAAAAGTCCGGGATTGATAAAATTATTGTTAAAAAGCAACCTTACCAGAAACTGCTGAACACCAGTCGTGAGTTCTTTCCAAGTTTTCGAGCCTTGACCTTTCATAAATTCGATGATTAATCTTCATACGTTAGGCCAAATATCGTCGCCATTTTGTATTTTGTACGAGTGTACGAAAGCGCGATAAGGAGGCTAACAATGTGGGTGGTATAATATTAACATATTTGGCAGCCTCGTGCAGTTCAACGTGAAGTGACGACATGCAAAATGTCGTCATTTCGCACTTCCTAGCATATGGAAATATATAGTTTCGCAGATTAAAAGAGAACAAATTTAAAAGATTCTACACACCATTCACAACAGTGCAATCTCTTGAATAATCAACATTCTACTCAATAATCTATGGGCCATTAAGCTTAAAAGTTCTAGTTCTGAAATTTAAATAATGTGCCGAGTTTGTATTTCAATCACACGTAAATCATGGACCAGAAGGGAGCGTGGAGTTCTCGTTCCCATAATACCCCTTACAAGCATTTTCTAATTTTGGGGTCATAAAGATGAGTAATTTTACCAAACAAAGCATTCACACATGCTCATCTAAGTTGGCTTTGAATTATAGATCAAAATTTTACTTTTGAGCATCAGCCACATACTTTTTATTCCACAGCCTGCCAAATGGGTAAACTTCTTTTTGACGCACGTGGTAGTTGTCTATGACGTAAGGCTTTCTTGGAAATTATTGCATGTTTCGTGAAACTGTTTTGAAATTACGATGGTCTAAAGTTTTCTTGAAAATTTGTCATGAGTTCTTTGAAATAAGCCGTTGAGTTAAAAGAAGAAGATCATTCAATTTTACAATAACCTTTTCAAATCTATGGAACCTGCGCTATTGAAGAAATTTGTCAGGAAATTGAGCGTAATGTAATAACCTTCATTTTCTGAAAGAATAAAATCTAAGTTACAGTTATCAGTGCTGTGCATTTATGTCTAAATTCAGTATGATCTTAGCAGTGACAATTCAAGTGGCTTCGAACTGCCCACAAAGTGCCACGTTTCTTCCCAACTAGCCATGTTATCAATCTGACGGTATTACACTTGCACATAATCTTAATTCTCATTCTCATTTTTCAGGAAAATCCATTTCGAGATCGTGTTTATGAAGTTTTCTCCTCGGATCGAACTGGTAGCCTAAACTTCGATGAATTTCTGGATCTTCATTCGGTTTTTAGTAATCGGGTAAGTTAACTTATTCATCTCATTTCAGTTCTCCTGGATAAACGAAAGTGCGAAGATTCCCGGGTGTGACAACTTTCGGAAAAGACTTTATTTGTACTGATTTATTTGTACTCAAGGTATAAAGGTTCTTGTTCGAAAGGTGCCTGTAGGCCTTTACGGAGTTTAGCCCTGTTATTTGTTTTGGCAAAGTTATTATGATCTAATACCCAGTTCTAAGATTTCCAACGGCAGGAGAGGAGATGCAAGCTTTAAGGACCAACTCGGACAAAAATGAATTTTATAACGACAATGAAAATTAAACTTTGCTATCCCTGCAATAAGTACAAATGTTTTATCTACTGAAACAGGTTCTTAATTACGAGGTGTATGATAAAAGACACACAGCCTCTTAACTCATATTTTATTAGGTTCGTATAGGTGAAGTTTTACTGCTTTGATACTTCATGAAAATCTTTAGTTTTGATGAATCTAAAGCCTGACACGATTCTCCATAAAGGATACAAGAACTAGTGAAATTTCTTCCGATAATTGATTTCTTTCAATGCCAAAAACGTATCCGCAAAACATTTTTGCTGAAGTTTATTGTCGGAAACTCATCGATTGAAACTTTTTGTATTTGATCCCAAAGAAAAGTTCCATGTTCGAATCGTTCCAGAAAAAACAACCAACCATCGTCTTTTTTCGAGTGTTTTAAATGGCAATGTTTTGCCTAAATGGCACACTGTCGTGGCACTGATTGGGTGAATAAGACATTGGGCAAGCTTCGGTAATTTTGCTGTACACTGAAGTTCATGAAGATGACAACGATTTGACTACCTTTAAAGAAAGTATGACCCCATGGTATAAAGGCGTGATAATTTTCCAGAGGCCAGGTCTTTTGTTAATGACTTCAAAATCACGACAAGCCAATCAAAGCCACTAAAGTTACAAAGGACAAAGGGCTAACTTGAAGCTTCCACTTTTTATCGTAAGTGTGAAGAGCATACAAACGATGTGCAAACGGTTGTAAATTGTATAAAGTGAAATTCAAACTTGCCGCTATAGAAAGTGCAGCAAACTCATCCCCAGGGCCTTTTGTCATATTGGGAAGGAGACCAAAAGTCCAATATGAAAAAAGCCCCTGAGGACGAGGTTGAATGTGCAGATTACAGGAACACGGCTTCTGTACTATTTCTTAAAACAATTGGCAAAATCATGATCTTTGCTAACAAGACATGCAGTTCCTGGGTCCATTCTTGGAGTTCAAGACCCGTTTTGTTGGAATTTGTTAAAAAGGCTCAATTTCTGTCTATTTTGAGCTGTGCTTTAGCTCTGTCGTCACCGCTGCAGATGTTCCATTTTTCGGTAAATCATTGCAAGAATATCAATAAACGCTGGTACAGAAATGAAGCGAATGTTTAAATCTAAGATGGGCATTGCTTAAGAGATTCCTGCTCGAACTTTCATCAAATTATATGTACACTTTTCCTGAAATATTGGCTGACATCAGAAACCTTTTTGGGACGCTCGGTCTGCAACGATCTTGAAATGAAATTTTATGTCAAAACCTCCTCCGAAGGGAAAATAAAGCCTCACCAATTTGGTTCCCTGACGTCATTTTCGACTGGGGAACTGGGCTCCACGGAAACGGTCCAAAATAATGTCTGGACAAAAACGGTAACCACGCACAGTAACTATGGCCCGGGCTTCTGTTGTCATCGTGGCATGCTTTTAATCAAGCATGCTTTAAATCTTGCCCGCTAATAGAACGACGCTTAACCAGCCTGCTGCGCATAGTTTTTCTTTTATAAAATTGAATGCAGGTAAAGTTTATTTCAATTTACACAAAATAATTTAATTTACACGAAAAAAAGACTGCACGCAGGCTACGCTTAAGCGGTTTTCCAAATAAAGATTGAGAAGTTTGAGAAGTTTCACTGGTTTTTGTCCAGGCGTCAACAAATCGCTTTCCTGTTGCCCAGTACCCTCAAACGAACGCGGTCGAGTAGTTGACGCAAGGAACAAGGCTGAAACCCAACAAGTTTAGAATGAAGAAACAATTGAGAACCCGATGGCTTTTGAGTACATCTGAAAGTCTCTGTACCCAAGGGGGTTGCAATATTTGACTTAGTTGCGGATAGGGATACATTATACAATAAATGAGATGGCAGCATATTTTGATACTAAATCCTGAAAAATTGGTACCTACCGAGTGTGCCACAAAACAATACTAGCTGTTTGGCCATTTCTACTGATATATTTTATTTTCCAAATTAGTCTTTTCAAAATTCGATCCAAAAAATTTGTGAGCCTAAATATGAAAGTCTATTGATGACCGTTGGTCTTATCGTAGCTAAAGTTGAGAGACCTCAAGTTTCGCAAAATTCAGAAAAGTGAAATAGGCCTTCCAGTTTGGTCCTTGTTAATGCAGGTGTGAACTATTGAACCATGACAAGCATACCGTTTCTGCGCTGCAAATTTGAAACAAGGCTTGATTGGTGTTAGAGCGCTCAAGAAAGAGCTCTACTTAATTAGTAGTTTTACATACTATCATTTAGGACCTATCGATCAAATTGTCATCATTAAGAGGCAGATACCACTTGGACCAGATTTACTTTTTACCAAAATTGCCACGTCGCGAAATCATCAGTAAATGCAAAACGAATTGACCTATCGTAGCAAACTTAATCTTTATCACTTATTCAATGATACCCCTGCAAGATAATCTTGAGCATGCCTGACTTGACTTGTTTTTCTCCCAAATATGGCTTCTGTGGGAGGAAAATGTTTGTCTGCCTTACCCAAGGTCATATGATGCAGCTGCTCATTAAGGGAGGCGGGGGGGGTGTTGTTATATCACGTGATACCATTGTTTTTGAAATTATTGGGGGAATTGAGCCCGTGCCTATCACTCCAGGCCTGGTATATCTTCTTTTAATGAAGAAATTAACTTCGGTATAGTTGATCTCAAGAATTGGAATGATCAGACATCTCTTCGCATAGTTAATTATCACATCGTTTCTAGTCATATCATCTTAATGTAGGCACCATCAGGCATCAAGATTGCATACCTATTCAAAATATACGGTAAGTTACCAAATTTTTGCTTCTTTTAAAAATGCTTTATGTGGAGAGTGCATATATAAAACAATCATGGTAATAGAAGAAACCTGCCAAATGTTATAACAAGAAGAATTATCTTGGTGGCGGCGCTTTAGTTGAAAATCTTCATGTTCTTATGCAAATTTTATAGGATAACAGAAATCAAACTGACATTTTCTTAAACGATATGGTTCGACTTCGAGATGCCTAACAGTGGTGCAATTCGCGACTTACGTTGTCATTTCCAATTGAATTTCCATTCTGCAACGATTCTAGCAACGAAGCCAAAAAAGAGACTACCTTTAAACCTGTTTTTTCGTAACGGTGACCCAAGCAAGCGACCCGCAGCACCTGTAATAGGAGGGTCAGTAAGCGACCGATTGAAATGCTTCAAAAGATGTTTTATCGCTAACAGATTACCCTATATTACGAATAGTTTTTGTGTTTTTCCCCGCAGTAAATTTCCGAATAAGGGATTTTGAGGGAAACGGCATGCCTGAAATCCTCAAAAATCATCAAAAACAGGGGATCGATTATAGCAATTTCAAATCTTCAAGGCATCGAGAAGCATGTTATATTTCTGGCTGCGAATAGGCAACTAAGTCGAAGAAAGTTTTCTGAACAGGTTTTTAGTTAACAAGCGCAGATTTTGTAATACAATAGCATCTGTTGCTTTGGTTCACACTTAAATTCAAAGTGATTAGCGAATGCAGACAAAGGAAATTGTCTGAAGCAGAAATTCAAAACAAACAAAGCCGCAAAGTTGCTCTGAAACCTGTACTGCAAACTCTCGTTTGGTGTGGGTGAAGGGAGGTTTTTGAGAGAACGTATGTGCATATAACAAAAGAAGAAGGGTAAGTCTAAAGTTCTGTCTCCCGGATTTTGTTTATTTCATTCAGAAACCGAGCAGAGTGCATTGCATTTTTTGCAAATTCATTGCTCAGATGTACCCAGTCACTCCTCAGCTCTTGAATCAAATAAACAACATCCACGAGACAGAACTTTATATTTACCCTTCTTCTTCCGTTATAAGCACATACCTTCTCTTAAAAACCTCCCTTCGCCCGCACCAAAAGAAAGTTCGCCGTACTGGTTTCAGGGCAGCTTCGCGGCTTCGTTTGTTTTGAATATCTGCTTGAGAGAATTTCTTTTGTCTGTATTCGCTAATCTCTTGAGGTGTGAATTAAAGCGACTGATGCTATTGTATTACAAAATCTGCCCTTGTTGTTCTCAGTAGCATAGCGGACAAATCTTTTCTTTTGTCCAAAGCTCCCATGGGGCTCTTTGCCACGCTCTGATCAGATCACATTTTCTCCTAAAGATGACCAATCAGGTGCCGTCGTAGACTGATGACGATGAGTCTCTTGTTGTCCTGTGCTCTTTGACTTGATGATGGTGCTACAGGCAATAGAGACTCATTGTATTACTCTGAAAAACTGGGCCCTATTTAGGCCCAAACTCCGCAATTCCTAACGTACCAATCAGATTGCGAGATTTGTGAATTACTATTGTTAAGGTGTAAATGTGATAGAATGTTCGATTCGATTGCAGAATTGAAAACACTCCCACGGGATGGAGATTCGAAGCCGTGATTCTTTCATAATTCCATTGATGATTGAAGAAAATAGGGCCAAGTTTTTCACTGTTTCATTATGAGTCCCTCTTGAGCAAGGTTTACCGCAGGGATATAAGGGACTCATCGTCATAAGTCTAGTGCCGTCGTTGTGTTTACTTCCGCGTTTTACAGCAAAGTTTAGGCCATTTTTGACTGTTTTGACCACCATCCCCAAAAATCATTGCACACTCGACTATGTCGATTTTCGTCAAAATTTCAACGGGATGAGATTCTCCATACCCCGGACCATTAGTGTTATCGGTATCACAATGCGATCGCTAAAATTAGCTGATTCGTGGCATTTTGAATCTCATTGCAGTAATTTTTGCATAACAAATCCTACGAGCTCAGCAAAAGGCGAGCACAAACTGATAAATTAAAGTCTATAAGCCTACCTCAACTGTTTCGAAGAGAAGTAACCCATTCTCTACTGCAATCCATCCCCAATTTCACGACCAAATCACTCCCATTTACTATGCGTCTTTTTCGATAAACAGTGCCCCTATCCTTCTCCCAACTCCTGCAGTAGTTACAAGTCTGTAGAAGATGAAACCGGCAATGTCAACCAAAATTTCGGAAATTTGTGAATCACTTCTTCAGCACAAGAGATGATAGTGTCGTGTTACAGTAGAGCGGGTTCCATGTGAAGTAGAAATGAAGTGGGAGCTGTGCTTGAAGGGAAGAAATGTACATTTTGTTTTCATCACGAAAAACTATCTAGTATTTTAAATACTATTTTTCAAAGCTTCTCAAAATCAATTTCACGATTTGTGCTGGCATTATAGAAGATTTCTTTAGTCCTGCAGTCTGTAATAGGAGATCATCCCGGGGCGAACAATAAAGCATTATCAGAGAAAATATAGATATCTTTGTTTTGTTCTGTAATCTCACAGAGGTACACATGTATTTTTGAGATACTACAACTTTGCCTTCAGATTTCCATTGACATGAGACCCCTCAGATTTCCATTGGTATTGGTAGGGGATCTTGTGGATCGGGATCACATAAGAAACTTGGAGTAAAAGGAATAGGCAAAAGATGAAACGATTTTTTTCTGTAACCAAAGTTTCATAGGAAGCTGCCCGTAAGAAACTTTGTCATAAGACTCAAAAGGTTGAGTGATGTCCAAACACTGGAGGTGCCTCAAATACAGTTCACAGCTGGGCACAAGAGGTGAACCCTTAAGAATCTTTCTTTACTCATATAATAACAAGAATTTTGAGAACTTTGGATACGAGATCAAAGTTTTAGTATCTCAAAAAATGCATGTGTACTTCCATGAGTTTAAAATGTAACACTGATATCTATCTTTGCTATGATGCTGCTTTGCTGTTTGAGTGCCAAGGGGTGATTTCCTAATACGTACTGGAGGACTAAAGATATCTTCTATGGTATCCACCCAAAATGTGAAATTGATTTTGAGGGGCTTTGAAAATGATTTTTAAAAAGTTAAATGGTTTTTCGTGATGAAAACAGAATGTAAATATCTTCCCTTTGCTGCTATTTGTAAGAAGATTAAACACAGCTTCATTTCATTTCCATTTCATGTACCTGCTGCACTGAAAGACGTCAATGTCTTCTCTCGTGCTCCTTCTTATGCAGAAAGTATGGGCTGTTGAAATATATCCGACATTTTGGTTGATATTGTGAGCTTTCACTCCTTCAGACTTGCAAATATGGCAGGAATTGGGAGAAGGATTGGGGGCACTGTTTTTCGAAAAAGGCGCATAGTAAATTGGAGTGATTTGGTCGTGAAACTGGGGGTGGATTGCACTAGAGAAATGGATATTTCTCCTCAAAACAGTTGAGGTAGGTTTATAGACTTTAATTTATCAGTTTGTGCTCGCCTTTTGCTAAGTTTAGTAGGATTTTTTATGCAAAAATGACTGCAATGAGTTTCAAAATACCACGAATCGGCTAACTTTAGCGATCGCATTGTGATACCGAAAAACACTTATGGTCCGAGGTATGGAGAATCTCCTCTCGTTGAAATTTTGACGAAAATCGACATAGCCGAGTGTGCAATGCTTTTTTGGGGATGGTGGTCAAAACGGTCAAAAATAGCCTTCACTTTGCCGCGAGACGCGGAAGTAAATACAACAACGGCACCTGATTGGTAAGTTTTGGGAGAAAATGTGATCTGATCAGAGCGTGGTGAAGAACCCCACGGGAGCTTTGGACAACAGAAAAGATTGGTCCGCTATGCTGTTCTCAGTCTGAAGCAAAACATGTTCCACTGTGATCCATTAGGTCCTTTTTATCAAATTCATGCCAAAGAAACAAAGCTCCTAATCCTAATAAATGATCGGCTCGTGACATGCACCATAACATATGGGTTCATCCCTGCAATAATTTTCGAGATCAATCACGTGAAGGCTAAGATATTGATTTTTGAAGTTGGGCCTAAATCAGATCTTTCTTTACATGGTTGGGAGGGGCATGCCACTGTCTTGACAGCAAATTACGATTCCCTGTATCTAGGCTCAGACTTCATCGATCTCTTTCATTTTAATCTCATTCTGATCCTCTAAATGCATGCTTCGAGGCAATGTAAATCATGCTAAAATACTTTGCCCCTTTATGACCATTTTTAGAAAATTTCGCAATGGTACTTTTAAAAACACTTTTCGTCTTCAAAAAATCAATCGGAGAATTAAAAGTAAAAGACAGAAAAGGTTTGCTCTTTAAAATACTTTCAGATCTTTCAGATGGCATTCAGTTTAAAACAGCAACTGTACCTTCTTGTTTTAGACTTTGATAACGATTCAAGACTGGGTAGAAATGACCTAATGACAGTGTTGGGCTTGATAACGGATGGAAGTCTAGAAGAATCAGAGAAGATGGACATTGTTGACAAGGTAGATGCTATTGAATGTCATTTTGAATGCATAAGTTGACCCATTAGTTTGTTCTTCGGAGTTTGTTTTCCATAATTTGAATCCCAAGGTGATTTGAGCGTCTGAAATATGGCACTCTATGGACAATTCCTTATCGTCAAATGTTGATATCCCGGGCTATACCATTTTTAAGACCCAATCACTCACTGTGAATGGTGATGTTGGTTTGTACATTAAAGATTCTCTTACTTCCAACCAAAGAACTGATTTAGTCTCTTGCGTACATGACTTTGAAACCATATGGGTTGAGATTGAAAACAAAAATGACAAAAATTTCTTAATTTGCTATATTTATAAGCATCCTAGATCAGTTATTGATAACTTTTTTTTTTAATTCGAAGGTATCTAGGCCAAGACGGCCTCTCACCTAATAATAACAAACATAACTACAAGATAAACTAAATTACAAACAGTGTGAAATTAGTAACAAAGAAAATGTCAATTGTCCTGATAAAGATAGCGATACTCTACATGGATTTAATTATGGATAGCAAACATTAAGTGGTGCACGTTTATTGCAAGGAAAATTCTGATTTCAGTCTGAAACATTTTAATAAGAAATTTGCTACCAAATTCAGACAACTTTTGTCCTCTTGGCTTAGTAACCAGATAAATTTATTCCACACACTGAGTTGGATTACATTTGGGAACAAATTTACTATTCTGGTTTCGAGACATTTCCTGTCCTCGTGAAACTGTGGGCACATCATGACAAAGTGAACTTCATCACCAAGAACTTGTTTTCCAAGAGACGGACAGTATTTACAGTGTCTACCAGATCTTGGTATTCTATTTTTACCAAACCGCCCAGCTTCTATTTCAAGGTTATGTGCACTCATTCGGAACTTTGAGAAGCATTGTCTCTTCTTAAAGTCATTTATTACATCCAAATATGTTTCAAATTTGAAAACTGACTTTATCTGCGCATAAGTACACAGCTTTTTATCCTGCACTAGATGTTCATTGAGATTAGACAGGGTGTGATTTTCAAAGAAGCGCCTAACTTTCGACTTGATAGCAGAGACGTTGTCACTTGGTAGAATATCATATCTTGCTTGCAATTCACGGACCCTTGATACCCAGTTTACAAAACCTAAGTCGGCAGCATCACAAAGGAAGCGAAAGGATTTACAGACAAGTCGATGTGGCTCAGAGACATTCAGTAATTGCAATCTAGCTAAGAATTTCAGCATACAGGCATGTCTGATCGACTGAAGGGAAATTCTTTCTAATTCAGCATAAACTGCGTCCGTACACGTTGTTGATTTTACACCCAGAATGTATTTGCACGCAGAAAGATGCAGTCGTTCTAATGTACTATATTCTTCAAAGCCCCAAATTTCGGAAGCATAATTCAAAATAGGAACGATTGTTTGATCAAAGAGGTAAAGAAACAATCTGGGTTGCAGGCCACTGAAATCTTTGCATTTTGAGATAAGAGCATAGTATGCCTTACCAGTCTTTGACTTCATATTTTCGATGTGTTCATTGAAAGAACCGTTAGATTTAATTGTGACACCAAGGTATTTGTAGGAATCACATTCTTTTAGTTCCTGTTCACCTAAAAACCATGTTTTCTGTGACTGAGACTTTCTCTTATTTTTCCTTAAAACCATGACTTTGGTTTTGCCAATATTGACCTTCATCATGATAACCTTATGTCTTGTTTTCAGAATCTTCTCTCCAAACCATCTTCAAATAAGCTAGTAGTTATAATGGGTGATTTCAATGTCAAACTTCTACATTATGCTTCCCATACACCATCAAGTAACTTTATCAACAACTTTTTCTCCCATGGCCTTCTTCCTTGCATTCATCATACCAACAACAGAATATGAGTAATACCATACTTTGTTCAGAATCTCAATCGATCGATTGGTTGCAGAGCAATTAATAAGTTTCTAGACAGGGAAAATTCTGAAAACCGACTTTCGGTTCTCATCGAAGCAGAAAGCAGAGTCACCTAAAAGTTCTATTCGACACCACTTTTATCCCAGGCAATATCAAAGTTAACATTTATATTTGATCAGCAAAATATATGCTGCTTCTTTGATAATATTTTGCATTTGATGTAAATGTGGGGGTAACTCAATGGATAGGGGGTTTGTCTAAATGTTAGGCTCAAAAGGAGGAGTATTAACAGAGCACAATGTTGATACAGAAAGCTATCGAAACAAACCCATTATGGTAGACCTGACAAAGGTTTAGTCATCTTCATCTGCCCATAGCACTGTGTGATGGCTGTTTGCTCCAAATTAAGACTGTTTGTTTGTTTGTTTGTTTGTTTGTTTGTTTGTTTGTTTGTTTGTTTTTCAAGATTTCTAGCTCAAGAAAGCTAATTTAGGCCCACTGCACATACCGCATCCACACATGGGACCCCTGGTTTAACGTTTCTTTCGAAGGACAACGAGCTGAGCTGTGAAGTCAGGCCTCCGAGGTCACCCAGCCGGAGTTTGACCTCACTCGACTGAGCTTGACTTAAGTTACCTGACGAAAACCGTTAAAGCCACTCTGCCACTCACCCCGTGAATGTTTAAATGGTTATTGTTTCTTCCTTTGAATGGCATAGTTGGATAAAAATTGTAGGTGCTTTGTTGTATCTTTTCTTTCAATTTTTTTCAACTTGTTGATCATTCTTTCATTATTCCATTGTTTTTCATTTCAACTCGTTTTTTGTTGTGACATCACCAGCTATTTAAACGGGAAAAGTAACACATTGTTGCCATCGCAATAATTTTGACCATCGTAAACTATGGGTTTACGATTTGGACCATCAGTTTTCCTTCATCAGTTTGGAGTATAAGCAGGCTGTGAAAAATTTATAAGTATCAATTAAATTCGTCTTAAAAACGATATATGAATAGATAAAACGGCAGGACTTCACCATCTGTCTCGTATTAAACGGCAGAAAAATGACTTGATTTGAACATTGTATTTGCTGCCGCGTTTAATTAATCAATTCTAGGCAATGGTCCATAATTCTATCGTGTGATCAACCATTGCATTGACTAATTGAAAAAAGGCCATTTTAAGAATATATTTTAAATCGGACACGGCAAAAAACGATGTTTAAGTCAGAATTTAAGCCACGGCAGATTCTGCCATGTTTAATAAAGTTCCATTCGACGCGTCAAAAACCATATTCAAGCTCTTGTTGGCCAAAGAGTAAGATTCCTTTTCTGGAAGGATGAAGGTATAAGAAAATATCACGTTTGGATTGCAACAAAACACCTCAAGACAATTCGAGTCATTCAGCGCGAGGAAAAGGAAAAAAAAGCTTTCTGCACTAGCTTTCAACAAAATCCTGCGACTACATTTACGTGGTGACACTCAACATAAAATGTTAGCTAATATTTCTCCGGAGGCAGAGATAACTCTGCAGATAATTTCGCTTTCAAGACTTTTCGTATCTTTGAAGTATTCGCCTATGTCGCACGTAGAGCACGTGATTTAGCCACCCAGGTTTCGAAACATCTTTTGCAGCTTAGAACGGTCATTATTGAAAAGCTCCCTTGTAGCTCTTTCATGCCTATAAAAACATTGGATATCATTGTCACAAAATGATCTTTTAAATGATTCACATAAATTCAAAATTTGAATTCATGTACATGAATTTGCATCTGTTTTATAAGATTTCAAAGCAAATTTCAACGGTGCATTGTTCTTTTGACTCTGAATACATTGAATCTTTTCTATCTTTTAGAATTTTCACAGGGAAACTGCTTTCATGGTTTTCGATGCAATATTTGTACCGAGTGAGTCAAAAAAAGTTTAGGCGTTTGGAGGGCTGTGGAATAAAAGTATGTGACCGCCATTCAAAACTAAGGTGTTAATCTATCACTCAAAGGCCAACTTAGATGACAAAAGTTTGTTTGGTAAAATCAGATGTCATTAAGACCCAACAACAATCAAAATGCTTGTAAGGGGTTTGTATGAGAATCGTGAATTCCACATTCCACTCTGGTCCATGATTGAATTTTAAATTGCCAGCTTGAGATGCTGAATCCAAGTTTCAATGGAAGGTAAATTATGGACCAGAATGGAATGTGGAATTTTTGTTCCCAAACATGCCCTTTCCTAATTTATGGGTCTGTAAGATACTACCAGACAAAATTTTCTCACCTAAGTTGAGCCGTTTGACTGATAGATGCACATTTCAGTTTTGAATGTCAGTCACATACTTTTTATTCCACAGCCCTCCAAACGCCTTAACTTTTTTTTGACTCACCAGGTGTTGCTTTCGTCAATTGTTAAATAGAAACTATTTGTCATGAGTTTCCGTTTTTCACCAGACTTTTCGAGAATCAAATTGGAATGGTGATGATGCTTTGGATTTCTATGAATTTGAGCAGATTCTGTCAAAGGCACCATTCTTCCTACAGTAAGACATACGTCATATCAAATTTTGATTTCTATTCGGATTAACATGACATTTTGCCATTGTTACGGGTTTTCTATCAAATATACAAGTCAGAAAATGTTTAGATTTTTGAAACCTGCTTTGCTTGCAAATTATTATTAGAATCCCACCAAATAGATATTATTTTTCCGATAACACCTGGAAGAAGTAATCCTATACCTGGGTAGTTCTTCCATAGTAAAGTCGTCTGGGGATGTGCCAACCCGCATGGGTATACTTCTTCGAACTTCTAGTCTAGCCAAGGGTATACTTTTTGTAATTTTAGTCGATTTTATTCTGGGCAAGGGTGGGTATGATTTTGGTAATTTTGGTCAAAGAAATGCCAAACTTCGGTAATTCCTGTCTCAAGTTTGTTAAAATGTTGGTGCAGAGAATGTGAAAATTTGGCAAGTTTTGTCTAGAAGACGCCAATTCATGGCATTTTTGATGTAGAAATAAGTCTAGCAAAAGGTATCATAGTCACAAAGATTGATCTAGCCAACGGTGCTATTTTGAAACTGTGGGTGGCACAACCGTACTCTAAATTTTGCCGAAAATCCCCCCTCCCCCCCCCGTGCTTTGCATCAAGCTGAAAATGGAGATTATTCTTTAAAGAAGTACGGTTAACTCCAGTTCTCGAGCTTTTTTAAATTCATAACTACCGGATGACCCAAAGTAAACTTCACAAGCTAGATCATTGCAAGCTCCCTGAAATAAAAAGCTATTGCCAAATGCTTTCTATCATAGCTTAGTCGAAAGGCTTAGCCATCTTTTTAGATGCTGCATGGTCATTTTAGGCAATGATTACGATCCGAAAAACTAGGTGCAATATTTCGAATCCAGGATTTCTCATTTTGAGTGAAATTATCGCTATCATTTTCCAGTCAAGATTTTGTGAAAGCTCGACATAGGAGGCCCCCCCCCCATATTTGTACGTGAAGCGTTATTTGGCTAATTTATGTGCGTGATTTCGTGATTTTGATATTTTCGACTCGTGAATTCGTGATCAAAGACTCTGTCGTGCAGCGTGATTTGCCAAAAATTTGGTCGTTATTTCGTGAAATGGACTATTAAAGCACGTGATTGCGCCTTGAAATATCACAAAGAAATGCTGTTTTCCGTCATTCTGACGGGTTTAGTCTCAAAAGATTTTCAATCAATCAAAGCACTTACTCTCAGCTGCTAAACAGCAAACATAAAATGCCCGCGGTAGATGTTTAGATATATCCTCCTTCTTTCAATATACCCTCATGTTAGCTCTTTAAAACGATTTGTGGAGTGCACAACAAGCGAGATAGCTACCTGTGTTTCAGAGAAACTTCTTGGCTTTGTTTGTTTTGAATTTCTGCTTGAGAGAATTTCCTTTGTCTACAATCGCAAATCTCTTTGAATTTAGGTGTCAATAAAAGGAGCTGCTGCTGTTGTCTTACAAAATCTGTCCTTTTTCAGCTACGTTTGTTTCGTTATTCTCAAGGCAGTTCTTCAGGCATTATGACCACACAAATCTAGTTCTGGATTTAAAATTATACATTTACTCTCTAAACTAGTGCCAACATTTTTAAATTGATATGGGCGGATTTCTTCTAAATAGAATCTAATGCCCCATTCACACTGCAAGTTAAACCAGCTTAAATTAAACCAGGTTTTTGAATAGAGCCTTCTGATTGGTCAATCAAACAAATCCAATCATTTGATTGGTTGAAATCTAAACTGGTTTAGATAAACTGGTTTAACAGTGTCAGTGTGAATGCAGTGTAAGAATCGAGAAAAGCAAGATTACTCTTGCCCGTAAGGAGCTTCGTGGAAATATCTATAGGGAAGAAGTTTTGCCATGAGATCGTAGTTTTCAATGATTTCAAGGTTGAAGATGCTATTTTCAGCTATACTTGTTAAACAACATGCGTAGTCAATTTTGCAAAAAAAGCCAAAATCCAACATTTTCCTACACAAAACAGCATTTTCCGATATTTCTATCATGCTTGAAGTGTCAAAGGATAGCGTGCTTTCATTACCAAATTAAAACCTTGACTTGCAGGTGTGCGTTTCAGGCAAACCAGCCAGCCCTAAGAACAGCTAAACTAAAATCAGCCTGTCAGGGTGAACATTACGCCGGATATACTTGCCAATAAAATTGACATTGGGCTTTTACTCAAATTATTTTCATTTTGAAGGAAATAGACCTTTGCGGACATTTAACATTTACAAGAGATATGTTTACATCCTTATACTAATTACTTCCTCGCCTCCTTTTTTGCAGGACTCTGAATGTCCCAATATAATGCTACTACCAAAGATGGCAAATCCTGTGTCACTGATGTCAATTACATGAGCCTTTCAAACGATGGCTGGCGACACATCCTATGCATAACTGCCACTAATGTGTAGTGGAACTGCCATTGGCCTCCGTGCAGTTTAGTATCAAAGTCCTGTATTTTTCCATGTCATACTGCATGGGTCGGGGTTAGTTTCAGAAAAAGTTCTAGGGTATTATATAGGGCTAGTTGGGTAGCTTAGTGCTAGCTACGGTATGTCAGCGTTTATTGGCGTAAGAGGTTTCTTGGGTAAGGGGTTTCTTAATTCAATATTTGCAAAAGGAATATGAAACTTAGTGCCGCCCGCTAAGCTGCACTCGTCCCAGCCATGTGCTATGGTTGAAACATTTATCACATAAGAACCTCCTACATTAAAACCCCGCAAACAAGAACATGTATACTTTTCTAAAAAAAAACTGGCTACGTTCTTATAAATGAGGTACTTAACGACATTTTCATTGTGTGTTTCTAGTTGCAAGGACACCTGTTACTATGATGAATATATAGCTACTGTATACAATGTGTGAAATAAACTTAAGGGTATGAAGACAGCGTTTAAATATTAGAGAGCATTGCTGTGTCAACAAGCAATCTATATCTTACAGCTTGATAAAACAATTTGCATTATCCCTGAAAACAGTTAGAGGTGTTCAGTTAGGCCATATGAAATAAATTAATAGATTCTCATCACCGCCCGCATTGGAAATTTACCCCACGTCTGCATGTTCATATATTTACAAAATATAAAGTGCCGCCCGCCAGTCGTTTGCAAGATTTGTGATATGTTTTATATTTTTATATGGCCTATTATTGCCTGGCAACTCAATCAAGCGCCGCAAGGAAAAAGCTTACTTTGATATTTTGCAATTAATAGATGATTTGACCAGCTTTCTGGGGCTTCCGTGCTTTCATACTTGTCAATGTCCCGTTGATGATTTGCATTTAATATCTGCAGATGATTTGCAGATATCCTGCGCATCTCTTTAGGTTTTGTTTGGAAACGCGATAAACAGTCAACAAAGAAGCAGCAGGATGCAGTTACAAGTATATTACAAGCCCAGACAACAAAATCTACGAGAAAAAATAATACCTCCCTTGTAGATTTTGCAAGATCAACCAAAAATTCTTATATATAAAATATAAAATATAAATCTCCCGCCTCGCGCAACTTTTCGAAACTTAGTGATGCGAATCTATTAATTCATTTTATATGGCCTTATCACAAGTTTTTTATACTGAAATGATGAAATTTCTTAATTACGTGTGCCATCTCATAAGAACATTGGAGTAAATCAGTCTGTTTTTGGTTCTTATCTTTGGGTGTCTTTTGCCACAAAATCAGACTGCAGGTTCTTAGTTTGCTATGTTCTTGTTTGCGAAGTTTTGCTGTATTAGCTAACAGGGAGTGTTGGCTAGTTGAATATTTGCCAAGTTTTATAAAAATGTCTAAGTTCATAACCCCCCCCCCCCCGCACCCCCATCCACCCGTCTCAGACGATGTCAAGATTGGCCACTCCGTATAGGGTTAAACATAGATTGTGCTGAATTTGAATGATGTGAAGTTATTGAAAGTCATAAATTCCATTCAGCGCAAAAGAGAAAGTGATGATAACCGTTTGCAAGAATTTTACACCTAAGCGCCTGTGTTTTATGTATACAATGAATAATGAATGATGGTCGTCCATAGCGAAATCCTCACTGAACCTTTCATCCAGTTTTAGCTTCCTGGTTTTTACTTTTGAATACAACATAATGCATTGTAAGAATCTGGATTTCATGGTGGCTTGAAGAAACACAGATTTTCTAATCAAGATTATGCAAATTGATGTCTTTATGATTAGAAATTATCGCAGACTGGCCACGAGAAGCCTTTTTTTAACTTTGAGCTGTTCTTGGTGAGTCAGAAAAGTAACAGGGTTTACATAGTTTCACGATCCCGAATTGATAAACCCACAAAATTTTCCGTACCGCATAATTTCATAGGCAGATAGGGAAACATCACATGGCTATACTTCGGCGTATTTTCCGCTTCTTTGCTCCTTTGCATTCACTTTGTATTTGGCCAAAGACGCATACATTGAATGAATTGTATTTATTCACAGTCCTGCTTTCGTGAGATAGTACACAGAGTAATAGATGACCTGTTTACCTGTCCATAACATAAAAAACTACCAGGATACCCAAAATCTGGGTATGAAACTTTCACACCTAACGGAATAAGATTGTTAATAAGTTAAAACTGGAACATTACCTTTGAAATTCGAAGCATTAGCAAGGACACAAACTTAGACTGCTAGCAATTTCGTAGTCACAATTTTTATCTTATGATGTTTTAACTAGTTATCCTTGTAGATTTTCAAATTTTATTCATGTGAATATCCAGTTTTAATTCGTAACATACAGGTCTTTGATTGATGACAATAATTTTCCTTGCTGAAAAATTAACTAGCACAAACATGAAAGATTATTACAGTTATTTGATATGACGAATTGAGCTGTTCTACGGGATAAGTCATCAAAAGCAGTTCCTTTTCCTTATTTCCGCTTTTCAATCTCATTTCCGTTCATCAATCTGGCTTTCGTCCTGGGGACTCTACCATCAATCAGCTCTTGTCAATAACGCACGAGATATATCAAGCTTTTGAAAATCATCAGGAAACGCTTGCCGTCTTCCTCGAAATATCAAAGGCATATGACAAGGTTTGGCGCAGAGGCCTTCTCCTTAAATTGAAATCAAACGGAATTGATAGTAAGCTTTATCTCCTTATTGAGAATTTACTCTCTGAGAGGTACAAAAGAGTAGTCTTGAATGGCAAGGCATCTCCGTGGAAGCGAGTTTCAGCAGGAGTTCCTCAAGGATCTGTCCTTGGGCCTCTCTTCTTCCTTATCTACATAAATGATTTCGCTGAAGGTGTAACATGTAAAGTAAAATTTTTGCCGATGACACTTCCATGTTGCAAGTGGTTTCCATGATTTTTTGTATGGATATTTTCCAAAGCATCTGTAAACTTTAACCTTCGCTTTTTAGCTTTTGAAAAGGATTAAGGCTCATGGACATCGCCCTGGTTAAACAAATATAATAAAGATGTGGGAAGGCTTGATTCACACTAGGTCGTTAGCAGAGACGCAAAAACACTGCACACCTACAAACCTGGTTTGGAGGAAGGTTTTGGCCAAAATTGAGGAAGGGTTTGTAGTCAAAAATAATATCTTATGTTGTTGGCATAGTTCTTATAAGTGTGTAAAATAAACCATCAATAAGTACATTGAACCATTAAAAATCATGCCAACTTTAGGCAGATGATGAGGTTATATTTCAAAACTATATCAAAGAAGAAAAATCAGGTTTGATCAGTCAATGTGAAGAAAGAGAGAAAGTCTTTGAGGAAATATGCATATGTGTCAGGAAAAACTGAATTTTGAAAAGCTTTCATTTGAAGTGCAGCAAAAACTTCACAGCAAATTCTTACATTGTTGGACACCAAATAGCTTTTAGATCTTCTCACCTTGAACTCTTTGTTCCCCCTTCATTGCCCCGATACCTTTCAATTAATAATCTCTTGGCTTGAGATCATATCGGGTGTACCACAAGGTTCAGTCCTAGGTCCTTTACTATTTAACATCTACATCAACGATCTTACTTTTTTCATAGAGGACTCTCATCTATGCAACTTTGCTGATGATAATACCTTATATGCAGCTGATTTCAAGCTAGAAAGAGTGATATCAAGGCTAGAAAACGACATGCAAAAGACTCTCGTCTGGTTCGAATCAAACATGATGGTTGCAAATCCATCAAAATTTCAGTTTATGTTTATGGGCTTGGGGCATGACTACAAACTTTGCATGGAGATAGATGAGATGGTACTTACAACCGTTCAGCAAGTCAAATTACTGGGCGTCATTATTGACTCCAAGCTGAAGTTTGATGACCATGTGAAATCTCTGTCTAAAAGCTAACAGAAATGTTAGTGCCTTATCAAGGGCTGCTAAGGTCATTGACCCACCCAAATGTAAATTGCTTTATAATTCATTTGTCATGTCAAACTTCAGGTACTGCCCCCTCATTTGGATGTTTTGTGGAAGAACTGCCAATAAAGAAATTAACAGGGTTCATAAACGAGCACTTCGTATCTTATTGAAAGACTTTGATGCTTCATTCGATGAACTGCTCATTAGAAATAAAGAAAAAACTGTTCACGTTCAGAACATGCAGAAACTCATGATTGAAGTATATAAATCACTCAATCACGAAAACCCTTCTTTCTTATGGGATTTATTCACAAGGAAAGAAATTAATTACAATCTGAGAATCAAAGATATTCTCACTCTTCCCAAGGCCTCTACTGCGTCGTTCGGTACAAATTCGATAGCGTTCAGGGGTAGCATACTTTGGAACAGTACACCTGATGTGATTAAAAACAGCAATACAGTCTCTGTTTTTGGCAAAAACATAAAAAATTGGACTGGGGAGGGTTGCAATTGTAATATTTGTAAATAGTGTTGCTGTAAATTAGTTTAATTTAGTTGGTATTTATTAGTTTGTACTTTTAGCGCAAGCTACACCTTATCCAACTTTAAATAAATTTGTTATTGTTATTGTTATTATTATTCCTTAAGACTGTGGCCTCCCTTGTATTAAAACCTGGTTTGAGCCCTGATAATTGCACTCAAACAGACAAATGACATGGGAAGATCCCGAATTGCATGCTTTAAGGCTAATTTCCAGTCAGTGGAATTTTCCGAGCGAGCGGAAATTCTTTTGTTTACGGGAGAAAATGTCGCTCTGAAATTGAATAGATTGTTACGGCCGAGCAATATTTCATTAACTAAAATTCCGCCCGCTCGGGATATTCCGCTGACTGGAAATTGGCCTTTATTCTAGTTCACAAAATACCGTCGAGCTGTTTTCCAGTAATTATACATTGTGTTGAAATGAGGAAGGTTGAGAGCATAAATTTCAGGTTTGGAGGAAGGTCGACAACTTTTTGCGGCCCTGGTCGTTAGGGTCGCTAAGATCGTGCAGAAGATTAATAAAGTGGACTTTTGTTTATTCAATATTTCTTGGTCTCAGTGAATGAAAGCCATGTATGTTATTACTTATTTTCCTATACAAAATTGCTTTAGCTTTTGGTTTTCTAACGAGAGTTTTGAGACGATGAGGTCAACTAGAGGTCAGGTAGAATTCCCCACGCCTAAGCCAAGCAATTCCTGGATACTTTCATATTTTGGGGATACTTGCGAGTGGGGAAAAGATCTACATTTCACTGTTATCGTTCATGCCTCGAAGCTGTTTTATTTCCTTCATGCGTTTTCCATTTGGGCCATTTTTGATATAGCAAATTGCACAATTTAAACTCAAAACGTGGAAGAATCACAAGCAATCTCATTTATTTTAATAACGATCTATACATAATCTAGAATCTAACAGTGCGATAACTTGGCGCATTCCAGTACTAATTATGCAGTGTTGTGAAATAAAAAAAGTTGTTGAATAGCATTTCCAAATTTATTTCCAAATTACCAAATATTAGTTTCAGCTGCGTAGAAAACTTTGTTCTAGAAACAAACTTTTATCAAGGAAACACGGCATCATCTGTCAAGTAGGCCTTGTTAGGCAGAATGGAGGACCACAAAATCAGATAAAAAAAGCAAATTACGATATTTTCGAGCTTTCAAACGTCATCTTTCTCAGTTTTGGCAAAAATTTTGGAAAAATGCTGGTCTTTCATATTTGATTCAAATTCTTTGAAAATTCACAAAAATTAATCTGCTTCCGGCCTTAAACATGGAGGGTAGTTATGCTCCAAATGCCCCACAGCTTCTGTATTTTTATACAACGTCATTAGCTACAATTCCATCACAAAGTCACGTGAAAAATAGAACCTTGTAATTGGCTCCAAGAAAAATGCAGATAAACATGCACAAAATGTAAGAGAACACTCATAAAATGTTAAAAACATGCAAAGCAAGGAGATTTTTCTTCCTTGCTTATTCAAATATCTTTCAAAAGTTTGTCTGGCTGAGATCGGTCAATGCGTTAAAAGTTTACAAGGGATTTTTTCGAGGAAGTCACTTCGAGAAACCTTAAAAAAATGTGCTTTAGTGACATGTAAATCTTCACGCTATTTCTACCCTACAGCAATGACTCGAACGTGCTGCTGTAGCAAGTGCTACCCCCTCTGCTTTGGATGATGCAAACATCCTCCTCAAGTATGAATGACTTATTCAGAGGGATTCCATTCTCCCAAGAAGATAACATGAATGAATAAATGTAACTGTCATTTCTAGCAAGGAAAAAAAGGGAAATTTTGATCACAATTTTCACCCACATTTGCAGGTTCTTGGAAGGAGCTTTCTGCACAGAATCTCTCATATCCACAGGAACGAATAGCCGATTAAAGTCATGTAAATTACCTAGCCTGATTTAAAATTGTGCCAATATAAAAGACGTCCTTCGATATAATGACTTTGATATGCAGGGAGTAATGACTTTTCAAACAGGAATATTTTCTGACTCACCTTGTAGCAGAAGATATTGAACTGTATTCATGACATACCTCTTAGCACTTCTTCCAAAACCTATAACCGTTGAGGAATGAGAGAAATTCTTCAGAACATCGTTTTGAATCCGGCACTAAAATCTCATCGATAATAGTAATGATAATGATATCAGTAGGTCGGAGCAGCTACTAAAAAGTAACACTGGTGATACTAGATTGGGATTCAACGATAAAGTTGGAATGTCTTTTCAGATCTCTTGTTTTTGTTATTTGCAGGAGCGGAGATTTTACCTTTGCATTTGTTTTAACTGTACACAGGCTCAGTGGCGTTCAATTATCTCTCCTCTGCACTACATCTTTTACATTTGGTGTTGAGGGTATTTATTTGCTTTTATGATTCGTCCTTTGTTCTATCCCCCGGGGGGGGGGGTTACTTGGTACATTTGTCAGACGGGAATGTGCCATTTTCCAGGGTATCGTTTTCGCATATTTTTTCTTCAACAGGGTATCAAAAGAAGGCAAATTTTCTGGAGCAGGTTGTCAAAGAATGTCAAAAGAGGAAATTTTGTTACAACGGGTTGTTATTTGGTCAAATTTTTGTGTTTTTTGAGTGTAATTTTTACCGATTTTTTCTTGAACACGGTATCATTTGAAGGCAAAAATTCTAGAGCAGGGTGAAAAAATTTTATTTCGTGGGCACATCCCCGTACAAATTTAGGTCAAATACCCCCTGGGGTTCTGTCATATCTAGTTTCAGGGATAGAATTTTGGGTGCTCATTTGTTATCCTTTGGATCCTCTTTGAACACAAAGGGTGACTTTTAAACAGAAGTACTTCCGTTCTTTGATTGGTTCTATTTACAGTTTTACAGTCTACATGTCTCAGTAACGTTTTCACTGACATTTATAGCTGTTTTTAAATATCTTATGAAAGAATCTCCAAGCAAAATTCTGAAAATCTGCAACGAAAGTAAACAATTCTATTAAAATACATTTCTGCATAAAAGTTTACTATTTATTTTAAGACGACAGATCATTCATTGAAATCGTATGATAATTCGCGATATTCATTTTGGCCAATGCTGGTACTTCCTTGGTTATCAGGTGTAGCCTCACGACATAGTCCCAGATATCGCAAAAACAACAATAATAATAACAACAACATTGACGTTTTCTATTTTTGCTCAATCGGCAGTTTGAGCGTCCTTCAGTCCATCAATAGCGATAACTACGAATATGCAATCAGTCTATATCAGGTGTACCATGAATCATCGACTACTTAGAAAGGCAGATCATCAAGATTACCAAAACTATTGCGAATAACATCCAATCTCCAAAACCCCATTAGTAAAATTTTGTATCTATAAGCTGGCTATTGTTGAAGTTGAAATTTTTCTGAAGAATGCATCTGCGAAATATTGATATCTGTAAATTATTTAGTCGGAAGAGGTAACCGGAAAGCAAGTTTGCCAGTAACTTTGACCATAGAGCTGGCTTTGATTGATCTGCAACTGTTTACCAAATACCACGTAAGAAGCATTGGATTATTGCAATAAGCAATGACGAAACGAAACAGACCTTCTGCTTCAGTTATCAATACACTTTGCGTAATGTTCTGGTAAACGTGTGCTTGATCTTCGAAAACATAGCAAGAGGGATTTTCATGTTGCTTGTTCTGCGTTCTAGCATTGAAACATTCAACAAGTTTGTTCATTCAATATTCAATAATTTACGACACCGAAGTTCTGCTTCAGTTATCTATACACCTTGCATTAGGACCTCACAAACTGGTGATTCATCTTTGAACATATGGGAGGGAATTGCGCATTGCCTCTTCCAGGTTTAATATCTCTTTGAACCGAAGCTATGCAACTGTGTTGAAGTTTCAATGAAATCAAAGAATATAAAGAGACAGTATAGACGGTAAGTCATTTATCTATCTTTTATTTTCTCATTAAGCTACGGGGTGTCTTAGAAAATCCAAACAGATATGATTGGTTCCAGCGATAAGAATTAAGCTAGTTAATTTCATAAACTGTTTCTCGACAGTGAACTTGAACGTATATATAGATACTGCATCTACTTATCTTTATGCTTTGAGAGCTAATACATTGACATTGAAAGTTAAAATCAACCTCTACGTCGAACCCAGAGAGCTTTTGCATTTTGGATTAAGCAAAGTCATGCAGCATATCAAAATTTCAAACTTGAATTTAAGAAATATGAAAAATTGCAGAAACAGTTCGTTCCTGCCAACAGGATACTTTATGATCTAAGTTTTCTTTAACAATTTATCAAGGATATCATTGATTTATTTGCTGTGCTTCAAAAAATTTTTTAGTGCCGGCTTTGAGGTGGCAGCAAATATGAGCTTTCAACGTAAATGGACCAGCACTCAAAGCACTAGTATGTCGACAAACAATGTATCTCTGTTCAAGTTAACAACTGAGGAACATTTTGAAATCTATTAGCCATTGAGTAAAGCTAAACTATCGTGACTGGACCTAACTACAGAATTCGCAATAAAAAAAATACACAAGCCTGCCAAGTTCTAAGGAACGGTACTTATGATTTTCAGCTTAAACTCAACTTTAATGAGTAAAATTGACAAAAAAATAATGAAAATGGACAGAACCTAACGTGCCTAAATGCAGATCTCAGGAAATCCACTGCAAAAAAACCTTTGAATTGTCGATTTTGATTTTTTTCGACATTTTCTGCAACCGATATATATATTTTGAGACAAGCCTTCTGTGCATAACTTGAGTTAGTAGATGAGATCTCATGAATGTAAAAAGAGCCTGTTGTATTTGATGATCTGACAAAAAGCCAAAAACAGCTATGCAAAGGAAACAACGTGCACAGTGGACTCTCTGGCCTCTTCAAAGATGGCACAATTCACCTCAGATTAGTGTTTGTAGAAAAAAGAACTGTGAAGGGTTACTGATTCCATTCACCTCTATCAATTTTATCCATGTAAAATTAAACTACAAGTCCATGAATTATGCTGTGCAATAAAGTTGGAGGTACAAGGCTCAGCAATCGTTCATCCCTAGCCCAAGTCATTTTTGTTAGACTTTGACGCAAGCAATTTAAAAATCAATTTATTTTTCATTTCTAATTGTTTTAACCCTATTACTACCGGGAGGCACAAAGTGCCCGCGGCGCAGATTATTTGATGCAGTGCTGTCAGTTCGAGAGATACAGAGCTGAAACTTGGTTGACTTTTCCTCAAATTTAATGTACTAATTAAAAATGTAAAAAATTTTTCAAAATGGTAGACACTGATCACGTGACAAGCATCTTTTCAACACGTGGTAAGCCGTAAAAGAAAAGAAGGGACTCAATTTTTTCCAGAATGATCACAGATCATTGACAACACTACCATTCAATAGATCTTGATGATAGCTTTCAGATGATATATAGTATTATTTATTTTCGATGACGTCAGCAATTTTAAACTTAATGACGTCATCAATGTTTATGACGTCATATAGATAATAACAAATGTATTAGAAAAATTTTGATGACTAAAAAGGATTCTCTTAATTATCACAAATCGTTTTGAAGCATTTCAGAGTGTTTAAATTGACAATTAGGGGTTTAAATTAAGCAATGAAATACTGGTGTATATAAATAATGAATATATAATATATAAAATGAACTTAAATAGATATTATACTATGGATTTTTACTTATTAATGCTTTGAGATACATTTTAGTCCATTTAAAAAAGGAATAGTCAAATAAAAACTTAAATATTGTCAATTTTGCCCACAGCAACCAAATGCTTGAATTTTCCTCAATTATGACGTCATTGTGACGTCATGGATGTAATGAAAACTTAAAAAGTAGCCTATTGTGTAGATTTTGTTACTGTACACCATTTTACCAAGTTTCGTTCTCATATCTGCAATATTGGTGACTTTACGGAGGGGGGCACTTTCCCCCGGTACTACAAGGGTCCAAAAATCCCGGTATTATTAGGGTTAAGGAGGATTGCTCTTCAACAGGTTGGTTTTTCAAGGAGTCCTCCGATGAAAACATTAATTACAATCTAAGTTACGAGATAAAAATCAGTTTGTCAACGGTCTTCTATCCTTTCTCTTTGTGAAGAGGTAGGCTTTGGAATCATTCGTTGTTTATCCTAGAAGCACAGTTTGAAGTTTTTGCAACTGATTAATTTCAGTTAAACCAGCGCAGCCCCAGCAGAACAGTTGTATCGATAACGGGTTCGACATAACCTGTTTACGGAGATTTCAAGCTTTAATTCGCGAAAAAAGACTTCGCCTATCTTAAAAGCCAACTACCCTTGAGACAAAGCTAGAACCTGCCTTGATTTGTTATTTCCAGTCCAAGAAACATTCAATTTGCACACCGAGATATTTTCTCTTTTTGACTTCTTCGAGCTCATTATCACGAATTTTCAGATCCAAGTCTTTAGCGAATTTGGAGAATGCTTTGTATCTGCTTGGCAGAAACAAGCATAGAGTGAGATTTCGCAACACTCATGGAAGGCTTGTTGCCTTGTAGCCAACTGTCCAGCATTTTAAGGTCACTATAAATAAACCTCATTCAGCTGAGTCAAATAATGAGAATGGTAGCAGTTCAGCATACATGGACATGATAGAACCTTGGACGGCTTGTGGGAGATAATTAATACAAATGTCGAAGAGAAAAGGGCCATCAACAACAACAGCAATAACAGCAACAACAACAAATTGTAGGAACACTACCTAAATCTATGCATTATATGACCGATCTAACTCCTCATGAACTAAAATTTAGCCATACTTCGCATTCCAACCTTGAAATCAGCAAACTTAGTGAATATCAAGAAAAAATACGCCATAAATTCAATTATTTCAATTATAATCTATTTTTAACGCTACTAAATTCATGTTTTTAAGCATTATTTCCCCTCAAAATCCTCCAAAACTAGTCATTAAAATCACAAAAATTCCGACAAGAGAGCAAAATTTTCCCATTAATGGTCTCCTGGGTGGCACTCCCCCCAGCCCCCCCCCCATCGGCTTAGGCCCTGACCAAGAGAGTTCACTTGTTGTACACCGTAAAACTCAATCTTATTGAAGAGAATATTGATTTACTGTATCAAATGCCTTAGGAGGTCAATAAACACATAACCAACAAGCCTTCCTTGATCCATCCCATTGTACCAGTCGTCAGTATTTTTAGGTAGCGTGAAAGCTCCAAGAAGTTCCCCGAGGGGCTTATATACTTTCGGACACTCCAGAGGGGGCTTATTCGCGAAATCAAATGGAAAAAATATATATGCTAGCTTTTCAGTACTTTCATCCCATGTTTTGCTGATTCAACATACCATTTAACCCTAATCCACATGGGGGTTGTTTTCCACTCCCCTCGAGGTTTTGCTTTAAGCCCAATTTCCAGGGAATTTTCCGATCGGGCGGAATTTAAGACAATGAAAAGTTGCTCAGCCGTAACTATCTATTCAATTTCAGAGCGACATTTTCTCCCGCGAACAATAGAATTTCCGCCCGCTCGGAAAATTCCACTGACTGGAAATCAGCCTTTAAAAGACATCAACTATGTCTCTCAAGCCCCCTGACTTTTACTAATTATCTATCTATTATAATTATCTAAACATCCGAAACTTAAGTGAACGAAGAGCAATGTTTGAAGTCCTTCAAAGGGTCCATAATAAAGCCTTGTACCATCTGAGCCCATCTTACAAGTAACAACAGTCGTAACAGTACCCGTTGAGGCCTTTGAAGAGGAAGAAGTTTCTGGCTGGCTTGGCCTAAAATGTCCAGCCGTCCTCCGATCGTGGGAAACACGTCGAATTAAATAAAGAGCTTCAAAGCACATTCCAAAATAAGTGAGAGGATGGGAAAATGATTTGAAAATTGAAGGAAGCACTTGCAATACTAGAAAATGGCCAAATATCTCTTGGAAGGAGTAAATAGATAGTAGAACACTACAAGTATTGTATGCACTGTGACTAGACCGCACAATACAAGTCTGTCATGCTTTCTTAAATGAAACCCGGGGGGAATGACTTGCGGATGGATGGGGTCTGCCACCCTGTTTTCAGAAAGGTACCTTCTTCTAATTACAGAAACTTGCTATCCTACCCCCTTTTATGATGAATTTTGGCGGAAAATGACCCATTTTTGGCTATGTTTCGGCTATTTCTGGATATCCCACCCATGTTTATGGAAAATCTGCCCAAAAAGGGACCCTTGTCTTGAGAATTTTGGAACAAAAGCCACCCATATGGGCGGCACATACCCGTACCCTCAACATGTTATGTGTTATGTTATGTTGTATTCAGTCCCTTTTCAACTGTTATTCCTATTATGTTGCTTCAATCCCTTTTCAATTTTTGGCAGAGTTTATTAACAAGAGCTTGGGGGCGGCAGCCGCCAAAAATTCTTATTCAAAAGAGCATACGGCTCAAATCTTTCAAATCTTTAAAAAGGTGGGTGTAAAATTGCATCACATATTTCTTTGAATTAATGTGCTTGAAAGAAACTTTGGGTAATTTGCTGTAAATCTACCGTGGCAATTTTTGATATATTGATTATTTTCAAAATGGCGGCATTTTGACTTATTTTGCAAAATTCATCGAAAATTTTGAAGAACTAATATCATCGTAAATCTTAAATGAATCGAGAGAAATCGGTACAGTCTTCAAGATAACCATGGTTTATGAAGGTCTACAACATGGTTGCAAGCAGAAATCTGCAGCTCTTCTGGTTAAGGATTTAGAAATTTGATGACGTCACAGCCTCAAAATTAATAAATACCACCATTTTGAAAGAAGTCAAGGTATCAAGAAATTGCCACGGCAAATTTATTGCGAATTACCTGAAGTGCCTTTCAAGCACTTAAATTCAAAGAAAATTCTGCATTATCCAATAAGACTATAGGATTTCTATCACTATTGCTTAGAAAACCAATCAACTGTAACAAAGAAATTCAATTCAACCTCTGTTTTTCTGGAAAGCTGTGTCCGCCAAAGTGCATTTGTCCCACACGGAATGTTATGAAATCATTGGCTGAAAACACCAGTAATAGAAAGGATTCTTCTACCAAATCCTGAAAAAATCATATGCTATCAAAATTAGATTATATGATTTGAAACTCGAAACGGACAAAATGAATTGTCTACTCAAGCACAAAAGTCTGACAGTGGTAGGTTTCGGATTCAGTATGGCGAAGGAACGAAAATTTCCGAAGTTTGCAAAACCTGTGAAGCAGAAAGTTCAAGGCTTACTTTTCAAACCTACCAAGCCTAGCGTTTGGAATATCAGGATCACACACGCACTCCGATTCTAATAAGTTCAATGCTTTCAGAGTTGGCATCAGTCAAACACAGCCCATAGTTTCTTTGATAGACTGTTGTAGAATTCGTTTTGATAGGCAGCAAGATAGTCATTTTGAATATATCGTTTGTTTGTTATCACTGCCAGATTTTTTATCAATATATTCATGACTGATTCCATCTATAAAACTTGTATATTATGAAGAAATTCTTCTCAACGTAAACTTCTATAATCGTATTTTGGTTAAGTTTTCTGCATGCAAGAAGAAATTCTTCTCGACGTACATTTTCTATAATCGTATTTTGGCTATGTTTTTGCATGCAAAGGAAATTCTTCTCGACGTAAATTTCTATGATCGTATTTTGGCTATGTTTTCTGTATACGATACGATTATGGCAACATACATACGATCATGGAAAATTTAGTGCATTTTAGCGGGCCGCGCTCTTCAGCAAATATTGAACTGCAAATGTTGCCAGATTTTTTCTCGCTGCCTAAAGTTCTTTATACGACCTTTTCGCAGCTGATTGACCATTCTAAAATTGTTGTCATCATCGCTCTCATTACCCTCGCTGCCTGGGTTCCTTTCATTGTCTTAGTAACCATTGTTGCTATTGTGCTCCTTTGTCATCAACTCTTGTCTTGTTGTCAGAGTTCCGGTTGCCCTCGTTGCATCTGTTGCACCCACCATACCCTGGGTACCCCCAGGGTACACCCACTATGGTGACATTACCTAGTTGCCGTAAAACCTCCCCATACGTTGGGGTATGTTTGATTGGTACTAGTTCTGGAAACGGTAGAAATGGAAGACTCAGCATCTGTGTTTAATTTACTACCAAATTCCTAAAACGGCAGTTTTGGCAGGATTGGAAGGCCTGCTGAGCCCTCTACTCTCAAAGGCAGAAGGTTTGGCAGACGTTGGGATTGTTCCCGCCTTCATTTGCGAAGCTCTGAAAACGAGGCGAATTTGTTCGCTGCTATGGTTATTAGTTGGTTCAATCTTCATTGCAAAGCAAAGGACTCGTTTCGTTTTTTCAACAAGAATCCTTTTTTTCTCCAGGATCAATCTGAAACGTGTTTTGAAATATTTTGTGCTTGATTGGGCAATTTCTTTCCGTCTCTGCGAAGCCTACCACTTTCAGAATTTGACAGGTTTGAAATCACAAATCAAACACACACCTCGATATGTTAGCTGCGCTGGTAGTATCAGTTTGTAGGAACCTGACTTGAGAGCTGCAGCCTTTCAACTATTTATAACTTTTATGACTCATCCAAGTTTATAAATACTAGATCAGTAAATTGAATGGAGAAGTTTTAGGCCTGTTTTGAAGGATTCCTACATAACATGAGAGATGCTCAGAAACTGGTTTTCAACGTCACATGGATACGAATGACTCTAACAAACTAAAATCTTTATCTGATGAAACGCTAACTGTACAATTGGAATCAATCTTTAGTAATCTGATGTCTAGATGGAAAGCTGCATGCTTGCAACGTACCAACAGTCAGGCCTGTAGCGTGGTTGTAGAGATTTGGGGGGGGCACTTTCGCGCCGTATGCGCGATCACCGGTGGGTGGTCTGGGGGCGCAGCCCCCAGGGAGACTTTTGGAGGGCCACGCCTATTTTTCTCTCAGAAACGCCCATTTCCTCCTAGAAGAGCTCTTCCCTACATCATATTTGTTTTTGTTTCTGTGTTAATTTTTTCAAATAGAAACTTTTGGAATGAAGGAGCTATCCACAATGAATGCTAAAAAGGTACTAAACAACGGCGGTTTGAAAGTTGTGCTTGGTGTTGCGGGGACCATTTACTCAGATGGCAATGACCCTCTTGAGCTAAACACTTAGCACATTGATAAACTAATCACAGGACACCAAAATTTACAACACAGAAATTTATTTCATTCCAAACATCAAACAGGGTAAAAGAAACCAAGCTCCAACGCTCTATCTTCTTTACCCTGTTCACGAAAGTAACCGTAAATTTACGAAGTAATCTCTGGAAATTATTGGGGGCACGAGCCCCCCCTACCCTCCCCCGCTTCCTACGGGCCTGAAACACTTGTCTTACACAATCGGCATTGAGCTTATTAGATCAGTTTGTGAAAGCTCATGACCTATGAGGCGTTTGTGTCTTGCTTCTTTGTCTCCCATCACAAAGGCACAAATGAATTGTCCTACCTTCCAAAATCAAGCTGAATTTATAGAGGTACAGTAAATCCCCGCATATAAGAACCTACCAAAATAAGAACCTGGAGGCTGTTTTTCCTAAATTATGTACCTTGCAAGAACCTGTTTCAGTCTGATGAAAAATAAGTTCTTATTGCAGAGGTTGCAAATTTGAAATTTGATTGTTGCTGTTATCAAGGTCATTGTGGTCCCAGTTGGCTTTGAAAGTTTTATTCTCCTCCCCAATTACTTATTAGGTCTATAAGAAGGCTTACAACTCCAAATAATAGAGCTGAACATCTTTGTGAGACTCTCAAGGGGACTACACGAGGCACCCTTCAAATAAGAACCTCTTACCTTGAAATTACTCTTAGAAACTTTGAAATAAGAACCAGTTTCAGCCTGGCTCTCGAAAAAGTAGGTTCTTGTATGCGGGGATTTACTGTAAATGAGACCACAAGTCCAATAGAGAGATTTTGCTTAGAATATTGTCAAACAGAGATTTTGAAGATTAAAACCAACGTTAGATGCGGCCTAAGCATTTAATCGTGTTTGAAAACACTGGCAAAGCAGCGATGATGAGTTCAAATGCTGCTCCTATAAACTTCGATGGGAAAATGATTTGGGAAAAGCTCCTAGGTCACTTAATGCAAACAAACTTCCTTCGAAATGTCGGTCTTGCAGTATTTTTGATAGGCCAAGTCACAGAGATCTTTCACTATTTCTCTCAGACTGAAATTGTTATTTTGAAGATGGACTCTCGAGAGCTTCGTAGGGACACAAACAAACAAACACTCTATGTTGTACGATTCAGAGATGCTAGTGGATTTCTGGAAGTAACTTTCTGATGGATTCACCCCTCCACCAAAATCTTTGCAGAGCACAATGACAGCCTGTGGACAACTATTTTGATTGTAGAGCTAACAGGTATGTTTACAGTTATGTGACCCTGCCCCTTTAACTTCAATGTCGGTTCATAAAACTGAATAAGATCTTGAGCAAATCTTGAAATAATGGGGTTGGTTAAAAACTAACAAGAACATGAATTACTGCATTACTTTACTTTTTAGTTCCTAACAATGATTTTTGAAGTGATGGAAAGATAAAGAAAAGATAAATGAATTACCATGGGCTTTAATTTTGTGCTCAAACACAATGCATGCCCTGTCTTAAGCGTTTGGATAAGGAATGGCATGTTTTCCAACGTGTAGAAGATCACAAATGAATGAATTATGAATCTAATTAAGACCTACCTTAGAAATCTCGCGAAACACCATAAATCGCTCTTAATCATGCACAGCAAGAAATATATAAATTTCCCAATAGTTTTTGCATGGAAATTTGGAAGAAACAGACAGTTTTCTCTGGGAAATTGAAAGGAAACGGTAATTTCCTTTTCCTCCCTAGGAAACTGTTAGGAAAGTGTCCGTTTCTCAAAATTTGCAACACAAAGAACATGGGGAAATTTCACCATTTTTTGCAGTGATGGGACGGAACAATCCCCTTCTACCAAAACAATTTTCAAATTGAAAGATATCGTCTATTCTATGCATTTAAGTTCAGGGAAAGAACTTGCAAAGTGAGCTGTATCAATTATTATTAATTTCATTTTTAAGTTTAAATCAAATTTAAATTTCATTTCTGTTAATCTTTCTTCACAGAGCAAAGGCCACTTAGACATAGAATACAATGAAATTGGACAGATGTCCTCAGGGTCTAACGTCCTTAATGCTTCTCGTTTTGTCATAGTAAACGATTGAAAATTTTAGTACTGAACCCTATTGACTTTGAAAATTGAACAATGTGACGTCATGGAGAGACCACGTGACACATCTGAAAACAGATTTCATATTAAGGTTTACCATATAATGTTCTATGCACATAATAATAATGATATATAATATGATAATGACAACCTATTTCTCCATTTTGGAGCAGTTAACAGTACACTTTAGACGTAACGATAACACAGGCGTTTGCTTGTTTGTTTTTTTTTTAGTTGGGAGAAAGTATGTGTTTTCTTTTTTCTACTTATGACAAAAATGCCTTCACTTTTTCAAAGATCTTCCCGAGTTTTGTTGGGTCAGTTTTCAGTAAATTTTTTGAGTTCAAAGGTTTTTCTTTAAAATTTTGGCAATGAAACAAATGTTCAATGTTTTCTTCTTGAGCTCCACACCTTCTGCACAGGGCATCTTCATGTTTTCCTTTATAGTTAGCTTTTAAGTCAGTCATGTTTAGTTTTAACAACAATAGGTTTGCTGCGTCTTCATGAGCAATGTATTCTTTTTTTCCAAAGCAGTTATCTTTTATCAATCTTAATTTCGTTTTGTTGCATTCTTTCATATCTCTTTGTATCAATGAAATTATTCTGTTTATTATCATATTTTTCCATTCTTTGCTTGTCAGCTTCCCTATTTGTTTTTCTGAGATATTTATGTTTAGTTCTTTTAAATCATTTTTTATCTCTGAGTTCCAGCAGTTATTTAGATTTAGACGTTTCTGTTCTTTGTAAACCTTTTTTGTTAGTCGACTGTCTTTCATTTTTATCATCTTTCTGAGGTATACAAGTCTTTTCATTTTTATCCTATATGTAATTAGCATAAGACCGCATTCATATGTTATACCTTGATATGGTGTTGTACTTGGTATGGAATCAGTTTTTGTTACTGCATCTTTTTGCATTTTCTCTAATGTGTTTAATTGTTGCTTTGATATATTTGTCCATGTTTCACATCCATATAATATTTTGGGGATTAGTATAGTTTCAATAAGCTTCAGAGTGATCTCCATTTTTTGTTTTTTGAAAGCTGGCTGATCAACAAGAAATTTAATTTCATTAGTGATAGCCATTGCTGCTTTCTCTTTGTTTGATATATTAGCATCTAATGTCCCTGTGCTATTTTTCGTATCTCCAAGATATTTGTAACTTTCTACCTCTTTGACTGCGGAGTTGTTTGATTTCAGTTCACTTGATTGATTATATCTTTTGAGCTTATTGAATTTCATTGTCAAACATTCACTTTTATCCATGTTAAAATTGAGTAAGTTTTGTTTCTGATATGTTTAAGAATATTTAACATTTCTTGCATTTTGTTAGTTGAAATTGAAGCAATCATGATATCATCTTGATATAGTAATGGTGGAATCAAGATGTTTCCATATCTTATTCCCAAGTTTTCGTCATATGTTGGCTTTACTCCTTTGTCAATGTGGTTGGCACATATCGGTGCAGCTAAAATTGTACCCTGTTTTAAATTTTCTCCTATTCCTATATGTTTTGTTGTTCCATTTGGGGAATCAATTCTTATGGCGCTTTCTTTGTTAAGTTCATATATTCTTTTTAAGCATTTTCCTTTTACTCCACTTCTGTATAGGTCTATCAAACATGATTTCAAATGTAGTTTGTCAAACGCTTTCTCCAAGTCAAAAAACATGAAATTAATATTACATTTTATATATTTGCGATAATCAATGATAGCCTGGACAACAAATAAGTGGTCAAGTGTTGATCTACCTTTTCTTCCACCAGCAGCTGCTTCAGAAAAACTATTATCTATGTTAGTACTCTGTCTATTTAAAATCATTTTTTCAAATATCTCTTACTGATACTAGATGTGAGAAATATTCCACGCCAATTCTTTAGCAGTCTTCTGTTTCCTTTCTTTTTGTAAGGTGTTTTAACAATTATTTTCTTCCATTTTTTTTTTAATTATCCCATTCTCAAATGAAATGTTAAATATTTCTAGCATGAAATCTAAACCCTTTTTTCCTATATTCATATATATCTCATTAGAGATGTTATCATCTCCAGGTGCTTTCTTTGTTTTTAGTTGCCGCATTGCCTCTAATAGCTCCCATTTTTTTAATGGCTTGTCAGTGGAAAACCAAGTGTTTTCATGTTTTTTCATAATGCCTAAAAAAATTTGTTCGTAAGTTTTATGTGCCTTCTATATTGTTTTCCTGTTTCCCTGTTTGTTAATAATTTTTTGAAGTATTCCTCATGTTCTTTTAGAATTTTACCAACATCGGTCAGTTCTTCCCCTTGGTCATTTATTAATGAGGTTGGGTATTCATGTTTCTTGCCAAGTATGTTTGCTCTAATATTGTAGAATTCTGTGCGGTTCACTTTCACTCTTTTAACTTGATCAATATTCTTTTCCAAATTTATCTTTTTTAAATCATTTTTTATTCTCTGAATTCTTTTATTAATTAATTTAATCCTAATTTTGTTAATTTGTATCTTTATCAAATCACCTTTGTTTATGTAGTTTGTGAGTTTCCTTGTTAAGTGTCTCTTTCTTTCTCTTAATTCTTTTTCATTTTTTGTCACAACTTGTTTTGCTCCTTTCCTTTTATGATATTTTCTAAAGCATTTCTTACTTACATTATTAACCTCTTCTTCCCATTTTTCATAAATGCTATCTATATCACTGTTATTTTTGCTAACATCTACTTGGCATTCTTCTGTTCGTTTTTTAAATTCTATAAGGGAGTTCTTTGTTAGGATCCATTTACTTGATTTAGGATTTGTTGTGAAAGGATTATTTGCTTTAAGATTTAAATTTATGATTATTGCATTGTGATCTGATTCTCTAACCCTATCTTTAGAGTATTTTTGCATGACAAAATTTCTATCTTCATCTATGTGCATTTGTTCCACCTTATGGTAGCATTTTTGATTAGTTAGGACATAGTCTAAAACTGACTTTCTTTCGTCATTTTCACTGTCAGTTGTTACAATCCTTGTCCATAACACTGAGCATTTTGAACTGCTATTAATTAGCTCAAGTTTTCTCTTATTCATGAGTTTTAGTAACATTCTACCACCTTTGCTAATTTGATCCTGGTTTCCTTTAATTTTTTCCCCTACCTTCATATTAAAGTCTCCAACCACAAGCAATGATTTTCCTTCATTTTTGCTTTTACTGCATAGTAATCAATTCTATCTAGGAAATTTTTAATACTATTTATGTCTACTCTTGATTCTTGTTTCCCATATACCACTCCTAACATTGTATCTTCTTGTCCTGTTTTGAAGTTTCAAGGCTCTAGGTTGGCCAGAACAGAAATAAATTAGGGGGGACCGAATCAGGCCCCTGGTCTTCCTACAGCATCAAATACCCTAGGCCAGATAGATTTAAACCTAGAATCAGAAAGCATACCGTATAAGCTGTTTCAGCCCCTTCTCTACCAAGCCTCCTTTAAGCCCTTCCTCTCTAAGCCAAAATCTGAAATAAGCCCCTCTCTTTTAAGCTCCCCCCCCAATAATATCGAATTCCAGAGACTAGCAAAGATTGCCTCGCAGCGACTCCAAGAGCATTTCGTTGGGGTGAGTTTGGGGGGAGCGGAATACTATTGGCAGTTTAGCTAGGATTCAGAATTAGTAGTTCGGGCCTAAGTAATGGAATGCAGACAGTGCTTGACTTGGTGAGTACTGAATCAAGAATCATTATTGTCTCATGGTTAGTTCACACAGCACAACAATAGCGTGCGAACTTTCCACGATTTGGCTCGTAAAATTATATGTTGAATCCGCAAAATGTATGGTAAAGGAATTAATTTGTCACTCATACCCTTGTCATTTGATTGTGAGTACGCCCCCTCTCTTTAAAGTGCCGCCTGGAGTGTCCGAAATTAAATAAGCCCCTCCCGGGGGGGGGGGGTGCTAAAGAGAGCTTTAAGGTATAGTATGTCCCCACTATTTAAAATGGAGCAAAAAGATGGCTGTAAACTCCTATGACTTATTTCTTTAGCTTGAAAGAAAGTAGCGATTTTGCTATAATTCTACTGTTGGCTTTTCAACAATCTCAGATAATTTGGGCAATAAAATCCAAAATCATTTCAACTCATTCGAGAATGTGACGTCATAAGATTCCTAAATCGAAAGAAAAAGAGTGAACTGAAAGACTTTTGCTGGGTGCCCTAAAGACACCATTCATATGCTAAGTCTTACTTGAAAATTACTATCAAAGAGTTCAGAAGTCACGATCGTTGTAAGTTTTTTCAACATTTTTTAATTCTAGACTAATTGCAATTCGTCGTAAGTTTTGCTTGCTCTTCCATATATTTGATAATATCCTTTGCGAGAGATTCAGATCAATGAATAAGTAGGCAAAATGATTCGCTTCAATAGATAAGTATGTAAAGAGTTTCTATAATTGCGCACAAAAAAAGGGACGAATTGTAATAAGTCTAGTTGAATTCTCATAAACGAAGAAGAAGGCTCTAATTCAAAAATAATGAAAATTTCAGAAAATCCAACGTTAGAATTATAGCGAAATCTCTCAAACTTCCTGGAAGCGACTCAGTTAAAGAAGTAGGTCATAGTAGTTTACAGCAACTTTTCATAAGACCCTTTGACAGATCATAAAAGGCAGAAAAAATCGTCATTGCTTTGATTCTTGGATTCGCTATTCTTGTCAGACGAAATAAATTCATCGCTTATGCGATCTGAAATGCAAGGAAATAGCTGTAGACAGTGCATCGCCTTTTCATCTCAAACCATAAACAGTTGTGGACTGTGTATTGCCGTGCCATATTGCAAGCCATAAAATGAATAAGGAAGTTATGGTTTAAAATGAAAACGAAGATACACAGTCTAAAGCTGTTTAGTTGCATCTCTGCTGGGAAAAGGACGGATTGATTTCATTCAATCAAAACCGAAGGATTGACAGAAAAACAGCAATGAGGCTGCATGTCGTATGCTGCATGTCACTTTCCAATGATGGATTTACCAAATATACCGGTTTTCCCAGAACAATATATACAGATTTGGTTGGAACTAGCCATATGAATTGAGTTCTAATTAATGGCTAATCACTCTCAATGTATTCCTTGATATTTAACTTGAATAAAGATAGTATCTCATCGTCATAGTTAGAACGTTCCTTCTTTCTTTTAACTCAATTCCATATCATGCTTCGTAGAAATTTATTACAAGCTGCATTCAGTTTCGAAAGTTCTGCTTGTGTTGGTCGCCATGCATGGCACCCATATGTAAGCCCACTGCGTCCAAATCAAATCAAAATTGTTATACGTGTTCTCAACGAGATTTCCGAGCATTCCACGGTGCTCAGCAAAAGCGCACTTAGCAGATTTGATCAGTTTGTTTTTGCTTGTTTTTGACCAGTTGTACCAGTACTTAGATGAAAATGGATTTCTGTCACCAGACCAGTCTGGCTTCAGAGCCCTCCATTCAACTGTCACATCTTTGCTTAAATGCACAGATGACTGGTACAGTGGGTTAGACACAGGTCAGATGACCGGACTTATCTTCATTGATCTAAAAAAGCATTTGATACTGTTGATCATGAAATCCTCTGCCAAAAACTCTATCTTTATGGTGTTCAAGACAGAGAGCTTGCATGGTTCAAATCCTACCTGTCCAATAGGAAACAGTTTGCAAGAGCAAATGGTGTAGATTCAAAAATTGAGGAAATTGATATAGGTGTGCCTCAGGGTTCTTGTCTTGGCCCTCTGCTCTTCTAAGTCTACATCAACGACCTCTCTCTAGTGATTAAGAACTCAAAAACATCCATGTATGCTGATGATACCAGTATTTACTGCTGCTCCAAGGACGTGCCTCAGCTAAACAGGGAGATTAATGAAGATCTTGAAAAGCTAGCTGAGTGGCTCATAGGCAACAAGTTGTCCTTGAATGTAGCCAAGACACACTCAATGCTAATTGCCACTCAACAAAAGCATAAATCTCTCACACATTCAGACATAGGATTTGATCCTAAAATAAGAGAAAAGGAAATTGAGATACGCAGCAAGGCAAAGTACCTAGGTGTTCAAATAGATGACAACCTTAATTGGAAAGAGCACATAAGGGCAGTTTCTGCTAAAGTCTCTCGTGCTGTTGGGTTTTTGAAATATTCAAAACAGTACCTTCCACTTTCAGCCGTGAAGACTCTTTATACTAGCATTGTTGAGCCTCATTTTCAATATTGCTGCTCAGTTTGGGGTTGCTGTAATGCAACAGAAATTCGACTTTTGCAGAAGCTCCAGAACAGGGCAGCTAGGATCGTTACTAATAGTAGTTTTAATGCTGATATCAAGCCTATGTTTGAAATTTTGGGGTGGAAAACCATACAGCAGTTGATAGACACACAGTCAAAGATTGTAACTTTCAAGTCCCTGAAGAATCTTGCCCCAAAATACCTATGTGAACTATTCAATAAAAATAGTGCATGTTCTTCCCGCAACCTCCGCAACACAAATACTGATGTCAGGTTGCCCAAGAAAAACACAACCAAAGGACAAAAAGCCTTTTCCTTTCGAGGTGCCAAGATATGGAACAGCCTTCCTACTGAGGCAAAACTGGCACCCTCCCTTTACAGATTCAAAGAACATTTGGGTAGGTAGGTTTCTCGGATGATCTGGGGTCTGCCTGGCCTTTGGCTTTGGGCTTGGTTTCTGCGGGGTCGGCCATTGGGATTCAGAGTGGGCCTGGTAGCATGTGGTGGGAGATGGAGATGCTGCTGGGTCTATTCTGGGTCTCTCTGGCTGATTTGGTGGGGATTGGGCCTGGGGCTGGGGGTCGGTCGATCCCTGGGTCGTCTGAAAAGCCTACCTGCCCATCATATTTCCTTTACTTTTTAACCTGCACATAATGTAAATATTTTATTTTATAAACATATTAGCTTTAATTTTCTTATTAAGTATTTATTTTTTGTAATTATTGTATTTATTGTATTTTTAGATGGAGGGCCCCTTGAAAAACAACCTTTGTTGAAGGGTCACCCTCCTTAAATGATTGAAAATGAAAAATGAAAAAATGATTCGGTAATCGAGTGAACTCTGTTTACCAATGTGTATGTCATTTGCAGTACCCCTAAATATTTGAAGGTCTCTATGCTATTTAATTGCTATTTAATTGGATTTTATTTATAATAATTATACACTTGGGGTAGTCACTATCTTCCTCTGACTTCTAGTGAACAAAACATATCATCTAATATTGTTCAAATTCTATCGAGGACATCGATGATTTATTCGCTGTTCTTGAAGAATTCGTTTAGGCAAAAGAGCCAAAGCTCTGATGTGGAGGTCGACGCAAATTTGAGCTTTAAGATGATCATTTCTGCTCTCATAGTATCCCTGCTCAAGTTAGCTGACGCAGAACATTTGAAAAAGATCAGGTATTGATTAAAGAAAAATTCACATCGCTGGATCATGCAAAATCAGTGAACATTTTTAGGTACATCATTTTTGGTACAGTCGTCATCTCTTTCTGTGATCAACCCCGCAAACAAGAACATACTTTTCTAAAAAACAGACTGGCTAGGTTCTTATATATGAGGTACTTATGGCATTTTCAGGGTGTTGTTCTTATGGCAAGGACACTTGTGACTATGATGAATATATAGCTACGGTATATAGTATGTGTTAAGTAAACTTGAGGGTATAATGTCTGCATTTAAATAGAGAGTATGGTATCTTTGTTGTTGGCAAAGCAGCTTATATCAAACGGCTTGATAAAACAAATGTGTTCAGTTATCAATAGTTGGAAGTTTGTTTACACTGATATGATGACATTCCTAAGTTAAATGTACCATCTCATAAGAACATTGAACTAAATCAGTCTGTATTTGGTTCTTATATTTGGGCGTCTTTTTCCACAAAATCAGTCTGAAGGTTCTAATTTTGCTATGTTCTTCTTTGCGGGGTTTTACTGTAACATACAACAGACGTATACGACTTCTCATTGCGTTGAAAACTTAACAAAAGGAAGTGCTTCAATTGACAGCACAAACTCGGGTCTGCTTTCTACCAAGTTGAGGATCTTCTCATATTTTCAATTGCAGATGACTGATAGAGCAGAGCAGAGTGAAGAAAACGGTCTATCGTCTGTTGATTTCTGGTGGCCATGGAATGAAATTACACTTACAGCGTTCGTTGGCGCTTCGAAGAACTGACACGCGTTTCATGACGCTCCAGCCATATCTAGAGATAACGGTATTATTTGATCACCTTCCGGTCAAAACGCTTTGATTCAGCTCAATAGTACAGGAGGAGAGGAAAACACAAATAACAGCAGATGTCAAAGAGATTGTAGATTGCAATCGCTTCAAAGAGTATCAAGCCAGAACATCAAAAATCATCTTACAGTGATTTCCGGATCAAAACAAATCAAAGCCAGTAAGTTGAAACGATCTTCTTGCACTCTACGTTCTAGGATCGAAATTCTGTTCATTGAAAGTTTTTCATGAAACTCCTTCCAAATTGTTTCTATATAGTTGCTGGTTATGTGTATTCGGAATGGCCGAGGAGCGAAATGGATAGCCCAATATGGTGTATAGAGTGAAGTCGTAGCGCTATTATTCATTTATCAGCAGCATCCAGTCATCAAGGTACCTTCGGAGGAAATATAAATTTGGGAAAGAGACAAAGTGAAGAGACCATTCTGCAACAAAGGTGACACATGGTGGCATTTCTTTGCTGTCTGCAGGAAAGCCAACTAGTTTGTGCAGCAATGCGAATGAAGCGATAAATCAGGCAAGCAAAACGGTGTTAAGGCAGCTGAGAATCAGAAAAATTTATAACTTTGTGGATGTTTCGATCAACTCAAAATTCTGCGACTTTTCCGTATACGGCTAGAAAGCAATTGATTAGCCAGACCCAAAGGGTAGAAGAACTGATACACTACAATCCACACATATTTGACAGCTTACATTTGGAATGAAGTTGCCAAACAAAGTTTAAATTCATTGCCTGTATGAAAGATTGCTGTGAATTCAGAGCGTACGTTCAGGCTATGAATGCAGAAGGATCAACGACCTAAATTTTACTGTCATTGGCCGCAGCACGAGTCTACGGGGTAACAGAACACGCTCTAAGAATGCTCCCTACTACAACTGACTGTTCGACAAGTACGAGGACTCTTTATCTGCGTTCAAGCATTTTGAAGGGTGCATGAATACTTCAGAGCTTCTTCAAAAGCATTTCATCATGGTTTCGAGTTAAACAGCCACGAGTCGGATGAGAAGAGCTTTCACGCCACAAATACTTCATTCACCGTGAATATCAGCATTGAAAACATTCTGGCATTAAATTACAGGTTAGAAGACCAGTAATCAGTCTAGTGTATTAAATAAAAATTAGGCAGAGAAACATTGAGCAGAAGGAGAGAATCTACCAATGGAGGTGAAGATAAAGCAAGATAAACCTATCAAAATTGTGAAAAATGAGTTAATGATTTAACTATGTTAAGAATAAGCTATGAAAGTAGACAGATGCGATCTTAATTCATTTAGCCTACGCGATTTTGTTTGCTCGTCATAGTAAGCAATTCCTAAAAATCGAGTGAAATTACAGAGCCAGCAAGGTTGCTGTTTCGAGAAATAAATTCGATCAAAATCCGTCAACTGAATCATCGAGAGCATCACTTTGGAGAAGAAGAATGCCGAAATGTGCTTTTCTTCGTAAAATAGCTGACAGAAGATTCTTGAAACATGGCTATGTTTGCAGAAAGCTTTTCACTTCTCATGTCAAGTGTTCAGTAAAGTCAGTTCGACAAAAAGCGACACAAAGCTGGTTGAATGTCGCTGTGAAGCGCGTAGATGTGATGACTTTGCTAAGTTGTAACGCATCTGATGCTAACTCCTAGACTTAAATAAGCTCATTTGAAAGAGATTTCTTGGTCGTATTTTGAAGATAAGCTCTTTGGAAGAATGGACTATGTACAATGAAGTTTGCTTTGTTAACTTGCCAGAACGATTTTATGGAAATATAACGTATGAAGGCCGGTGTATCGAATTAACTTTCAATACAATTGGGACAGTATGGATATAAGAAAAATATGGTCAAGATTTGGTCTTGCATTAATACTAAAGAACCATGGCAAGGACCGAGTTATAGGGCCTGAGCTCCAGAGAAAGAGACAGTTGAAACGCAAGCTTGGTAAATAACGAACTTTGGTTTTATGAGATGGGAATCATTTGCAACAAACGCTTTCCTGGTTATAGCTGGGTTTATCAACCATCAGCCAACGCTGGTAGGCCTGAAATCTACAGATCTTTTGCAGGATTCTTCTGCCGATAGATGGCAATCTAACGATTCCTCGCAGGTTTAGAAGAAGCACTGTAATCTTATTTCCATTAAAATCTCGGCACTACAACAGCGTTTGAGAAAGAACTGATGAGATGAAATTAAATAGTTAAAATTGCTAGTACCATCGATTTACCTTGCGTCTTCAGTCGGATTTAAAAATGATGAATCAGCTTAAACAGGTTGCCGATAAAATCTCCATCACACTTCATTTAAAGAATTGCGCTCCTCTTGGTTAAAAAAGATTGATGCAAGTTCGTGCAAAGCCACTGGTTTTCCTTATCACATTGAGACCAATAAATCTTTATGTCTTCAGTGCATGGATAACATAAATAGAAACTATGTGGATATCCGTAGCTATTCCAGTTGGTATGTTTGTTCTATTCACAAACTTGATTGTTCTCACATTGATCTACCGCTCAAGGAAACTGCAAACATTAAGAAACGTGCCACTAGTAGGTTTAGCAACAGCTGATATGCTGGTTGGAACACTTTGGATACCACTGGCTACCGCATCAACATACGATGTTGATAATAAGATTTTGTGCCGCGCGGCACTCTATTTTGAAATATTAACAATGCATGCATCATTGTTCAATTTAATAGCTGTGTCCGCTGAAAGATGGATCGCAATTTTTCGTCCTTTACATTACTACCAAATCGCTACAAAATCAAGAGTTGTTGCGTCTCTCACTGCTTCATGGGTATTATCCTTTATCTTGTTATTTGCATTCCTGATTGCCGATAGATACGACCGAGGGGTAACTGAATGCGATATTGTAAAATACGCAAATATATGGTTTCTGTTCCTAATTTCAGTTATCTTCTATATAGTATGCGGCATTATGATTATTATGCAGCTCAAAGTTTACATGGTCGTAAGAAACCAGTTACGTAAGATTCGACCGACTAGGGTACAGCCAACTGTCCACAGCGGGCTCATCGCAGCAACTAGTTTTATTGTTGAAGATTCCGCGAACGTTGTCGTAACAGCAGATGATATGAGCTCAAACAAGGTTGACCAACGTAAGAGTATCAAGTCATTAAGTACTGTATCACGTTTAGGGGGCGTAGAGCCGATAAAGGAATGCCCAGATGCATTGAGTAACCCAAAAAGACTTACAGAATTTGCTGGCACATTGCAAAGCCAAACAGGGGTAGATAAATGGCCGAGTGAATCAAGCAGCCAAACAAGTGCAATAGAAGTTCCTGGCACATTACGAAGCCAAACAGGTGAAAAAGAATGTCTTAATGCACTAAGTAACCCAAATCGTGTGATAAACGATGCCAATCATTTTCAGCTAAAAAGTGGCGGACATCGCAGGCTTCAGCCTATCATCAGAAATATTGATGGTAAGCTTAAAGTTAAAAATGATTTCGGAAATAATTTCGCTAAGAAAAGTTGCATCAACAAAAATGTGTTAAGCAGAGCACACACTGAATCGAAGATTGATTTGGGAATTGCAAGAAAGGCAGGACGCATAAGTGCAGGATTGGATAATGGTTTCAGTAGCAAGACAAAACTCGATCAATTTAAAAGTAATGAGTTGAATGTAAATTTCGAGTATTCAGGAACGAAAAACGTTATTGATCCCGTTGAGCATGTCGCAGTTGAAAGGACCAATGTCACGAATACAAGGGTCAGAATAATATCCCAAAGAGGTAAGAAGAATAAAGCAATGCTTTATTCAAAACGTGATAAGACAAAGGAACTTGACAGAAAATCGTCCGTAAAATCAATTGAGTTTTGTAATATTGTGAATCTGCAACATGGAGATACGGTAAAGGATAACACTAAGAGTGAGAAACTGTTGAAAAGTGCAAATTTATGGCAAATAAAAACTGAAGGAAATAAGCATGGAATTGAGACACAATGTACTGACAATGAGGAAATTAGCAGAGCAAAAAGCACGAGGGGGGACCATGACAACAATAGCGATAACGGGTATCAGTCAATCTCAGATGAAAGACCATCACTTACTGATATCTTCACAGCTTCAAGTCTGAAAAGAGATTTGAGTTATCACCCAAACTTTAGAGCATCCAGTCTAGTAACAGAATCAAGTGGCAGGCCAAACTTCACAGCATCTAGTTCAAGACAAAGCACGAGTATTCAACCAGTTGACAAAGCAATAGCAAAGAGGGCGGCTTGCTACAGCGTAGATGACAAGGCAAAACGCCCTCCGAGTAGACCTAGAAAGTCATTTCTTGCCATCGCCAGGGTTTTTACGACAGTAAAGAAACAGAGGAGAAAAGAGTTTGCTCGATCATTAGCAACGAATCTCGTTTGTTTATGCTTCGTTGTTATGTGGGCACCGAAGTCAACAGTTGATTTGCTAACAGGCCTAGGATATTGCCAAGGATGCTCTATGGCGCACTCAGTCTCTGCCGTGTTTGCATGGACAAACTCTGGCATCAACGCATTGATCTACGCCTGGAGAATGCCTGAATTTCGAGAAGCTATTCTTGCTTGCAAGATTTCAAGACTTTTCAAATTCAAGAATTAGGAACCTGATAACTATCAAGTATTGACGCATGGTATTGTGTGATAATGACTTTCCGTAAAATCGATAATCGAGCTAAAAATTCAGACTGCATTCACACGATGCCGGCACATTTTGAAAACGGTGAAAAATGTGACGGTAGCAAAACTTGAGCTAGCGTTCACACGATGTCGGAACAACTTGAAAATGGTTAGAAATTTGATTGTAAAAAACTCGCTGCAAGGCTTTGATGCCGAGGAAACATACATACATCCTAGGAATCGTTCAGTCTCGTTCCAAAAGCGTTGCAAAATGTTTTGTTTTCATCATTTGTGAGTCTTCACATAATGCCGTTTAAAAATGTGCTGGAAAGAGTTCCGTTTTCAAAATCCACCGTTTTCAAAATCTGCCGGCAAAAAATGTGCCGTTTTCGTGTGAATGGAAGGCCAGTCCGTCACATTTTTCACCGTTTTCACAATGTGCCGGCATCGTGTGAACGCAGTCTCAGTCTAAAAATCAAAGGCTGGTGATAATTCAATGGTTTGACATAGATTGTTCTATCCTACTGTTATCATAATCAATTTTAGAGTTATTGGCAATTCCAGGCATAGCCTTAGTTATGAGAAAACTATGTCATGCTTGTGAGTTGAAATCTTATTCACTCTTGATACGAAAATTTTTGAAATTTGTCTTCTAGCCCTAACTGTCTGTTTACCGTGGCAATTCAAAAGCAGATATTTGGCTATTCTGCAACAAAGTTGAAAGAAATTGTTCACAATTGACATTGTAATATCACGTTCACACGATGCTGCCACGTCTTGAGAAAGATGAGAAATGCGACGGTAGCAATATTTCAGCTAGTGTTAACACGATGCCGGAACAATTTGAGACGGCCTGAAAGTTGACGGTAAAAAAATCATTGCAAGACGTTGATGCCAAAGAAATGTACATACACATTAAGAATCGACCAGTCTCGTTCCAAAAGCGTCGGAAAATGGTTACATCATTTTCGAGTATTCACACGATGCCGTTTTCAGAATGTGCCGAGTAGACCTCCGTTTTCAAAATCTACAGTCTCCAAAATCTGTTGTACCGTTTTCAAAATGTGCCGGCATCGTGTGTAGTCTAAAGCCCCGGTCAAACGTATCCAACATTTCATTCAACATGCTAAAGACCAATGTTGGATGAAAGGTTGGATGCGTTTGACCACCTATGTTGGATCATCAAACATTTGCAAATTGATGTTGGATGAAGTTTGATCGAGATCAAAAACAAATTTTGTTTTCGAATGTTGAATACGTTTGACCGCTTCATCCAACATTTCGCCTAACATTTTATTTGTGGGCATGCGCAGAACGAACTCCAAAGTTGACATTTTATGATCTGACCGCAATTCGCCTTTCTCCTTATTCGTCGAGCGCGCAATGCATTGCGGGAATCGTAGAACACGTGCGCAATCAAAGCAAACAGCGTTCGTATGGTGATAACAGCAAGACATGGAAAACTGCAAAGATTCCTCTTTCCGTTGCTTAAACTGTCTTCAGTAAACTTCAGCATTTTCGATAACTCTATGGTCCATCCCTTGGTGTCTTCGCATAACGCAGTGTCCAAGATTTCTGGCCTAATGGCTTGGTTTGATACTCCAGATTGGTTCTCTTTACTTTTGTTTGCCGTACTTTCCAGATTAGTTTCTTGCTCCTGGATGCTCCCTGTACCCATGCAAGAGCTTTTAGAAAAACTAGGGTGCGGTTCACTAGAAAATACAGGAGATATTCTGTCACAATTCGCTTGTTTTTCCATGTCTTGCTTTTGTTACGATACGAACGCAGTTTGTTTTGATTGCGCACCTGTCATCCTATACTACAATTCCCACAATGCATTGCGTGCTCGACGAAAAAGGAGAAAGGCGAATTTTCGATTCATTCTTCAGCGATTTGCTTTCTAAATCGGCAATTCTTACTTCTAGTTTGCTTTACCGGTATTTTCAATCAATCTAAACTTGTCGCTGCGCAGGCAAATAACGATCATGGATTATGCTAGCAATGTTGGATGAAATGTTGGATGAAATTTTGGATGCGTTTGACCACCCCATCGTCAGCATCAACAAACTTTACAATACTTTTTAAAGAAATGTTGGATGAAATGTTGGATGCGTTTGACCAAGGCTTAAGTATCAGGGTAGGATTAACCAATTTCCGATGACTGGCATAAAAATTTCCGTCACCATTATTCTGGGTGGATCACAAAGAATTTAAAATGCTTTAAGAATTCATTATGTAGAAAATACTTGAGGTATTGGATAAAATCAAATTTACTTGATAGCCGAAAGACCAGTGTTTGTTGAAATTTTTCTGTTTAACCTTCAGCCCTTTAGCATAGGCTCCAAATCTTTAAATCTGCGAAAAAAAGCGGGTATAAAATTCAATGACCTATTTCTTTAAACAGAATGACTTGAAAGAACCTTTAGCCATCTTTCTATGATTCTACCGTTGGACTTTTCAGAAATCTTGAATAGTTGTCGAAATTAGCCTATTTTATATTTCAGCTCATTTTACGATGTGACGTCTTCAAATTACTAAATCACAAACCAGAAGAGTAAAAGAGTTTTGCTTGATACCATGTTGTAGGCATCCATAAACTATGGTTTTCTTGAAAATTATTTGAACATTCGTGTAGAGGTTTAGAGATTACGACAGTTTAAAGATTTTTTCAAAATATTCTTGAATTCTAAACAAAGAAGAAAAACAGCGTAATTCTGAAAATATTGGACATTTCAGAGAAGTCCAACAGCAGATTTACTGTAAAATAGTTCTAGTTTCTTTGAAGCCGTTCAGTTCAAAGAAATAGATCATAGAATTTTACACCCAGCTTTTTAAAGATTTGAAACCTATGCTCAGGTAACATGGGATTTGTGAAAATACCTTCGCTTCAAAAAGCACGACAAAGGGATATGAAACCTTCTCACTTAGAGCAGGATGCAAATAAATTTTTTCCCTTAAGGATTAAAAAGCGATTTTAATGAAACGTAAGATCATATACGTTGTGGCTATGAAAAACTTTTATTCATTGCTGAGGGGAATAAAACGCGTTCGCGTAAGGAGATTCTTTAATTCTGACCAAGGGCTTCAGGCTTCCCTTCACTCGATTTGAAGTTACGGACTTTTCGTAAAATCGAATTTCACTGACATTTCCAATGATAAGAAAAATCAATCGAATATTGCAAAAATTCTTCAGCCTTTTGGGTATGAAAAAAAACATTTATTAATTCTAATACGTCACATATTCTCTGCATAACGACTTTTCAAGCATGAGAAGTTCTCGTTGGCCCACCTAGTATGCCAAGCGAGTCAATAAAAGTACTGGTGTTTGCTATATTACCATACAATCATGAGTTTTTTCACCAAGATCAACAAGGAACCTCTCGTGCATCGTCCCGTTATACAAAAAGTCGTTTCGTTGTGCAGTAAATCTAATGCTAGCAAATAGATTGGGCAACAAAACACTTCAAACGCTGTCCACGACGCAGCTACAAAATATACTGCAGGAAAACCGTAGGCATCTTCAAAGTTCTACATAATTCAAAACAAGAGGTTGCACTGTTGACACAATGATGCTAAAAGGGGGAACTCTGGCAAGCATAGGCAACGTAGTAATCTATGAACAATTCTATTGCCATGGCACGTAGAAAAGTAACTTTTGCTGGAAGCTGACTTTTGAAACCCTTAAGACAACCATCGTCGTTCTAATTTCATCAAATGACTGAAATGGAAACAGAAGTTGCAAGCATGAGCAGCCTTTGAATAAAAACAATGGGCATGGGCTTGCTGTATTTCAGAGATCATTAAAGCTTCTCAAAGGTTGATAATGTGATTTTCGTCATTCGTTCATCCTTGTTTGAGCGCTTCCAAAACAGTACCAGCAAAAAAAAACTAACTTCAATAACTTTGGAGCAATGTGGTTGATTCTCATTAAATACATTTTTACACTGAATTCAGCCTTACTACTATTGAATTAATTGGATAATGTTTCTTGTTTAGCTATCGAGTGATCCAAAAAGCAATTCTGTTTACAAAATCGCCAACGTCTCATAATAAGGCTGATCAACAAGGGCAGACTTTGTAATACAATGGCATCAATTGCTTTGGTTCACACCTCATGTCAAAGCGATTAGCGAATGCAGACCAAAGAAATTCTCTCAACCAGTGATTCAAAACAAACACGGCCGCAAACGTTGCCCGAAACCAGTAGTGCAAACTCTCACTTGGTGTGGGCGAGGGAGATCTCTAATAGAAGATATGTGCTTAAGACAAAAGAAAAAAGTAAATCGAAAGTTCTGTCTGGCAGATTTCGTTTACGTGATTCAGAAGCCGAGCAGAGGGCATTACAATTCTTGCATATTTATTGCTCAAATTTAAACAGTTACTCCTCAGCTTCTGAATCAAATAGACAAAATCCGCCTGACAGAGCTATGGATTTACTCTTTTTCTTTTGTTGTAAGGACATAACTTCTCTTTAAAACGTCCCTACGCCCGCACCAAGCGAGAGATTGCTGTACTAGTTTCAGGGCAACTTTGCGGCCATGGCGTTTTGAATTATTGGGTGAGAGAATTTCTTTTGTCTGCATTCGCTAATGGCTTTGAATTGAGGTGTGAACGAAAGCAACTGATGCTGTTGTTTTACAAAATCGGCCTTTGTTAGGTAGCCTGCGCGCACACAATTGTCAGGCTGATCTTGAAGTTCTCTTTTTGGCAAGTAGATCAAAGACCAAATTCTTTTCCAGGCATAGCTGATCTTGTGATTGCTTTTGAAATTAGTAAACATAGCTCTTTCTTGAGCAGCCTGGTTTTGAAACATGCTCCAAAGAATTGATGACTTACTAGGGTGGTTCTTCGTGTGTTTAGCTGCTAGTTTGGTCACAAATGTTGGAAAAAACACAAACTATCACCGTGGATTTGATAAACAAAGGAAAATAAAAAAATGCATCTTAGGCAAGATTAACCCTGCTGCTTAAAGAATGTGGCTTAGAATGTGGAACTGAATGCGCCATTCATACCTTTTAAGCAATGAAAAAAATTATCATCTTTTAACATATTTGGATTTTGGATTATTGACAACGGAGGTCGAAGAGTAGACTCATGACATAAATCCCTCTAACTTTCGCTTGCTTTTGTTGTTGTTGAGGGACTTATGGACATACGCTGCTGAAAACGGAAACTCGCCGCAAATTTAATTGTTACCAATCAGAGCACAGTATTTCATAAAAAAATGATGGCTTTCGTGGTTGTAGACCAATCATAATTTGTAACAGATGCTGCCATGCAAATGAGCTTTGATAACTCGATTTACCGGACCAACATGGCGTCATAACAAGTCCATAAGTCTCTGTTGTAGCGACAAACTGCAAGGGGAGCGTAACAAGAGAATTTTGGGGTGAGTCTAGTCGAAGAGTAGGCTTATGAGGATGAGTCTCTTTAGACTGATGGCAATGAGTCTCTTGTTACCCTGCGCTCTTTGACTTGATGATGGCGCTTCAGGCAATAGAGACTCATAGTATTACTATGAAAAACTTGGCCCTATTTAGGCCCAAACTTCGCAGTTCCTAACGTACCAATCAGATCGCGAGATTTGGCAAAGAACAATGCTGTCAAATTCTCGATTCGAATGATGCAGTTGACTAGATTTTGAACAAAGTTGCTACGGCAGGTTGCTGAAGTTTTCTCTGGTTTGTTTTGGTCTTTAAGCATGGCAAATGTAGCGTTGAAAGACTCATTTTGGACTTACCAGGTAAAAAGAGCTTCCTTCTTCAGATTTATACCAAGTTCCGTTGATTAAATGTCTGCTTAACTTGGTTTTCATCGTATCTTCTTTCCGAGGAGTGACCGTTGAACAGAGCTACGGCAGTGTTCGATGCTGATTCGATCGATCGAATCATGATCAAACACACTTGATAACGGGCTCAGCTCGAAATGTCGTGATTAAAAATCTCCGTTCAAGGTACGATTATTTTTATTCTTTAATGTTAATATTCGTTGATTAATGTCTGCTTAACGTGGTTTTCAACGCATTTTCTTTTCGAGGAGTGACCGCTGAACAGAGCTACGGCAATCGTTCGATCCTGATGCGATCGATCGAATCATGATCAAATGGAGGAGATAGGGCCGGGTTTTCCACTGTTTCATAATGAGTACCTCTTGAGCAAGGTTTACCGCAGTAACACAAAGGACTCGTCGTTATAAGTCTAGTCTAAGAGAACATTTTATGGCAGGTTGATAATGGAATTGTGGCAATCGCTCAAACGGGAATATTTTTTTGGCAAGCTCAAAGACAAAAGCCAATACCGTCGTGTACTGACTCGATACTAACTCACCTTGTACATTCAGCGAAATTCCACAGAATAGAGGATGCTACCGGGTGTCCCAATAAAAAGAACTGGTTTGATCAGGGTTAGCAGGAAGAATTTAACTTGAATCAGTCGGAAACTACCATTAAACCAATCCTCGACAGCTAACTTGAGCGAGATACCTTGTTTCTTGATATTGGAGCATTGAGAGTAGAAATTTCTATCTTGTAAGCCTAGATTTGTTTCCACCTCCAAAGCAGAGCTTTTGGGTTTTGGCCTAAGCTGTTAATGCGCTTTTTGTGGAATTCCTGAATCATAACGAAAAACATGCAAGTGGCCTCGTCCATCGGAAAAATTCTTAGTATGTATCCAAATCAAACTGACGATCAAATTCACGAGCTTCCTCCCAAAGAAACATCATTCTTCACTTGACAAAAGTTTTGCATTATATCTGCCGAATAAAAGTTTTTCATCAGCAAAATAATTCCCTGGTGTATGAAAAAATCTTCCTTGTTTGAATGAAATGCATTTTCTATCATTGGAATTGCTAAGAAGTAAACAATGAGATACACCCAAAGGATGAAACATCCACAGGTCAAAGAAATCATAGAAACAGAAACAGTGAAAATGGTCTATAGGTCCATAAACCATGAAGCGCCCGAGTATCTTACAGGACTGTTCCCAACGTTATCTGAAACCTGTGCTAGACAGCTTCGTAGCACAAGCACTGACCTTTATGTACCTTTCTAAAAACCGCATATGGCCAAAAATGCTTCTCGTATAGATCAGAGGAGCTAGGCTTTGAAATGATCTGGGAAGAGAAAGTGAGATGGCCAATACTTTTACCCAATTCAAATCGTCACGGAAAAATGACAAATCCTGAGCATTGTCTCACCTTTCCTTTACTTTTACGCATTCTAAATAGTTTCTATCTTTATTGTTTTTTGTAGCTTTTCTAACAGGGCAGTTTGTAAATCAACGTTAGCATGACTTGAATCCTTACTCTGTATGAATACAGTAAGGCCCCGCATTTAAGAAACTACTTTTTCACACCGCAGCCTAAAATGTTTCTTATATCTCTGATACTTCTCATGTTTTAGGCTCAAGTTTCTTAAATTGCTACTTTAATTTCTTTGAAGTCCTAGGCAAATAAGTTAAACCAAAACGGGACGGTCCATTGGTATATCATCCATATTCAGCCATACATGTGTGTCAACAATGATTGTCAAGGGCATGAATTAAAATTTAGGCAAAAATCTGTTAAGTCCAAAACATCTCGCTGGTAATTTCTTAATGAATCATGTATGAAGTGTAATGCTCTCACTCTATCAGACCAGCAATTAATGTTATTCAAAATACAAGAAACTTTATTTTGGATGCGAGCCTCAAGAGTTTCTTATAGGCAGGGGGTCTTATCATTTTTTAGCAGCCTAAAAGTTTCTTTTAGGTGGTTTCTTAAATGCGGGGCCTTACTGTATTATAAAATGAAATGAAATGAAACAAGGACAAGATCCTTGAAAGGTCTCACTCGTGCTTACATTGTTTCTTATTTAAAAATTCATTTTGACAAAAGAAAGATATTCCTTGGCAATTATCTTCATTGATAAGTATGTCAGTTTTCAGTTTTACAATTCTATCAAATGTACGCCAAAGCAAACAGAGGTCCCTGTCCAGAATTTTCATCTTTAAGGTCTTGATTCACCTCCACCTCCTAACCAGACCTTTTAGGTTTTGGCCTTAACTACGAATGTGGTGTTTTGGGAAATCTGCTCAATGATAAACATAGCGTCCTGTCACAGGTCTGAACAAGGACCTGTGTGCTTAGGCACACACTTGAATAGAAATGTAAAAACTGACAAACATAAATGAAGATGGTCACCAAGGAATATCTTTCGTCCGTCAAAATGAGTTTACAAAAAAGAAACAATGACAGGACGAGTGAACACCTTCAAGGATCTTGTCTTTGTGGAGTTTTAATCCTTTGGGTACATGCAATTGCTTCGTAGTGTCCAATGACAATAAATGCATTTCATTCAAACAACGAACATCTTTTCACACCCCAGGGAATCATTTCAATGATGAATAACGTTTGTTCGGCAGATGTAATGCAAAACTTTTGTAGAATGAAGAGAAATGTCCCTTCGGGACAAAATTCGTGAATTTGAATACCAAGTTCAAATTGGATTTCTACCAAGAATTTTTCCGAAGGACGAGTCTTCTTGCTTGTTTTTCGCTATGATCCAGGAAATTCTACAACAAGCGCATTAACAGCTTAGGCCAAAACCCAAAAGCTTTGGTTTTGAGTTGGAGACAAGTCTAGCCTTCCAAGATTAAAAAGTCTACTCTCAATTCTCTAGTATCTACAAACAAGGTATCTTAGTTTCAAGTTAAGTGTCAAGGATTGGTTTAACATGATTTCCGATTGATTCAAGCAAAATTCTTTGTATTAGCCCCGATCAAATCTGTTAACTTTTTTCTGGAATACATGGTATATATTCTAATTCCATACTCTTTACAAAATACTAAACGCTCTATTCCGGTATCTTAATATTACTTTCTCAGAAAAACCCAACTTATCAGCTTCTTTTGTCTGTCAACCCAACAGAAAAAAATCAAGAAGAAGAATCTTACCAAAAGCCGAGTAGTTTAAAATTGATATTTTTAAATTCATCATAGAAGGAAAGAGAAACCAGTTGCATCAAATTAAAGAACCTTAAATAACAAACTTAGCTGTCCATAAATCTTTACACACATCATCTATTCTGCTTGATTTCTTTTCCTAAACAGCAAACTGATACAAAGCAAATCTGCAAAACAAAATAAAAGCCATCAAAACTTAGCAAAACTTTTTATGTCAAATAAATTCCCAAATATAACTAAGTCTTCCTTTATTCAAATTTAGCACGTGGCTCAAATCTTTCAAATCTTTAAAGTTTGGCGTATGATCCTGTTATAAACATCTTTCTTTTTTGATAGTCACTTGCAAGGAAGCATGGGTACTTTTGCTGCTTATCTGCCATGAGAATTTTCTTATATCTTGATTATTTTCAGAATGGCAAATTATATATTTTTCGAAGGAATTCATGGCAATTTTTGAAAAAAACTTAAACTATTGTAAAGGTAAGTTCAACGCAGTGACATTTTGCGATCGACCTGAAATGCTATTGTTTAAGTTGAAAAAGAGTTATGGCTAGGATGCCGGCGAAGGTAATTGGACACTTAAGGGAAACTGAATTTCGAGATAAGTAAACTATAGTGCAGACAAAAACTAAAATCATCCAGTAAAAGAACAATCCTTTCAGCATATTTTCTCAAAGACTTTGGTTTCGAATTTGCCTGATTCGCCTTTGGGGTCGATGTTTTTCCAGCTGAGCTCGGCGGTGGTTTTCGGACAGCGGCAATGGTTTTCAGACGACAAGTTAATATTGCAGAGAGTATGCCAAGAAATCGTTTCGTTTAATTTAGACTGTGGAATTATTCATCCTATAGACTTATCTGCTTAAATTGATGTACTCTGCAAACCCTCTGCAAAACTACAACCTTTTGTCTTTTCTTTTGTTTACAGACAAAACCTACAGGACACACAAAACAACACTATTTAACAGAGAATAAGTGTTGGCCTTTTACAAAATGAGATATTAGTATCACCTGCAAAGCTCTTCACTAATACTATAAAAAGCGAACTGCATTAACAAAAGGAGGTTCATCCTACATGTTTTAAAGCAAATGAAAATAGTCCTTATCAGTCGAGTGTGTTCACCATTACTTTTCACTGGAATGCGTCGGTTTTTAAATCAAATTCAGTTATACTCTTAGTTGAAAAAATTTCATGGAGGATGTTTTAGTATGAAGCATCATTTTAAGCCAATTTATACAATTTGAGAATAATTAGATATCTGTGCAAAAAATGTATTCTTCTGAACGAAAGAAAAAGACAGATTACCCGAAGAGGTCAATGACCTTGCCCCAGCTAGTGCTAAATGTATACTCCCTATATACTTTAACAAATAGCAGACAAAAACTTTGATTTAAAGTATCGGATGCCCAAGCATAATATGCATGTTAATTTTTTTTGCACTAAAGCATTCCTTCTCGTTTGCAAAAACAATCGCTGTGGGCAAAGGACTCGAAAGGCAACTTCGAGCTCGACTAACAGTTCTCTTCCAGGGATGATTTGCTGGATGTCTGAAAACCACCGCCGTAACCTTTTCAGGGCAATCGAAACAAAACCCTTCCCCCTTCAATGGGAGGTTTTTAAGTTTCAGTCACCTTCCTATTTTTCGGTCTCAAGTCGGACATTCTGTCTCTCTAGAATATTTAAAATTCATTACTCTTTTTTCCACGAATTCAAAGCTTCCTATGAAGGTGCAAGTTTCTGAACAACAATTTCTTTACTACAATCATACTGAGAAGGTATAAATAGTGACTTGTTTGATCGTGTTTTGCATTCAAGAGGGCTTTCCTTGGGGATGTTTACTATGTAAACTGGTAGAATATAATGTAAATAACTATCTTCACCTATTAAAAGTTATTCCGAATATGATTTACCAGTCAGTTTTTTAGGTTTATTCAAAAGTGGTCGATTACCACCGCCATCCGATTAACACCGCCGACACCCTGGAGAACTTTTGTTGTGTATAATTCCGCTCACTCGCAAAATGCCGCTGAGTAGAAATTAGCCATAAACCCTAAACCATTAGAGAGAAAATGATACAACTTTAAAAAAACCATAGTAGCTGAAAGTCTATAATACAGCCACAAGCAAAAGTCTGTCGCTCATTAGTTTCGGATTTAGAAATGATATGACGTCACAATATCCAATACAATAAATGCCGCCTTTTTGAAACGAACTAAAATACAGTAAAAATCTGCGTATAAGAAACTACAATTTTGCAAGTCAGCCTGATCAGGTTCTTATGCCGGGTGAGTCAGAAAAAATGTGGGGCGTTTGACGGACTGTGGCGTCGGCTTGAGCCACTCCATTATCGTAAACTAAATTTTTCCGTGTAGCCAAGAGTCTAACTTAGATCATAAACCATTCCCCAACCAAATCGGTCATTTGAGTCATTTTTAATAAAGACTTTCTTCGTAAGACCCTTTATGGGAGTCTTGCAAAGCTTGTGAAATCTTCAACCAAGCCCCTTCAGCCTTTTAGCCTTGCCAGAGTTGCAGGTACACGTTGTATTGTCAGGGGAAACTGAGAAAGTTGTGCCTTATTCACACTAGTTCAGTCGCTCAAGTCGCTAAGATCGTGCAGAAAGAACCAAAGACAAAGACTCAGAGTTTGAATCCCTTGTCTTCTATCTACCCTAGCTTTTTCAATCAGACTTGGTAAAGTTGTAAAGGATCAAAAACCTAATTACTGATATAGAAAAAGAAAACAAAACTTTTTCGAGTAGTTTTGGAAATACATCATCCTTTCTGAAATCAAAAAAATTTCGAAATATAAATTGCTAGGCCAGCCTTAACGGAAACATTACAATTAAAGTATCTGTCAATTTCCACGACTAGACTGAGCAGAACAACGTCCTTTTTACTGCTTTTGGAAGGTTGGCATTAGAGATACTAACTGTTTTCTAAAGGAAGTGTTTTGCAAAATGGCAACTTGCTGCTCATTAGAGTGAAAAGCAGAGTTACCTTAACTGGATTTACTGTAAGACAATTGATAACTCGTGAATATAGGATTCACGAGACATTCATGAATATAAGAAAGGTGTCTTCGATGGAGTTGAAGGATGTAATTTCAACTTTCCTGGGGGTTTTGGACATCGATTCTCTTTCACCACCTTCCCTCCTCTTCAAAATTTACAAGCTTTAACTACTATTTCCAATGCCTTGGAGGTATGTATAAAATCATCTCTACAGATTGCAAATATATCATATGACCAGAGGGGATTAGAGTTTTTAAAGTATGCTATAGATCATTTTTAGGATTAGCACTTTAAAGGTAATTGCATTAAAAATGTGTTCATTAATGGGGCTGTGTCTGTTTTAACTGATCACATCTTCCGAGCGTATTTTTATGTGATCAATTGGCATGATCAATTGGAGCAACAGACTTCTTCAACTGTTTTTCTTTCAACGCAGTCAATGGTGAACTAATCCCACCTGAGGTTGTTGGGGGGAATAGATTGGTTAAAAATCAATAAATAATATACTCCTTAGTTACTTAAGTTTTTACCAAATTTTTCAAAGGATTTATCTTGACATTACCAGTGTCCGCCTTCAAAGAAATTCCTTTGAAGACCAGAAGTGGGTACATCAAGACAAGGCTGGACTAATCCAGCAAAATCTTTCAAACACTGAGTAATGCAAAAGGTATATATACATCAATTATAGGGTAAATCATAAGCTCTTTTCTGTTGACTATATAAATGTAATAAAGAGTTTCAAAAACATAGGATGCTCATATGACGTTTCGCTTTCGCTTCATCAGAAATCTTTGATTTCTGATGAAGCGAAAGCGAAACGTCATATGAGCATTCTATATTTTTGAAATTCATCAATTATAGGGTGTATTCTTTTGGGCATCATCTAAAAACGGTAGAGTTGGTAGAAGATAAAATCCCATTCTTTGGATACCCTTCTACAGAAAACAGTAGACTTTGCAGACTTCAGATCACTTTTCACAAAAGCCCATTCGTTTGGTCATTCTTTTTCAGTACACTTCCGAGAGATTTTTGACGTATTCTTTTGGGCTCTTCTGAAAAAGGTACAGTAGAGATCCAAAGGCTTCCGAAACCTTCTGCTCCTGAAGCTGGCAGACTTTTGAAAGATCGCAGAGAGCATTGTTTTGTGAATGAAAGTTCTCAAAAACATTCAAAAAACAATGACACTTTGCAGATTCTTTTCTCTTGGGATTGGCATAACAAAAGTACTTTGCATTGCAATGGTTTCAATTCGCTCTGTGGAACAACAACATTTGAATTCTAATTTTTCAACATTCAATTCCCATTCTTTTGGCATTTTTCTCTGCAAAGTCTGCCAACCCTACCATTTTCAGAATGTGTATTCTTTTGGCATTTTTTTCTGCGAAGTCTGCCAACCCTACCATTTTCAGAATGTGTATTCTTTTGGCATTTTTCTCTGCGAAGTCTGCCAACTCTACCGTTTTCAGAATTCCCATTCTTTTGGTAACAGAAATTTTTCTCTGCAAAGCCTACCATTTTCAGAACACTTCGTAGACTTCAGATGCCCAAAATAATACGCCCTTAAATTTTTCATGTGATTAGTTTCAAGAAAATCTACTGCACGTTTCATGAGGATTGAAATGTTATTCATGAACAGAAAACACCACATATCCCTACCAATTACTTTTAAAGCTAAAACTAAATAAAGTTGTGCACTCAATAAAGCCCTCAAAATATCTCTACTTTTTATGGAAACGTCAAGCACTCACTTAATATTAAATTTTTAATTCCAAGTAAGCTCACCTTTCAACCAGCAATTATTATTTTCTACCTTGGTGGTTTCCAATCAAATTTCTGCTTGATGAAAGGAACATAGCCAAGTACAACTTTCCAGTCTGTGAGGTATAAGCCAACCATGGAAAAGGCTGCTCCCCACACTGCAAGTGATTTGGCCCTGTAAAAGAATAATGATATTAAACATTAAACAAAACAAAAAAGCAAGGTGGTTGATTGTTTCAATTCCTAAATAAGAACCTCTTTAAGATTCACAATGGGGGGCGCTATTACTGTATGTAACAGGTTTCATGTCTTCAGACTGCATCAGAACTTTCAAGAATTCTTGAAATTTTAATCAGAATTCTTAGTGGTAAAAAAGACTAACAGATTTTTAACACAGTAATTTTAGCCTAACAATTTTCTTTAGAATTCTCAAGGAATTCTCAAGAAGTCTTTAGATTTCTTGTGCAGAAAATAGTATCAATGAGTTCAAGGTGAGTGCTGTATATAAGAAGCTTGCAGGTTGGGATTTATAATAATCCAGGGTGCATTCCATGTAAAACCCCTGGCAAAGGCACGCCAAGCCCTAAGCTTTTGTGCACCAGGTATTTTCGAGGAGAGAGAAGCTGCTAAAACATCCAAGTCCTCAAAATCTAATGATTTTAAGTAATTAGTTTCTGAAACTAATTACATGGCCAAATTCTTAGTTTCTTACAAAAGGAATACAGTACATGTATCATAACAAGAAACTGCTGGAAGATCGAGGACAACGTCACATTCACGCCAAGGTAGGCTGATTTCAAACACCATCATGCCGAGAGCCAATTTCATTGAAAAGATGACACCGTTATGCTGACAAAAAGTCAGATATATGCTGAAGATCTTCAGGCCTAAGTGAATGAAATGCACCCTGGAGAATAATAGCTCAGTTCAGTTCCATATTCTAAATTCCTCTACATACAATTTATCTAAATTAACTACAAAAACAAGCAATAATATATACCTACAATACAATATTACACACACAAAATTGATAGCTATTCAACACTTAAAATCAATGCAATATATAAATATGAAACAAAGAACGGGATAAATTGTATGAAGGGAACTATGTATTTAAAGGAGGAGCTCTCTCAATAGTTAATCTAATCGAGGAGAGAGCACCCCCTGTTTCAAATCTCTCATATTAATTTGATTTCTTCACGCAGGGGTGGATCTAGATATTGGAGTGACTGATGGAGTCTGGGGGTGAAGCCCCAAGAAAATTTTTGAGTGGCCATGCCCTTCAGACTCTTGGAAAACATGGGCACCGCCCTGTTTCAATTTTGTTTTGGCTGGAAGACCTTGCTTTGAAGATTGTTTCAGGTAGCACATTTGCCTCAAGTCAAAGCTACTGTATTCAAGCCAGTGCTTTTCAAAGTGTTGTTAGATCTTGTCCTAGACAGCAAAATTTTCATTGTTTGCTGATTTGGCATTGCCAAAAAAGTTCCCTCCACAGACTGCTTTATTCAGTCAACCACAATTTGGTCCTCTAACACAGTGAGGAAGCGTTTAGGAGCACTGCACTTTCCATTCCGGCAAGTGAAGGCGAGACAACTAAACGGCGAACAACAATAATAGTGGAGGGCAATCTATTGCTCAATAGTAACCTTTGGACTGCATCAGTTAACCCGTGCAAAATGCTGGTTTTCCTGCACTCAGGGGTCTGGGGACCGATGCATTTTGGCTATCGATTGTTAGGAAGAAAGGAGCTGTCAAAGCTGCTACGATTGACACCAATGCACTCATCAAAATGATTACGCAAGGTTCTCCTGTTCATGAGTTGGCTTTGCTTGACCATACTGTAGTGTACTTTTCTGGGTTAGGAAAATATCACTTTTGGTGACTTGCCGTGTACCATATCGATGAGCAGATTCCACTTAGTCAAGGAAAGATTGAAAACAAGGAGAGATCCTATGCACACAATCATAAACTAAACTACGCATTTTCAACTGGAAGAGATCATGCAGTTTTCAAATCCCTAAGTCAGAAAAGATAGGTGAAGAAGGTGCAGTAAACTCAAATGTGCAAATGAAATAGCTCTAACAACAACCCTTTTCTAAGGCCTGCTTAACAACCCTAAACCTGCATAAAAGATATTTTAGATAAAATATTTTATCTAAAAGCCTGTTCACGCTGCCCAACAAAAACCTAGGTTCTTTTATGCGGGTTTCTACTGTATCCGTGACGAAAAGGATTTTTGGACGGCCCCTAATTGAGAGCCTTCTCCAGTTGAAACCTCTACTAGGCTACCTCGACTGTCTGATTACTCCCGTCTGAAACCGACGATATTTTTTCCAAGGACACTAAACAAGTCTCACTCACTTACCTAGGCTTAGCTGCATTGACTAAAGACCTGCCCTGGCTAACTAAATCCATGGTGATCTTCTTTAATGACATGAAGAGCAAATATTCGCCTTACAGCGACCAATTTTTGGGCACCACGACCGAGCTGTTCGTACGCCGGCGGCCTACCTAAATCCTAAATCCAAAGAGGAGTGGGAAAGAGCCTCCATTTGAATTCAATCCAAGCCTCGGATTGGTCCAGTGAAGGAAGTTTACAAAATGGCGCCAAAAGGCAGTGCAAATTCCAGATTAAAGTTGCAACTGTGAGTATAAATTGGTTCATTTGATCAAAATGCAATTCAAAGTATCTAAAATGATTCGTGTATCACGTAAATCAAAATTACCTAAGCTGTTGTGTGAGTCTGAGTTCCATTATTTACTACTAAGTAAGGGTAGGTTTTGAGCCTGCTAGTGCTGCGGTCCGCGGACCTGTGAAGTTTTTTAGACAATAATGCGCGGGGAATGTTGGTTTCAACTACGAATAATTGTGCAGAAGAAATTCCATCACAAGATATTTCTGCGCAGATTCCATCGCAAAATGCGTAATTACACACACACTCTGTTGTGTCAGGCCTTGAAATGAGCAAACATTAGGTACTTGAGTCTTGATTGATCAAGCTCCTCAATTCATTTAGGCGCTTGATCAAGCTCCTATGTTATTTTTGTCTTTGTGGGAAACCAGGGAAACCAAATGGAAAGTTCTGGAAAAACAAGCTACAATTACTGTTTTGTCTGAAAATTTTCAGTTAAATCACATCATTCATCGTAAAACAAATCAAAATAAATGAAGGCCAGAATTGCCTTTGGAACAGGGCTGCATGGCGAATAAGATGGAACAGTCTTGGAATGCCACCTTCAAAGTTTGCACTAAATTTTTTTAATCTGCTGCTCTTCGATGACAACCTTAACTTCTTGCCAGTCCCACTATGCCCTTTCCTATGAGTTGAACAGCGATGATTTTCTGCCCTATAGTCAGCACCAGCAGACCGGCAGAGCTTGCAGCTTTTTTGCTTCAACACGTGCGCTGAACAAATTGTTCAGCGTAGCAGCGAGGGAGCTTGTTAATGGCGTAGACGATGTGGTTAACACTACTTTGGAAGTGAATGAACATTTTACAAGTCAATGAAGAGAAGGCCGAGTGAGTGGCCGAGTGGCTTATACAGTCGCAATGCGGGGTGAGTGGCCGAGTGGCTTATACAGTCTTCGTCAGGTGACTGAACTTAAGCTTGGTCGAGTGAGGTCAGATTTCGGATGGGTGACCTCTGAGGCCTGACCTCGCAACTCACCTCGTCGTCCTTCGGAAGGGACGTTAAACTAGGGGTCCCATGCCTGGATGCGGTATGCACAGTGGGCCTAAATTAGCTTTCAGTAGCTAGAAATCCTGACAAGCTCACTCAAAATAAATTGAAAACAAACAAGGAAAGAAAATTTATTGTAGTTTTACAGTGATGAAAAGGAAGATTTGGGCTGAATATTTTATCTCAAATACATTCACAAATTGTAATTACTGTATGGACCATTAAAAGAAACATTTTTGATCTGCAAGACGCTTGAACAAACGAGCCAGTAGAATTTTTGAGGCGAGTGTGGAGACGCATGGGCTCGATTGAGCGCCTCTCATTTCAGGGCCTGTGTTGTGTGCAGAACAAAGAGGTAAGATCTCAATTGCATGCAGCCTCCTTATTCCACAACCGCTAAGGGGCCATCGACTTTCGATTTTCGTATTTTTTAACAGCGATTGGCGGTTATGGGGGGAGGGGGTCCTACCCTCAGGCCGCTAAGAAAATTTAAATCATATGGAAATCTCGGCAAGGGAATTTTTTGTAAAGAGTCGATAAAATCTAGACAAGTAATGTATGAAGTGTAGAATAGAACAGTTTTATTATGCCTCCTGATATGGCGTATCTTTGGTTGAAGTCCAGCGTTTCTACAAGACATCGGTTTGCTGCTCCCCAAGTCTTACTTAGGCCAAAGATTTTAGGTCGATCTGAGGCAGGTTTGGTAGAAGGCCCTTAAGGGGGAGGGGTTCCGATCTTAACGGCCAAATGCCGTTAAAAATACGAGAATTGAAAGTTGATGGCCCCTAACTGTCTCTCACGTTTCTCTTGTCGTTGAAATATCGTTCATCCTTCATAGAGCGGTCCAGACAAAGAACAAAGCTATGAGGATCGTGTTGAAAGCACTCCGTTCTGAGCAGATGCAAAATGTGCAACCCTCTTTTGAAAACTTTGCGGATAATCCAGCAAACTGGTGTGCAAATTTGCGCAGAAATTGGCCTCACAAAGAACTTTGCGCTGAAGGAAAGCAAGACAGAAATTTTTGCATGGGGAACGCATTCCCCAAGCAGAAAAAACTGTACAGTCTGGCCTGCGCATTTCTCTGCTCTCTGGCCTACCCTGCTACTCCCTTCTCCAAATGAGGTGAGCTCAGTATGAGAATGGAAAACCAATAGTTTCCATTTAAGAGAAGAGAAAACGAGACTGCTAAAAAGCCATACGTTTTGATCTAAAATCTTCCTCAGTCTTTTTAACCTTCTAACGATCTATCTAACCTACCTATCTAACGATAATAAAAATCTTCCATTTAATTAATACCAGAAATAGCTCTTGCTACATTGTCCTGCAAGATGTAGGTAGGATCCTAAAAGATGGTGCCAGGTTTGAGAAGTTTTCCCAACTGAAAAGGGTGCAGCACCAATGCACTTTGGTGGACACAATTTAAGGACATTGGGGGTTGAATTAATTGTTGACACTATGGTTTTATTTTCAAAATCCTGAAAAGCAAAAATCCAAAACTAAATTTTTCCTTTTTAACCAAAATGGCTGAAGTGATCTTTAATGTATGATGATATTTATAAATTATGCAAAAAAGAAAGATATTTTGATTAACTGGCTCTGTGAAAGATTGATTGCAAACTTACAGAGTGCAGCATGTGAAATTTGTAGCATTGGAAAGCTCCAACTCCAAAAAGATAGTCATTTAGTCAAGGCAGTATGTATTTGCGTTGTTCATACAGGAGTTGCGGCAAGAAAATATTACTTAGGAAAGGTTTTGGCTTGAGAAATCCCATTTATCTTCGGTAAAAATAACTAAACTAACTTATTATATACAGTACTGGGTTTGGAAGTAGCTAGAAATGGTCGCTCACCATCAACAAAGAAAGAAAGCAGCCATACCACTGTTTAATTTTCCAAGGAAATGTGTGTGGAAATTTCAGAAATAAATTCTGAGCAGATAGGGGGGGGGTCCGGGGAAATCATTGAGAGATCATAGAGAAATCACGAGGCTGCTTAATTAAAGTGGTGTATTCAATTCAATTTCTGCTCATTCTTGTGAAGTGTGCCCCCAAAGTGCAAACTAGCCAAACATGCATTCACTTGTAACTATGAAATTCCGTTGAACTTGCCGCTCGCAGCTATTTATTAACAGCGTCTTGCATGAGGAAAAAATAATCTATTGTTGATTTTGCATCTCTCACAGCTTTTTTAGTCTACTCACAGCTTGCACATTCAAATTGATTTCATTTTTTTTATTCAAGTCTAAAAAGTACAGCCCATATTGGCACTAGACTCATGACGTAAGTCCCTCTGACTTTCGCTTGTTGTTGTTGTTGTTATCGCTTCAGTTGTAGGAATAGATTAGTGCTGGGATCTTCCAAGCAATCTTCCTCAAGTGAATTTTCTTTTCTTCCATGAAGTCTCAAAATCTATATGACATCATAAAAATGCTGTTGGTTGAGAATTTAAAGGAAAAAATGTTCCTTTTAGAGGTATCCATTTGGTACAAAGTCTTTAAAAACAAATGTTCACTGCTTCACAGTGGGATACCGCATCTCATCAACAGTCTTTTGTCACTTAGCAACAGCAACAACAACTTTTTTATCTGGTCCGGCTTTTATATATACCCTTCCGGGGTTACGGCAAGTTGCCGATTTCAGAACCGTAAGTCCATAAGTCTCTGTTGTAACGACAAATCTGTAGTGGGAGCGAAACAAGAGAATTTTGGAATGAGTCTTTATTGGCACCACAAAATTCAAAGCAAGAAATTGGCTCCCCACAACAGAAAAGGATAGATCAAAGTGTCTGTGTCAATGTAATGAAACTTTTCAATGGATCTTTTGACTTTAAAAAGTTACCTTTCAGTTCTTCGTGAATGATGTCTTGTTTGGGAACCTTTTTATATGCACTGGCAGAGAATTCCTTATTTTGACTCCTTCAAAAAGATTTAACCTTTGTTTGTAGTTTTTGGAGACCAACTTTAATACTATGAAAAGAGGCGGGCGCAAAGAAAAAGACAGATTTTTGGCACACAGGCCTTTGGAACCTAAGTTCTGATCAAAGTGTGACTTTACATTTAATGTTAGAGTAGAGATTTCTGTTATAAAGTCAAAAAGGATTGCTGTGACTGATAGATTGACTTACATTGTCTCTTGTTCACGGGGTCTCAACTTAATTCAGTTTATCAAGGCGTGTCCGTGTAGACTTACGATCGAGTTTCTCTTGTTTCCTTGTGTTCTGAAAAGCCTGGCCCTATTTAGGCCCTATTTCCGTGATTCCTTGAGTACCAATCAGATTGCGAGATTTGCGAATTGTTATTGTTACGGTGCAAGTTTGGTAAAAATTTTCGATTTGATTAAAGGATTGGAAACACTCCCACGGGATCGAGATTCGAAGCCTTGATTCCATCATAATTCCATTGATAAATGCGTAAAACAGGGCCAGCTATTTCACTGCTTCATTACGAGTCCCTGTTGAGGTTAACTGAAGGGATACAAGGGACTCATCGTCATAAATCTAGTGAATAATTTGTTTTTGTGATCTGTTGATAAATTTTCATTCGTTGTCTTAAAATTGTTGTTTGCCCAATGCATGTTGCCGTTACACAGGTTACACGAAAGGAAATATATTTCGTTCTTGCTATAGCAGGTGATTTCGATGTTATGTTCCATGTACAACCGTTTGCTGTCGTAAAGTTGGTGACTGGCTGCAAATACAATTTACATAGTTTGCGTCGAGTTTTGTTGCATAAGAAGATTCCGGGATCTTGTATTTGGAGTTGTCTCGGATCAGCAACAGACGTGAATTCGGCTTTTGTTAATATAGAAGTGAGATTAGCACCCCAGGTAATGTCTTTGCAGTACAGTGGAGGGTGCCAAGTACAGTGTAGGGTGCTCAGTACAGTGGAGGGCTATCTTGCAGTACAGTGGGGGCGGGGCTATCATGAAATACAGTGGAGGGTGCGGAGTACGGTGGAGGGCTATCATGCAGTACAGCGGAGGGCCATCTGAAGTACAGTTGGGGGGGGGGCTATCATGCAGTACAGTGGAGGGTGCAAGTACGGCAGAGGGCTATCATGCAGGACATAAAAAGTAACACGAAAGGAAGAGAGTTAAGCATAGACCTTTTGTTTTAGCTATTCAGCAAAAGAGCCTGGATCGAGCGTTAATTTTATACATTTTTATACACGAGATTCGATCAAGTGGCGTTAGAGCTTCTATCACAATTGTGCACATTCGAATATTCTTTAAAATGTAGCAAAGTATCGTTCGATTGAGATTCTTTTTCAAAATAGCTAAAAGGTCTATTGTCATCTTCTAGGCCTTAACTGACTAATACATCTTTTGATTTTTAGAGAATTTGAAGATAAAGTTGTTGATGCTTTAACAGAGGACTTGTTTAAATACATCATACAAACAGCTCTCAGATCGCTACATGGCCAGGTATAATTAAACTCTGATTTTTAATGTTTATTGTTTGTTCTTGAAGATGGGCTTCTATACCTATCTTTGATTTGAAGGAATTTAAACAGAATTTTAGCAATATTCAAAGCTCAAAATATGTTCTGTGACACAATGTTGATGACAAAGTGTGTGATATGGGCTGTCTCAAAAAAATTTTTCTATGTTTTAGGAAACCATGAGGAATAACCATGTAATGGAGGGGCTGCTAGACTTTTGACGATGAGTCCCTTGTATCCCTGCGGTAAACCTTGCTCAAGAGGGACTCATAATGAAACAGTGAAAGACCCGGCCCTATCTCCTGCATTCGATCATGATTCGCTCGATCGAATCAGGCAGGCAAGGAAGTTCACTTTACCTGGTGAGTGCAAAACAAGTCTTTCAACGCTATATTTTCCATGTTTTTAAGACCAAAACAAACCAGAGAAAACTTCAGCCACCTGCCGTAGCAACTTTGTTCAAAATCTAGTCAACTGCATCATGCGAATCGAGAATTCGACAGCAATGTTCTCTGCCAAATCTCGCAATCTATAATAATAATAATAATAATAATAATAATTTATTTATTTAAGGTTGGCATGATAAAACTAGCTAAAAAACTAATTAAGGCCAACCATTTAACAGAAGTGAAACTGAATAATCCTATTTACATGTTTTTTATAAAAATCCTAAATTATTTACATAGGTCTTGCATAATCTACAGTTGCAATCGCTGAAATGATGTTGTTTTATTTTCCTCTTAAATTCTGTCATGGTATGAGACTCTTTTATTTCTAGCGGCAACGATTGCCAGAGTTTGTGCCCAGTGTACCTGATTGTCTCTATACCATACGCATTTGTGCGTGGAATTGGTACTGACATGTGGTCATTACGTCTCAGGCTATATGAGATGTTCTTCTCGACAAAGATTTCACCAATGAATTTAGGATTAAGGTCATGTTTGGTCTTATAAATTTCTGTAGTTAGCAACTGTAGATTTTTTTGGTGAATGGTGACTGAGGCTGCCTTTATCAACAATTCTTCAAAATTTGAGGACGTATCCTTGAAAGCGATTCTTAAAGCTCTTTCGTGGATTTTATTTATTTTGTTGTTCACGTTTCTATCATGAAACATCCAAATTACAGGACAATAGCTAAATTGGGACAATATAAAAGCATTCATCACTGTCTGCAATTTCTCCTGGTCCATGAATTATTTTGCAACTCGTGCAAGCGCATGAAGCTTCTGGCCAGCTTTTTTGCATATATTTTCAACGTGACACTTGAAATCTAAGTTTTTATCTAGTGTTATACCAAGGAGCTTTTCTTTGTCAGATTGTTTTATACAGGATGTGCCTATGTTCACTGAAGTGCTGGACGACTTACTTCCGAATAACATAAAATGACACTTTGCATCATTTAGCTTCATATGGTTGTCAACAAACCACTTGGATAGGAGGCTCGCATCCGCCTCTAACTTATATTGAACATTACTTACATCAGAATCGCATGCAAAGATAGTCGTATCATCTGCATAATTGCAGACCTCAGTGTCATTCACCAAAAAGAAAATATCATTAATAAATATATTGAATAGAAGGGGTCCCAAGACTGAACCTTGCGGAACACCTTTTGTTGATTCCTTCCATACGCTGAATGAACCATTTACTTTGACCCTTTGTTTTCTTTCATTGAGATAGCTGTAAATGAGCTCAAGTGCACTTCTGCTAAAGCCATATGCATGGAGCTTAGCAATAAGTAAATCATGATCAAGGCAATCAAATGCCTTAGAAAGATCCATAAGAAGCGCACCTGCATGACCATTTTTATCAAGAAACTCCCTGCATTTTTCAACAAGTCTCATAAGTGCATGCTGTGTGCTATATCCTTTGCGAAAACCACAAAGATATATAGACATTACTGGTTCCATAAAGGGAATTATTTGATCTTGTATAATTCTTTCATATACTTTGGAGACTGCAGGTAACACAGTTATAGGTCTATAGTTTTTCTTAATGAAGGAATCTTCGCTTTTGAACAAAGACGATATTTCTCCCATTTTTAACTCATCTGGGAAAACACCAGTAACCAAACTGTTATTAATCAAATTTTGAAGCTGAACACCGAAAATATCAAAGTGCTCCTTGAGAAGCTTCGTAGGTAGGCTGCCTACGGGGCAAGACTTTTTCGGGTTAAGCTTATGCAGCTGTACCATCACCTCTTGTAAAGAAACGTGCTCGAATTCAAATGTATGTTCAACTTGCACCCTTTCCTTAATAAGTTTTATAGATGGGTGAGATTCATATTTCGTCAGAGCAATATCGAGTGGATCACGGATTTCATAGGTTGGCGTCAGGTTCTCACTTACTGTAGGAATATCAAGGCTATCAGTAATGCTCACAAAATAATCATTGAAGATATTTGCGACAGCTCTGTTGTCATTGACCAACTCATTATTCTCAAGGAGGGTAATTGCTGTAGATGTCTGGATTTTATCCGAAAACAATGGCTTAACAGTTCTCCAGAATTTCCTATTGTCTGTTAACAGTTTCAAGTTGAGGTTTCCATAGTAGTCATTTTTTTTGCGTAGTAGCTTGACGCACTTATTGCGTTGTTTTTTGAAAGCTTTCCAGTTTCATCACTTCTCACTTTATCGTATTTATTACGCAACCTAGTTCTCGTCATTATTGCTTTCCTCAGAGCTTTAGTCATAAAAGGGCTATCATTAGCCCGCACAGTTTTCTTTTTTAAGGGTGCATGGTCGTTCAGAACATCTTCTACAATTTTGTTAAAGGCTCCATATTCATGTTTACTTCTGTCGCTTTTCGACAAATTTTCTTGCAAGTCCCGTTTGAAAGCTTTGTTATCATTCTTGCTAAAATCTCTATAATATACTGTCTTGGGACCCTTCTTTATGAAACCACCCTTTAATACTGTGAATATCATTACATGGAAATCTGATAATCCCGTTTCAACAGTAGAGGATCCTGTAAAACTCCTCTGTAAATCTGATTGGTACTGGAGGAATTGCGAAGTTTGGGCCTAAATAAGGCCAAGTTTTTCAGAGTAATACTATGAGTCTCTTTTGCCTGAAGCTCCATCATCAAGTCAAAGAGCACAGGACAACAAGAGACACGTCATCAGTCCAAGGGGCTACAGTATAAGATAACCCTGTTCCAAAAACCTCAATTTATTGCAGACACCAGATAGTAGAGAAAATTACTGCAGGTTATTGACGATCCTTTCTGAATTACATTTGATTTGCTCTGAAATAAACTAGAAACAAACAGAAAAGAGAGCCCTTTGTTACTTTCACTATGCTATCGAAAATCATCTAGTGTCACGTTTTATCAAGATATTGGTTTTATGAACTTGAAAATCTCACATAACTTAACGACAACTTGGCGGATGAGGAAGATTTTGGGGTCTAAAACTCACTATAGTTTAGCCTGCGTGTAGACTTTCCTGTTCACTGCGAAGGAGAGCCAAGGTGACTCTCCCTCGCAGTGGACAGTAAAGTATTCATGCAGGCTAACTGTAGGTCTTAAGGTGGTGGTGATTGTGTTGTTGGTTGTGATGGTCTTGGTGGTGGTGATGGTGGTTTGTGGTGGTTGTGGTGATCGTGGTGGTGTTGATGGTGGTGGTGTTGATGTTGGTGGTGGTGATGGTGGTGTTGATGTTGGTGTTGGTGGTGGTGGTGGTGGTGGTGGTGGTGGGGTGGTGATGGTGGTGGTGGTGGTGGTGGTGGTGGTGGTGGTGGTGGTGGTGGTGGTGGTGGTGGTGGTGGTGGTGGTGGTGGTGGTGGTGGTGGTGGTGGTGGTGGTGGTGGTGGTGGTGGTGGTGGTGGTGGTGGTGGTGGTGGTGGTGGTGGTGGTGGTGATGGTGGTGGGGTGGTGATGGTGGCGGTGGTGATGGTGGTGGGGGGTGGTGATGGTAACGATGATGATCATGATGAACAATATTTCTAGTGCAGTATTTCATTGCTGTTTTTTCATTCAATGTAAATAGTCATTCATTTCAAAGAAATAAGTCGTAAAACTTTACACCAAATTTTTACAGACTTTGAGCTATCCTCCAAAGCCCTACCCAAACAAGCAAATATTGTTTAGCAAAACTTTCAGTTCTACTTGCCCAGCACGGCCCTGACGTTGGGCTAGGTCGCAAAAGACTTCTTCAAAAGAAGAATTATACTAAAGTTTTGGGCGAACTTGGTGTTAAAATTCGAAAGTGTTGCCGGCGTATTCATCATTTTCACTATTGGGTACTCTAGTAACGTTCTTCGGCTCCTCTTTTGCTTTTTTTATTGTGTTTAGCTTTGTCCCTCCAATGACATTCATCATCATCATTTTACGGGGACGTCTCATAGATCTTTTTGTACATGCTGTTTCCAAATACAATTTTTTTCATTTTGTCACACTTTACGTTCTTTTCTGATGGCAATCCTTTATCTTTCACACATTTCAAGACCTTCTCGTCTGTGTTGGGACCTGTGTTTGTTTTCGAAACCATTTTCGATACGTCCAAATTTCAAACTACTAATTTTATTCCATGCATCTTGGACAAAGCGTAGAGGCCTTTTCCGTTAAAAACAAATTTCGATTGTCTCGTAAAAGAATTTTCAAGTTTGGCCAAGCAGGAAGGAAACAAAGACCCTAACCCTTTCGTCAAAACTGATTTTAGCATTTTTCAGAGCTTTGTGACTTAAGGTCTTATCAATAACTGTCACTTACTTTAATCTAAATTTAACTTCGTAGGTTGGCGCTGCTATACCTTTGGAATTGGAAAATTTTGACAATGACACCTTAAAAGGAACAATTGTTTTTCCCAGCGAGTAAGTTTTCAAATGAATTGCTCTCAAATTGATTCCTCTTCCAACAATGAAACAATCATTATATATATATATATATATATATTTATATATATATATACATATATATATGAATTGAAAACTACATGATCCAACAGGGCTAGCGTATCACCCAACTTAGGGTTGGTCTCAGTAAGTTGAATTTTCATTAATTCAAACACAATTTCAGAGATACTATTAATCCAATGTGCCCCACCAACGATGGCATCGAGGATACGGAACACTTCTTGTTGCTCTGCCCTTCTTTTGAAGCACCACGTAGAGATCTTCTCGCTGGAGTTTCTGCCTTGTTACGACCACTTGGACATACCAATCTATCAAACGAGTTCCTAATGCAGATCTTATTGTATGGTGATAAAGATTTTACTGATGGCCTTAATAGAGAGATACTACTGTTAACTCTATGCTTTATCCATAAAACTGGTCGGTTTGATAAGGAATTGATAACTTTGCAATTCAACCACCAACGTCCCTTTTAATGTAAATAGTTCATTCTCGTTTTGTTTGCAGTTACGATTAGTATGTGTGCTCTCTTTGTCTTTCATGTCGTTACGCGTAGTGCTATGTTCGTGTTTTCTGTTTTATGTTGCCATGAGGTAGTCGTAGTTTATCGCTCCAAATGGTATTGTATTGGTAGTAGGGTATAGTATTTTGTAAGTAGTGTAGTTAAGTATTATGTTTTGTAACTTTTTAGATTGAATGGAAAAAAATGAAAATTGAAAATGAATATACTGATGCTGGAAATTATGTTTGATTCAAACTGTAAACAGCCCAGTTTTTAATACCGCTAAGTCAGGAATATTTCATGCGATTAGAGGTTCAGCTTTTCAGCTGGACTTTTTATTTTACAACGTGTCCTAGATAATTGTTCGTCGTTTGGTTGGATAGATGTTCAGAAATAGTGTTAAAAATCTTGAATTAATTTTAGACTCAAGAATTTTGGAAATCCACCGACCTTTCGAAAGTTCACTTCGCTATAAGTGCTTGAAGAACGTTTTTGTAGAAATACTGAAGACAGAGACCTTTGAGTCTTTGTTATCCAAGAAAAGCTCCTAAATCGAGGTAAAAGAGGGCCATCCATTGTCATACCTCTGATTGATATCAGAGCAAACCAAATTGGAATTTTAAAGTGACCTAATCCTTGCAACCTTTGCAAATCTGCTCCCAAGATATTAAATAAGAACTCAACAATAGCTCTTGAAGCATCAATACATTTGACTGATATTCAACATAGTTTGATTTTTCAAAATTAGTTTCTAGATCGTATTTGCTTTGGTCTGAAATAAACGAGAAACAAGACAAATGATTTGATTTTGATTTATTTCAATAGGATATAACTGCATTCAGTGTATGTAGAAATATACTGATTTACAATGTTCCCTGCTTGAAAACCTATATTGCTTAATTACATGTATGAATTACAGAACAGCTTTTATATTCAATATGTAAGAAAAAGGAAAATATATAAAAAGAAAGGGAATCTGAAATCAAACTTATGTTATGAATGTTGATTTAGATTATCAACCTCTTTGATCTTTCAAAAAAGTTTTAATCTCGTTTTAAAAGTAGATAGCGAAGGATCAGTTTTGGTGACCTAATCCTTGCAACCTTTGTCTGCTCCCAAGGCATTAAATAAGAACTCAACAATTCCTCTTGAAGCATCAATACATTTGATTGATATTCAACATAGTTTGATTTTCAAAATTAGTTTCTAGATCGTATTTGGTTTGGTCTGAAATAAACGAGAAACAAGACGGGTGATTTGATTTTGATTTATTTCAACAGGGTATAACTACATTCAGTGTATGTAGAAATATACTGATTTACAATGTGCCCTGCTTAAAAACCTATATTGCTTAATTACATGTATGAATTACAGAACAGCTTTTATATTCAATATGTAAGAAAAAGGAAAATATACAAAAAGAAAGGGAATCTGAAATCAAACGTATGTTATGAGCGTTGATTTTGATTATCAACCTCTTTGATCTTTCAAAAAGTCTTAATCTCGTTTTAAAAGTAGATAGCAAAGGAGCAGTTTTGGTTTATGGCTTGACTGGTTCCAAACAGAACTCCTCGACACGAAAAGCTCCGCTGCCCATGTTAGGTTTTCCACAGTGAAATACTGAGGTCATTGCTGGTATTCAAGAATCGGACTATTGGTCCAAGCCTATGCAAGGTTGTATATACTATGCAAGCTGTCACGAAGTCAAACATTTCTTTCAGTGCTAGCCAAACTACTTGTGATATTAATTTCAACGACTTTTTATTGCGGGGACTGTTTGTGACGACACGAGCTGCCCGATTTTGTAGCTTTCGCAATTTTCTTGGAATGGAATCACCAGCACATCCCCAAACAGAGCAGCAAGCCGGCCTACTATACCGAATTTCATCCCTTGGTTGGTTTGCAACGAAAGTTATCTCATATAGGAGTACTCGAAGATTGCTATTCCTCGTGAAATCTTACCGATAGCAACATTGATTTACTCTTTTCAATTTAGTGACAGATCAAATTGCACCCTGAGATATTTGATATTACCCGTGGATTCAATCTTTTTGCCATTTATTTCAAAGACGGGGAAATTGGTAGTCTTCACAGATACAAAGATAGGTAACGTCTGTGTAATGACGCCTGATTCATTATTTTCTCTTTGAAACAATACTCCATGAAACGGTGTAAATGATGCCTCCAAGGAAATACTGCCAAGGAACACCGAATTTATTCCAGAAGGGATGTCCCAGTAAACTAAGCTGGCAATTTCTAATAATCACAAAATCAGAAAAGAAAATGGTTCGTCATCTATGCAATATAAGATTGCTGAAGCTGAATCCAAGAAACTTGTGAAAAAGGATCAGCTGAATCACACTGAGTGTAGTATTGAAGAACGCAATAACCTCCCACCACACAAAATGTCTCATTCTGCATTAAAGCCAATTTCCATTCAGAGGAATTTTCCGAGCGGGCGGAAGTTTAGATAATGAGAAATTGCTCAGCGGTAACTATCTATTCAATTTCAGAGCGACATTTTCTCCCGTAAACAATAGAATTTCCGTGCGCTCGGCAAATTCCACTGACTGGAAATCAGCCTTAAAAAGCATAAAGCCAAACCTAAAGCCATAAGCTGGGGTATCAAAGACAGTAATGGAACTGTTCTAACCAACAAAGATGAGATTCTTGAACGCTGGGCAAAGTTTTATGAAGAACTTTATTTCGACAACCTAAACCAAATCGGTATTGATGATTCCACTTCTGGTGTAATTCAGCCGATCTTAAAAGATGAGATTTCCTCTGCCATCAACAACCTGAAAAATGGGAAAAGCGAAAAGCCCAAGTCTAGATAATATCTACTCTGAGTATATCAAATCCGGCGGTGAACCCTCCTCAATGCACTGCACCATCTTTTCAATTGCAGCCTAGCAACAGGAAAAGTACCACAACTTTTCAAGGAAGTTTTCATTGTTGTTATCTACAAGAAAGGGAGTCGACTTGATTGTGGCAATTATTGCCCGATAAGCCTACTAAGCCATGTCTACAAACTCTTCGTTAAACAGGGAGATTGAGCGATAGTTATTTGTGCTCTGTCTGCTGTTCTTGTGGACAGGAATTATGTTCGCTCTCTTCCACGAAGTGGGGTAAACACCTGTTTCCAAGCACTTTTCAAAGATTAAACTCAGAGGCTCTACAATTGCACTATCACATATCTTGATCATTGAGATTGAGATATCATCACAACCATGTGCCTTTTTTGTATCGAGAGACCGGATAATATTAAGGATCTTTTCTCTATCTACATGTACACTCTATAATAAAGTAGGACACCTTGGTCGAAAAGCAGGAAGGGTACTACCTGTTGCTATAGCACTGCACTGCTCCTCAAAGTAATCATTAAATAGATTTGCCTTGGCTTCCAGATTAGTAACAAAAAGACCATTTTCTGAAATCGGCGGTATATTCGTAAATTTCTTTTTGTCAATGAGCTTATTCAATATGTTCCAATAGTATTTCACACCTATATGGGGATCAGACAACTTTTTACCTAATTTCGAATAATACTTATCCTTGGCTTCAATTATTTTTCTGGTATTTTCGAGCTGAATATTTTGAACTAGGTTCCAGTCTTCATGGTTCCTTCCGCGTCTTATAAACCTTCTGTAAAGCCTGTGCTTTCGTTTGATAGCAGTTTTAAGCGCTGATGTTAGCCAGGGTGGATCCTTGTCATTAATTCTAATAGTCTCGTTTGGGGTGTAGGGGGACATAATTGCATAAAGAGTCTTCGTAAAATGTTCAACCATTTCTGAAGGGGTGAGAGGATTCAGGCTATTTACCCAATCTACATTGTTTATCGAGTTTCTTATCGATTGCACGTTAGCCTTCGAGTAATGCCAAACTGTTCTTTATAAGGAGGAGGCTTATCCAAGTTTCTCATACAAGAGAAAGCCTTTGTCTCTTCTCATGTCTACAGACTTTACATTGACCAGATTCATATTTCATTTATAGGTCACTGGTGAAGATCTGGAGTGCTCTGACATTATTTGGCAATTATCAAGGCCAACGTTGCTTATTCCTTGTTGAAAACGTAAGGTCATCAAAAGAGTTTCCCAAGAAAGCCTGTTTCAGAAACCTTTAAAATGGACCTAAAATTGCGACCAAACTTTCTGCCTTCCAGCAACGACTTTTTATGCTTCAGCTCGTGTCATTCAGGTGGGTTGATGAAATGTCATCCTTGAGAGCAAACGAAGTGATGTCACCCTCTAGTCATTGCTTCGAGGCGTATATATTAGAATAATTTGCCATAATTGTCTGGAAGGTTTCTTGAAGGGGCTTTCTTTACAAAACCTCTGATGATTTTTCAAAGTAGTGACCAGCTTCTGTCAGATAAACTTTAAATCGACTTAAACATGTCCACTCAGAAATCATATATTAGCTAATTTTATTGTCTTGATAGCCAGGAAACAGGGTCGTTTCAAACCGGGGTTGTTTCACATACTCATCTAATCAACAGTGCGAAATGTGCAATTGCTGAAAATGGAAAAATGCTAACAAATAGGCATATCCAGCTAAAAATAAGGGTGTCACTCCTCAACAGTCTTGTAAGATCACACCTGACCAATGGCTGCCATGCATGGAGACCAACCACTGCAGAACTTGCCAAGCTTTCGACAACTTATAAAAAGTTTCTTCGCTCAATGGTCACAAATGGGTACAAAAGAGTCAACAAACCTGATCCATCAGCAGAAAAGTCTGCGACTGTCGGCTGGAGATAAGAGACAGAGATCTGTTTTCTATAACCAAAACAGACTTCGTCCAATCGTTCTACACAGAGCAACTGCATTAATGGATAGCACGTACTATCAGACGCCCTAATAATGAAATTATAAAGAAACTAACTTTTCATCAAACCGAGAATGTAAGACGTGGTGGAAGAATACAGTCTATATTAGAGAAATCACGACAAAGATCAAACATTGAGAAACAGCAATACCTGAGGGACTATTTTAATGGAAAATGAACACAAACGTCATCCTGTTCTGGCAATGACTACCATATATTTTCAATATGAAAATGGTTAAAATCAATAATAATAATAATAATAATAATGATAATAATAATAATAATAATAATAATAATGATAATAATAACTATACTGCCTAATTGCTTTAAGACCGACAAACTTTCATGCCTTGCGTTATTTTGTGGATACTTGATTTGCAAGTGGGAAAGCTTGCGAGCCGAATATCATTTGCGATCAGTTGAAATGTTATGCAAGAGGAAGTACCGGGTGTCTCAGAAAAAAGGAAACAGGTTCGATCAGGGCTAGTGCTAAGAATTCAACTTGAATCAATCGCAAATGACTTTTAAACTGATCCTCGATAGTTGACTTGAAGATAGATACCTTATTTGTTTATATTGGAGCATTGAGAGAGGAAATTTTATCTCGAAAGCCTAGCTTTTCTTTACTTCGAAAAACCAGAGCTTTTAGGTTTGGCCTAAGATGTTTTTTGACGAATTTCCTGAATCACAACGAAGTATAGAAATCCAAATCGAACTTGATAGTCAAATTCATGAATTTTGTCCCGAAGAAACATGTCTGTTCATTCTAGAATATCTTTTGCATCTGCCGAATGAATGTTGTTCATCAGCGAGATAATTCTCGTTGGTGTGGAAAAATCTTCATCATTCGAATAAAATGCATTTGTTATGACTGGAATCATTATGAAACAATCAATCGCATATGCCCAAAGGATGAAACATCCATTGGGATAAGAGCCTTGAGAGTCAACATAGCCTCGAAGGTACTTGTAAATTCATTTTAACTGAATTGCCAGTTTTCAGTTTTTACACTTTGACTCAAATGTGTACCTAAGCACACGGGTCCTTCTTCAGAAGTTTCCACACTATTTTGTCCTTGAGGAGATTCCCCAAGACAGCGGTTTTGTAGTTTGGGCCAAAACCTGAAAGCTCTGGTTTGGAGGTGGGGGCATATCTAAACTTTAAAGATCAGAATGTCTACTCTAAATGCCGTAATCTCAACAAGCAAGGTACCTATCTTCAAGTTAAGTGTCGAGGATAAGTTTAACGAGTATTTCTGATTGATTGCAGCTAATTTCTTAGCTCTAGCCCTGATCAAATCTGTTTCCTGTTTTGCAAGACCTGGTGCAATTTGACAACGTATATTTGACAAAACATTTATGAAATATTTGACGAAACAAAGGATACCTAAAATAAACTTTCATATTTTCATAGGTTTCCTAGTGAATGCGATGATTCTCCTCACTCGTGTCAAATCAGATTTGATGAATCCATACTCCAAGAATCCTGGTGGTAGTTCTGAAGATGTGGACGGGAATCAAATTTTGAAACCAGCATCAAGATTGTATGCCACTGATGAGAAGCAGACATAAAAGGCAGCTCACGCCAAAGCAGCTGCGCAGTGAAAGCTTTAACGGAGATCAGAAACTTTTTTACAATTGTAATTATTGTTGGGGAGACGAGATAGGCTTTGTCCGAAGAAACTTATGTATCCTCCCATTCAGTTAGTTAAAGCTCATGCGCAGTAGCGTTTTGGGGTTGGAGCTCTAAGCACTCCAACTTCAAAACGCCACTGGGCATGAACATTAACCAACTGCACGGGGGACTTATAAGCTTCCTCGTACAAACCCAATCTCGTCTCCCCTACAAAGTCTTTAAAAATTGGGAACCCGATTTTGAAGTCCTGAGTCGATTTATCGCATTTATTCTTTCCATAGTTTATTTTGTACCAGGTGTCCCAAAAAGTATTCCAGCCTGCAGGTCAACAAAACTAGGTTATATGGCTAGCCTTCATATTTATATTTTTAAACGGACAAGTCCGGGTTTAATAAACTTATTGTTAAAAAGCAGCCTTACCAACTGCTGAACACCAATCGTAAGTTCTTTTCAAGTTTTCATGCCTCCAACTTTCATAAATTGGTTAATGAATCTTCGTAAGTTAGGCCAAATATCGTCGCCGTTTTGCATTTTATACGAGTGCGCAAAGGCGCGATAAGAGGGCTAGCAATGTGGGTGGTATAATATCAACACATTTGGCAGCCTCATTCAGGTCAACGTGAAGTGACGTCATATAAAATGACGTCATTTCGCACTTCTTAGCAGATTGAAATATGTGGTCTTGCAAATTAAAAGAGAAAAACATTGGAAAAGTACTACACTCACAACAGTGTAATCTCTTGAATAATCAACAATTATTACAACCCCGGACATGTCCTTTAAGAAGATCAAAGACAAAATTATATTTCTTAGGCATAGACAATCTCGTGATTGGTTTTGAAATTAAGAAGTTTAGCTCTTACTAGGGCGACTGGGTTCTGAAGCATGCTACACAAAAGCTCTGATGATGACCAGATTAATTTATCTTTTTTTAGAAAGCTTGCAGTTTAGAACATTGCTCCTAATTCTTTACAAATATATGTGTAAAATTAAATGACTTATAGGGTGTCTGAAACATTATTCGACGTTTGATTAAATATTGAAAAATGATAGCAACATAAACAGGCTCGTGGGAGGATAACGCTGTTCCTTAGATAATTGAATAATTTTAGAGACTAAAATCTAACTGAATTGTGAGCTTTCAAAGATAAAAAATATGCGATAGCTGGAATCAGAGACCCTTCAGACTACTTGCATTGCAAAAAGCTCGAAGACGGAGGTAAAAGAAGCTGATCCAATGCCATACTTGTCGTTAATATCAGAGCAAACCAGATAGGACTTCTAAAGTAAATTATCTTTGCGATTATTCTCAAAATTTCCGTAACATTGCATAAGTTCAAAAACAGTGGTTCAAAACATAATCGACGAGAGACTGCATCTTTTTCCTCAAAGTATCCATATGCTTGACAGCTAGGTGATCGAAAATATGGTCAAATCCCATTTGGTTCACCCAGAAACAACTTAGAAATAACAAAAACAATGGCCTGTGGGACTTTTACCAATTTCGTTTTTCAAGCCCTCTGGTTTCAGCTCTCGCACAAACTTGGACTTCAGAGGCTTGTAACCCCATGAACTTGTAGCGGATTTGCAAGATTCTTGTGTCAAATTTGATTTAAATTCTCAGAAAAAGGTTGACTTGACCAAGGGTCCATTCAGCGTATCGTTATTTTTTAGTATCTAGTCAAACGTTGAACAATATTTTGAGACACCCTGTATTTCTCTCAACTGAAGAGTTCCAGAGAAACGTTGGCTATTTTGCTGTAATTGTGCCCTTGGGCTAATCTGAAATCTGCAATATTTTCAGAATTAGAGCATTTTTCGTTTTGTTCTAGAATTTAAGAAAGGTTTTCAAAACAATTGAAGATTGTCGCATCGAAGAAAATGATAGTTTATGGATGTCGATAATATGGTGTCAAGCAACTGCCTGTCACTTTTGTAGTTCATGATTGGAAATTTTTGATGACATCACATCCTCAAATCAGCTGAAATATTAAATGCGCCTTAATTTCAATAAATATTCAGAATTTCTAAGTGCAACGGTAAAATTATGGATAGGCAGCTAACGTTTCTTTAAGTAATTTATCTGTAGAAGATCTATTTCACAGAATTTTACACCCACCAATTCGAAGATTTGAAATCTATGCTGCAATAATGCCACAAATGTCAGAAGGAAACACAAACTAACGTCAATGGAGGCTTGAAGGAGATTAGAAAATCTCTACCGGGTGAGCCAGAAATAAGTTCTCACTTTTAAAAATTCATAGCAGCAAGAGTAAATCAGAGATTTGAATGATTCAAGCTTCAGTTGAAAGCCGAAAGATCGAAGTATGTTCTTGATTTTTCTTGCTGTCTTACCAGCACTAGAAGTATAGGTAAATTCAACTTTATAAAAGTTTCATGGCTGCAAAATGACTGAAAAGGACCTAAAACATCGATCAAATCGTATGGACTCTCATCACACAGAACAATTGGCAGTTAGCCTTTCACTTCTCTATGAGTTATAAGACGTAGGTTTTCAAATCTTCGATCTCATCATGGGTCGCAGGAAGCGAAGTAATAGTTAAAAATGTAAACGCAAACATACCTGTGTCTTTCTTTATCGTCGCTCCTTCGGCCTTTCTTGGCTTTCCTTTGCTTCCCTGGCTCAGCTCAATTCATTGCTTCTAGTTCGTAGCGGCCTAAGTCAATTTCTCTGCGAAAGCGCGAGGCTGCCCTCGTTTGCCGTTGGGCAGCCTCGCTTTTGCAGATAAATTGAATTAGGCCAAGACGAACTTGAAGCAATGAATTTAGCTGAGCCAGGGAAGCAAAGGAAAGTCAAGAAAGGCCGAAGAAGCCGCGATGAAGACACAGGAATGTTTGCGTTTACATTTTTAACTATTACTTCGTTTCCTGCCGCCCATGATCCCATGGCAATAAATGTAGTGAGGATAGCTCTCACCCACGAGAAGTCGCATTTCTTTATTGTTCTGCGTGAGGAGTCCTTTTTCATTTGATCAATGTTTTAGGCCATTTTTCAGTCATTTTGCAATCAGGAAATTTTGTAACGTTAAATTTACCTATATTTCTAGTGCTCGTGAGACAGCCAGAAAAATCACAAACATACTTTGATATTTTGGTTCTTAACTAACATCTGAATCATTCAGATCTGTGAAGTATTCTTGAAGCTATGAGTTTTTGAAAGTGGGAACTAAATTCTCGCTCAGCCGGTATAACATTGCTCTTAGGTTGGAGCCACGATGATTCCAAAAAAGAGCATAGCTCAATAAGTCCTTTCAACGTGTCATTTAATACCATTCAGTTAATGAGAACAAACACTTTATCATCTCAAAAGTTATTTGGATCATTGATAAAAGGGATTTTGAAAGAGAATTATATGATACCGCATGTCCCAAAAATAGTTTCCTTATTTGAGCTGTTGGTTTTGTGAAACTGCATTTTATTTGATAAAGATTATAAAAGAAATTCGTTATGCAATGATCAATGTAGATAGTAGTATCTGTTTCATTTCCGAACCTGCGCGCATTGATTTTCTATAATCGATTTCCTGAAAAACAGAATACTTGAAATCTTCAAGAACAAGCCAAAAACTGGTTAGCAATGAATTCGTTAAACCATCATCCCAAAATCCACGGAAATTCTACCTTTTAACTGAACTGCAACAGTATAGAGCTTGAACTCCATAATAGTACCGAAGAAAAGTCATAGTTGTCTGTTCCGTCCCTATAAACAACAACGTAGCTTAATGTTCGAAGAAAAAGGATACCACACTACGCAAGCTCCCGTGGTCCGCAATTTAGCGTATTGCCGAGTTTGAATACCAATTTATGAAACTGACAAGTGGTTGTGTGCCTTCACATCTCTGAAAGGAATGGAACATATCTCCATCGCTTGACGTTTCTTCTTTCCAAGGCTTCTCGAGAATCAAGTTTCCGGAAAGTTTATATTTTGGAGGTTTTTTGATGTGCAAAAAATTGGGAAAATTACCCGGGGGGGGGGGTAACTTAACTTGTCTATGGTACGGGGTTGTGCCATTTTTTAGGGTACCTTTTTCATGAGAGTTTCCGGATTTATGGGTATCGTTTTCAACAATTGTTTGCATCTTCCGGATTTATGGGTATAGTTTTCTGTCAGAATTCATTTATTGGTGAGCTGTTTTGGCATTCCCGGATTTATGGGTATGATTTTTCAGAAATTTCTCCGGATTTATGGGTATACTTTTGAGAAATTTCTCCGGATTTATGGGTGGTACTTTTACGATTTGAATGGCACAACCCCGTATCATGGAAACTCAAGTTACCCCCCCCCCCCGGGGAAAATTATGGATCCAAGTTAGCCTTTAAGCAAGAGATTGTCGTTTACATTTTTCAAAAGAGACTGTGGCTGTTTGAGTGGAACTGCTCGAACGGGAAACCATTTCTTGGGACACCCGTAGGTTTCATAGCAGAATTTTGGTGAATTTTGAAGCGAGAATACTTCTTTGGGACATCCGTTAGCTATCATTGTCCTTAAAAACAGGAAAAATATTTATTGTTTGGTCTATCGATCATATGAGTTAAAGCGCAATGCAACGAAAATCACATTTGTTATAAAGAAGGGTCCGTAATAAACTTCGTCCCTTTTCACTTTCTTTATTTCACTTTCTAATGCAATTATGTACATGTTACAATGGGTTCCTCTGCTTTTGATTGACACCCAAGTACAAAGCAATTAGCGATTGCAGAGGACTCTTTACAAATTCGGTCAAATCATAAGAAAGCAAGCCGCAAAAATTGCCCTGAAACCAGGTTAGCTAGCTTACTCGTATTGCATTGCGCGAAGTTTAAGTGTAATATTTGCAGGATTGCAATGTATTGTCATGCTACTTGCACTATCGTCTTGTATTGTAGGTAATTTGTTCGTTAGTATGTTGTAAATTTTATATGATTATAGAAGAAAGAAATGGTTCTCAAGAGCAAGCATGAGCATGTATCGAAAGAAGGAAGATGTATTTAAACATCCGCTGCCTCGGGTATTTTATATTTAAGGTTCTGAAGCCGATTTTTATGCGATTTGGCGTATTTAAAACAGTAACTACTCAGCTTCTGAAGCAAACAAACAAAAGACCCAAGGCAGATGTTTAGATACATCCTTCCTTTTTCGATATATGCTCATCTTTGCTCTTAAAACGTATTTATGGAATGCACAACGTGCGACCTAGCACCTAGCTCCTTTGGTTTCAGATCAACTTTTGCAGCTGCTCTGTTTAGTTTATAACTTGACAGACCAAGCATAGAATTGTCCTTTTCTGCAGCTGCAGATCGTTTTGTACCACTAGGATGTCAATCAAAGTATCACATCCTATTGTCATATTATTCGTCCATGGTTTTGCTCAGTTTTGCTACAATGAAGTTGAATTTCCAACCCAATTAACCATTTTTCTCTGTCCGCTTATATGGGGATTACATATGTGCATTAAGATTATAGCGTTGAATTATCAACACCACGCAGTGAATTGTCAGTGAATTCACCACGATGCAATAAACCGCAGCATTTATCTTTGATGTCTAATAACCAGATGTTATGGGGCTCTGCAAGGATGCTTCATGGATCTTTGATTGTTTACCCCATTCAGACTGTTGGAATATGTGAATATGTATCTGCTGTTTTTTCTCAGTGCATGATAACTTACAGGAAATGACTGATGGCTTGATAAGTCGCCTGGGAAGCTATTTAGCACATTTCTAATTTTGTAAAAATCAACCGGATTTCCTTGTTGCTTGTTGGAACAGTGGGAGGCTGTTATCAGTTTGAGCCTGTGGTAAAAGCTACCCGCAGAGTGTAAGGGCCAGTTTCATTTATTACTTCAATTTCTCGTCTGAAATTCCACGATATAACTAAGATATGGTGAATTATTTTTTAATTTCGAGCTGTAGAGACTTGGGATAAATTAATGAAGAATTAGTGCATGGAATCATACTCGCTATAATCACTACCGTTTGTCTCGTACCGGGTGCGCTTAAAAAGGTTTAGCGTTTGAAAAATCGTATTACGTAGAGTACTTGATGGATTCCAGTACATCGAGTTGTGGTCTTTGGACGATGTTAAAACTGAAACTGACGTTCAAACTGAAAAACATCTTACGACAATCTCAGTTGCTTTATGTGTATCAAGCACTTGTTGAAATCTATGTAAGGTGTGCAAGCGTGGTATGGGGAGCCCTCTCTAATACTAAGTTTAGCACTCTGCAAAGATATCAGGACAGAGCTTTCGATCTGATAGAATCCTCAAATATAAAGGATGCTCACAACAAGAAAATGCTTGATTTAAATCAGTTGATGACATTTGACCAAGCGGTCATTACCTTCAAAATTGTCAATCAGCTTTGTCTTGAAGCCTACAAAATAAGTTCATAGAGAGGTAAGCCTTATCAAAATATAAGACAGGGAACATGAAGGATCTCCATGTGTAAAAACTAAGATTAGAGCATGCGAAAAAAGTGTTTTGTACACTGGTCAAAAACTTGGAACAGTATCCCACAACTCATCAGAGACACCGCATCCATTGTACGATTCAAAACAGGTTTGAAATTTCACCTTTCAGCTAATAGATCATAGGTTTGCACGAATCCATGGAAGATCAGTGCAATGGAGGAGGGGGACTGAGGAACATATTTGAGCTTATCAAATGCAAACTTTTATTACAATTCATTTTTCTTGTTGCAGTAAGTATTAGCTGAATGGATCATGAGCGATAGGACACCCAGTGTGTAGCAGTTTAAATTTATATCAGTAGCGAGCCACCTTCACTTGTTGTTTCTTTTTTGTGTCTTGAACTTGTTTTTACTTCCTACACAACCACCTTTCAATGTTTCGTAATTTTGAAATTTTCAGTATTGAGCCACCTTAAGTGAAGATCCACCTTAACTCGTGAAGTCCTTACCTGGATCTTCACTTAAGGTGGCTCACTACTGAAAATTTCAAAATTACGAAACATTGAAAGGTGGTTGTGTACGAAGTAAAAACAAGTTCACGACACAAAAATAACAATAAGTGAAGGTGGCTCGCTACTGATATAAATTTAAACTGCTACACACTGGGTGTCCTATCGCTCATGAATGGATGTTGTGCTTAAATAAGATTAGATGAAACTGAAATTTTCAAGTTACTTTACAACCTAGAAACATAGTGGAATGACTCTAAACCAGAGTTGGTTTTTTCTATAATCCAATAAATTATTACAATGCATATAAGGGCCTGCATCACGTACAAGAATTACTATACGATGCTACTGAGGAGCAAAAGGCTGTGTCTACTCCCAAGGGAATCAACATAGATGAAAGAAAGAAAAACTACTTAAACTTAAACTACACAAACTTTACAATATTACTGGGACAAATACCCTGGCAAGCGGAAGGCTATGTCTACCCAAAGAGAATTAACTTTAACAAGCTTCCGAGAAACTGAGATATTCAAACCGGCATCCAAATCTGGATGCCCAAACATCTGGCGAGTAGATTCCTTCAAAAAAAATCGGGAAATTTGCAGCAGTTTTTGGTCTTGGATGCGTTTTACGAAGGTAGGTAAAGTTGAGAAAAATTTTCACACATTTCTTCTGTCTTCCTCGCTTATTCGCCGTCTGATTGGTCCTTGAAAATGAGGCTTTGAAGGTTTCCGGCCATGGGCCACGAGTAAAAATCGCCTAAAACATTTGATTCCTATCTTGGGTTAGGGTATGACTGGTATGACAGGGTTGCTTTGATAGGGTTGTTTGAAGGTAAAACAGCTATTACAGGGTTAGGGTTAGGGTATGACACGGTTGTTTTGCTAGGGTTGTCCGAAGGTTGAACAGCCATGACAGTTTTACAGTTTGTCAGGTACTCCAACATAAAGGATGGACGGAATTCGTTTGCAAATCAAGTCAAATCAAGTCAAATCAAACCAAATCAAATCAAATCAAATCAAATCAAATCAAACCAAATCAAATCAAATCAAATCATTATCATCATTTAAAGTTGGTGTGACATAGTTAAAAGAAAACTCTAATTAATACCAGAACTATTTACATTATAATTTACAATCATGTCTAAGAAATAATATACAAGCGACATAACGTAATGAATAGGCTATTTACAAATTCTGCAGTGACATAGTTCGTTAAAGGGAATAGAAGTTGTTGGGGATACGTGAAGGCTCAAGTTGACACAAGCTAGGAGTCCCCTCCGAGGACTATGAACGCATGCGCAGTTGTGCGATTTTTGCTGTGGCGCGACATGATTAACAAGCCATGGCGGCCGGGGAGAAAGAAGCTTGGAGCGGTTA